>BLBF01000039.1:27153148-27171365 GCA_015471245.1 Laticauda colubrina
ATGGATATGGATATGGATATGGATATGGATATGGATATGGATATGGACATGGACATGGACATGGACATGGACATGGATATGGATATGGATATGGATATGGATATGGATATAGAGAGAAATGTATAGATAGTCCCTGACTTACAACAGTTCATTTAGTGACTGTTAAAACTTTCTACGCCATGATGACCATTGTCGCATCCCTTCAGTTATGTGATAAAAATTCAGATGTTTGGGAATTGACTCACACTTTGATGACAATTGCATCATCCCAAGGTCACATGCTCCCCTTTTGCAACTTTCTACTAGCAAAGTCAGTGGGGAAGCTGCCTTTTCTTAAGAACAATGTGACTAATTGAACAACTGCAGTGATTCACTTAACAATGGTGGCAAGATAGCTCACAAGATGGGGCAAGCCTCACCTAACAAATATTTTACTTAGCAACAAAAATTTTGGGGTCCATTGGGGTTGTAAGTCAAGGACTCTCTGCATTACACAGGATAATTTAGGTTTGGTTTTCCTTTTTGTTCTAACTCTTGTCAGTGGGAAAGATGTTAAATTAAGTTGATTCATCATCCTCTTTTAATGACCCCATAATCCTTTGTGGGGTGGAGTCTGGGCAACTGAATAGAGGTGAGCATTTACTGGCTGGATGTCCTTCCTGTCACCTATGCGGAGGTTATTTTTCCAGCAGATATATTCTCATTCTCTCTGTATTTACAGGTATCTCTCAACTTACAAGAGTTCTGTTGTGGTCTGCTGGCAGCCTGTGGAGCTGGCAGCAGAGTCAGACAGTGGGGAGGAACATGGGCAGTCCTGGAGTCTGGAGAGGGCTTGGACGAGAGTTCTCTGTCCAACACAGAGATGGGGCCAGGGCCATTTGAGAGTTATTTGCGGACTCTAGAGTCTCCAGAATCTGACATCAGCGAGGCAGAGGAATAAGGGGAGCCAGTTCCCAGTGCGCACTTGTGCAGAGCTTCCAGAAGGCAACAGCAATTAAGACAAAAGGGGCAACTTGGGAGTAAGGCTTGGAGATGATTGGCCCCTCCCATAAGACATAAAGGAGGAGCAAATGGACATGAGCCTTTGCAGAAAGCAACTTTGTTCATTCAGGTCAGTTTAAAATCTGAAGCTCCGTGTTGACTTAGTGCTCCATTTGGTCTTCTACAGCTAATTGGCAATTTTGTCATCGGCAGCATTTCAAGGGAGATAAAGGTGGGTGCTTATCAGCCATCCCAAAAGACTGGCAGACTTCTGTTGGACTATTCACAAATGGTTTGGGACACCTTACGGGCTGTGAATGCATATAATTCACAGTCGTTGAATTAAAAAAGAAGGTTTTTGGGAACAGCATGTGACTGTTACTGTCTCAGGAAGCCTTGGTCAGAACAAGTTCATTTAGTGACTGTTCAAAGTTACAACAGCATTGAAAATATTGATTTATGACCATTTTTCACACTTACAACTATTGCAGAATCTCTATGGTCATGTGATCACAATTATTTGACAACTGACTTGTGTTTATGATGTTTGCAGTGTCCTGGTCATTTTTTGTGGCCAAATTCACTAAATAATTTAACAGGTGCATTGATTCATTTAACAATTGTGGCAAGAAAGTTCGTAAAATGGGGCAAAATTCTCTTAACAACTGTCTTGCTTTGCAACAGAAAGTTGGGATTCAATTGCGGTCATAAGTTGAGGACTACCTTTATACAGTGTGATCCTTGTCGGAGACAAAACATCTTGCAGATGATGGGATACATTGCATAAGCTTGTGTGAGTTCAATATGAGCTTCAAAAAGCCACCCTTGCATTTGATCTCAGAGAGTATTCCATGATTCTCTTTTGTTCTGTTCGACTCTTAACCAAAGGTCCCCCTTCTTTTCCATCAACTGGTTGTTTTAAAAGCATCAGACTTCACTTCTGGGCTATTTTCTCTGCTTTCACTTGGTAAAGCCCATGTCACACTGAACCAACAGATGCAAAGAGGATGTAAAACAGACAAAAAAGCTTGCCATCCATTGGAAAACGCGATGTACTCACTACCTCCATTTTGATTCCTCTCTATCCGTCCAGCATACGTTTATTGACGTTTCATCCGCTCAGAAAGTTTTGAGCTGCCCAAAACTTTTGCGTGGAAAATGTATCCAGTTCGTCCATTCTGCATCCGCTAGGCATCCGCTACGCATCCGCGGAACTCGCATCCGCCCGGATGCAGGGAGGAAGTGGAACGGACGTGGAACGGATGCAGAACGGATGCCTAGCAGATGCAGCATGGAAAGAAAGTGTTTAAAATGGAAAAAAACGTTCGCAGAGGGGACCAATCTCGGATATTAAGGATGTCTAGAGGATGCCTAGAGGATGCCTAGAGGATGCCTAGCGGAAAACCTATATTTCCCATAAAAAGGGGGAGCAACTCATCTGCATCTCACTTTCAGAACAGCAGCCCAGCGGTGCAGACCTCTGCAGCCTTCATCTGACTCTTCCTCTTCCACAGCATCTAGTCATGTCCACCGTGGATTGCAACAAAGTCCTTTCGGCAGCCACCATCATTCTGCAACAGTGCGAAGCCATCTGCAGGCTCTGTGAACTCTACTGCGAGAAGAAAAAGAGGCAGCCAAAAAGAGTCTAGGTCCGAAGATGGTTCACCAGAAGAGCAGAGGACGGACTGTACAACAAGCTGATGGTGGAGCTCAGGAACAAAGACACTCAGGCGTTCCAGAACTTCATGAGGATGCCTCCAGCCATGTTTGATGAAGTTGTGCAGCGGCTGACACCCAGGTTGACCAAGGTAAACACCAGCTTCCGGCCCAGCCTGGAACCTGGGCTCAAGGTGGCACTCACTCTGTGCCACCTGGCCGCAGGGACCACCTCCAGGAGCATGCAGTATGGCTGGAGGGTGCCATCCAACACCATCAGCATTGTGGTCAGAGAAGTGGTGCAGGCCATCATCGAAGAATACAAGGAGGAGCTCCTTCAGTACCTACCCCTCCACTGAAGAAGGATGAAAGAAAGTTGCAGAGCAGTGACATCAGAAGTGGAACTTCACCCACACCGTTGGAGCCATAGATGGCAAGCACGTGGCCTGCAAAGCTCCAGCCAAGTCGGGGTCCACTTATTTCAACTACAAGGGCTTCTTCAGCATCATCCACTTGCCCATGGTCGATGCTGAGTACAAGTTCATGTACATCGATGCTTCAGGCAACAGCTCATCTTCAGATGCCCAGGTATACAATGCCAGTCACCTCAAGGAGGAGCTGGAACGCAACCTCATCGTGGGCTTCCCAGATCCAGAACTCCTGCCCAACGACACACAAGATGTGCCCTACTTCATCATGGGGGATGATTCCTTCACCCTCACAACCTACCTCATGAAGCCCTACACTTCCAGACTCCTCACCTGTGAAGAGAGGATCTTCAATTACAGGCTGTCCAGGGCAAGGCGGGTGGTGGAGAACGCCTTAGGCATCCTGGCCAACAGGTTCCAGGTACTTCTCACCACCATGCAGCATCGCCCACAGACCGTGAGGAGGATCGTGGAAGCTTGTTGCATCCTGCACAATCTCATGCGCACCCGCTACCCAGTCTTGCAGAACAGGCTTGTGGACCTCCAACAAGGCAATGGGGACATGGAGCCTGGGGAATGGAGAAAAGGGCAAAACCTGATCGACACTGAGGATGTGCAAGGCCCCAACAGAGCCTCACATGAAGCAAAGAAACAGCACAACCTCCTGAGACACTGGTGCAACTCCCCAGCTGGAGCAGTGGAGTGGCAGGACAGGATGGTAGATGCTTAATGGATGCTTCCTTCAGCCTGTCTCATCACACGGATGAGATTGGGCCATGTATGTTTGGTTGACCTAATAATAAATATTATAATAAATATTGGGCGTTTAATAAAGAGTTGTGTTTATGTTGACATGTGTGGGTAATTATTACATTATTATTGATAATAAAGGGCCATAGGTGTGGCACCTGGGAGGGTGGACCATACAGTCCCACTATGCTTGCACTGGAGGTTTATCTATCCCACTGCTATCCTAACCCTTCCCACAGCTATTACCCATTCCACAGGTATCCTAACCCATCCCAAAGCTATCCTTACCCATCCCACAAGCATGCAAAGGCTTAAACCATTTCTAAAAGTTTCCACCAAGACTTTATTAAAAAAAAGAAATGAAGCAAGTGTGTGAATCAAAAATAGACTTTATTAACAACAAGCTATAAGACAAAATAAGTCTCTGGCACTCCTCTTAGTCGCTCAGTCTCAGGGATGAAGGGTCCAGGTGCTCTGGAGGTGGCTGGTGCTGGATTGCTTTTCATCAGCTCCTCCAAAAGCAGAAGCAGCAGAAGCCCCAGCCCCAGAAGAGCGAGCCCGTGCTGCTGAAGCCCCAGCAGAACCAGAGTGAGGGCCAGGGGGCGGGATGGTAGCCCTGTCCCTCTTGCAAGGGCTGGCAGCAGATGGCTGAGGCTTGCTGTGCTTCCGCATGGTTGTGGGGTTGCTGGCTGGCAGGGAGGCTGGCAGGAACCAAGGCTGGCAGCAAGGCTGGCAGGGAGGCTGGCACCAAGGCTGGCAGGGAGGCTGGCACCAAGGCTGGCAGGAAGGCTGGCAGTCAGGCAGGCACCAATGCTGGCAAGAAGGCTCTCAGGGAGGCTGGCAGGCAGGCTGGCACCAAGGCAGGCACCAAGGCTGGCAGGAAGGCTGGCAGGCAGGCACCAAGGCTGGCAAGCAGACATGAACCAAGGCTGGCCGAAAGGCAGGCAGCAAGGCTGGCAGTAAGGCTTGCAGGCAGGCTGGCAGGGAGGCTGGCAGGGAGGCTGGCAGGGAGGCTGGCACCAAGGCTGGCTGGAAGGCTTGCAGGCAGGCAGGCACCAAGGCTGGCAGGCAGGCAGGCACCAAGGCTGGCAGGCAGGCAGGCAGCAAGGCTGGCAGGCAGGCTGGCAGGCAGGCTGGCAGGCAGGCTGGCACCAAGACAGGCACCAAGGCTGGCAGGAAGGCTGGCAGGAAGGCAGGCAACAAGGCTGGCAAGCAGACCAGCTGGCAGTAAGGCTTGCAGGCAGGCTCGCAGCAAGGCTGGCCGCAAAGCTTGCAGGCAGACATGCAGGCAGGGCAGGCAAGGCAGCCAATCCGTCCAGCAGCAGGTCTTTCCTCTGAATGGCGACCTGCTTCCGAGCTGCTTCCGTTATACCTTCGGGGCGGACGCAATGCATCCCCCCCGCATGCGCAATTAATGCCAGGCATCAGTTCAGCTTCCGCTCTGCATCTGCTTTGCATCCGCTGTGCATCCACTTCATCCGTTCGGCGTCCGCTCTGCATCCGCTGTATCCGTTCTGCGTCTGCTTTGCTGAGGTCCCCCGGAAGCCTAGCGGATGCGCCATCCGCTCTCATCCGCTTCCATTTGCTGGGCTTCTGTTCCGCATCCACTTTCCATCCGCCCTGCGTCCTCTCCATGTCCGTGTTATCCGCTCCGGTTATGCAAATTTTTGCCCCTTTTGAGAGCGGATAACAATGGATGGAACATTTTGCTCATCCGTTGTGTCCTTTTTGCATCCGTTGGGCAGTGTGACATGGGCTTAAGATTGTCAAATCTCAAGGTGACTTTAATTTTCAATAAGCAGCTATTGACACTTTCTAGCATGGATCCCACACTATCTTATCAAATGTCAGTTGTGCTTTTGCTATCTTTGGAAATTATGTTTGTCTTTGGCATTTCTACAAAAGATGGAAAGCAACTAGTGGAGGAGAAACTGCCAAAAGAGGATCTCATATATCTGGTAGAATTTACATTCTTGTAATTTCAATTACAATTCTTGTAAAACAGCTTTGATATTGTTAGATCTAAAGCTCTGAGAAATTATGAAATAGTAGTTCTGAATGTTAACAGAATGACACAGTTGGAAGGATCTTGGAGGTCTTCTAGTCCAAGGGGTCACCAATCTTTTGGACTTCAGGGACCACCAAACTCATAATTTTAAATCCCGTGGACCAGAGACCCTGGGAAAATCCCCAAAAAAGTCTACAGGAAAATTCCCCCCCCCCCGATTTTCCTATCAATCAATCATTCTTTATTTAGAATTGCAGGATACCATCTTCAGCTCTGTTCTCATGGGGGGAGAGAGAGAGAGAGAGAGAGAGAGACTTTTGGCTTCTGCAAGGAAAGCAGCAGAAGCAGCAGAAGTCTTTCTTTCTCTTTCCCAAACTCTGCCAGAAATGAGTCTTTCTGAAACTTATTGCATCGTTGCAGCCTCTTGGAGCAGGACGACTTGCAGGATCCCAAAGACTCATTTCTGGTAGAATTTGGGAGAGAGAAAGAAATACTTTTGCTGCTTTTCTTGCATGCAGCCAAAAGCAGAAGAAGAAAGACATGGAAAGAACCAGCCAGTGGCGAGGCCAGGTACATGGAATGAGTTCCCCCCTCCACCCTTTTCCCCTTCCCCTCACTACCTCATGTTGTTTGCAATGCAAGTGATGTAAGCCTTGTGTTCCCATGGGCTATGTGGGCAGCACAGCCTTGATTTCCTGTGCAGCCTGGATTAATTGCTTTGGGGGTGCTTTGGGGATGACATTTCTCTGCAGACCACCAAAATTTTCTTGCGGACCATCAGTGGTCCCTGGCCCACTGGTTGGTGATCACTGTTCTAGTCCAAACCTTGCTCAGGCAGGAAGCCCTATACTATTCCAGACAAGTGGTTGTCCAGCCTCTTCTTATCAGCCTCCAGTGATGGGGACCCCACAACTTCTGAATGCAAATCATTCTGTTGATTAGTTATTCTCAGTGTTCAGAAATTTCATCTAATTTCTAGTTTGTGTGATGACCTTTAGTCTCTCAAAATAACCCAAAACCCAAAATATATATTAAAGTCCAGTAAAGCCTTCAACTTAACTTCACTGTTTTATTAGGCACAATTTTAAATCATAAAAGTAAATAATGAGGCAAACAGAAAACCAAAACAAGCCGCATTGATGAAGCAAGCCAAGATAACTAATTATAAACTCCAGGAAAATAACCAAGAAAAGTCCATGGGAAGAATGCAAGCAAAGATAAGCCTCTTTCAAGGTGAACACTAATTGACTTCAGCAATTGTAACTGCGCAGTTGCAGACTTATATACATAGCTCCCATCTGCAAGTCACGAGGAGAATCATGGTAATTTCCACTTGAGTAGACCTCATTTTTCCCTGATCCTCTCCTCCCTGCATGACTGAGGATGGATAGGGGATGGGCCTGGATCCTCCTCTGACTGCTCAGCCGGCCTCTGCCCTACCCCAGCCTCCTCCACCACCTCTGGAGCCACACTCCCACTCCCTGTTGGCTGTTCCTCCTCTTCCTCAGAGTCAGATTCCACCAGGGCATGACACTATCCCCCCCACAGGGCTCCCTCTCCCGGGACCAGGTGGACGAGGACATTGAGGAAACCGAGCATGAAAGTCCTGGACCAAACGAGGAGCATGAACATCAGTGGCATCGACCTAGGTGAAGTCTTCTGGTCCTTAATCTTTCCATGCCATCAAATACTGAAATCAGCCCCGCAACTTGTGTGAATCTCGGATGCTATCCACTTTGTATTCCTCCTCTCCCAGAGGGGCTACTAGGGCTGGCTGTGATGGAGCCAGTCTATGTGGACTGTCAGGTGAGGCAGGGACTAACACGGAATGATGAAAAACAGGATGGATACGCATGGTCTGTGGCAGGGAGAGACAATAAGCCACAGGATTGATCACTGCCTCAACTGGAAAAGGTCTCAAGTAACAGTGATCGAGCTTTTTCAATGGTCGCATTGTTGGTAAATATCGATTTGGTGATGAGCCCCCTCCAGGTGGTGCCACCATGTCTCAAAAGCAACCTTAACTGCCAATAGCTCCTTGTCCCAAATCGTATAGTTGCACTCTGGATCTAACAACTTCCGGGAATAAGTTCATGGGAACAAGGTGCCTGTGGGAGCATAGGCCTGGAGGAGCACTGCACCAACAGCCACCTCAGAATCAACTGTTTCCACCACAAATGGCTGGCCTGGATCAGGGTGTTTGAGGATAGGCTCAGAAGCAAAGGTGACTTTCAATGCCTTGAAAGCTGCCTGCTACTCAGCACCCCAATGGAACTTCTCCCCCTTCTTGAGCAGATTAGAAAGGGGAGCAGTCAAGGCAGCAAAGCCGGGAATAAATATGCTGTAGTAGTTCACAAATCCCAACAGTTGTTGCATATCCTTAATCTGCTGTGGAGGTTCCCACTCCTGCAACGATTGAATTTTTTCCAGGTCCGTTTCCACCCCAGCAGGTGAAATATGATGTCTCAAGAAGCCAATTGTGGTTTGTGCAAACCGACACTTCTCACATTTAGCAGACAGGTGGTTATCAGGCAAACATTGCAACACTAGCTGCACATGCTGCCAATGTTCCTGCAGGTAGTCTGAGTAAATCAAAATGTCATCTAAATAAATGGCCATGAATTGATCCAACAAATCACAGAAAACATCATGCATGAAATGCATGAACACAGCTGGGGCATTGGTTAATCCAAAAGGCATCAGGGTGTACTCAAAATGCCTGTACCTCGTCTGGAAAGCTGTTTTCCACTCATCCCCTGCATGAATGCGAACCAGATTGTAGGCCCCACGCAAATCCAACTTCGTAAACAGCTTAGCTTGACAAAGCCGCTCAATCAGTTCAGGGATGAGGGGAAGCGGGTACCAATTCCTCACTGTGATTGCATTCAACTTGCGGTAATCACAACACAAATGTAGCTCCCCCGATTTCTTTTTCACAAAAAGCACTGGTGCAGGTAATGGGGAGGTAGAAGGCCAGATAAACCCTTTCTGGAGGTTCTTGTCAATAAAATCCCGCAACACGGCCAACTCTGGTTCCGACAGGGAATATATCTGACCCACCGGCAATTTTGCATCGGGCAACAAGTTGATTGGACAGTCATACGCCCGATGCGGAGGCAACTGATCCGCCTCCTTCTCCCCAAACACATCAGCAAAGTTCACCAACTCCACAGATAGATCCAGGTCCACGGCCGTAGCTACACTCCCTGCACACGAGCATAAGCAATGGTTGACACACTTCCTATCAAGGAACTGTACAGCTCCAGATGACCAGACAATCTGTGGATTGTGCAAAATCCTCATTCCCTCCCCACCCCACTAACCTGCTTTCCAGCTCCGTTCTTCTGTGCAGGACAACAAAAGAAGACCCAGGCAATCAGCTGGGACTTGGGAGGCAGAGAATAGATGGGGGCGGGGACAGTGTCCTCACTCATTGACCTCATCCCATTTTTAAGAGGTCTGTAAGGGGCGTGCATAAGCATACAATCGTGCCTAACATCCCTGTCCTATTGTCCCCAATTATTAGTTCCTATTTCTTGTATTTAAACTTATGTTTGTTCTTGTTTCTGTTATATTGCAAGCTCTTGACAAATAAAATAAATAAATAAAAATAAAATAAATAACAGTCAGAGGTGGCATTTGCTGGTTCCCTGGACTACTCAAAATTTCCACTACTGGCTCTCCAGAACTGGTCAGAACCTGCTGAATTGCCACCTCTGCTTGTTGAATAAGCAACAGTAGATACTATTACCGGTAACTGTTGTATTTTTCAATCATGCTTTCTGTTATTTTAATTCCTGTGCTCTTTTCAGTATCACCACAGTTTTATGAGCATGTATAATTTCAAAATGTCATTCAACTGCTCTCTTTCTATAGTTTCTTTTTTTTTAACATGTTCTATCCTTCAATTGTCATATTCTAATGATACAAATTATTACCCCTGGATTGTTGTTATATGTGTCAAATCATAATTACTTTCCTGAAGTTCATTTTGTTCATTTCCCATCTTCTGAACATTTGTGTGTAGACAATGAAAGCCATCACCCTTAACAGCCAATCTTGCATCTGATTTTTAATTGAGTGATTTAACAAGAAGCCCCAGAGTTAAAAACTTCAACTTCTTTCTGTAGCTCAGGTGATCTTCAGATGTTTCATCAACAATTCTGTCCAGATTGACTTTTGAACCCTTCAGATCCAGCTCAACATCCTTCAACCAAACATATTATTTTTACAATCTGTTCAAAGGCAACCTGTCCTGTGCCAGAAATCCATCTTCAAAACATCTCAGAACATGATTCCAGAAACTATTTTTTTCCCATCAAAAATATTTGTGCAACTAATCACTGACTTTCAATATTCATGTATTTTGATGATGTGGATGTCTATGAACTATGTGTGTGTGTGCGTGTGTATGTGTGTGTAAGAGAGAGAGAGGGAGAGAGAAAGACTAATAAAAGTTTTAAATAGGGCAACAGATATCTGAATATTTACTATATTGTTGCAAACAGAAAGTTATTAAGTGAAAGGATATTGAATATTCCAGAGAGCATAACTTTTACAAAGATTTACAAGTGTTTAAGGTGCATGGTATGCATTTTCTGTTACTTTGGAACAAAAAAAAATCTTCACAAAACTGGTGCTTATAATTGTGCTAAATGAATTGCAATTCTATACACATCCACCTGAGACTAACTTCTACTGAACTAAGTGAGAATTATATTGTTATGCAAGGGTTTCTACTCTAAACATAATCCATTGTGTTTATTTGTTTGTTTGCTTGCATTGTATTCATGTTAAAATCCTTCCAGGGCTCTGTCTTCACAGGCTCCAATTTCAGATAGGAAGAAAGGAAGGGAGGGACGGTGGAGTGGAATAATAGAGTTGGAAGAGACCTTGGAGGTCTTCTAGTCCAACCTCCTGCTTAGGCAGGAAACCCTACACAACTTCAGACAAATGGTTATCTAATATCTTCTAAAAAAACTTCAGCTGTTTGGGAATTCACAACTTCTGGAGTCAAGTTGTTTCACTGATTAATTGTTTTAACTATCAGGAAATTTGTTCATAGTTCTAGGTTGCTTCTCTCCTTGATTAGTTTCCATCCATTGCTTCTTGCCCTATCCACAGGTGCTTTGGAGAATAGCTTGACCACCTTTTTCTTTGTGGCAAGGTTAGATAAGAGGGAGGGAGGAAATAATAATAATAATAATAATAATAATAATAATAATAATAATAATAATAACAACAACAACAACAACAACAACAACAATAATAATAATAATAATAATAATAATAATAATTCATTTTTAAACCAACAGTCTTAATCGTTACTTCTCAAATGGTATGAGCAGTAGAACATTTCTTCTTTCCAATCAACTTTCATTAGATTTGGCATTTAATCGAAATGCTTCACCTGGATTATGAAAAGAGGCTTATAAACATGCATTTATTAGGAAGTGAAAATGACACTTTTTTCGATGACAAGAGAAGTAGCATACAAAACACACACAAAAAGCAGAGACATTTCTTTGAAAAAAAAAGATATGAGATATAAAAAAATGTGTCCACAAGAAATTGAAATAAATCAAATAAATCATTAAAGTTGTACTTTAATGAGTAGCTGTATTCTCCAGCCCTCTGGCCATCAATACCTGAGTATCGATCCGAGGATTTTTTGCAGATATTTCTCCCCGTGTTGTGCTAATGCTTCAAGTTGATCCCAGAGTAAACTTGGTAAATGCAGCCTTGTGTGATTTCTGACCAGTCTAACTGCAGAATTTTCACTTAAATAAAATCCTCAAGGAATATAAAAGGAAGCTGGAAGGGGTGACTATTTCCTTACAGGTAAGTGGTCATTTATTTCAATTCTGTTCAAGCCAAGAACACGGTTCTTATGTTAATCACTCACTGTAAAACATCTTCATTTAGTAATTGCCATCATTGGCTTTGAAAATGCTTCCTTTAATTCCCATACCAATAAAATATATCATCTATTCAACCTCCCTCCCTCCATAACCTTGGTATCTTGGCAAATGTTAAATTTCCTGTACATTCTTTTATCACTGATATCTTACTATTTTAAATTTGCTGTATGCAACACAAATGACTAATCCCTCTGCTCAACATACTTTTTATTACAAATATATACACAAAAAAGGAAGGAAAGAAGGAAGGAAGCAGAGAAAGAAAAGAAAGAAAGAAAGGAAAGAAAGAAAGAAAGAATGGAGGTAAGGAGGGAAGGAAGGAAAGGGAAGTGTTCCGTCTGGAAAAAACGTGAGGTTCCAACAGCAAATGTATTTATTTCACTATTTACAGCAAACGGAATGGTTTGGCTCAAGCCACGGCAGCCTTTATATTCGGCTTGCCTGCCGGCTTGTAGCCAATGACATTTACTTGCTTTTGCCACCTTTTGGCGGTCCTCCTGGATTGGTCCTTAGTGAACCAATCCAGTGCAGGCCTTTCTGGCCAATCACATTTGAGGCATTTAGAGTATACCATTTTATACAGAACACCCCTCCCCTCTTAGTTTAGTCCTATGTGGGTGACGTAGTCATGCAGGTAGGTGGGGCTTCTTCTGACTCTACTGGACTTGCATGGTTCATTTTCGCTGGAGATTTCAACTGGTACAGATGGGGTTGCTGTCTCTCCGGCTCTTCTCCATGGAACCGCCTGGAAGGGTGAGTCAGCCATTTTGCTACCGCTTGAGTTGCTCAGGCCGGTGGTTTTGCCGCTCCCTCCTGGCTTTCCCGGGCAGGTCAAGCTGGCTTGGCTGGCCCCTTCCAGGACGGGTTTCCCTTCATCTGGATTTTTTCCGCAAGTCTCATCTAACCGTAAGTTTTCTTTTCGCTCTTTTTGATTGGTTAGATGTTCTGGATTTACTTTAAAAAGTTCTTTATTATTATTTTCTTGTATTTCCCCCCCTCTTTGGTTTTGTTTTCATCGATTTTTATTATTTGGGGCTGTGTATTTGTATTTTGTTCAATACTTCAGGAACAAAGCTGGTCTATGTGCCACTTCCATTCCCTGCAATCGTCTATGGTTAGGCGGTAGGACCGGGGGCCTGTTATTTGTGTGATTGTGGCTGGAAGCCATAGAGGGTCCCCGGTGAAATTTTTTGCGTAGACTAGGTCGCCAATTTCAAATGTGCAGGAACGGCTGGAGGAATCGGGGGGTCTTTCCAAAGTGTAATTTGGATGTAACCTATCAAATTGTGACCAAAGTTTTCTCCCCATTAACAATTCCACTGGGCTTTTGTTAGTTACAGTGCTGGGGGTGATATGTTGAAGGGTGAATAGACGGTTAATTTTATCCTGGACATCCCCGAGGTCCTTTTTTTCTAAACCCTCTTTAGTAAACCTGACCATTCTCTCGGCCCTACCATTTGCTGCCGGGTGGGCCGGCGCGGTTAGTGCATGGCGTATACGTAGGCAGGCTAGGTACTGCTCAAATTGTATGGCGGTTAATTGAGGCCCGTTGTCGGACACTAGGACATCCGGCAATCCATGGGTTGCGAATAGTTTGTTGAGTTGTTTAATGACCGCATCGGTTGTCGTAGATGATATCACTACAACTTCCAACCAATTTGAGTATGCATCTACGACAATCAAAAAGGCATGCCCCCTAGCAGGACCCGCAAAGTCAATATGGATCCGAGACCAGGGGCCTCGTGGGGTCTCCCAGTCCCTTATGGGTGCTTGTGGTGGGGAAGGTCTGGTTTTCTGGCATTTAGTGCAAGTAGCAACCCAGTATTCAATATCTTTATCTAGACCAGGCCACCAGACATAGCTCCTAGCTAGGCTTTTCATTTTTACAATACCAGGGTGGCCCTCATGAAGCATGTCCAACACTCTAGTCTGTAGTCCAGCAGGAATTACCACCCGATCACCCCACAATAAACAGCCTTTTTGAATTGAAAGTTCAGTCTGTCTAGTCTGGAAAGGTTTAGAGTTTTCAGTTTTTTGGTTTTCCGGCCAGCCTTTACCTACCCAGTTTAAAATGCAGGCAGTCACTGGGTCCTTTGCGATGGCTCTGGCGACATCGTTTGCAGATATTGGCAGTTCAGGGCATGTTTCTATTTGCAGGGTGGTCATTGTTGGCACCAGGTCTTCCTCTGTCGTCAGCAGTGGTGTTCGACTAAATGCGTCTGCATGGGAGATTTGTTTCCTGGGTCGATGTGTCAATGTGTAAGAGTATGCTGCAAGGAATTCTGACCATCTAGTCATCCGTGGAGACAAAATGTTCAGTGTAGGTTTGTTTCCCGCCAGAATTCCTACTAACGGTTTATGGTCCGTTACAATTAAAAATGTTCTTCCATAAAGGTACTCATGAAAACGTTTCACTCCGGCGACAATTGCCAGGGCTTCTCTGTCTTGTTGACTATCGTTATGTTCTGCTTTAGAAAGAGTCTTTGAGTAATAAGCGACAGGTGCCTCTCTCCCATCTGGCAATTGGTGGCTCAGGATGGCACCTACTCCAAACGGTGAGGTGTCACAGGTGACCGTCAATGGAAGTGTGTTACTAAACTGGATAAGAACGGTGTCTGAGGTTAATATTTTTTTTTATTTTCTGGAATGCCTTTTGTTCTCTATGACCCCAAGTCCAATTAGTTTTCTTATCCAGCAAACGGTGTAATGGTTTTGCTAACATTGCTTTATGGGGGAGGAATACATTATAGAAATTTATTAGACCCAAAAATGCCTGCAATTCCGTTTTGTTTTTTGGTTGTGGTGCGTCTCTAATAGCCTTGACCTTTTTTTCTGTAAGGTGTATGCCCTCTCCGTCAATTAAGTAGCCCAGAAATTTGACGCAATCAGTCATTAAGCAGCATTTCTCCTTTTTAACCTTCAGGCCGGATTCTCTAAATATTGTTAGCACTTCTCTTAGTCTTTTTTCTAGTTGGGTCGTATCTTTAGCTGAAATTAGGACGTTGTCAAAATATGGTACGACTCCTTTTATTCCATTTAAGAGGCGTTCCATGAGGCTTTGGAAAACGCCTGGGGCAACGCTTACTCCAAATTGAAGTCTGTTTCACTTGAATGCCCCTTTGTGAGTTACTATTGTCTGTGCCTCGGCCGTTAATGGGTGTACAGGAAGCTATTAGTATGCTTGTGTTAAATCAAGTTTGGCAAAAAAATTTCCTCCCCCGAGTGAGTGTAACAAATGTTGTACGACTGGCACAGGGTGTGCGCTTTGTTGTAGCACATGGTTCAGGGTAGCCTTGTAGTCTCCACAGATGCGTACTGACCTGTCAGGTTTAACCGGTGTTCCTATTGGCGTCTCCCACCTAGCATGGTCAATAGGTTCTAAGACCCCTTGGTCAATTAATTTATTCAATTGTTCCTCTATGTTTGCTTTTAACACAAAGGGAACTCATCTGGCCTTTAATCTTCTAGGGGCCACCTGGGGGTCTAAACTAAAGGAAATTGGGGTCCCCCGGTACCTGCCTAGGGTGCCATCGAAAACGTCCTGGAACTCGTGAATCAGGCTTTCTTCCCAGTCGGTTGCGGCTACTCTGTCCACTCCGGTCATTCCGATGCCCAATGGT
Organism: Laticauda colubrina; assembly: GCA_015471245.1. Taxonomy (NCBI): domain Eukaryota; kingdom Metazoa; phylum Chordata; class Lepidosauria; order Squamata; family Elapidae; genus Laticauda; species Laticauda colubrina. The sequence continues at coordinate 27,168,513 of BLBF01000039.1, forward strand.
GCAAGCCATTCGATGCCCAGGAGACTGGGTCTGTTTCGGTCGACTATTGTTAGAGGCAGGACTTCGACATGCTGCTTGTAGGCAACTCGGAAATGTCCTAGACCTACCACAGGGATTCGATTCCCTTGGTAGTCCTTCAGAATTAATTTTAATTTCTGGAGTTCTTTTAATTTGATATTTGGGAACAGTCATCTGATTGTGTCCCAAGACACCATTGACAGGAAATATCCTGAATCGACTTCCATCTCACAGGGGCTTCCTTCAATTTTTACGATGATTTTGACTTTTCTCCTGCTTTCCGTCTGGGCGCTTCCGATAGTGACAGTTTGATGGGTCTTTTCTTGGTTACTGGCTCCTTTGTTGTGCTCCCACTTTCTCTCGGCTTGCTTCAATTCAGCTTGTGGTGGAGAGTTACTGCGTCTGTTAGGGCTGTTATTTTTGCGATTCCTACAGACTTTCTCGATGTGTCCCCTTTTCTTGCAAGCTCAGAAGATGGCATCAAGGTATCTGCAATCGGCTCAAGAGTGTTTTACTCCGCAGCCGGCGCATTCCTGCCAGTTTCCTTTTTCGCACCTTTTTTTGTTGGTGTACAGGTGGTGGACCTCATTGTCATCATTTTCTGATTCTGATGTTTCGTCAAAATCTTCATGATGTGTGTTGGCGGGCACTTGCTTCTTTCCTCTGGCTAGGATCATTTCGTCGTTATTCGCATTCATTTACTTCATAGTCGCCGCTGACTTTTTCACGGCTTCTGCGGCTGTGGCTTCTGCGATTGCTTCAGCCACTGTTATATTGGGTTTATTTAGCAATTTACTTTGTAAATTAGAGTCTTTTAGGCCTAGTACCACTCGATCTCGCATGGCTTCATCTAAGTTAAGGAACTCGCACGCTCCCCCCAGTTGTCGGAGGGCTGTCACAAAGTCAGCGATGGCCTCGCCTTCTTTTTGGTCCCTTCGGTAGAACTCATGCTGTTTGATGAGATTTGACACTACTGGTGCGTAGTAGGCCTTTAGCATCCGCTGGAGTTCAGGCCAGGTCATTTGTTTTACATCTCTGGGCTTTGCCAATGCTTTGGCCATCTTAAACACGGTTGGCCCACAATGTGTTAGGAAGACAGCCCTCTTATGCTGGTCTGAGATCTCCTCCATCTAGTTGCTTTCTAAATACATTTGAAAATGGTCTACATAGGATTCCCAATCCTCTTCATTGGGATTGAAGGATGCGGGCGGTGCATTATTTCCGGCCATTGCTTCTAGCCTGGATTTCAATTCGCCGCGTGCACAGTCTCATGTTTTAGGATGATCCCACCATCGTCGCCAGTGTTCCATCCGGAAAAAAATGCGAGGTAGACCGGGTTCCAACAGCAAATATATTTATTTCACTATTTACAGCAAACGGAACGGTTTGGCTCAAGCCGTGGCAGCCTTTATATTCGGCTTGCCTGCCGGCTTGTAGCCAATGACATTTACTTGATTTTGCCGCCTTTTGGCAGTCCTCCTGGATTGGTTCTTAGTGAACCAATCCCTTGCAGGCCTTTCTGGCCAATCACATTTGAGGCATTTGGAGTATACCATTTTATACAGAACAGGAAGGAAGGGAAAGAAAAGGACGGGAAAGGGAAGAGAAGGGAAGGGAAAGCAAGGGAAGGAAAAGAAAGGAAAAGAAAGGAAAGGAAAGGAAAGGAAAGGGAAGGGAAGGGAAGGGAAGGAAAGGAAAGGAAAGGAAAGGAAAGGAAAGGAAAGGAAAGGAAAGGAAAGGAAAGGAAAGGAAAGGAAAGGAAAGGAAAGGAAAGGAAAGGAAAGGAAAGGAAGAAAAATATAGCAAAATCATACAATGTATTCAACTATAATAAGTTTATAAAGGGAAATGCAATATAAATATATCTGTTCACATGAAAAACATTCATGCACATCAATCCTTAAGGTGAATGACAAAAAACTAAATGGTGTTTGAAATGTTCATTTTAAAATTTAAGGCATACATTAATTGGAAAAATTGACATCAGACACATTCTACAATAGGAACCATAGCTGTATAGAAAGGACTCCAGAATAGCTATTGATTAGTAATTTTGAGTGGCTTTTCATCTGGAACCAGTTAGCTTTGTAGATGGATGGATTGATATGTCCACCTTGATGGTTATGTGTTGCTTTCAAACCCATGCTCACTAGTTTCTGGCATTGTAAAAATCTTTGTGTTTGCTTTATAGTTTTTTTATAGGTAGATAATAACTATAGGTAGACAACAGGTAACTATAGGTACCCCCAGCGAGGGATGGGCTGCTACTAGTTCTCCCTGGTTTGGGTGAACTGGTAGCTAATTTTATCATTTTTAATAGCCAGTTCGGCAAACCGGTAAATCCCACCCCTGGCTGGCCCCGCCTACCCCTCCCCTACCAGGAGTCCCCACTTGGCCCATTTTGGATGCCAGGTAAGTACAGGGCCTGCACGGAGACTCAGGGATGGTGAAAAATACACCTCCCAGACGCTCTGGAAGGCCAGAAACAGGCCCTTTTCTGACCTCCAGAGGGCCTCTGGAGCCTGGAGAGGCCACTTTCACCCTCCTGGAGGCTTGAGGAAAGCCTCCAGAGCCCAGAGAGGGCAAAAACGCCCCCCTACCCCACCATGGTGCAGGAGGCTGACAAAGCCATGCCCATCCTGGTCACACACACTCAGCAACCTGGCAGAAACGCGTTGCTAAAATTTTTGAAGCCTACCCCTGCTCCCCAGCGATAATATTTTGTTGCTCATTTGCTGATGTGCAATATGACTGTTGTATCACAAGGAAGGGAAGGGAAGGGAAGGGAAAGGAAGGAAGGAAGGAAGGAAGGAAGGAAGGAAGGAAGGAAGGAAG
>BLBF01000039.1:27171375-27184029 GCA_015471245.1 Laticauda colubrina
GAAGGAAGGAAGGAAGGAAGGAAGGAAGGAAGGAAGGAAGGAAGGAATTTGAATCAAAGAACGTAACGGTAGCTTGCATAATATGAAAGGACTTTATTCTGCCTATGAACTTGTGCTCTGGAGATGAAAACATAATTACAAGAATCTTATCATACTGCTATAATAAAATACACTTTTACAGGGTTTCCCTTGAGAAATGGTCAGGCAAGATGCTATTTCACAATAGCAATAGCACTTAGACTTACACACCACTGAATAGTGATTTATAGCCCTCTCTAAGCAACTTACCAAGTCAGCCTATTGCCCCCAACAATCTGGGCCCTCATTTTTACCAACCTCGGAAAGATGGAAGGCTGAGTCAACTTTGAGCCACTTGGAATCGAACTGTCTAACTGCTGGCAGTCTGAAGAATTAACATGCAGTATTGCATTCTAACCACTGTAGCATCAAGCTCTTAATAATCAAATGATTATTAAAAAAAATCATGAAAAGATATTGGATGTCTTCTAACTCTGGTCGAGACTTTTTCCTGTTCAATTCCTGCAGATTTTCCATTTCCTTATCATTTAATCATACTCTGTTGTTCTGGGAATAATAGCAGACCTACTGTGCCTTTTTCACAGCTTCATTAAATAAGTTGGTTCTTGATCCATATAATCATGGGATTTAAGGAGCTAATGCTTTTCCTTGGAAAGAGGTACAAATTCAGCACTAAAAATCCTGGGGAAAAAAAAAAACCAGGCTTGGACATTTTCCCATGTTTTAAAGAAAAAAATTAGAAGAAAATTCAAAGTATTTAATCCTTCCTCTGTCAATTATAAAAAAGAAGGATTTTATCACACAACAGAATAACAGGAGTCAGAAGAAATTCATAGAGCCTGGAATAATAGGGTTGGAAGAGTCTTTGAAGGTCTTCTAGTCCCACCCCCCTGTACAAGCTTAACATAGAATAACAGAGTTGGAAGGGACCTTGGAGTTTATCTAGTCCAGTGGTCACCAACCAGTGGGCTGGGGACCACTGGTGGTCCGTGAGAAAATTTTGGTGGTCCGCAGAGAAATGTCACCCCAAAGTAATTAACCCAGGCTGCGTGGGAACACAAGGCTGTGCCGCCCAAATGACCCACAGGAACACAAGGCTTACATCGCTTGCATTGCAAACAACATGAGGTAGTGAGGGGGGGAGAAAAAGTGGAAGGGGAAACTTGCCCCATGCGCCCCACACGCCTTGCCTGGCCATCGGGCTGCTTCTTTCTGCTTCTTTTTTCTGCTTTTGGCTGCATGAAAGGAAACAAAAGTCTTTCTTTCTCTCCCCCAAACTCCACCAGAAAGGAATCTTTGGGACCCTGCAAGTCCTCCTGCTCCAAGAGGCTGCATCAGCATGACAAGTCTCACAAAGACTAATTTCTGGCAGAGTTTGGGGGAGAGAAAGACTTTTGTTGCTTCTGCTGCTTTCTTGCATGAAACCAAAAGTCTCTCTCTCTCTCTCTCTCCCTCCGCCCCCCTCAAGAATGGAGCTTCTTTCTGCTTCTTTCTGCTTCTTTCTTCTTCTGCTTTTGGCTGCATGCAAGGATAGCAGCAAAAATCTTTCTTTCCCCAAAACTCCACCAGAAATGAATCTTTGGGACCCTGCAAGGCATCCTTGTTCCAAGAGGCTGCGCTGGTGTGACAAGTCTCACAAAGACTCATTTCTGGTGGAGTTTGGGGGAGAGAAAGAAAGACTTCTGCTGCTTTCCTTGCATGAAGCCAAAAGTCTCCCTCCCCCTCCCTCTCTCTCTCTCCCTCCCCCCCCCCCCGAGAATGGAGCTGGAGATGGTATCCTGTGATCCCAAATAAAGAATGATTGATCGGTAGAAAAATGGGGTGGGGAATTTTCCTGCAGACTTTTGTGGGGATTTTCCTAGGGTCTCTGATCTGCAGGATTTAAAATTATGAGTTTGGTGATCCCTGAGGTCCAAAAGGTTGGTGACCCCTGCTTTAGACTATCTTTTATTTTTCTTGAATCCCTCAAAGGCTTCTATTTTTAAATCTATACAGATTTGGGTGAATTTTCCTTGATAAAATATTATTTCTGCTCTGAATGTTTTGTCTCCATTATCTTTATAAAATTAGTCTGCATTATGCTCATTATGTGGAATAAAATGCTATGGTCCCTTAAAAAAAAATAATGAAGCAAAGCTACAATATCATGACCTTTTCTTTACTTCAAGGCTGCACAATTTTTTTCATTTCAACAGCCACACCAGGCACTGACAGAAAGTGAATAATGTCAGAACTGGTGTGAGAAGTTTCATGGGGTAAAATGTGTGATTTTTATATATTTTCAGGGTTTGGAATACAATACAGAATACATCAATTGCATTCTGTACTGTATCACAATACAAAAAAGATGTTCAGGCCCAAGAAAGAGTGCATAGAAGAGCAATGACAATGATAAGGGGCCTGGAGCAGTGGTGGTAAGTTACCGGTTCGGCCCGGTTTACCCAAACCAGTAGCATTCGGCTGAACAGTGGTTAAAAAAAAGCCTCCGATGATCAGCTGAGAGGAGAAAGAAGAGAAAAGCACAGGCCCTCCTATCCTGATTGGTGCTGCAGGCTTCAGCTGGTGTGTGGGAAGTTGCATGCATGCATTAGGTGCACATGCACTAGGTGCACGATCACCAAACCGGTAGTAGAACAAGTGGGATGCCACTGCTGGCTGGGGGGCTAAACCATACAATGAAAAATTGACAGATTTATTAGAATTGTCATATTGGCACATCTGTGAAAACCCAAACCTGAGAGTTCCAGGTTTTCCCTTCCCAAAAGAAAAATCAAAGATCCATCCCCTGCACCAGCGATGGGATTCAATTTTTTTTACTACTGGTTCTGTTGGTGTGGCTTAGTGGGCGTGGCAGGGGAAGGATGTAAAATCTCCAGTCAGAGGTCGTATTTGCCGGTTTTCCAAACTACTCAGAATTTTTGCTACCGGTTTTCTAGAACTGGTCAGAACCTGCTGAATACCACCTCTGCCTTGTACCCACTAGTCCATCACATGGTCCAATCAAACGTCCCAACTGGAGACCTTCCTCCAGACACTCCTCTTCAAGTGCAGGGCAACATGTCCTTGATTCTCTCGAAACAATGTTGTTGTGTCTAAACTTCTACCCCACTATGAAATCCCCCCTCCTAAAATCCCAGACACTGAGTGTGGCAGCCTCAAAGCTTCCAAGTGAAAAATGGCTTCCAAGGCTGACATATCAATAGAATGGTTTGCCTCTGGAAATTGTGGGTGCTCCAACACTGGAGGTTTTTAAGAAGAGAGTGGACAGCCATTTGTCTGGAATGGTATAAGATCTCCTGCTTGATCAAGAGGTTGGATGAGAAGACCTCCAGATTCCCTTCCTGTCCTATTATTCTATGCTCTATTTTTTTCCCTTTTACATCCCTAAATATATATAAAAAAAGAAAAAGTGGCAGAGAAATGAAACTTATTCCAAAACTAGGGGCCCTTGAAGACACAACGTGCAAAGTTTCCTGCACCCATCATTTAATTTAATTGCAGCATACCATCACTCCATAAAAACATAAAGCTAGTGATGGGTGATGAGAGCCATTAAAATAAACAAACTGACTGCAGGAAAGAATAATCCCTATGGTGAGATCAAATTCTTTGTTATGCCTTTTCATAATTTATCAGAAAGCCGGGTGGGGTAGGGGAAAAGAGGCTGATATGAAAGGCATGTTATTGCATCTGCTTTCCACATCCTCATCCTTCAATGCATAGCCAAGTTTCTGTCTGGGTAACCTCTGCAGGAGAGCCAAACTGAGTTTGCCAAACAGTTGGAAAGAATGCCGAGACCTTGAGGGAAACTTTTGGGAAGTCATGGTTTAAAAGGCTCAAGGCTAAACTTCCAAAATGAGCATACCCATGGAGAGACCTACATGCCATGGGATGAAAAAAAAACCAAACAATCACAATTCAATAACTAGAAGCATTTTCTAATGCATATCTTCTCATCACTTCCTTTTAAGGAAGCTCCTGATCCATGTAACCAAGGAAGCCAAGGAAAAGTGAGCCAGAGTGCTTAATCTTTCTTTCTTTCTTTCTTTCTTTCTTTCTTTCTTTCTTTCTTTCTTTCTTTCTTTCTTTCTTTCTTTCTTTCTTTCTTTCTTTCTTTCTTTTTTTCTTCCTTCCTTCCTTCCTCCCTCTCTTCCTTCCTTTTTCTTCCCTTCCTTTCTCCCTCCCTCCCACCCTCCTTCCTTTCTTTTCTCTCTCTCCCTCTCCCTTCCTCTCCCTCTCTGTCTCTCTTTTCCTCATCCACATAGAGTGGTTTATGAAGGAGGTGCTACTTCTGAACAAATAGAAAATCAACACTTGAATAGCTGAGATGGCGCAGTGGTTACAATGCAGTACTGAAGGCCAATTCTGCCAAGTGCCAACAATTCAATTCTGAGCAGCTCAAGGTTGACCCAGCCTTCCATCCTTTGGTAAAACGAGGACCCAGATTGTTGGGGGCAATACACTGACTCTGTAAACCTGCTAGAGAGGTCTGGTTTTGTAGAGCTCATACCTAAAGCTTGAGTTGATTTATGGGACTGAAGGAACCAAATCAAGGCAACTGCTAGCAGTTATTCCTTAGCAAAAGCCTTTCTGTCCATACCTGAGACAAGCCTATCACATTTTTTTGAGAATGATGGACAACATCATGCAACAACATCAGTTAGAACTGAGATGTGGAAGGATGAGAAAATGGTTGCTGTATTTGCAGAATGGCATCAAGATAAGGCTGATTCAATTGGAGAAGGGGAAAAAAAACACCACTTCAGAGTTTGCTTCATAAGCATTTCATTGAGAGAGAAATAAATACATCGATAGAGTTTTCTCAGAACATTTTCGATGGGGTTGCTCTTAATAGGTATGGATATATTTATTACTCTGCCTAAAAAATGCATGAAAAGGAGCTGAGCATTTTAACTGGCATATGGAAAGCTTTACTGATCCAAATTTCAATTGTCAGATTTTTTTTGCCAGTCTCTAAATAGTGGTTGTGCTGGAACATTGATTTCCAGGGGAAAAGGGATTTCCATAACTTATTATCAAGCCTCATTGTTGTTACACAAAGTCATAGTGAAATCCCAATTTCACTCCAGGATGGATCAAACCATCAGCTGCAAGTGGGAATGAAAAACTTTAAAAAGGGGGAATTAACAATTTGGGGATTAAAGCAGTGGTAGGTATTCAGCCAGTTCCGACCAGTTCTGGAGAACCGGTAGCAGAAATGTTGAGTAGTTCAGAGAACTGGCAAATACCACCTCTGACTTGCCCCGCCCACATCTATTCTCTTCCTCCTGGGTTGCAGCTAATCCTTTGGGTCTTCTTTTGTTGCCCTGCACAGGTGAACGGAGCTGGAAAGCAGGTTAATAGGGTGAGGAGAAAATGAGGATTTTGCAGTATCCTTCCCCTGGAGTATGGTGGGAATGGAGATTTTGCAGTATCTTTCCCTGCCATGCTCACCAAGCCATGCCCATAGAACTGGTAGTAAAAATTGCCGAATCCCATCATTGGTTTAAAGCCATTCATATTTGGGAGATGAGGCAGAGTTTGCTCAGGAAAAAGGGGGTGAGGTCTAATCTTAAGAAGGTGCTATCCCCCTCTCAAATTCATCTGTCAGCCATTGCAATTTTATCATTTATCCATTATTGATGTGCTACCTAGTTATCTATTATTTAGATTTATTTAGTTTTTTATACCAGAGGGAGGCATTGCATTCATTCATTTATGGTTCAAAGGGAATTCTCTATTACAAACTTTGAAAAAGTTTTAAAGCTTTGCTTAACCTGGCATAGAGATCTGGATATGGGTTTCAGGCCTTACTGAGGTGGCTGAGTTTGCATAGTCTGAACAGTGAGCAACAAGTTATATCTGTCATGAATGAAGGCAAATATGACATGTCCTCGGATAATGTTGCAAGAGTAAATCTGGGTCGGTCAAAAGGTTTAAATCCCTAGCGCTGCATAACGGAGTGAGCTCCCATTACTTGTCCCAACTTCTGCCAACCTAGCAATTCAAAAGCATGTAAAAATGCAAGTAGAAAAATAGAGATCACTTTGGTGGGAAGGGAACAGTGTTCCATATGCCTTTGGCGTTTAGTCATGCCGGCCACATGACCACGGAGATATCTTTGGACAGCGCTGGCTTTTTGGCTTTGTAATGGAGATGAGCACCACCCCCTAGAGCTGGAAATGACTGGCATGTATAGCTTACATTTTACAAAATGCCTATGCATCACAGTGAAGATATTGATTAGGAGGAAAGGAGGAAACAAGATACAAGACCAATCTCATGGCACACCCTGACATACATCAAAAACATTTCAGAAGCAGTAGCTTCTGAGATCTGCAAGTGGGTGTCACACACTGCCAGAGTCTAACCATAAGACTGTAAGAACACAAGCAAGCAGTCAGACGGGAAGACCCAAACTCATTGATACCCACAATGAAATAAACAAGGACATGCATTCAATTTTGAAGCTACTAAGATTGTTGGATGAGTAGGCACAAAAACAGCCAGAGAAGTGTTTGAAGCCTGGAAAATAGGCCCTTCATCAATCAATAGGAATGCTGATTTACCACCAGCCTATCGAGTACTTAAATGGCAAGTGCTGGGCAGGACAAACAAACAACAGCTAATAACTTAAAAGTCAGCCATCAACACACCCCAATCAACATCTAAAAAGCCACATACAACAGGCATCATACCACACACCACACACAGAACAGCACTATGCTAGAGAGAATTTCCCTGAAGATGGATTCCAGCACGAGTCCAAAAAGTCCAAAGTCAAAACCTCTAATCCTGATGACTGACTAATCCTGCAGCTTTCATGGGGGTTTAATCTAATTTTATGTTCACCAAAGACATCCACAGGGAAGGAGCATTTAAAAAATGGCAATTGAAAAATGAAACAGAAGACTCTCTACATCAAATATTTTTCCCCCTCTGGCCCAAACTGGTACATAAGGATGACAATGAGAAGATATTTCACTCTTCCACATGTAAATCCTATTTGAATATATTCAAGTACAGCAGTGATGGGATTTAAATATGTTTACTAGCAGTTCTGTGGGTGTGGCTTGATGGGCATGGCAGGAGAAGAATACTGCAAAATCTCCATTCTCTCCCCATTCCTGGGGGAAGGTTACTGCAAAATCCCATTTCCTCCCCAACACACTAACCTGCTTTCCAGCTCCATTCTCCTGTGCTGGGGAACAAAAGTAGACCCAACCGATCAGCTGGAACTCAGGAGGCAGAGAATAATGGGGCAGGGCCAGTCAGAGGTGGTATTTGCTGGTTCTCCAAGCTACTCAAAATTTCCTCTACCAGTTCCCCAAAACTGGTCAGAACCTGCTGAATACCACCTCTGAAGTACAGAGGTTGAATCTGTTTTATTAAAATGTCCACTGTATGCTCAATGGTCATTAAAATTTATAACCCCAGTTATTACAAAGTTTAATTTCCCTCATGACAAGGAGATCACTTTCTTTTTAAGTGACCAATTTCTAAAACTATCAAGGGAGATGTCATTTAAAAAAAAACCACTGTAGCTTTAACATAAATAATTACTGATGATTTCCACATTGTTTGGGCTTTGGCCTGTGTATTTCATATATGTGTGGATTTTTTTAAAAAAGTGCTATATATCTTTTAATATTTGTTGATTTGGTCATGGACCATCAATTGATAAATAATAACACCAAGGTCCATTAGAATATCTGTTAGAAATACCAGTTGCCTGCAAGCAAGAACTGGCAAGACCACAAAACAGGCAAAGTAACAAAAAAGTGAAGAGTCTAAAAATGTTCCATGACTTTAGAATTCAAATAGACATGCAACTCTCCAAACTTAACAATTATCAATAAGAAAGGTTGAAAAGTCTCGGTAGTGGATATGGCAGTACTTGGAGATAGCCAAAGAGAAGAAAAGGAACTAGAGGAAAATCACAAAATGTAAAGACTTACAAACAGAACTAGAATGAACTGGGAAAAGAAATCATGGATAGTATCAATAGTAATGGGCACCTTGGTATAATATCAAAACATCTGGAACACTACTTGAATACCATCAACTTTGTCAAAATCACTTCCGGTCAATGTCTGTGGAAATTCTCAGTCATCCAGACCATGATTGTCCCAAAGATGTTTTTTCAAGAGGCAATTGGACTTTCTGGTTTTTCTTTGAAAACATTTTACATCCAAGAAGCTTTTTCAGCTCTGACTGGATGGTGGGAAATGGAAGGAAGCACTTGGCAGCTTCAACTACATGAACCATTAAGATTACTCAGGAGATTCTGAGGACATATATAAACCTCCAAGTGGCCTCAGTGACTCTCTAAGAGGATGTAAATGACCAGCTGTCTGCAAGAAATATAAGTCCTTCCATCCCCCACAATCCAGTCTGAGCTGAAGAAGTTTTTTGCATGAGAAATAAAAAATCTTCAAAGTAAAACAAGAAAGTCCAGTTGCCTCTTTAAAAAGCACTTGTTGTTGTTGTTGTTGTTAAGAAAAGTCATCTGCTGGCCACAGAACCATGTGACTGAGAAACATCAATCAGTGGTAAGAAGGATTTATACTCCTTGCAGACAGTTTTTGAGATCAGTTGGAGTTTTATCTGTGTCTTCAGGGTCACCTGAGTAGTGCAAATGGGTGTGGATACTATTTAGGAAGGTGCTGAAAACCTAGTTCTGCCCCTGGGCCTGGCGAACCCAGAGTGGAATGGAGCCCATCAAAGCAAATTTAAAATAATAATAACAATAAATAGCATTGTGTGGTACTTTTCGTTTTGGCTACTAAAAGGCCTGGTCCCACTGGCTGACGGATGCAAAATGTATGCATAAAGGACACAGCAGATGAGCAAAATTTCGGGGATGGCTCCATCTGTTGTCATCCACTCCAAAAAGTGGTGAAAATTTGCATAAACAGAATGGAAAAGAACGGAAAAGAACAGACGTGGGTAGTATGTAGTGGGGATGTTAAATGGATGTTTATAGGAAGCCTAGCAGATGAAAGCGGATGGAAGCGGATGACACCTCCGAAGGGGTTCTGGGGGAGAAATTCAAAGCGGACGCATAGCAGAAGGTGCGGATGCATAGTGGATGAAGCGAATGCATCATGGACGCCTATAGGACACAAAGGGGATGCCGTGTGGATGTATATCAGATGCAAAGCATTCACTGCACATGCGGGGAGCATGAATTGAATCAACTCCGTGGATATAAAAGGATGCAGCACACACGCAGTCAGCACACAGGGGAAAGACATGCTACCAAATAGATCTTGCAGGAACACTATGGTTCATCAGTCAGGCAAGAAGAGGAAGCCCGTGCCTAATTGTTCAAGCCCTGGCAAGGTGAAGAAGGCCAGAACCAGCATCCCACCCCCTGGCACTGACTCTGAAGCTGCTGCTGCTGCTGCTGTGGTGGACCAGCTCCAAGGCCCTCAAAACCCTGCTGCTGAAGGCCCTGCTGCTCAAGCCCCTGAAGGCTCTGCTGAAGGCCCTGCCAGAGGGAGGAAGAGACAAGGGAAGGAGAAGAGAGAGAGGAAACAGTACACTGTTTCCGAGGAGCATGAGGATGAGGTGCTGGAATGGCTGAGGGAGAACGAGTACCTCTGGAGAAAGGGCCACAGACTCTATCGGGACACCAAGAAGAAAAAGGCAGCTTGGAGAGACAAGGCAGAGAGCCTGGGGTACACTGCAGAAGTACTCCTTGGATGGTGGAAGCACATGCAGACCTGGTATGGCAAGCTACACCTCAAAAAATCCGGGCAGGCCACTGTCAAGCTCACTGACCAGGAGATGTACATCATGGCCAAGTGCAGTTTCCTGGAAGGTGAGATCCGCCACCAAGGAGCAGCCCCTCTGAGACCCCTCTCCCTCAGACAGTCCACAGACAGCCAGTCCTCTTCCAGCCAGGATCCAGCTACCCTGTCCAGGCAGGTGTCTTCAGAGGGCCCCACAGCAGAGACCCCCCGACAGCTGCACTCCCCATGCTGGCGGACTTGGAGGATTCCGTGGAGGATGACTCCCTGCTGTCACAAATGGAGGAAGAAGAGGCAGCCACCAGAGGCCAATGCACCCCCACTCCCACTCCCAGCTCCAGAGGATGCAGGCAGAGAGGCAGACTGGAGGGCCATGACCACAGTGTGCCGTTGGAGATCAAGGACACAATGAAGACCAGCACAGAACCTCTCTCTCAGCTGGTCCACTTGGATAGAGCATCCTCGGGCCGGAGGGCCTTCATCACCTACATGAGCCAGACCCTGAAGGACCTGCCCAAGGCCCAGTACCAGGTGATGAAGCAGAAGATCACAGCACTTCTGCACAACCCTCAAGGCCCAGCTGAAGCTGCTCCTACCCAGTCCAGGTCTGCTCCTCCACCCCAGGCGATGTCTATCTCCAAGCACCAGGAGCAGCGCCAGCAGAGTAAGCACCAGCAGAAGCACCAGCACCAGGAGCAGTGCCAGCAGAGTAAGCACCAGCAGAAGCACCACCACCAGAAGCAGCATCAGCAGAATCACCACCACCAGAAGCAGCATCAGCAGAGTAAGCATCAGCAAAAGCACCACCACCAGAAGCAGCATCAGCAGAAGCACCACCTCCAGAAGCAGCATCAGCAGAAGCCCCAGCACCAGAAGATCGAGCCCGGGCAGCAGAAGCCCCAGCAGAAGCAGAGTCAGGGCCAGGGGGTGGGAGGGTGGCCCTGTCCCTCTTGCCAGGGTTGGCAGCAGATGGCAGAGGCTTCTGTTTCTTCCCCATGGTTGTTGGGTTGCTGGCTGGCTGGCTGGCTGGCCGGCAAGCTGTGTCTGGAAGCAGGTCTTTCCTCTGAATGGTAACCTGCTTGGGAGCTGCTTCCCTTTATATCCGCGGGGTTGATGCAATGCATCCTCCCCACATGCGCAGTGAATGCTAGGCACCCACGAGGCATCCGCTAGGCTTCCGCTAGGCATCCGCTAAGCTTCCGCTCTGCATCCGCTTCATCCGCTAGGCATCCGCTAGGCATCCGCTAAGCTTCCGCTCTGCATCCGCTTCATCCGCTCTGCATCCGCTCTGCATCCACTCTGCATCTGCTCTTTCCGTTCCGCGTCCGCTTTGCTGTGCTCCCCCGGAAGCCTTGTGCATGTGCCATCCGCTCCCATCTGCTTCCATCTGCTAGGCTTCCGTGGAGCATCCACTTTCCATCCGCCCTACGTCCTCCCCCCATCCGTTCCTTTCCGTGTTGTCCACTCTGGTTATGCAAATTCGGGGCACTTTTGAGAGCGGATAACAATGGATGGAACATTTTTCTCATCTGCGGTGTCCTTTTTACAAACGTTTTGCATCTGTCGGCCAGTGTGACAGGGCCTTTAGATATTTAAAAGCATAATCAAGAAGAAAAACGGAAAGTAAGAAAAAAATAGAAGAGATTGACAAGCATTTCTATTAAAATATCTCCATGTCTAAAATCAAGTCAATATGCAGCAACTAAGTACAATAGTCAGTAAAATAAAAGCTCATAAATTGAAAGAAAGAACCACCATTTTTAAAATACTAGTTTAGTCAGTTTAAACAAACACTTACCTATGAAACCTTTATGTTTTGAGAAACCTAATCTTAAGATAAATTATTTCTCTTTTTAGTGGTTCTAGTGTCATTATGCCATCATGGAGACCAGAAAAGTAAAATCTGGATTAGTATGGTATTGATAAAACTGTTACAGCTGAACCATTCCACAAATACTACACAAATCAGTGACTTTAACTAAAAAACAAAGACAGTTGAAAAGGAATTACATGATCAGCAAAATGCTATGTTCACCAGAATATCAAAATATTCCGATATCATGGCTTAAATGTCTATGGATCAGATACTCATCCATGGAAAGAGTATCTTTGGACAATCATGGTTTAAAGCTAGCATTGACCATGTCACTGAGTTATATAGCAAAACCTCAGAGGATTTTGAAAACCATGGCCAACCTTAATTAGAGCATTGTGAAGCAGGTCAGAATGGAATGTCAAAAGAAGAAAACACACCATGAAAAAGGAGTGCATATAAAAATCCTAAATAGTAAATTTTTGAACAATTTAAAATATATTTCAGATTTAAGAATTATTTCCTAATTCAAGTTGACACATTCTCATGTAATGGCCTAAATTTGACAAGACTTTAAACTATGCAACTATGCCATCTATGTATTTCAGATACAAAATATAATGTGCAGGTTTACATTTAGAGAATAGATGGATTATGGTCTTAACACAAAGTACAGTCACTTTTACATATCTCAGTTGGATTTATTTGCTGATGCCTTATTTACATTTTGTTATTTTAATTAACTGAAATGTATTTGGAAAATGTGTATTATGAAACTGCTAAAAGAATTGAGATCTATAAAAATACCACATTTTTCATTGTGTTTCAAATGATCATCTGAAATTTATTGCATCTTTTACAAATTACAGACAGATCTACAAATATCTACAAGTCTACAAATACATCTTTGACAGATCTACAAATATCAACAGTATGCAATATTAGGGAATGTTACTCAACACTACAATGCAAAATTAATAAATGTATTTTACATCATGATGAAGAAGAAGAAGAAGAAGAAGAAGAAGAAGAAGAAGAAGAAGAAGA
>BLBF01000039.1:27184039-27200750 GCA_015471245.1 Laticauda colubrina
CAACTCAAGGAAAACTAAAGTTTACATTTTATAAAATGATTGAAGTTTTATGGACAGTGGTGTGATTTCAAAACTGTGGAAGGCATGGATCAAAACAGAACTCCCCCCCCCCCCCCCAGTTCATGTGATTGTAAGCATAAGAATGTTTATTCACTAGAACACTGAGCCCGACCCATCCAATAAAATAAAATTCAGTGGTGAGAAAACTAAGGTTTTGCACTTGGGAAAGAAAAACCAAAGGCAAAGGTATAGAATAACTGGTACTTTTACCAACAACAGCAACTGCCAGAGGGATCTTGGAGTCTTCGTAGATGTTCAGCGTGCTATAGCTGTCAAAAAAGTCAACACATTCCTGAACTGCATTAGTAGAAGGATAGAATTAAGATCACATGAAGTGTTCGTGCTGCTTTATAATGCTTTGTTATGCTTGGAATACTGTATCTAACTTTGGTTGCTGTGATACAAATAAGATGTTGAGACTCTGGAAAGAATGCAGGGACGATGAACAAAAATGCTAGGGGACTGAAGGCTAAGTAATACAAAAAATGGTTGCAGGAACTGGGTATATCTGGTTTAATGAAAAGAAGGACGAGGAGTGACATGATAGGAGTGTTCCAATATCTAAGTGACTTCCACGAAGAAGATGGGGTCAATCTATTCTCCAAGGCACCACAGGAAGTAATGGATGGAAACTTAAGGCTAGGTCACATTGGCCGATGGATGCAAAATGTATGCAAAAAGGACACAGCGGACAAGCAAAATTTCGGGGGTGGCTCCATCCATTGTTATCCGCTCTCAAAAGTGCCCCAAATTTGCATAAATAGAATGGAAAAGAATGGAAAGGAACGGACATGGGGAGGATGTAGCGGGGATGTAAAGCGGATATTCGTAGGAAGCCTAGCGGATGAAAGCAGATGGAAGTGGATGACACATCCGCAGGGGTTCCAGGGGAGAATAGCGAAGCAGACGTGTAACGGAAGGAGTGGATGCGTAGCAGATGACACATATGCATCACGGACGCCTATAGGAAGCAAACCAGATGCATAGCAGATGTATAGTGGATGCAAAGCGTTCACTGCACATGCAGGGAGGATGAATTGTGTAAGCTCCATGGTTATAAAAAGATGCAGCTCACAAGCAGTCAGCATTCAGAGGAAAGACCTGCTGCCAGAGACATCTTGAGAGAACACAATGGGGAAGAAGAGGAAGCCCATGCCTACTCCTGCCAGCCCTGGCAAGAAGGACAGAACCACCATCCCACCCCCTGGTGCTGACTCTGAAGCTTCTGGTGCTTCTGGTGCTTCTGGTGCTTCTGGTGCTGCTGGTGCTACTGGTGCTGCTGGTGTTTCTCCTGCTGCTGCTTCTCCTGCTGCTGCTTCTGCTGGTGCTGCTGGTGCTGCTGGTGCTTCTCCTGCTGCTGCTGCTGTAGTGGACCAGTCCCAAGGCCCTCAAAGCCCTGCTGCTGAAGGCCCTGAAGGCCTTGCCAGAGGGAGGAAGAGGCAAGGCAAGGAGAAGGGAGAGAGGAAACACTACTCCATTTCCGAGGACTATGAGGAGGAGGTGCTGGAATGGCTGAGGGAGAACGAGTACCTGTGAAGGAAGGGCCACAGGCTGTATCGCGACACCAAGATAAAGCAGGCATCTTGGAGAGAGAAGGCGGAGAGCCTGGGCTACACTGCTGATGTCCTCCTGGGGTAGTGGAAGCACATGCACACCTGGTATGGCAAGCTGCACCTGGAGAAATCTGGGCAGGCCACTATCAAGCTCACTGACTGGGAGACCTACATCATGGCCAAGTGCAGCTTCCTGGAGGGTGAGGTCCGCCACCGAGGAGCAGCCCCTCTGTCAACCCTCTCCCTCAGACAGCCCACAGAGAGCCACTCCTCTTCCAACCAGGAGACAGCTACAGTGTCCAGGCAGGTGTCTTTGGAGGGCCCCATGACAGAGACCCCCCCTGACAGCTGCACTTCTCGTGCCGGAGGACATGGAGGATCCCCTGTCTCAAATGGAGCAAGAAGAAGCAGCCACCAGAGACCAACCCACACCCACCCCCAGCTCCACCTCCACAGAAAGAAGGCAGAGAGGCAGACCGGAGGGACAGAGCCACACTGTCCTCTTGGAGATCAGGGACACAATCAAACCAAGCACAGCTCTTCTCTCCCAGCTGGTCCACTTCAACATAACATCCCCAAAACGCAAGCCCTTCCTCACCTACATGAGCCAGACCCTCATGGACATGCCTGAGGCCCAGTACCAGGTGATGAAGGAAAGGATCACAGCTCTTCTGCACCACCCTCCAGGCCCAGCTGAACCTGCTCCTACCCAGTCCAGGTCTGCTCCTCCACCCCAGGTGATGTCACAGCCCTTCCATGGATTTCAACACCCCTCACCTACCAAGGCTGTGACTACCAGGATTTCCCACAGCAGAAGCAGAATTTCCCAGTCCAGGCCCAGGTTCATCGGATGCCACAGACGCCTCGCCTCACCTAGTTGCAGGCCAGACAGCCCCACTACACTCCTCCCAACCCTTCCTCAACCCCACAGCCAAGCCCGTCAATGGACAATCTGTCATCAATATTGGGCCTGACATCCTAAGTCCTTGATGAAGGGCCTCTCAACCTCATGGGACTGAGTCAGCTCTCGGATAGCTTCCTGAACACACCACCACCTGTTGTACCCTCGGGGCCAAGCACCCCAATGGTGCCTCAGACCAGCACTCAAGCCACAGCTTCCTCCACAGTCCCTGCCCGCTAAACAGCTGAGACCATGGACATGACTCAGAGTGATCAAGAATTCTGTCAGAGACTGAGTTGTTTACTTGTTTATCTTTGCTGAAGTCACTTTACTTGGTTCATTTTTCTTATTTAATGCAGTCATAAAGTTTACCTAAGAAAGTTTATCTTTGCTTAAGACACTTAATACAGTTTACTTGGTTCATTTTGCTTATTTAATAAAGTCATAAAGTTTACCTAAGAAAGTTAATAAAGGTTATCTTTGCTTAGGACACTTAGTTTACTTGGTTCACCTTTTTTACTTAATAAAGTGTTGGTGAAAACTTTGAAAAAATGGTTAAGCCTTTGCATACTTGTGGGATAGATAAGAATAGTTGTGGGATAGATAAACCTCCAGTGCATGCATAGTGGGACTGTATGGTCCACCATCCCAGCGATCCAGATGATTTTCTCCCCCTTTTTATAGAAAATATCGGTTGTCCACTATGGGGCCTTCTACATACTCTAGACATACTGCAGACATCCTAAATATGTGAGATACACCCCAAATACAAACGTTTTGTCCATTTTGAATACTTTATATACAAGATGCATATGCTTACATCCTTTCTATTTCCGTGCTACTAACGCTGTATAGACGTTCCGTGTACTTTTTGTTTCCTCCCTCCTTCCATTTTCAGCTGCAGTGGATGTGAGTTGAGGGGATGGCCAGAGGATGCAGAGAGGATGCAGCGGACATTTAACAGATTATAACGGACATAGAACTTTTGTTGCCTGTATATGTCGTGGATGTACATCGTACGTGGCGGAAAATTCATCCATTCACAAAGTTTTGTGCAGCTCAAAACTTCTTGTGCAGATGAAATTGCAGTGGACGGATGCTCGACGGATAGAGCGGATGAAACACGTATGCAGTGAGTATACAACGGATGCATAGCGTTTTCCAACTGATGGCAAGCTTTTTTTAACTTTTTTTTAAAGTTTTACATCCTCTTTGCATCCGTAAGTGCAGTGGGACCTTAGGTAGGTGCTTATTATCATCTTGATATACAGGCATTTTACTCTCAATTCCAGCCAAAAATCCTTGCTATGTCCTTGAACAGAAAAAAAAAAATCATCTTCTACCTTCATTGTCTAAAAGAAACCAAATACTTTAAAAAGCACCAAGAAGTTCTAGAATGGAAATGAATCATCCAAACCTCTCTCCTTGAAAGGCTGGGAACAGGGATTATTGTCTGTTTGAAGAAGTACTTGGAATACTGAATTGAGTTCTGGTCACCACAATATTAAAAAAAATATATGTTGAGACTCTTGAAAGAGTGCAGAGAAGAGCAATAAGAATGATTTATGGGCTGGAGGCTAAAATACATAAAGAACAGTTAGAGGCATTGGGTATATCTCATCTAATAAAAAAACTGATGTTTTTGCATCGATATGGGAAGATGCATGATTTTTTTAAGTTAATCCAATAACGACATCAGTGTAACCAGGTTCTTGGTACTCTCTGAACTTGATTGTTTTCTGGCAAATATTTCATTTCCCAAACTGGGTAGTTTGGCTAATGAAACATGTGCAAGCAAACAGCCAAGTTCAGAGAGCTCCAAGGACTCCATAGTCCTCTTCCTCCTCCTCTTCCTCCTTCTTCTTCCCCTCCTCCTCCCTGCAAATCCTACTCCCTCCTAGCAATGATGATGTTGCCTAGTTTGGGTAATGAAATGTTTGCAAGAAAACAGCCAAGCCCAGAGAGCACCAAGAATCCTTCATTTCAACCCTGAACTACAAAAATTTTCTTTATTGGTATCATTGTAATCAATTATCAGTGTAATCCAGTGGCTGAGATTGAATTGTGGACTGGGAACTATTTAATTTAGCTTTCATTTAGTTTGCTTGAATGACAGGGCCAGGGAGCTGAATAGCGATCAACGTTCTCAAAATTGCATTCAACTGAATTTGTCTCTATGACAACCAAGCCTTAATTTAGGAGCATGCTATACTATTTGTGCTAGAGAAGTTAAATCGTACCCTATCATACTCCTGGACCATCTTATAATCTTGAAAAGAAGAACAGTTCGTCTGCTACAATTTCTGTTTTCCACTTTTGACAGGAGTAGGAACATCTATAGTTTCAGCCTTGCACTACAAAACTCTCTTCCGTATTTTACTCATATCCAAATCAGTGTAGAATTCAAGGCAGTGTAATAAAATATTCAAAAATAGCTGCATTTCCATTGCCATAAATACCAATGGAAAGAAATACAATTTCATGAGTCAGTACCATCAGTATACTGCTTGGGGACATACACTGGATGAAATTGTTTTATTACCCAGAACAATAAGTATCCACATAAAAACTTCCTATATTCTTTGATCATGCCCTGTGGATGTGTGCTATAACCCTGACACACAATGATGTAGGTATAAATGTATTAGCAGCCAAGAAAAGTACTTTAAGATGATTTTAACGGTATCTGATTTCTAAAGCAGCTGACAACTGTGCCTGAAATTATACCTTATGGAATCTAACAGTCATTTTAACCACTCTTTTATATACACAGAAAAACCTTGTCTCAACTGCCTCTTGAGGCATTGTTCTCTCTAGAAGGAATTGATCAAATTAATTTTTGGCTTATGACTCTTAAACACTCCTGATGTTAGAAGTCAGTCATTCCATATATGCTGTCGTAACACTGCTGATTTTCATGTTAAAAACCCTGTATTTTAGCTATGGAGATAACTCTACCCAACTGCTGAAGGCATAATATTTGGGTGCCCAAGGCATAATATTTAGCAGCTCTGAATAAGTCTGCTTTTGTTTTTGCTCTGGGAAAAAAGCAGCTTACTTATTTCTACAGCCAAGGATTTGTTGATCCTTAGAATGTAGCCTGGTTTTAATTTGTCACTTCAGCCAGGCATGGGAAGCTGCCAAAAGTTCAATGATCCTGTCTATGTTTTCCATCCAAGTAAGAAAAAGCTTATTTAGAAGAGAGAGGTTGTCTTGGCTTGAATTTTAGATGCTTATTGATTTTTTGTTTGTTTGTTGTGCTAGGTATCAAGACCACTACTCCATTTCTTCCTAGCTTCTGATTAAGACTAGGATATGTAACTTACTTTCTCCTCTTAACTCACAATTGTTACAAGACACAAGCTAACACCCGGCCAAAATGACACAGATAGAGCAAAATGCAGCCTGGATCTGGCCCGTAGACCTTGATTTTGGCACCCCTGGTTTACAGAGTCAGTGTCTTGCCCCCAAAACTCTGGATCCTTATTTTATTGACCTTGGAAGGATGGAAGGATGAGTCAACCTAGAACCAGTCAGGATCAAACTCCAGGCTGCGGGCAGAGTTAATCTCCCAATCGGCATTCTAACCACTGCACCACCACAACTCTTTAATTGACAAACATCTTTTGATCTTGCATCTACTTGCTGTTGTGGATTTATTCTGGGGTCGGTTTTCTGGCAAAGTGGGAATATATCAGCAATATATATATCAAGATATACAGCAAGAATATATCACAGTGAAAAATCACTGTCACACTTAAATTGATATTAGCCTAATGAGTCATTTATCACAAAGTAATGTATCATAATAAAGACTCCTTATTCCTGCATATCGTTGTATATGGATAAGTCCACATAGTTTTCTTCATAGCAATGCAGAAGCAATGTCACTGCATTCTCCTACATTTTTTGTCCACTTCTACTGAACCCATATTTATTTAAAAGATTAAAATTATATGTCTACTCATCTCAAAAACATAAATCTTGGCAGATCACGACAGTTATATAAAGCAATAAAAGGAAAAAGCAATAAAAGAAGAAAAAAATGCTGCTTACTAGCCTTCCATCCAGTCTAACTAGGTTCAATCTTGCTTAGCTTTTCAAGATTAAATAAATAATCTATTACTATTTTATTTTGACAAACTTATACAATACAGACAAAGCAATGACAAGTACAGTAATTGTCAGGTAACAAAACTGGATAAAACTGAGAGGTTTGTTTTGTTTGTTATTCCTAGTTATTCGAGACAAAAAAAGGAAAAAAAATGTTTCCTCAAATGCTGAAAATTTTTGATTCAGATTCTAAGTTAGTTTGCATCGTCACTTTGAATTCATCTGATGTTCATGGCATACATTTTTCTTCAATACAAATTTGATCTCTCAGACTGAAGAGAATGCATTTATTTGTGACAAAGTTCTGGATAACTCACAATCAAAATATAAAATAACAGTTCTGCACAATGGAAAAATAAATAAACAATAAGACCACAAGAATTAACATCAAAACTAAAACAAACTAAAACCTGGCACCAGAATCCAGAAACTATGATTTGTTAATGTTGTGGTGCTTTTAAGATGTTTAAAAAGATGTTTAGAAAAGCGTACATTCAATGATCTCTCAGAAATGCTTGAACAAAATGCTTGGAGAAACATTTTTATTTATTTTATTTATTTGATTTGTCAGTTGCTTACAAGATAATATATATAAGTATAAACATGAATATGAATACAGGAAATAGGTACAAATAAATGGGGACAATAGGACAGGGAAGGTAGGCACGATGGTGCACTTATGCATGCCCTTTACAGACCTCTTAGGAATGGGGTGTAGTCAATAGTGGTTAGTTTGAAGTTAAAGGAGTGGGGGTTAGAGGATGTAACAACAGAGTAAGGTAGTATTCATTGAATACTGATATTATAATATTAATATTATAATATTAATATTCATTGAAAAAGGAACAGTGCCTCAGAATGTATACTTTAAAAGAAAGACACACAAAATTGCAAATATTTTAGAAAATTGGGACACTGAGTAAAAACTGAACTTGTTCGCTGAGACTAAGTGGCAAGTAAGTGAGACAAGGAGTTTTTATTGTAAATAAAGTGCAATAACTTTCTTGGTACTGATTCAAACATCCAACAGATTCTCTGCAGTGTTCTTTTCTGTACCTCAGGGCTACAAATGATAACAAAACAATATGGAATGCCATTCTGGGAAAAATAAAAGAGGCTTATGAAAAGCACAATGGGGAAGAGAAAAGAGGAAGAGAGAGATGATTAAATTCAGGGATGGAAAGATCTAGAGAGGACCTTTTATTCAACCAATCCATGGTAGTCCAAATCATAAAGTTTGGAGGGCTTTGAAGATCCCTAAGAAGAGAAATTTTCAGTTTGATGACTTGTTCCAGCTTTTGTTGGCTAGTTTGTCAGACTGAACAATTTATTGAAACTTTTGGGAGTTAGATGATGATGAAGTTTCTCAATCATACAGGTAGAGCTGTCTGGAGTCATGACAACTGGACTAGTTTTCCTTTTTGGTTTGAAATGTTTCTCTGATTATCCAAGTTTCAGTCTCAGAAAGTTAGTTAGGTGGACTCCATATATTTCCTCTAGGGTAGTTTCATTTCTCACCTAATCTCAAAAAACTCATTAAGTGATGTTTGACTGGTTTAATCCTCACTTAGAAATTAGAATAGAATAGAGCTGGAAGGGATGTTGGAGGTCTTCTAATCCAAGGGTCTTCAAATTTGGCAAGTTTAAGACTTGTGGATTTCAACTCCCAGAATTCCTCCTCCAGTCATGTTAGGAAATCTAGGATGAAGTCCACAAGTCTTAAACTTGCCAAGTTTAAAGACCCTTGCTTAAAGCTGTCAAGTTTGAAGACCCCTGTTATAATCCAATCCCTTGCTCAAGCTGGAGACCCAATGCCATTTCAGACAAATGGCTACCCAGTCTCTTTAAAAACCTCCAGTGGTGAAGCACATACAACTTTGTTTTTTTTTTTTTAATTTATTTGGGTTTTCACAAAACATAATACAAATAAAATATCTTTTTTTGAGAATAGCATGATCCTGGGTTATCAATTCTTCACACAGACACAAACTCAATTTCATATTCATCTTTGTATTCTATTCCATATCTTATTACTATTTTAGCATTTTTTTTCAGTGATTTTTCCCTTCCCTTGGTTTTCTCAGCCTTGTTTTTAATTATCTCATTCCTTTCTAAATTCAATTATATATCTTTTTCTAAGTTTCTATATCTTTCAAATCATTATATTTATATTTTTGCCTGTCCTGTTTCAATTTCATATTATCTTTTCTCATTAAACCAATTTTTCCCTGTAGTTACTGATTGGAGTATGACACCTTTAGTTTTTATCTATTCAAATCTTATTTAAACTTCAAGTTATACCTTTACAATTATAACATTCAATATCTAACCTCTATTTTATAACACATAAATTTTGCCAATCGAATTCTGCTTGGTACATTCTGAAAATACACATTAAATTCTTAAAGCGAAAATATATATGTAACAATAGTACATAAAATACTTATTCTATTCCAATTCAGCTCAACCATTAATGTTAATTACAATCTTCCATTAATATTAATTAAAATATTTAACATTTCTTTTCAATTAAATATCATACTTCCTTACAAACACTTATATTTCCATATTTTTTTTCATCTTTCATATTTCTCTTCACTTAATTTTTTATAAATCATTAATAATAGTTAAAATGCTCCTATCCTTTCCTTATTTCATTCTCTCATTCTCTTTATTTCATTTTTTTATGAACAAACATTCCATTACATGATGATAAGTATTTTATCTATCACTTTAATCACACTTGTTTCATATTTTCTACATTCATTTCTGTTTCTAATATAACAATGCTATCTTATGTACCCTTGCAGAATCTTCTTTCAATTAAATTTTCACACATTGTCTCTATGTCTTCTAAATAGGCTTATTCCTTTAATCCTTATACATTTTCCCTGTTTCTCTATATCCTGTTTCTGTCCTTTATAACTTGTTTTCCTTTTCTTCTTCCCCCTCTTCTTCTCCATCCCCTTTTTGACCCCTTGTCTCTCTAATTCTAATTCTCTCTTCTGTAATCCTCTCTCCTGTTTCTTCATAATATTGTCATTGCTTTTCAAAATATTTGTGTTTTTTGTTGTTTTTTCAGATTTTAAATTTTTCACTCTCTTTCCCCCCTTTCCTTTTTTCCCTCACATATATTTACTTGGTCATTAAAGATGGCTTCTTCTTTGTCTGCCCTTTTTGTTCTGGAAGTATTTCTTGTTGTTTCTCATAGTTCAAAATCTCCATTTCTATGAATTGAAATACGAAGCCCAAAAAATATCTTCCTTCTTATGCATCTTCTTTCTGTTTTTTAAGTTCCATTTTCAGTTCTTCCAAGAGTGATGCCATTTTAAACACTTTTAAACAACCACTCGATTGATTTTAGTAATTTAAATCCAATTACCAAAAATCCAAAAATCATCAAATAATCCAAATAATGCAAAGCTGTTTATTCTTGCTTCTTTTTTTCCATTTTCTCTTCCTGGGGTTCTATTTATCTTGTAACAAAATTTCAGTTAAAATGTACCTTTAAGGAATCTTGTGAAAGTTTCACTGTTAATTCCTTTTATTTCCAGGTGGTCTCCTCCATTTTTCCAGATCCCACCCTTTTATTTTATTTTTTTCCTTTTCTCCCCTTTCCTTTTTTTTTCAAAATTTTTAAATATCCAAGAATTTTTATTATCCCTTTGACATTTTATTTTCAGCTTAAATGCCTATTAATGTCAAAGTGATTTTTTTTTATCAATTTCTTACTTAAGTGTCTTAGCTGTCAATATGGGGAAGGAAAGGGAAAAAAAACCAAAGCTTTCCCCCTTCCTCTCTCCTTCGCCACTTCAAAAATTATGTTATTCTTTGTAGTTCAAATTCCAGGCTACTTTATGTTATTGCTTTCTCAGTTCAACCCGGTCAGTCAAAACTTTCTCTTCTTATCTTTTTCCTGCACAATCTTTTCCGGTTAGGTTCTTCTTTGAGGTGGCCATTTCTGACCACCTCTGCAACCGCCTTCAGGAAAGGGAATAATGGATAGCTGAGGAGGAGAGATGCAGCTCTCCTCAACCCTGTTGGTGGTCTCCCCCCCCTTCACCACCTCTATGGGATGGCTTTGCCCCAAATCCAGCCGGCTTGGGTTGCTCCGAAGGCGAGCATAGTTTGAAACTGCACACGATTGTGGATTTCGGTCTGTCACCGAAGAAGCACAAACCGGAGGTCAAGCACATATAACTTCTCAAGGCAAGCAGTTTCACTGGTTAATTGTTCTCACTGTTTGGAAGTTTCTCCTTAATTCCAGGTTCTCTCCTTGAATAGTTTCAAGGAGGAAAGCAGGACTACTAGATATAACAACAGCTTCATTTCTTATGTTATGTAAACTTGCAGGATTTATTTTTTATTTTGCCCTATATTTGTATATATCCAAACAGGACTGTGATATTTTTCTGTGTCATATATGTGCATGTATGTGGGTATATGCATTATGATGATCTTTTGAGAGCTGAATGCAATGAAATTTCATTTTAATGTATGATGATTAGTGTACATTTAAAGTGACAATAAAGTTCCTATTCTATTCTACTCTACTCTATTACTTGCTGCTTGCTTCTTCTTTCTATAACATTTTTATTTTCTTTTTGTTTCATTGCCTTGGGTCCAAATGCTTTTTCTTGGGGACTGTTCTGACCCAGGCTTCATCAAACTTAATAAAACACAAACTGAATTTAAAAGTAAAACCTTTTTTAATGTGACACTGGGAATTACTTGCTTTCCCATCCAAAACTAATTAGACACAGTTCCTCCAGATAAGAGCACTCTTTTCAGTGCTGTAGAATGCTGCCAAGAAACAGAAGTCCATTAAGGCTAACATAAACCAAACCAAAAACTCAGAAAAAACTGACCAGAGTACAGAGATTCACAAAGGACTCAGAGATTATTGAACTGCTTTGCTTCCTGCAAAGCTCTTCATCATTGAGGACTGACTTTTATCCCTTATGGAAGGGGCAATCACCTCCCAGGCTTACTCCCAAGTCGCCCCTTCTGCTTGAGCTGCTCTAGCCTTCTAGCAGTTCTGCATGCATGCGCACTGGGAACAGGTTCTCCTGGGTCTTCTGCTTCACTGCTACCAAACTCCGAAGGCTCCAAAGACAGCACCCCATTCTCAGATGGTCTTGGCCCCATACCTGCATTGGACACAGGACCCTCATACAAGTCCTCTCCAGACTCCCAGACTGTTTTGTCCTCACTGACTATCTGCACTGGCTGCTGGTGAACCACAACAGGGACGCTCTATATTTAACTCACTAATATTCCCATTCAATTAAATTGTGCAGATGGCTTTTCCCTGATCATATCCTTTATTCTGCTTGGAAGAATCTAAGCCAGGATGATTTTATGTTAAACACCTTGTTTTCTCATCTTTCCATGCTTCTAGGCACAGTATCCTTTCTTAAAAATGAATTGATTTTCAACATTCAACTTACTGCTTGTTTATTTATTACACAGTTTACCAACCCATCCATTTCCATAAGACTCAAGGCAATTTAAAACAACAGGAAGATGCATACAATAAAAACAAACAAATAGAGAGCACAAAGCTTCCATCCATCATACCCCTCCATGAAAACCACCAAAATGAACAACAAAAAAACAAACACCAAACCCAAAACTTTGCAGTGAAAGCTAAAGTACCCGAGACCTACAAAGATATTTGAACTTAGACAATTTATTTAAATATGAAGCTCTAGTTCACCAGTTTATGAACTAGGCCATTAAGACTGTAACTTGGTTTTTTTTTTTTATGTTTTGATAATATGTATGGCAGCAAAAAAATGATTAAGAAGGCCATTATCATAAAAATATCTGTTTAGAGTAAGTAACTTGAATGATGACTCTGTGTGTATGGATATGTAAGAGATCATATATGCATTACAGACCTCTCCTCTGTATTTATTCTGAATAGATTATTTTCTTAGGAAAATGGTTAAGGACAGCAAAGGAATTGGCAGGGCTTTGAGAATCAGACAATAGAAGATTGAAAAAATTGTAAAGGATAAAATGGTGAATGCTCCTCTATGGTAGAGGTTGGTTCCATCCAGGGGTGGGATTCAACTGGTGTAACAACCAGTTCGGTGAGCACCAAATGCAGCTGAAATCTTTTACTTTGGATTATTAATATCTCCAGCTCAGGTGAACAACAACAACAGCAAAAAGCATGCCAAAAAAGAATGAT
The DNA here is from genome assembly GCA_015471245.1 of Laticauda colubrina. NCBI lineage: Eukaryota > Metazoa > Chordata > Lepidosauria > Squamata > Elapidae > Laticauda > Laticauda colubrina. The sequence continues at coordinate 27,196,866 of BLBF01000039.1, forward strand.
AAAGACAAAATGTTAGGAAGATAATAAAGCAAAGATGTGCTGCTTCAAAATATACTCTCCACTGCATTAGAACTTTCCAGTGGCCAAAAGCCAGCTAAAGGCCCTGTCACACTGCCCAACGGATGCAAAACGTTTGTAAAAAGGACACAGCGGATGAGAAAAATGTTCTATCCATTGTTATCCACTCTCAAAAGGGGCAAAAATTTGCATAACCAGAGCGGACAACACGGAAAGGAACGGACGGGGGGAGGACGCAGAGCGGATGGAAAGTGGATGCGGAATGGAAGCATAGCGGATGGAAGCGGATGGGAGCGGATAGGTCCCCTCTGCGAACGTTTTTTCCATTTTAAATGCTTTCTTTGCGTGCTGCATCCGCTTTCATCCTTTCTCCGTCCCTGCTACTAACGCTGCATGTCCATTCTGTGTCCGTTCTGCTTCCTCCCTGCGTCCGTTTACTGCTGGAATGGATGCGAGTTGCGCAGATGCGCAGTGGATGCCTAGCAGATATAGCGGATGCGTAACGGGATGACAACGGATGCAGAACGGATGTCCCCCGTATGCCTAGCGGATGCAGAACAGATGCGTTGGATACATTTTCCGCTCAAAAGTTTTGAGCAGCTCAAAACCTTTTGAGCGGATGAAATGTCAATAGATGGATGCTGGACGGATAGAGTGGAAGCAAAATGGAGGCAGTGAGTACAGAACAGAAGCATCGCGTTAACCAATGGATGGTAAGTGTTTTTCTCCGTTTTACATCCTCTTTCCATCCATTGGTGCAGTGTGACAGGGGCTTAAAATAGGAAATATTGGTCCTTTTTTCAGATGTTATGAGAATGTCTGTACAGGATCTAATCATTTTTTTTAAACAAGTATGTTTAATTCTGTTCAAATGCATGGAAACATCTCTATGAACTCTGTTCTTAACTGGGATATTCCTAAACACACATCTGAGCTATTCTTCTTGGCATGATGATCTGGTAGAAGTTTGCAAGAGAGAGATAGAATTACAAATTATAGATTGAAATTGGAACTGGAAACATTCCTATTAGGTATGATTAAAGGGAATTTGAGTAAGGACAAAAAATATATCATGCTACACATCTTAACAGCAGCAAGAATCACTTTTGTACAAAGTTGGAAGAATGATAAAATACCATCAGCTGAAGCATTAATTAAAAATAATGGACTGTGCAGAGCTAGATAAATTCACTATGGAATTAAGAGGCAAGAATTATTTAGAATATTATGCAATATGGGATAGGTGGTATGAATGGGTGGAGAATAAAGATAAAAATGATGTATAGTCACAAAATGAGAAACATGTATATATAATGACACAAACACTGAATAGAAATGAGAGTTTTGTATTTTTGGCTTTAGAGACAACCTGTCAGCTTGAGTACCCAAATAAAAGTCCAGGATTATTTCAATTCTGAAAAATGTACTGTTTATAGAATACATAGCATGGTAATGGCGAGGTAAAACTAATTGAATTTCTCAGGCACCAGTTCACTGGGAACACTTAAGTTCCCAGCCCAATCCCTAGGCTTCCACACAGACCATGTAAACAAGTTCTCTTGGTTATGGGAACCATCTGCCTTCTTCTTCACACCTGTTGAAATGACCTTGAAAAGTATCCAGACTCTCACAAGCTTCCATGGAATTGCAGAGGTTTTGTTTCTTCAAACTACCCCATTTGTAGTCAACACCTCCCCCCTTACTCTAAGGACAAGTTCAAACAAAAAGGCATGTAGCTGCCCATGTTACACACTTGACACAACCATTCAAAACACTTTAGCAGCTGATTACAATACAAAGATTTGCAGAGAGGCAGGTTGTTCTCATTTCATTTTTTTTTCCTAGTTTCAATTTCAGACATAGGGTCTTCAAAGGGTTTAAATATTGGCTAATTCTTAACATTTAGTCACTTGTCACTTTTTGCAGTTTGGGGATTTAAAAGACAAGGAGAAATTTGAAATGGTTATTTAAATATCTGTTTCTCAGTTTTGATCTACGGAAAACTAAATATTTAAAAAATAGGTAACAGATGGAAGATGCAGTCATGATTTGACTTATTCTTTCTTGCCAACCGAAACTATCAAGCAAAGAATAACATTTTTCCACATATAATTCTATCAGGGCTTTAGCTATAATTTTCTCTTATAAATGAGTAATTTGCAACAGCAGCAGATTATGGTAAGCACATAGATGTGTTGGCAATGTGTACTGGAAATAAAACCTCCAGTTTAACAGAATTCTTAATTCCGAAGATAACACAATATGTTATTTGGATATTCATCTGGAAGGTTGCATTCCAACTCAACGTTTCTTTGACAGCAGTGGCTGAAACTGAGAGTACAAGAATCCTCAGAAGATGCTACATTGGACTTTGATCAAAACAGAAGCTTGCGATTTTCCAGAAATAAAATCAAGATCCGTTTGTAAGATCAGAATGGAATGTATTAAAATTTCTGGTGTTAACTTAGTCACAGCCTCATTGCCTTAAGTTGCTGCTCTTTCCATTGCTCGAATGCCAACTCAAAGAACTTAATTTGATTTAAAATAAAGTATATTCTTCAGTTAAAATTGCTAAAGGCCCGGTCCCACTGGCTGATGGACGCAAAATGTATGGATAAAGGACACAGCGGATGAGCAAAATTTCAGGGGTGGCTCCATCTGTTTTTATCTGCTCCAAAAATTGGTGAAAATTTGCATAAACAGAATGGAAAAGAACGGACATGGGTAGCATGTAGCGGGGATGTTAAATGGATGTTCATCGGAAGCCTAGCAGATGGAAGCGGATGACACCTCCGAAGGGGTTCTGGGGGAGAATTTCTAAGTGGATGCATAACGGAAGGGGCAGATGCATAAAAGATGAAGCGGATGCATCATGTACACCTATAGGAAACAAAGGGGATGCCGCGCGGATGTATATCAGATGCAAAGCGTTCACTGCGCATGCGGGGGGTATGAACAGCATCCGCTCCGCGGATATAAAAGGATGCAGCACGCATGCAGAATACTCTATTCTGACTCAGAATAGTCTCAGAGACTGAGTTGTTTACTTGTTTAATAAAGTTTATCTTTGCTTAAGACACTTAATAAAGTTTACTTGGTTCATTTTGTTTACTTAATAAAGTGTTGGTAAAAACTTTGAAAAAATGGTTAAGCCTTTGCATGCTTGTGGGATAGATAAGGATACTTGTGGGATAGATAAACCTCCAGTGCAACCATAGTGGGACTGTATGGTCCACCATCCCAGCTGCCACACATATGGACCTTTATTATCAATAACAATTTATTCATTGATCAACACATTTCAAAATAAACAAAGCTCTTTATTAATGCCCTATTCATTGTAGGACCACTCAACATACATGACACAATCTCATCAGTGTTTTGCAACAGTCTCAAGGAAGCATCCATTAATCATCTATCATCCTGTCTTGCCACTCCACTGCTCCAGCTGGGGAGTTGAACCAGTGTTTCAGGAGGTTGCGCTGCTTCTTCCCTTCACATGAAGCTCTGTTGAGGCCTTGCACATCCACAGTGTCTATCAAGTTTTGTCATTGCCTCCATTCACCAGGCTCCATGTCCCCATTCCCTTGTTGGAGGTCCACAAGCCTGTTCTGCAACACTGGGTAGCGGGTGCACATGAGATTGTGCAGGATGCAGCAAGCTTCCATGATGCTCCTCACAGTCTCTGGGTCATGCTGCATGGTGGTGAGAAGTACCTGGAACCTGGTGGCCAGGATGCCGAAGGCGTTCTCCACCACCCGTCTTGCCCTGGACAGCCTGTAGTTGAAGATCCTCTCTTCACGGGTGAGGTATCTTGAATTGTACGGCTTCATGAGGTAGGTTCTGAGGGCGAAGGCATCATCACCC
>BLBF01000039.1:27265750-27295042 GCA_015471245.1 Laticauda colubrina
ATATGTATATATGTATATATGTATATATGTATATATGTATATATGTATATATGTATATATATATAAATGATGTCACCTTTGTGACTGTTGCACATCCAGAAAATATTTGCCAGCATAATTTACAATGAATAGTTGTGCTGAGGGTCTTATCTATTTGGAATAATGCATTTTTCCTCATTACAGAATGATGTGTTTTTGTGACATGCCACTATTGCATAGATTTTAATGGTTAAATAATTGTTTGGTGCCCTGAGAATTCTGGTTACCAAGCAGCTCAACCAAAACTAATTTTAAAATTTTAAATAAACCAAACACACAGAAGAAATGGTTTTCTGATTCTTCCTTGGAGAAAGATTTAAATGTCTGACTTCAATGAAGTGCTGTTTGCTAGTTACCAAGGTAACTTCATTTTGGGTTAGATCTTTGGAGCTAAGTACCCCAGTGAAGAGGGGAGGATACATTGGAATATTTTCTGCATAGGCGGTGCAAAATGTGATAACCATGAAAAGTACTAAATTTCCCACATTTTATGGTTCTGCTGAATAATTTTCTTCTTACCATGATTAGGACTTTTGTTCCCCATGAACTACAGTTTGAAAAATTATAATTACACACAGTAGAGGAAATATCATCAGAGCTAAGAAGATTTATTGCCACTTCATTATCCAGGAAATAGATGACCCAAGTGCTAAATAAGTGGCCACACTGGAAAGTAAGAGTGTGTGTGAACTTCATAGGATCTTTTTATGAGCAGATTGTATGTAGGGAGCAGTGGTGGGTTTCCAAAAATTCTACTACTGGTTTGGTGGACATGGCTTGGTGGGTGTGGCAGGGGAAGGATTCTATAAAATCTCCATTCCCACCCCACTCCACGGAAAGGATACTGCAAAATCTCCATTCTCTCTCCACTCCTAAGGAAAGGTTATTGCAAAATCCCATTCCCTCCCCACACCACTAACCTGCTTTCCAGCTCCGTTCTCCTGTGTAGGGCAACCAAAGAAGACCCAGCCAATCAGCTGGGGCTGAATGGGAGACGGAGAATAGATGGGGGCGGGACCAGTCAGAGGTGGGATTTGCTGATTCTCTGCACTGCTCAAAATTTCCATTGCTGGTTCTCCAGAACTGGCTAGAACCTGGTGAATACCACTTCTCGTAGGGAGGAATAAAAGATCAAAAACTGAATTTAGTGAGCTGGACCTAGCTTAAGGCCCTGTCCCACTGGCCGACGGATGCAAAACGTATGCATAAAGGACACAGCGGATGAGCAAAATTTCAGGGGTAGCTCCATCCGTTGTCATCCACTCCAAAAAGTGGCGAAAATTTGCATAAACAGAATGGAAAAGAATGGAAAAGAACGGACGGGGGTAGTATGTAGCAGGGATGTTAAACGGATGTTCATAGGAAGCCTAGAGGATGTATATCGGATACAAACCGTTCACTGTGCATCCTTTCTATTTCCATGCTACTGACGCTGTGTAGACGTTTCGTGTACCTTTTGTTTCCTCCCTCTTTCCGTTTTCAGCTGCAATGGATGTGAGTTGTGAGGATGCCCAGAGGATGCAGAGAGGATACAGCGGATGTTTAACGGATGATAAACAGACATAGAACGTTTGTTGCTCGGATGTCACGGATTTACATCGTACACAGCAGAAAGTTCATCCATTCACAAAGTTTTGTGCAGTTCAAAACTTCTTGGGCGGATAAAATCTCAGTGGATGGATGCTGGAGGGATAGAGCGTATGAAACACATATGTAGTGAGTACACAATGGATGCATCGCATTTTCCAATGGATGGCAAACTTTTTTTAACGTTTTACATCCTCTTTGCATCCGCTGGTGCAGTGGGACATGGGCTTTAGTGCCTTGGAAACATATACATTATCTTCACAGATCAGCTACTTAATTAGTTACCCTGGAATTGAAACAATAAACTCAAAGTATAGAATAACAGAATTGGAAGGGAACCTGGAGGTCTTCAACTCCAATCCCCCTGCTTGAGCACAAGACCCTATACCTTTCTGGACAAATGGCTTTCTAGTTTCTTCTTGAAAACTTCCAGTGATGGATCACCCACAACTTCTGGAAGCAAGCTGTTCCAGTGATTAATTGTTCTTACTGACAAGAAATTTCTCCTTAATTCTAGGTTAAATCTCTAATAAGTTTCCATCCATTACTTCTTCTCCTGCCTTCAGATGCTTTGAAGAATAGGTCAATCCCTTCTTTTCTGTGACTGGCCTTCTGGTATTGGAAGACTGCTATCATATCACCTGTAAACCTTCTCTTCATTAGGCTAAACATATCTAGTTCCCCCAACCATTCATTCTATACTTCAACTCCCAAGAACATGGCTTGGCTTGGCTTGGCTTGGCTTGGCTTGCCTTGCCTTGCCTTGCCTTGCCTTGCCTTGCCTGATCTGATCTGATCTGATCTGATCTGATCTGATCTGATCTGATCTGATCTGGGCCGGGCCGGGCCGAGCTAGGCTGGGCTGGGCCGGGCTAGGCTGGGCTGGGCTGGGCTGGGCTGGGCCGGGCCGGGCTAGGCTGGGCTGGGCTGGGCTGGGCTGGGCTGGGCTGGGCTGGGCTGGTCGGGATTGGTTTTGAGCTTGGGCCTGGTCTTGGGCTTAGGCTTGGGCTTGGCTTGACTGACCTACCAATCATGAGTCTGTGTAAAGACTATGTTAAAAGAATATTCCCTTGAGTTAGAGATAAGGAACATATAACTCTGATAAATAATTATACGATCCTTTCTACACTGCTGAACTATAAGCACCAATAGCCTGAGGTAGGTGGTGGGAATTGATGGGCAAGGAAAGTTGAACAACATCTAGAAAGCAGTAGCTTCCCCACTCTTTCCTTAAATTAGATTCAAAAGCAACCTTGCAAGAAATCTTTTTTAAAAAAGAAACAACTCATTTTTCTCCACAGGGTTTGCCGACTCCATTGTTCTGCCAGAAAGAGTTATAATGTTTGTGTCTACAAAAATAAACAGTGGGCCCATTATCAGAGATCCCCAAATTCACATATGATTCCTTTATCCACTAACTGTCATCTCTCAAGAGAACCAAACCCTGAATAAAAATATTAATAAATAACAATAAAGGATTATCCTGATATAGCTCTAATTGAAGTTGGTTTTGTGCTTTGATCACACATCTTCTCATCTGCATAAGGTGTCATAAATCAATAGAAAATATGGTGTCTTCTAATAGATGATTCCATCTGACAGAAACTCTTGAAGATTCAGAAAGAGGAAGCCAAGAGAGAATGCAATGTATTTTTTGCCAATACCTTAGGTAAGAGTCACTTCAGATTGTTGTTGTTGTTAGTTGCGAATTCATGTCCAACTCACTGCAACTCCATGGACAACATTGCTCCAGGCCTTCCTGTCCTCTACGATCTCCTGGAGTCTATTTAAGCTCATGCTTACTGCTTCAGTGATTCCAACGAGCCACCTCATTCTCTTCTGTCCCCTTCTGCTATTGCCCTCAATCTTTCCCAGCATTATGCTCTTCTCCAGTGAATCCTTCCTTCTCATCATCAAAGTATTTGAGTTTCAACTTCAGGACCTGGCCTTCTAAAGAGCAGTCAGGGTTGATCTCCTCTAGGACTGACCAGTTTGATCACCTTGCAGTCCAAGGCACTTGCAGGAGTCTTCTCCAGCACCATAGTTCAAAGGCCTCAATTCTTTGGCTGTCAGCCTTTCTTATGGTCCAACTTTCAGAGCCATACATTACAACTGGGAAAACCATAGCCTTGACTAAATGCATTTTTGTTGGCCCCTAAGACAGGAGGCACCAAAAATATTACTTGAAGACAAGATGCCAAACAGAAGCTATCAAACTGATCATGTCATGAGAGCTGACTCACCCAAGAAGTCAATTATACTGGAAGTGATCTACAGAAAAAGGAGATGGGGGCCACTCTTGTACCTGCTGGTTGAATCACTATGAAGTATGACACTGGAATGACCATGATGGATCTGAAAGAGATGGTGTGAGACAGAGGGGCTTATCCAAAGAGTGGCCAAGAGTGAGACACAACTGAATGACTGATGATGACAAGGTAGGAATCAACTCTTTTCAAGTGGATCTCCAGTTGAAATTCCTTTAGAAATTTAACTGGAGATCCATTTTCTCCACAGTGTGGAGGAGAGGAGAAGTTAATCTTCTATTATCTGGACTGAAAGACCTGTTATCTGGAAATTCATTTTATGTTTTCCATGAATTTGGATGTGGTCTAGTTACAAGGACTCTAGTTGACATGCTATCCCAGATGTTTTCAGACAGTTTCCTCCCATTCAGAAGAAATAACAATTAACTGTTCAATACATGATTACTTATCTCAAAAAAGTGGTATCTTCCTTTTCATTAGAGTGTGCTCCACAGAGAACTATGTTTATAAAAGGGAATGTGCTTGTCATCTAACCTTGTAATGTTTCCTTTGCTCTTTTCAATATTGTTTTCATAATCTTTGATATAGTTGGCATAGTTGTAGTTTAATTGTTAATATACACAAATGAATTGCTATAATTATGTATCAATGTTATATATTATGTGTAGATATGAATACACATAATCTAATTAAACCTTACTATTTCCTGCTTGCTTGTTAGTGTCAGATGGAGCTTTGTTGCTCTTGGCCCATGTATTATGTTGTAGAAATGTAATGATGGAATTTTCAATGCTCTGATGCTATGACTATGAAAGGCAGGATAAGAAGCAATGGATGGAAACTAATCAAGGAGAGAAGCAATCGAGAACTAAGGAGAAATTTCCTGACAGTCAGAAGAATTAAACAGTGGAATGGCTTGCCTTTAGAAGTTGTGAATTCGCCATAAGTATTTAAAGAAGGTTTTTATCCTCAGGGGAATTTTAATAAGAGGTTGGATCGCCATTGGTCTGAAATGATATGGAGTTCCTTGCTTGGGCAGGAGGCTTTGGTAGAAGACTTCCAAGGTCATTTCCAGCTCTGTTATTCTGTAATTCTGATAACAAAATAATGACCTTCCAGAATAACAGACTAGCAAAAAGAATAATAGAATAACCAAAAACTTTTAAGGAGCTGCTGATACAATTCTACAGAGGAAATGCTGAGTCTGTCATTTGTACTTCTATGACCGTCTCTTTGGTTTCAATAACCAAATGGGACAGGTAAGACTTCAACAGATAGTTAAAACTGCAGAAAAACAACAATACTATTCCATTGAGGACTTGTACACTGCATGAGTCAGAAAGAGGGCTGAGAAAATATCTACTGATCCCTCACATCCTGGATATAAAATTTTTCGACTCCTCCCCTCAGGACACTGATATAGGGCATTGCAAGCCAAAACAACTAGGCATTAAGACAGATTTTTCCCTCATGCCACCACATTGCTGAATACCTAATTCCCACAATGCTGTCTTATATCTAAGGATGTAGTAAGGCTTACTATTATTATCCTTCTCATCTTTTCTACTGCCTTCTTCTATTAGCATCATAATTATCATTATTATCACTTTGTTATATGATTATGATTGTTTTATTGTTTTGCTTGTACACAAGCACACCTGGCCAATAAAGTTCTTCTGTTCTCCTCTCCTCTTCCCTTCCCTTCCCTTCCCTTCCCTTCCCTTCCCTTCCCTTCCCTTCCCTTCCTTTCCATTCCATTTACTGTCTGGTTTTCACATAACAGAAAGCTTAAACAATTGATTTGTTTAATGATGCGCTCTTTAAAGCCCATGTCACACTGAACCAACGGATGCAAAGAGGATGTAAAATGGACAAAAAACCTTGCCATCCGTTCGAAAACGCGATGTACTCACTGCCTCCGTTTTGCTTCCTCTCTATCTGTCCAGCATCTGTTTATTGACGTCTCATCCGCTCAGAAAGTTTTGGGCTGCCTAAAACTTTTGTGCAGAAAATGTATCCAGTTCGTCCGTTCTGCATCCGCTACGTATCCATTCTGCATCGATTACGCATCCGCAATATCCGCTAGGCATCCGTTCCGCATCTGTGCAACTCCATCCGCCCGGACGCAGGGAGGAAGCGGAACGGATGCAGAATGGATGCCTAGCGGATGCAGAATGGAAACAAAGCATTTAAAACAGAAAAAACATTCGCAGAGGGGACCTATCTCAGAAATTAAGGATGTCTAGTGGATGCCTAGAGGATGCCTAGAGGATGCCTAGCGGAAAACCTATACTGCCTATAAAAAGGGGGAGCAACTCACCTGCATCTCACTTTCAGAACAGCAGCCCAGCGGTGCAGACCTCTGCAGCCTTCATCTGCCTCTTGCTCTTCCACAGCATCCAGTCATGTCCACCGTGGATTGTAACAAAGAACTTTCGGCAGCCACCATCGTTCTGCACCAGTGCGAAGCCATCTGCAGGCTCTGTGAACTCTACTGCGAGAAGAAAAGGAGCCACCCAAAAAGAGTCTGGATCCGAAGATGGTTCGCCAGAAGAGCAGAGTATGGACTGTACAACAAGCTGATGGTGGAGCTCAGGAACAAAGACACTCGGGCGTTCCAGAACTTCATGAGGATGCCTCCAGCCATGTTTGACGAAGTTGTGCAGCGCCTGACACCCAGGTTGACCAAGCAGAGCACCAGCTTCTGGCCCAGCCTGGAACCTGGGCTCAAGGTGGCACTCACTCTGTGCCATCTGGCCTCAGGGACCTCCTACAGGAGCATGCAGTACGGCTGGGGGGTGCCATCCAACACCATCAGCATTGTGGTCAGAGAAATGGTGCAGGCCATCATCGAAGAATACAAGGAGGAGCTCCTCCAGTACCCCTCCACTGAAGAAGGATGGAAGAAAGTTGCAGAGCAGTGGTATCAGAAGTGGAACTTACCACACACCGTTGGAGCCATAGATGGCAAGCACGTGGCCTACAAATCTCCAGCCAACTTGGGGTCCACTTATTTCAACTCCAAGGGCTTTTTCAGCATCATCCTCTTCGCCATGGTCGATGCTGACTACAAGTTCATGTACATCGATGCTTCAGGCAACGGCTCATCTTCAGGTGCCCAGGTATACAACGCCAGTCACCTCAAGGAGGAGCTGGAATGCAAGCTCATCGTGGGCTTCCCAGATCCAGAACCCCTGCCCAACAACACACAAGATGTGCCCTACTTCCTTGTGGGGGATGACGCCGTCTCCCTCACAACCTACCTCATGAAGCCCTACACCTCCAGACTCCTCACCCATGAAGAGAGGATCTTCAACTACAGGCTGTCCAGGGCAAGGCGGGTGGTGGAGAACGCCTTTGGCATCCTGGCCAACAGGTTCCAGGTACTTCTTGCCACCATGCAGCATTGCCTAGAGACCGTCAGGAGGATAATGGAAGCTTGCTGCATCCTGCACAATCTCATGCGCACCCTCTACCCAGTCTTGCAGAACAGGCTCATGGACCTCCAACAAGGCAATGGGGACATGGAGCCTGGGGAATGGAGGCAAGGGCGAAACCTGATCGACACTGAGGATGTGCAAGGCCCCAACAGAGCCTCACATGAAGCGAAGAAGCAGCGCAACCTCCTGAGACACTGGTGCAACTACCCAGATGGAGCAGTGGAGTGGCAAGACAGGATGGTAGATGCTTAATGGATGCTTCCTTCAGCCTATCTCATCACACGGATGAGATTGGGCCATGTATGTTTGGTTGGCCTACAATGAACAGGGCGTTTAATAAAGAGTTGTGTTTATGTTGACATGTGTGGATAATTATTACATTATTATTGATAATAAAGGGCCATAGGTGTGGCATCTGGGAGGGTGGATCATACAGTCCCACTATATTGCACTGGAGGTTTATCTATCCCACAGCTATTACCCATCCCACAGCTATCTTAACCCATCCCACAAGCATTTAAAGGCTTAAACCATTTCTAAAAGTTTCCAGCAAGACTTTATTAAAAAAAAGAAATGAAGCAAGTGTGTGAATCAAAACTAGACTTTATTAACAACAAGCTATAAGACAAAAATGAGGCTCTGGCACTGCTCTTGGTTGCTCAGTCTCAGGGGTGAAGGGTCCAGGTGCTGTGGAGGTGGCTGGTGCTGGAGGGCTTGTCATCAGCTCCTCCAGAAGCAGAAGCAGCAGAAGCAGAAGCCCCAGCAGAACCAGAGTGAGGGCCAGGGGGCGGGATGGTAGCCCTGTCCCTCTTGCCATGGCTGGCAGCAGATGGCTGAGGCTTGCTGTACTTCCACATGGTTGTGGGGTTGCTGGCTGGCAGGGAGGCTGGCAGGAACCAAGGCTGGCAGGAAGGCTTGCAAGGAGGCTGGCACCAAGGCAGGCACCAAGGCTGGCAGGGAGGCAGGCACCAAGGCTTGCAGGAAGGCTGGCAGGCATGCAGGCAGGCAGGCACCAAGGCTGGCAGGAAAGCTGGCACCAAGGCAGGCACCAAGGCTGGCAGGAAGGCTGGCACCAAGGCAGGCACCAAGGCTGGCAGGGATGCAGGCACCAAGACTGGCAGGAAGGCTGGCAGGCAGGCAGTCACCAAGGCTGGCAGGCAGACATGAACCAAGGCTGGCAGGAAGGCAGGCAGCAAGGCTGGCAGGCAGACCGGCTGGCAGCAAGGCTGGCAGGGAGATGGCAGCAAGACTGGTAGCAAGGCTGGCAGCAAGGCTGGCAGGCAGACATGCAGGCAGGGCAGGCATGGCAGTCGATGTGTCTGGCAGCAGGTCTTTCCTCTGAATGGCGACCTGCTTCCGAGCTGCTTCCATTATATCCACGGGGCTGATGCAATGCATCCTCCCCGCATGCGCAATTAATGCCAGGCATCAATTAGGCTTCCGCTGTGCAACCGCTGTGCATCCGCTTCATCCGTTCGGCGTCCGTTCTGTATCGCTGTATCCGTTCTGCGTCCGCTTCGCTGAGGCCCCCCAGAAGCCCAGCGGTTGCGCCATCCACTCCCATCTGCTCCCATCCGCTCCCATCCACTGGGCTTCCATTCCGCATCCGCTTTGCATCCACCCTGCGTCCTCCCCGCGTCCGTGTTATCTGCTCCGGTTATGCAAATTTTTACCCCTTTTGAGAGTGGATAACAACGGATGGAACATTTTGCTCATCTGCTGTGTCCTTTTTGCATCTGTTGGGCAGTGTGACATGGGCTTAAGAATGTATATTTGGATTGTGGCATGTGGATTATTTTTGTAAGTTCAAAAGCCAAGCAATAGCAAAAGCACTTAGATTTGTATACTCCATAGTCCTCTACTACACTTTGTGATTTACAGAGTCAGCATATTGCCCTCAATATTTGCGATCCTCATTTTACTGATCTTGGGAGGATGGAGGACTTTGCCAGTCAGGATTGAACTCCTGGCAGTGGACAGTGTGTGCCTGCAATACTGCATTCGATAATTATTGCATCACCCTGGGCCTATGTTTTGTGCTGCACATAAGTTCTGGTTCAGAAGATTTATTGCTCAAGCTGAAACACAAGAATTTGTTTTTATTTTATTTTATTTATTAATTTAAGGCCCTGTCACACTGCCCAACGGATGCAAAACGTTTTTAAAAAGGACACAACGGACAAGAAAATGTTCCATCCATTGTTATCCGCTCTCAAAAGGGGCAAAAATTTGCATAACCGGAGCGAAAAACAAAGAAAGGAATGGATGCGGGGAGGACGCAGAGCGGATGGAAAGTGGATGCGGAATGGAAGCCCAGCGGATGGAAGCGGATGAGAGCAGATGGCACATCCGCTAGGCTTCCGCGGGGCCTCAGCAAAGCGGATGCAGAACGGATACAGCAGATGCAGAGCGGACGCGGAACAGATGAAGCGGATGCACAGTGGATGCATAGCGGATGAAGCAGATGCACAGCGGAAGCCTAGTGGATGCACAGCAGAAGCCGAATGGATGCCGAGCGTTAATTGCGCATGCGGGGGGGATGCATTGCATAAGCCCCGCAGATATAAAGGGAAGCAGCTCCCAAGCAGGTCACCATTCAGAGGAAAGACCTGCTACTGGATACATCAAGTCCTTGCCTGCCCTGCCTGCATGCCTGCCTGCAAGTCTTGCTGCAAGCCTTGCTGCAAGCCTTGCTGCAAGCCTTGCTGCAAGCCTTGCTGCCAGCCTTCCTGCCAGCCTGCCTCCAAGCCTACCTCCCAGCCTCCTGGCCAGCCTCCCTGCCAGCCTTGCTCTCTGCCTGCCTGCCAGCCTTGCTGCCAGCCTGCCTTCCAGCCTCCCTGCCAGCCAGTCTGCCTGCCAGCCTTGGTGCCTGCCTGCCTGCCTGCCTTCCTGCCAGCCTTCCAGCCAGGCTTCCTGCCAGGCTTCCTGCCAGCCTCCCTGCCAGCGTCCCTGCCAGCCAGCAACCCCACAACCATTGGGAAGAAGCAAAAGCCTCAGCAACCTGCCGTCATCCCTGGCAAGAGGGACAGGGTCACCCTCCTGCCCCCTGTCCCTGACTCTGCTTCTGCTGGGGCTTCTGCTGCTCGGGCTCTCTCTTCTGCTGCTGGAGCTTCTGCTGGCGCTCCTCCTGGTGCTGGTGCTTCTGCTGGTGCTTAATCTGCTGGTGCTGCTCCTGGCGGTGGTGCTTCTGCTGGTGCTTACTCTGCTGAAGCTGCTCCTGGTGGTGGTGGTGCTTCTGCTGCTGCATACTCTGCTGAAGCTGCTCCTCATCCTGCTGGTCCTGCTCATCCTGCTCGTACTCCTGGACTTGCTCATCCTGCTCGTGCTCCTGGTCTTGCTCATCCTGCTCGTGCTCCTGGTCCTGCTCATGCTCCTGATCTTGCTGGCGCTGCTGGTGCTTACTCTGCTGCTGCTGATCCTGGTCCTGCTGGTGCTGCTGGTGCTGCTGCTGCTGCTGCTGCTGATGATGATGATGATAATGCTGGTGCTGCTGCTGCTGCTGCTGATGATGATGATGATGATCCTACTGGTGCTGCTGCTGCTGATGATGATGATAATGCTGGTGCTGCTGCTGCTGCTGCTGCTGATGATGATGATGATGATGATCCTACTGGTGCTGCTGCTGATGATTATTATTATTATCCTGCTGGTGATGATGATGATGATGATGATGATCCTGCTGGTGCTGCTGCTCCTGGTGGTGTGGAGGAGCAGCCCCTACTAACAGGGAGCCCCTCTGATGAGGGCCCATCTGGTCCTGCCAAAGGGAGGAAGAGGCGTATGCAGGGACGGGAGAGGAGGCAAAACTCCATTGAGGAAGAACACGAGGATGAGGTGCTGGAGTGGATGAGAGAGAATGACTATCTGTGGCGGAAGGGACACCGGTTCTACAGGGACACCAAAAGGAAGCAGGCTGCTTGGAGAGAGAAGGCGGAGAGTATGGGCTACACTTCGGAGGTGCTCCTTGGCTGGTGGAAGCACAAGCACACCTGGTACAGGAAGCTGCACCTGACGAAATCTGGCCAGGCCATGGTTAAGCTGACGGACAGAGAAACCTACGTCATGGCCAGGTGCAGCTTCCTGGAGGGTGAGATCTGCCGCTGAGGAGCCTCTCACTACCCTCTCTCAACGGCAGCCTGCTGAGAGCTAGTCCTCTTCCGGCCAAGAGTCAGCTCCTGTGTCCAGGCAGGTTTCTGTGGAGTGTGCCACAGTGAAGAACCCGCGGAAAGCTGTTGTAACCGTGGTGGAGCATGTGGAGGACTCCCTGGTGCGGTGGGAGAAAGGAGATGGCGCATCCACCACAGCCTTACCCGCATCCACCCCCAGTTCCACCTTCACAGAGAGGCAGAGAGGCAGACAGAAGGAGGGGCAGAGCGACACTGTCCTGCTGGAGATCAGGGACACCATCCGTAGCAGCAGAGATCTCCTCTCTCAGCTGGTCCACACCGATTCGTCATCCTCCAGCCGCAAGCCCTTCCTCACCTATGTCAACCAGACCCTCACGGACATGGCGGAAAAACAGTACCAGGTGGTGAAGGACCGGATCACTGAGCTGCTTCACAACCATCCAGATCCAGAGGAACCTGCTCCCACCCAGTCCAGGTCTGCTCCTCCACCCCAGGTGTTGTCCCTCCCATTCCAAAGCTTTCCATAGCCCCTCACCTACCAGGGCTACGGCTACCAGGAGGTACAGCAGCACAGGCAGCAGCCCTTCCCAGTCCAGGCACAGAGTCATCGGACGACACCGTTGCCACCGGTTCCACTGATGACACCGATGACACCCACAACACTGATGCCACCGATGCCAACAATGCCACCCATGACACTGATGCCACCCACACCACCGATGCCACCCACGACACTGATGCCACACACGCCAGTCCTCACCCAGCTGCAGACCAGACAGCTCCACTACACTGCTCCTTCCTCCACCCCACAGCCAAGCCCGGCCTCAGTACATCTGTCCTCGGTACTGGGGCTGACACCACATGGCATGGAGGAAGGAGCTCTCAACATCACGGGTCTGAGCCAGCTGTCTGAGAGCTTTCTCAACACACCGTCACCTGTTGTCCTCTCGGGGCCAGGCACCCCAATGGCACTTCAGACACGCACTCCAGCACCAGTCACCTCCACAGCACCTGGACCCTTCACCCCTGAGACTGGGCACACCTCCGAGTGACCAAGAGGAGTGCCAGAGACTGGTTGGCTGGCTACCTGTGGACTTCATTTGGACACTTGACTTGGGTCATTTTTCTTTTACAGCTTGTTGTTCAATAAAGTTTATCTTTGATTTACACACTTGCTTCATTTATTTTTTTAATAAAATCTTGGTGGAAACTTTTAGAAATGGTTTAAGCCTTTGCATGCTTGTGGGGTGGGTTAAGATAGCAGTGGGGTGGGCAGGGATACCTTTGGGATGGGTAATAGCTGTGGGATAAATAAACCCCCAGTGCAAGCATAGTGGGACTGTATGGTCCACCCTCCCAGGTGCCACACCTATGGCCCTTTATTATCAATAATAATATAATAATCATCCACACATTTGAACATAAGCAGAACTCTTTATTAAATGCCCTGTTCATTGTAGGCCCACCCAACATACATGGCCCAATCTCATCCGTGTGATGAGACAGGCTGAAGGAAGCATCCATTAAGCATCTATCATCCTGTCTTCCCACTCCACCGCTCCAGCTGGGGAGTTGCACCAGTGTTTCAGGAGATTGCTCTGCTTCTTCCCTTCACGTGAGGCTCTGTTGGGGCCTTGCACATCCTGAGTGTCTATCAGGTTTTGCCCTTGCAAAAAAATTCCCTTCCCCAGCCTCCATGTCCCCATTGCCTTGTTGGAGGTCCACGAGCCTGTTCTGCAAGACTGGGTAGCGGGTGCGCATGAGATTGTGCAGGATGCAGCAAGCATCCGTTCTGCTTCCTCCCTGCGTCCATTTACCGCTGGAGCAGATGCAAGTTGCGCAGATGCGAAGCAGATGCCTAGCGGATATAGTGGATGCAGAACAGATGCAGCACGGATGCCTAGCGGATGCAGAACGGACGCATTGGATACATTTTCCGCTCAAAAGTTTTGAGCAGTTCAAAGCTTTCTGAGCGGATGAAACGTCAATAAACGGATGCTGAGAGGATGAAAAACGGAGGCAGTGAGTACAGAACGGATACATTGCATTAATCAATGGATGACAAGTGTATTCCTCCGTTTTACATCCTCTTTCCATCCGTTGGTGCAGTGTGACAGGGGCTTAAAGTTTTATGTTGGTCATCTCCCCTTTGAGATTACTATATTGGCACCTGACAAAGGTGAATGAAATCCAGGGATTGGACTTAGACCATCTGTGGTAGTGTGGCATAACAATTCTAGCCCGATGACTTGCTTGACTCCCCCTCCTATCTCTGCCTACTCTTCTTCTAGAGTGCAAGCATGACAACCCATCAGTGAATGGCAAGGATGTGGTTCAGATGGGGAAGTCAATCAACAGTCTCAAGAAAATAAAACTTTATCTAATGCTACTAAGAACATTTCATTGTTTCGCCATAAAGACAGAAGGAAATTAGCCTCTCTTGAGGGTATCTTCACTTTTTTTTTCATTAGGTTTGCAGTATTGGATCCTAACCCTTTCCCAAAGCCCAAACTGACTTGTTTTACAGACACTGTAGTTAAATTATCAAAGCTTTGGGGAAACAAGGATATATTGTTTGGGTAATTTTTACTAAGCTGTAAAGTGATATTCATTAGTGGCACCATGAAAATAATGAATAGCAAGTAGAATATTAACATTTCTGAATAAATGTTTCTTCCAAAAAATGATTCTGCATTCTGTTATCTTCAAGAAGGCCCTATTTTGAAAGTCTCAATATTATTTTTAGTAGTATATTCCTAACAATGTTTAAACATCTAGGGCACATTTAATTCAGAATAGAGATTATAGATAGTCCTTGATTTACAACCTTTTGTTTAAAAACTGTTCGAAATTACTTCAGAACTGAAAAGCAAAGGAACAAGGCAATGTGTTCCATGGAGCAAAGGGACTAGGCAACGAGTTCCACAAAGCAAAAGAACTAGCCAAGAAGTCCAGAAAATGCCAGACATCTGAAACAGCATACAAAACTCCATAAATTCAGTGTTTGTTCTTGACAAACACCCTTCCCCACAGCATCTTCTAAAGTCTCAGTCCCCCAGTGTGCCTTATGAAGAGGGGCAGGGTGCTCCCCTTCCAAGTCTTCAGGTCAGCCTGCACTGTTCCCACCTTCTCTTCACTCTCTATGCTCAGGGATCAGGAGGGGGCAGTATTTGCTCATCACCTGAGCTCCATTTCTCCTCATCTCCACTGCCTGCCATCTCTCGATTGTCTTGCCCCTGTTCCTCCCTGCTGGCAAGCCATCCCAAGCCCAAAGGGCTGGGGGATGCCTCATCTTTCTCCTCCCCACATTCCTCTGAAACCAACGAGGCTGCCCTCTTGACTTCCATTGGCCGCAGCTCTCGCTCATCCTCCTCAATGGACTTAGATTCTGACAGGGCCATGGCACGGCTATTCAGTAAGGAATTTTAGATTTTTAGTTTTTTCAGTTCCAAAGCACACCTTTCTCATTACTCTACCCCAGGAATTCAAATTTCAAAATTCGCTTGCAGAAAAAAATGCCAATAATATCACGATGGTTCCCAGATTTTTGAAGAAAAGAAATAACACTAGTCACTGTATGAAATGAAAAAAGAAAACCCCTATCTATAGTACAATTTGACCAATAATCAGCCTTAACATTAGGCCTATTCATACAAATATATTTCTATGCCTGCTCTTTCCCAGACTTGCTGGACTATTGATAGGAAAATTATGAAACAAAATTGTAACCTCCATGAAGTTGAATGAAGTGATAATTATTCCAGGTGCTCAGGAATCCTGCAGAACTCCAATTCTCAATCACAAGAAGCATTCATTGGCCCATTTAAAAAAAATGTTGGATTAGAAGGACTTGCGCATCTTGGATTCAGTGTGGTGTTCATTTTCAAAATCTTCCATAAGATGTTCCTTTTGGACTTAAAAATGAATGGAGAGAATTTACTTTATCAAGATAAATTCATATCAATTGCTTAAAACACTCTCATTCTTCTTAAAATTCTTCTCACTCTTAAAAAAATACCCTATTATTACAGCAGAAATCTGAGAGTCAATTTTAATTTGGTAAGTGAAAAGTATTAATTGGGTAAATCAATAGGTAAATGGGTAAGAAAATCATTTAGTCCAAGGTTGTCAAACTCAAGGGTTGGATTTGGCCCGCAGGGTGCTTAGATCTCGCCCATTGGGCCACTCTGGAAACAGAGAAGAACCACCCTGTGATACCTCTGCCAATGAAAACAAACTGGTATGATTTGTTGCAAATGTGGAAAAGAAAAAGGCACTTATTTCCATACCTGGTAGACATGCCAGGAAGTGAAAAAAATTGGAATACAATTAGACAATGGATAGAAGAAATCACAAATCAGAAAATTGAACTCAATCCGGAAAGTTTTTTATTAGGTATAATTACACAAAAATGCAATAAAACAGATAGATATATTATGTTACACGCATTAACAGCTGCAAGGATTTCATACCCACAACTCTTTAAAGAAAAAAAGGTTCCACCAGAAGGCATAGTTATTAAAAAAAAAAAGATTGTATTGAGATGGACGGGCTAATAATGAAAATAAAAGACAAAGAAGATTCAATTTACTATAGGGTCTGGAATGCTTGGTATGAGTGGTTTAGAAATGAAAATAAAATAAAATGGCAAGTAGGAAAAGAATGAGGGAATATGTAAATATACCATGGAGAAGATTGATGTGTAAGGATAAAATATATTGATTTATAGCAAGAGTAAGATGTAATGGTAAAGGAATTAGTAAATACATATACTGAAAAATGTAAGGTGATGCAAAAGATGCCTTGACGTTGATAACAATGTATAAAGTATTATTTTATGTTTTTAAAATTTGAAAATTTAATAAAATTTATTAAAAAGAAAGCAGAGCTGGTGAGACCCATGTGTGGCCCTCCTGAACTCTATTTTCCCTGGCAGTGGATTTCAAAAAGCCATCCCAGCCAAAAATGGCATCCCTCCCCCCAAGCTCTGTTTTCACTGGCAGAGGGTTGCAGGAGGCCATCACAGCTGAAAATGGAGCTTGGGAGCCCGTTTTCACTGGCAGAGTGCTGGTGCTACCACAAGTGCCCTCCCTGATAAGTGATGTCATGCTGGCCATGCCCACTGTTAGGAATATGAGTCACCCAACAGCTATTTGGGTTAGAAATATATATAAGCCAGGATAAACATTTTAAAACTGTATCTTTAAGAAAATGCAAAACTGTAACTAGGTGTGGTTTCTCAAATGGCCATAAGATGGAGCCAGAAACTTGGGGTTTTTTAGTCTTCCTCTCAGAAGAGAATGTGAGTGTATCTTTATTTCCTTCTGTTGGAAAGTATTGCTGTTGCTCCATTTTTCCTAATTGACTGATATTCAAGGATTTAATGTAAGTCTGATACTGGACTGTTTTTGACATTAGACTTTGATATTTGGATTTTCCTTGGATTGAAAACTGACTGATTTACTTGTGAATGACTTTGGAGTGTGATTGGACTTTGCTTAAACTTTCTGGAAGTAAAAACCTACATTTACTGTACAGTGTATCTGTGTACTGTGTGTATATTATTCCAACACTACTCTCTATACTTCTCCCTGTATGCGCTCATTCTCCTAACGGGGAATTATCTCAAAACCCACCCTCAGCCACACCCACTCTGCTCCCCCAAGATAAAACACAACCCTGATGCAGGGTTTTTTGGTTGGGCTACTTATTATTACCTTCATTGGCAGTTCCTTGATTGGGCATTGTTTGCTTCTTGACTGTTGGTCTAATGTCAATCTTTGTTAATCTCTGATTATCTAGGTATTGATTATTGGTAGGAAGTATTTTAGTCTTTTATTTCTATGTGTCTGTTGATGGCCAATGGCCATTGGACAAATTGGTGAATCAAGAAATTACCAATTCAGACAAACAAGCTACCAATAAACAACAGCCACATCAAGGAACCAGCAAGACCACTCTCACCAAAGCTGACAAGGCAAGTCATTAGTATATAAAATGAAAGCTCCTTCTAACACTGATGTTAAAATATTACCTGATTGGGCCATGAAATGTCTGCAAGAAAGCAACCAAGCTCAAAGAGCACCAAGGACCCTGGACTTAATGCTCAATATAGATTCAACCAATCTTCTTTTAGAAACACTCAAGTTAGCAGGCGCAGCCATGAGTTGAACAATGGATTCCTTAGGTTAATTCTCTGATATATGAAGCAGTGTTTTCTTTATCTCTTTTCCATCAGTTTCATTGGATAGTATTTTTTTTAGTATTTAGTATTTATTTGATTTGTCAATCACTAACAAAATACATGTATAAGAATAATGATAGTTTTGAATATATGAGATACTTATAAGAAAAATAAAAAAACAATAGGACAGGGATGGAAGGCATGATTGGCGCACTTATACACGTCTCCTACGGGCCTTAAGCCCCTGTCACACTGCACCAATGGATGGAAAGAGGATGTAAAACAGAGAAAAATACTTGCCATCCATTGGTTAACGCGATGCTTCCGTTCTGTCCTCACTGCCTCCGTTTTGCTTCCTCTCTATCCGTCCAGCATCCATCTATTGACGTTTCATCCGCTCAGAGGGTTTTGAGCTGCTCAAAACTTTTGAGCAGAAAATGTATCCAATGCATCCGTTCTGCATCCTCTAGGCAAACGGGGGACATCTGTTCTGCATCCGTTATGCATCCGCTATATCCGTTAGGCACCTGCTGCGCATCCACGCAACTCGCATCCGCTCGAATGCAGGGAGGAAGCGGAACGGATGCGGAATGGACAGACAGCATTAGTAGCATGGATGGAGAAAGGATGAAAGCAGATGCAGCTTGCAAAGAAAGCATTTAAAGCGAAAAAACGTTCGCAGAGGGGACCTATCTCGGATATTAAGGATGTCTAGAGGATGCCTAGAGGATGCAAAGGGACACATAGGGGAAAACCTATATTGCCTATAAAAAGGGGGAGCAACTCACCTGCATCTGACTTTCAGACCATCAGCCCTGCTGTGCAGATCTCTGCAGCCTTCATCTGGCTCTTGCTCTTCCCTAGCATCCAGTCATCTCCACCATGGATCGTAACAAATTCCTTTTGGTAGCCACCATCTCTGTGCCACCTGGACTCAGGGACCACCTAAAGGAGCATGCTGTACAGCTGGAGGGTGCCACATCAATACCTTCAGATGCCCAGGTATACAACGCCAGTGACCTCAAGGAGGGGCTGGAACACAACCTCATCATGGGCTTTCCTGATAGACACTCAGGATGTGCAAGGCCCCAACAGAGCCTCACGTGAAGGGAAGAAGCAGAGCAATCTCCTGAAACACTGGTGCAACTCCCCAGCTGGAGCGGTGGAGTGGGAAGACAGGATGATAGATGCTTAATGGATGCTTCCTTCAGCCTGTCTCATCACACGGATGAGATTGGGCCATGTATGTTGGGTGGGCCTACAATGAACAGGCATTTAATAAAGAGTTCTGCTTATGTTCAAATGTGTGGATCAATGCTTACATTATTATTGATAATGAAGGGCCATAGGTGTGGCAGCTGGGAGGGTGGACCATACAGTCCCACTATGCTTGCACTGGAGGTTTATCTATCCCACAGCTATTACCCATCCCAAAGTATCCCTGACCATCCCACTGCTATCCTTACCCATCCCACAAGCATGCAAAGGCTTAAACCATTTCTAAAAGTTTCCACCAAGATTTATTGAAAAAAATAAATGAAGCAAGTGTGTAAATCAAAGATAAACTTTATTGAACAACAAGCTGTAAAAGAAAAATGACCCAAGTCAAGTGTCCAAATAAAGACTAGAGGTAGCCACCCAGTCTCTTGGTCACTCGGAGGTGTGCCCAGTCTCAGGGGTGAAGGGTCCAGGTGCTTTGGAGGTGGCTGCTGCTGGAGTGCTGGTCTGAAGTGCCACTGGGGTGCCTGGCTCTGAGAGGACAACAGGTGATGGTGTGTTGAGGAAGCTCTTGGACAGCTGGCTCAGCCCCGTGATGTTGAGAGCTCCTTCCTCCATGCCATGTGGTGACATTCCCAGTACCGAGGACAGATGTACTGAGGCCAGGCTTGGCTGTGGGGTGGAGGAAGGAGCAGTGTAGTGGGGCTGTCTGGTCTGCAGCTGTGTGAGGACTGGCGTGGGTGGCATCGGTGACGTGGGTGGCATCGGTGACATCGGTGGAACCGATGGCAACGGTGTCGTCTGATGACTCTGTGCCTGGACTGGGAAGGGCTGCTGTCCGTGCTGCTGGACCTCCTGGTAGCCATCGCCCTGGTAGGTGAGGGTCTGTGGAAAGCCTTGGAATGGGAGGGACATCACCTGGGGTGGAGGAGCAGACCTGGACTGGGAGGGAGCAGGTGCCTCTGGGTCTGGAGGGTTGTGAAGCAGCTCAGTGATCCGGTCCTTCACCACCTGGTACTGGGGTTCCGCCATGTCCGGGAGGGTCTGGTTGACATAGGTGAGGAAGGGCTTGCAGTTGGAGGATGAGGAGTCGATGGGGACCAGCTGAGAGAGGAGATCTATGCTGGTGCGGATGGTGTCCCTGATCTCCAGCAGGACAGTGTGGCTCTGCCCCTCCTGTCTGGCTCTCTGCCTTTCTGTGGAGGTGGAGCTCTGAGTGGATGCGGGTAGGGCTGTGATGGAAGTGTCGTCTCCTTTCTCCCACTGCACCAGGGAGTCCTCCACGCGCTCCACCACGGTTAAAACACCTGTCTGCGGGTTCTCCGCCGTGGCATGCTCCACAGAAACCTGCCTGGAGACAGGAAGAGGACTGGCTCTCAGCAGGCTGCCAGAGAGAGAGGGTCGTGAGAGGGGCTGCTGCTCCTCGGTGGCAGATCTCACCTTCCAGGAAGCTGCACCTGGCCATGACATAGGCTTCTCTGTCCGTCAGCTTAACTGTGGCCTGGCCAGATTTCTTGAGGTGCAGCTTCCCGTACCAGGTGAGGAGCACCTCCAATGTATAACCCAGATCTCCGCCTTCTCTAGCCAAGCAGCCTGCTTCCTTTTGGTGTCCCTGTACAGCCGGTGTCCCTTCCACCACAGATAGTCATTCTTTCTCATCCACTCCAGCAACTCATCCTCACGTTCCTCCTCAATGGAGTATTGCCTCCTCTCCCGTTCCCGCTTATGCCTCTTCCTCACTTTGGCAGGACCAGATGGGCCCTCATCAGAGGGGCTTCCAGTTTGTAGGGGCTGCTCCTCCAACCAGCAGCAGCAGCAGCAGGATCATCATCATCATTATCAGCAGCAGCAGCAGCATCACCAGCAGGATCATAATCATAATCATCAGCAGCAGCAGTAGCAGCAGCAGCACCAGCAGGATCATCATCATCATCATCAGCAGCAGCAGCAGCAGCACGAGCAGGACTAGGAGCCCCAGCAGGACCAGTAGCACGAGCAGTACGAGCAGGATGAGCAAGTCCAGGAGCACGAGCAGGACCAGCAAGACCTGGAGCATGAGCAGGACCAGCAGGACGAGGAGCAGCTTCAGAAGAGTAAGCACCAGCAGAAGCACCACCGCCAGGAGCACCCTCAGCAGAGTAAGCACGAGCAGAAGCACCACCACCATAAGCAGCATCATCAGCTCCTCCAGAAGCAGAAGGCCCTCTGGAAGCCTAGCGGATGTGCCATCCACTCTCATCCGTTCCCATCCGCTAGGCTTCCACTCTGCATCTGTTTTCCATCCACTCTGCGTCCTCCCCCCGTCCATTCCTTTCCGTGTTATCCGCTCTGGTTATGCAAATTTTCACCCCTTTTGAGAGTGGATAACAATGGATGGAACATTTTTCTCGTCCGCTGTGTCCTTTTTACAAACGTTTTGCATGCGTTGGGCAGTGTGACAGGGCCTTTAGGAAGCAGGTGAGGTCAATAGTAGATAGTCTAAGGTTAAAGTTTTTGGGGTTTAGGGAACTCCATTAGAGTTTTGCATTGAGCCATCAACCAAATTCCTAAGTATTTAACTTTTTTTACTATTTGTAATCCTATTATCCTTTCCAATTTTAGTTTTCGTTTTTCTGTTAAATTTTTGGTTATTAATTTCATTTTTCCCTGTTAATTTTAAGTCCTGCAAGTTCCCCAAATTGATCTAACTCTTTCAATCATTCTTGACCTGTTTCATTTGGTTCCTCTATGAAAAATACTGTATCATCTGCAAATGACTGGAGTTTATATTTTTCTTTTTTAATTTTTAGTCCTTTTATTCCTGTGTTCTGTCTAATTTGTGTAAGCAATGCTTCCAAAGATAATATGAAGAGCAGGGGAGATAATGGGCATCCCTGCCTGACTCCTTTCTCTATTTTTATTGAGCGCGTGTACTCTCCATTAATTATAATATTCCCCTTCTTTGAATCATAAATTGTGGTCATGATGTTTTCAAATTTAGTGCCTAAATACATACTGTAAATTTGTTGGATTAGGAATTGCCAATTTAGATTGTCAAAGGCCTTCTGTGCATCCAAGAATACAAGGTCTATTTGTTTTTCCAGATGGGCTTCGTAGTATCCCAAAACATTTAATACTATTCTTCAATTGTTCCTAATTAGTCTATTGGGAAGAAATCCGTTTTGATCTTTATATATTCATTCAATATTTTTTTCAATCTATTTGCTATAATTGTAGTAAATATTTTATAATCAGTATTTAACAGGGAAATTGGTCTATAGTTTTGTATATGTCATAAATCTGAATCTTCTTTCCGAATCAACGATATCAGTGTCTCCTTCCATGAATCCGGCATTCTTGCTGCTAGTAGGATCTCATTATATACTTCCACCATGAGAGGTCCTATTTGTTCTCCTATTTTCTTATAAAGTTCCCCTGGTATCCCATTGGGTCCTGGGGTTTTATTGTTCTTTTGGTGTTCTATTGCTGCTTTTAATTCAGGCCACGTAATATCTCTAGTTAACATTTCCTTCATCTCCTCCTTGATTATTTTATCTTTAGTAATACCCAAATAATTTCTTATGATGTCCTCATTTACCTCCTTCTTTTTATAAAGATCTTCAAAAAATCTACATGCAATTTCTTTTTTCTGTTCTATCCCTTGTTGGGCATCCCCAATCTCATATATTAATTGGTAGATCAATCTTTTTTAAAAAAAAAAATTTATAGGCCAACCACCTTCCTGCTTTATTGGCCTGTTCAAAAAATATGTCTGGTTGTATTCAACTTTGAAACCATTCCTTCTTGTTTGGTTAAATTTAATTTGTGTTTAGTTATTATCACCTGTTTTTTCAATTTACAATCTTTTGGGGTGCTTTGCAGCTGAATTTCTAATTCTTTGATTCTTTGTTCTAATTTATTTTATTGGGCATATTTTTCTTTATTTCTTTTAGAAGTATATGATATTGTTGTGCCTCTTATTATTGCTTTCATTGTATCCCAAATATTCTGTTTCATAGTTGCCTCATTATTATTTTCTTTTTAAAAAATGGTCTAAGTCCTCATCAAGTTTATTCATAAATTATTTCTCTTTAATTTGCTGTGTATTTAGGGTCCACCTTTTCCTTGGTTTCTTCCTGCCTTTCCACACTATATGAATCGGGTTGTGATCTGAACATTCGTTTGGTAAAATTTCAATCTCTTTTAATTCATTTACTAAAGGCCCTGTCACACAGGCTGACGGATGCAAAACGTTTGTAAAAAGCACACAGCGGATGAGAAAAATGTTCCATCTGTTGTTATCCGCTCTCAAAAGGGGCAGGGCAGATGGAAAGTGGATGCTCCACGGAAGCCTAGTGGATGGAAGCGGATGAGAGAGGATGGCACATCCGCAAGGCTTCCGGGGGAGCACAGAAAAGCGGATGTGGAACGGATACAGTGGATGCAGAGCGGAAGCCGAGCGGATGAAGCGGATGCACAGCGGAAGCCGAGCGGATGAAGCAGAGGCAGAGTGGAAGCCTAGCGGAAGCCTAGTGGATGCCTAGCGTTCGCTGCGCATGCGAGGAAGATGCATTGCATCATCCCCGTGGATATAAAGGGAAGCAGCTCCCAAAAGGGTCACCATTCAGAGGAAAGACCTGCTTCCAGACACATTGACTGCCTTGTCAGCCTGCCCTGCCTGCATACCTGCCTGCCAGCCTTGCTGTCTGCCTTGCTGCCTGCCTTCCTGCCAGCCTTGCTGCCAGCCTGCCTGCCAGCCTGCCTTCCAGCCTCACTACCAGCCTTGCAGCCTGCCTGCCTGCCTGCAAGCCTGCCTGCCTGCCTGCCTGCCTGCAAGCCTTGGTGTCTGCCTGCCTGCCAGCCTTGCTGCCAGCCTGCCTGCCAGCCAGCCTGCCTGCCTGCCTGCCAGCCTTGCTGCCAGCCAGCAACCCCACAACCATGGGGAAGAAGAGAAAGCCTCATGATCCTCTTCACGGTCTCTGGGCGATGCTGCATGGTGGTGAGAAGTACCTGGAACCTGTTGGCCAGGATGTCAAAGGCGTTCTCCACCATCTGCCTTGCCCTGGACAGCCTGTAGTTGAAGATCCTCTCTTCACGGGTGAGGAGTCTGGAAGTGTAGGACTTCATGAGGTAGGTCTGAGGGGGAAGGCGTCATCCCCCACGATGAAGTAGGGCACATCTTGCATGTCATTGGGTAGGGGGTTTGGATCTGGAAAGCCCATGATGAGGTTGCATTCCAGCCCCTCCTTGAGGTCACTGGCATTGTATACCTGGGCATCTGAAGCTGACCCGTTGCCTGAAGCATCAATGTACATGAACTTTTAGTCAGCATCGACCATGGCAAAGAGGATGATGCTGAAGAAGCACTTGTAGTTGAAATAAGTGGACCCCGACTTGGCTGGAGCTTTGCAGGCCACTTGCTTGCCATCTATGGCTCCAACGGTGTGGGGGAAGTTCCACTTCTGATACCACTGCTCTGCAACTTTCTTCCATCCTTCTTCAGTGGAGGGGCACTGGAGGAGCTCCTCCAGGTATTCTTCGAGGATGGCCTGCACCACTTCTCTGACCACAATGCTGATGGTTTTGTGTGGCACCCTCCAGCCATACTGCATGATCCTGCAGGTGGTCTCTGAGGCCAGGTGGCACAGAGTCAGTGCCACCTTCAGCCCAGTGTCCAGGCTGGGCCAGAAGTTTTTGCTCTGCTTGGTCAACTTGGGTGTCAGCCGCTCCACAACTTCATCAAACATGGCTGGAGGCATCCTCATGAAGTTCTGGAATGCACGAGGGTCTTTGTTCCTCAGCTCCACCATCAGCTTGTTGTACAGTCCGTACTCTGCTCTTCTCCCGATCCATCTTCAGACCCAGACGCTTCTTGGCCACCTCTTTTTCTTCCCGTAGAATAGTTGAAAGAGCCTGTAGATGGCTTCGCACTGTTGCAGAACAATGGTGGCTACCAAAAGGAGTATGTTACGATCCATGGTGGAGATGTCTGGATGCTGTGGAAGAGCAAGATCCAGATGAAGGCTGCAGAGGTCTGCACAGCAGGGCTGCTGGACTGAAAGTGAGATCCAGGTGAGTTGCTCCCCCTTTTTATAGGCAATGTAGGTTTTCCTCTATGTGTCCTTTTGCATCATCTAGGCATCCTCTAGACATCCTTAATATCTGAGATAGGTCCCCTCTGCAAACGTTTTTTCCGTTTTAAATGCTTTCTATATGAGCTGCATCCGCTTTCATCCTTTCTCCGTCTGTGCTACTAACGCTGCACGTCCGTTCTGCATCCCTTTCACTTCCTCCCTGTGTCCGCTTTCTGCTGGAGTGGATTTGAGTTGCACGGATGTGCAGTGGATGCCTAGCGGATGTAGCAGACGCAAAAATGGATGACGACGGATGCAGAACGGATATTCCCCGTATGCGTCGTGGATGCAGAAGGGACGCTTTTTGTACATTTTCCGCTCAGAAAGTTTTAAGCAGCTCAAAACTTTTTGAGCGGATGGAACCTCAGTCGACGGATCCTGGACGGATAGAGAGGAAGAAAAACGGACGCAGTGAGTACAGAATGAATGCATCGCGTTAACCAATGGATGGCAAGTGTTTCTCTCCATTTTACATCCTCTTTCCATCTGTTGGTGCAGTGTGACATGGGCTTTAAATATAATAATATTTCAATTGCATGAGGTTTTATTTAATTTTCTTCCTTTGTTCACTTCTCCCTCTTGGAAATCAATAACCCATTAACATTTTTATTAATTTAAAGTTTAAGTGATATACCTATGTGTATCAGCTTTCTTTTGTTTGCTTGGTTCTTTGTAAGCAGTATCTCAAATATTTTGCCTCTAGTGTGTGCATCTATTGGTACATTAGTACAATAAAAACAATTGTTAGAATGCATTATTATAGTATGCATTACTATATAGAAGTACTATAGGCTACTTCTGCTGACTGCTGACTGACTGCCAATAGTTTGGCAGTTTGATTCTTCCCAGCTCAAGACCTTCCATCCTTCCAGTGTCGATAAAATGAAAAGACCCAGATTGTTGGGGGCAAGAGGTTGACTCTGTAAACCACTTAGAGAAAACTGCAAAGCACTATGGAGTAGTATATAAGTGTAAGTGTTATTGTTATTGCTATAAAGACAAATGGGATGCTGGATCTTCTATTCTATTCTATTCTATTCTGTTCTGTTCTGTTCTGTTCTGTTCTGTTCTATTCTTATTCTTATTCTTATTCTGTTCTGTTCTGTTCTGTTCTGTTCTATTCTGTTCTGTTCTGTTCTGTTCTGTTCTGTTCTGTTCTGTTCCATTCTACTCCATTCCATTCCATTCAATTCTATTCTATTCATTATTCTGTTCTATTCTATTATGTTCTGTTCTATTCTATTCTATTCTATTCTATTCTATTCCTAATTCTATTCCTTATTCTATTCCTTATTCTATTCCTTATTCTATTATTTTCTGTTCTATTCCTAATTCTATTCCCAATTCTATTCCTAATTCTATTCTATTCTATTCTATTCTATTCTATTCTGTTCTGTTCTATTCTATTCTATTCTATTCTATTCTATTCTATTCTATTCCATTCCATTCCATTCCATTCCTTGCAATTTTTGTCCTATTCCAATACATTTAAAACAATAAGGACAGCATGAAAGGGAGAAGCAACATGACATGGTGATCAAGCAACTGGACTAGCATTTTCCATTAGGAACAGAAGCCAAGAGAATATGAGAAGCCAATAGGTGAAGATAACTCCTTGTTGTTTCATGCATTGATAAGTGTTGCTACAAAAAGTAAGTGCAGACAGTACAACAAGACTGAATTCTGTAATCATGCAGGTCAAATGCTATTAAATGTTTCCACTTTTATTTTGCTAATGAATAGGCTGGCAAGCCTCTATTCTCCCAATGTACCCAACACAATCAGGAATAAAGACAGAAGAGGTTAATCTCTGAGCTGGCTAAAAGGGAAACAGGCCCTTTGCCAAAGTGGAGGATTTTGCTGCAAATTGGATAAGGCAGAATGGATCAGTTCCTACACACTTCTAATCAGCTTGTTTCATTGATGTTTCCCTATATGACCCAACAAGCCTCTGAACAAGGACGTGTCAAGGTTTGATAAACTTTCTGCAAGAAAATTTATATCTTGCTTTCTCCAAGCAATTGCATTTGTAATATATATATATGTTTGCCTGGCTTGTGGTGTGGAGATCTTTCTATTTGAGAGTGCAGGCTTCCAAATGATTGACATCCAAATGATTGGAAACCAAATGATTCCACCAGACTGTCAATCATTTGGAAGCCTGAACTCTCAAATAGAAAGATCTCCACACCACAAGCCAGGCAAACACCTGGGCACAAACAGACTTTCCCTGATACCTCCAGCTCAAACACACCCCAACCAGGCACCCAGATGAAACCTAGCTTCCTAATAGATAATAGCCATCCTTTTACTCGAAGCCAAGCTGCACTGAAAGCCTCCAATACAGAAACAGAGTGTTGCCAGCCAATCAAAGCCACAAAACAGACAGAAGAAACCAGAAACACCAATCAAACAAGCTCCAAGAACAATAAGCACAGACCAAGACTCCCAACCAATCAGGATGTAGAAAAAAACTTCCTGGGACAACAGTAGGCTAGCCTCAAATTTAAAACTAACGACTGTGATAGCCTGACCCACATAGCAACTCAATACAGAAGCCTGATGATGGCAGATGAGATTCTGCCAAAACGTTGCTACAACTTTAAAAGCACAACTACAATAACGTGGGATAATACCCGAAGGAAGCTGAACAGCATACATGTAAGTACCCACGAAAACTTTAATATATATATTAAATATATGTGTGTGTGTGTGTGTGTGCTATTCAGCTTCCTTCAGGTATACACAGGATAGGCTAGCCTCAAATTTAAAACCAACGGCTGTGACACCCTGACCCACATACAAACTTAATACAGAAGCCTGATGATGGCAGATGAGTGAGGCGTCGCTCTCCCGGAGGGCTCCCCACGAACTGCCGAATGGGTTTGAGGAAAGACATGACACACGTTTTCTCCTCGGGGTGAACGAGCCCCAAACTAGCTCGAGACAAGCTTTTTTATTGAGGTTTGGGTGG
Source organism: Laticauda colubrina (assembly GCA_015471245.1). Classification (NCBI taxonomy): domain Eukaryota; kingdom Metazoa; phylum Chordata; class Lepidosauria; order Squamata; family Elapidae; genus Laticauda; species Laticauda colubrina. The sequence continues at coordinate 27,293,700 of BLBF01000039.1, forward strand.
GTTACAAAATATCAGAAGGCAAGCATGTGATCCTGATTGACCATACTCAAACTGACACATTGGGTTGAATACACATATATGGCAACGATGTTTTGCAAACACAGTTGAGTGGGATGGATATCCATATTTGGGTGTCAGTAGATGTTTTCTATGTGTAAAAAACAGTTTCTACATCATGTCCAGTATTTTTCGGACAGGCCCCTGTGGTTAGCGTTTCTAAGCAGTTTGCAACAGCAGATGTGGTTATATTTCTACAGAGCTTTTCTGTTGCAGAATGTCATATGCAGCGAGGTAGTTCGTGGTTGGAACAGGATATGGACAAACAATATAGCTATAGCTTATTCAAAAGATTATATGGCTAATGCAAGGCAAAATTATCTGATCATTGCAGTAATATTTCTCCACATCTCCTCCTTTCTTTTTTATTTCAAGAAAAAGGCTGTGGTAGGTTAAGCTGGAGTGTAGCCCAGACTCCTCCGAGTCTGAGAGTCACTTCCACTCACCAACCACTGGACACAGAGTCAAGTCCTCCGACTCAGCCTGTATCATTTGACCTTACCTTATCATAGTCTGAGGAGATGTTTATTTGTTTAGAGGACTGAGTCGTCCTCATTCTCCCCATTCAGGATGAAGAGATTTTTTGATGACATATTATCCTGTGGCACAGATTGATAGGTATCACCATTATCCTGGTCCCAGAGGGTATTCTGGGATTGCAACAACAGGGTCTGCAATGAATCCATTCTACTTGTGATAAATTTAGAGAAGCGTTTAAACAAACATGGGCCAATTGTGCATATTAATACAAGCAAAATTAATGGTCCTATAAGAGCACTTAACAGGGTGGTGAGCCAAGGGGAGAGGTTGTACCAGCTTTTAAACCATCCTTGTTGATCCTCCCTTTCTTTTTTATGTTTATTCAGGCCCTCCTTCAGTTTAGTCATGGAGTCCTGCACTATGCCAGAGTGGTCTGCATAGAAGCAGCATTCTTCTCTTAGAGCCACACATAACCCCCCTTCCTTTAGAAAAAGTAGGTCAAGTCCTCTCCTGTTCTGCAAGACTACTTCTGAGAGGGAGGTCAGAGATGTTTGTAAGTGAGAGATAGAAGTTTCTATTCTTTCTAGGTCTTCATCGATGGCTGCCCTAAGGTCACTGTATTGAGTATATTGATGTGCGAAAGAAGCTATTCCAGTTCCTGCTCCAGTTAGGCCAAGTCCCACCAGAAGAGCTATTGTGAGAGTGGAGATAGGTTCTCGCTTATGTCTTATGGGTCGTGATCTTGAGTAGGTTTTATAGACTTCATTCTCTTTGTGGATGTATATGCGTGGTATGACCTGGACAAG
>BLBF01000039.1:27324667-27354075 GCA_015471245.1 Laticauda colubrina
TATATATATATATATATATATATATATATATATATGAGTGTGTGTGTGTGTGTGTGTGTGTTTCTTATACTTACCTGTCTTCCTTAACAAATGAATTTATTTCCATTGTACCCACAAATACAATTCTGAGCATGCACAAAAATGTGCTAACCACATCAAACCTCTTTTTCCAGAATGCTGAATCAAAGTAAAAATGAATATTATCATTATTAACGTGCACCTTAGAGAGAAATAATATTAAACAACAGAAAAAGCTAAAAACTGGAACATGTTGTGAATGCACATTTCTTAACAGAAAAATAATATTAAATTAAATCAGGGGTGGGATTCAAAAATCCCAGCAACCAGTTTTCTGCCCAGTTGCTGGGTTGGCATGGCCATGGTGGGCATGGCCTACAAGAACTTCCTGGAGGGTCATTTTTCACCTTTCCAAGGGTCTGGAGGACTGTAATGTTGGTTATGTCAAGAACACTAAACCACACAAGGTGCTGTGAAACATAGGAAGAACTGGCAGGTTAAAGTTGCCATTATATAGGATGAAACTGCACCCAGACACCAACAGGCTAAAATCAATTTAATGTAGCTTCAACATCATTTCAGTAAAGAAGAGTCACGTGGTATGGTGTTTTTGAAGATGTTGGAGAAGAAAATAGCAGAGACAAGGGATGGAGTCAAGAGAGTAATCAGCCTGGAGTCATTATATTCCCACAAACAGCCCAAATCCAATCCCTCTTGAATTCTATTACCTCTTATCTATCATCAACTTTTTAAAAAATATGAATGGATCATTAGAAAGGAATGATGTAGAAGAACTTGGGGCTATGTCTATCAGCAGGATATCACTCCAAAAATAAAACAGAATAGGACCAAGTATGATGTGGAAGGAGATACTGGCACACACACAAAAAAATCAGTTAAAAAAATAGGCCAGATCAGGCCGAGAGTGTGAAGATGAATCATTCTGCTACTCTTCTTTTTTTCTTGGACACATATCCCAGAGTAGAGAAGAAATTGGAAAATTTGACGAACATGCTGTGTATAGTTTGTTTTCCCTGTTTGTAGAACTGTATGAATAAGCTTATATTCCCCATAAAATAAAGTCAGATTGCTTCATTTTTTTCCCTTATGTGCTTTCTGAATTCTCTGTTCAACAATTTTTATTTCATCAGAATTCAAGAATATGTGCAAACATAGCCAAATTTGTTCTACCTACCTACTGTGGAATGTGACAGTGGCCTTCTCTCCATATATATATCCTTCTTCAAATCCTGTCTATTTAGTCTTTGCAGCTTTCATGTTTTAACCCAAAGGTTGGTTGTATAATGCATTTTAATTCTTTATTATTTTGGTTCCCAACCATAACAATAAAGGCTGACTGACTGACTGAGTTCTCCATTGTGTACTCATAAAGAGTTGAGTAGCAATCACTTGTACTCAGAGATAAATAATGCAAACTGGAATGGCCTGGCTATAAAATAGACTTAAAAGCATTCTTTGTTCTATAACCTACCATATTTTAGTTTAATATTCCCTTATGGAAAGGGTACCCATTAGGGTGAAATAACAAGGACTCTACTCTTGTATTCTTTGAACTACCCTTCAAAAAGAAAAGGAAAAATGGAAAGAAAGAAAAACATTGCAGAATGTTAAAATATACTGTTTGCTATAAAATTGATTACTATTGGTAGGTGTTAAACAAGTCCCAGCAAATGTTTTTATTCACAAGAACAGAAATGTTTAAATAGCTCAAGCTATTGAAAACTGTTTCTGAATAAGTAACATTCTTTTTATTTGTGAAAATGTCTTGGTATACAGCTTCTGTATACACAGTGGTGCAGTGGTTAGAGTGCAGTACTGCAGGCTACTTCTGCTGTCTGCCTGCTGCCTGCAATTTGGCAGTTCAAATCTCACCAGGCTCAAGGTTGACTCAGACTTCCATCCTTCCGAAGTGGGTAAAATAAGGACCCAGATTGTTGGGGTAAAACACTTAGAGAGGGCTCTAAAGCACTGTAAAGCAGTATATAAGCTTAAGTGCTATTGCTGTTCTGTAGTCAAATTTGGCTTTAAGTATTAAATGCCTACTCAAATTAGGTTATCAGTTTATTTCACCCCACCAATAGACAGTGTAATAGATGTGTAAACTACACATCCTCACTCTACTTAATCCCAAAGCAGACTTCAATACCATGGTATCCTTCTGGATTAGTGCTGGAGATTTTTTTTTTTTTTGGGGGGGGGGGCTACAATCACGGTTGTTATCAGATTTGAAAAACAGATATGTTTATGGCTTCCAATGCATTGGCCCACAAAATATAGCACAGCTTAGTTCAAACAATGGAGACTGAGTGGAGCAAGTGGCCAGTTTTAAGTTTCTGGGTGTTACCATAAAAGAGGACCTGACCTGGGGTGCTCACATTGCAGCATTGATCAAAAGGGCCCAGCAGAGATTATATGACCTGAGACTTCTCAGAAAACAGCAACTGAATGAAAAACTGCTGGTGACCTTCTACCACTGCACCATAAAGAGTATCTTAACTTACTGCACTTCTGTATAGTCTGCCAATTGCACAGTGACAGATAGGACAGCACTCCAAAGGGTTAACATCATTGCCCAGAGGATCACTGGTTGCCCTCTCCCCTCTTTGGAAGAGCTTTCTAGTTCCCACTGTCTTAAGACAGTTTAAAATATTCTCAAAGATCCATCTCATCCTGGGCACTCCTGTTTGTTTGTTTGTTTTTTTTAACTATTACTATCTGTCAGATGGCACAGGACAATAAAAACAAGGACAAATAAGCTGAAAGCAGCTTCTATCCCAGGCCAGTAGCTCTTTTGAATTCTGCTGTATAGTGCAGTATTGGTGCTGTGTTGGGGGGTTTCCGTTTACTGTGTGGAGGGTGAAGGCTATGTATTTGTGTTTATTTTCATGGTTATGGTCATGATGTTCACTGAAGATGGTGTTTGATTTTGTTGTACAAGGTGCAACGACAATAAAGTAAACTAAACTAAATTGTTCAAGAATTTCCCGTGATAAGAGAGAATATAATTACTGGACAGTTATGGTTGTAGGCAGCCAAATAGAGCATCTTCAGCTAAAGCCTGGGCTTTGTGTGAAAGCTGAACTTGAATCTTTCATGAGGTCAGTTCTGGACAATGAGGTCAATTTATATACAGGTAGTCCTTGACTTATGACCTCAATTAAGTTCAATTTTTCCATTGCTAAGCAAGAGAGTTTTTAAGGGACTTTTATCCAATTTTAAGAGTTTCCTTGCCACATTTCTTAAACAAATCACTCCAGTTGTTAATTAGGAACATGGTTGATAAGTGAATCTGGTTTCCCCATTGACTTTGCTTGTCAGAAGGTCACAAAAGGGGATCATGAGACCTCAGGATGCTGCAACAGTTATAAATATGAGCCAATAGCCAAATGTCTAAATTTTGATTGTGTGATCGTGGGGGTTCTGCAACAGTTGTAAGCATGAAAAATGAACAAGTTGCATTTTTCAGTTCTATTGTAACTTCGAAAGGTTACTAAGTGAATGCTTTTAAGCAGGGGTGGGCTTCAAAAAATTTATCAACTAGTTATCTCCCTGGTTGCTGGATGGGGTGACATGGTGAGCATGGCCCAGTTGGCCTCCTGCACCACAGTGAATGGGAGGCATTTTCACCATCTCCCGAGTTCTGCAGATTTTTCTTGAGCCTCCGGGAGGGCAAAAACAGGCTCCCTGGGCTCTGGAGGCTCTCTGGAGGCTGGAAATAGGCTCAGAACTTCCAGGAGGCCCATTTTTTACCCTCCCCGGGCTCCAGAGGCTTTCCTTGAACCTAGTCACTGCCTGTGCAGTTGTGAGAATTTCTGTCTGGGTTCTGTTCTACCTGCAAAAATCCTTAACCCTTTCTCTCTGTTCCTCGTTTACTGAGGTTTAACCATTGGCTCCCTAATTTTCGCATATATATTTTTATCTCTTGGTCTTCTCCCCTTGACTGCCATTCTTCCTCTTTATTCTCTCAATTCTGTGCCCCTTTCTTCTTGGCTTCATCTTTCATTAGATGGCAAAGTTCAAACTTTTTCTCTTCCCTTGCTTTTATACAACATGCAGGGATTGTATATAGGACATTAATAATAAATGCTGAAGTGAGAAGTAAGCAGAAGTGGATTGCTGAGACAATAGGTCATTGACTGGGCTGACTTCACATGTTATCAATCTGAATTGCCTTTTGACTGAGTCTACAAAGAAATTTCAAATAAGAGCAAGAGACAATGTGATTTCCTGAACATGTCTGCCAGGCAGAGCAACAGAGTAACCCAGCTGTACCCAGTGGAACATCAATAAAAGATAGTCAGGCTCCTACTTACACCCAGAAGGAAAGAGGAGAAGAAACTGAGAGCATAACAAAAGTCATGGAATATAGTAAATTCATGGGATTTGTGACTGTCCAATCTGCAACCTCCCTCAAACAGGGAGACATATTAAGCATGCAGAGAAAGAGTTCATTCATTGATAGAGACAGAAAGACATGATGTCATTTAATTACAGTATCCCATGTTTTGATACACTAAGCCAGGGGCTGGCAACCTTAAACCCTCAAAGAGTCATTTGGACCCATTTCCCACAGAAAAGAAAACACTGGGAGCCACAGAAATCTTTTTGAAATCTAAAATGAAGACAACACTGCATATATTGTTTTTTTATCTTTATGCTATGTATATAAAAAAGTATTTTATACATAGTATTTATGAAATAGTATTTATGAAATAAAAAGCTGAACTTAAATTATCCACCTGCAGCAAACCAAAAATGCCATCTGATTCTGTGTGCTGTCATCCTCAATAAATAATGTGCCGATGGGTATCGTACATTGGCAGTTATGTTGCATATTTTGAGCAACAGGGAGCTGCAGCAGAGGAGTGAAAGAGCCATATGCGGCTCCGGAGCCACGGGTTGCTGACAGTGGTGTGATTCAAAAGATTTTTACTACTGGTTCTGTGGGCATGGCTTGGTGGGCATGGTAAGGCAAGGGTATTGTAAAATCTCCAGTCAGAGGTGGTATTTGCCAGTTCTTCAAACTACTCAAAATTTCCGCTATCAGTTCTCCAGAAGCCTTGGTGGTCCAGGCAGCAATGACACTGGGTTAAACTGGGCAGCCCTTCATACTCTCCAAGCCTTCTGTTGTGGTTCACCAGCAGCCGATGCAGATGGCAGTGGAATTGGACAGCGAGGAAGAAAGGGGACCAGTCAGGGACTCTGGAGAGGACTTGGATGAGGGTCCTACATCCAATGCAGGGATGGGGCCAGGACCATCACCGCCTTCGGAGCCTTCGGAATCTGGCAAGCAGCAAAGCGGAGGACCCAGGGGAGCATGTCTCCAGTGCACTTTTGCACAGAGCTGCTAGAAGATGAGAGCAGCTGAAACAGAAGGGGCAACTCAGGACTAAGGCTGGGAAGTGATTGCCCCTCCCATAAGGGATAAAAGTTAGACCTCAATGATGACATCTTTGCAGGAAGCAAAGTAGTTTGATAGATTCCTTGAAGCTCTGTGTACTCTGATTGGTTTTTTCTGGTACTTAGGTTGGTTTTAATTAATTGGATACTTCTGTTTTGGCAACATTCCATAGCACTGAAGGGTGTGTACTTATCTTGGGGAACTGTTTATAATTAGTTCTGGCTGGGAATGAAAGGATTTCCCAGTGTTGCAATAAAATAGGTTTTGCTTTTAAAACAATGATACTAATTCTGTTTGACAAAGCATGGGTCAGAACACCTGTTCTTGTTTGCTTGCAGACATTTCCTTACCCAACTAGGTAACATCATCAGTACTAATGAGTGTGCCTTTATCATTTCTATAGATAATTTAAAGTGACAAACCTCCTAATAGTCTTTTTCTCCCTATTTTCCTTACAACAACCCTGTGAGGTGAATCAGGCTGAGAGAGAGTGTGACTGGCCTAAAATCAGCCAATTGGCTTTCATGGCTGAAGTGAGACTTGAACTCACATTCTTTTGGTGTCACATTAACCTCTATACCATTCTAGTTCTCTGGCTTTGCTGTCTGTTTATATATAGTAGCTTGCCTTGCCTGTTTTGGATATATTCTGGAAATGCCCCCCCAAAAAAATTCCTACAGTCAAAAGAATTTGCAATTTGAAAAGGCCTATGGTGAATTGTGTGGAATTTAATACTTGAGAGAATCAAGAAAAAAAAAATCAACACTCGTGGGAATGAAGCAGGACTGTTCAGCATGAGTGGGAAAAAAACTGATTTCAAGATTTGAACCAATTTGAGCCAACACTGTTTACTTCACTGAACCCTTAAATCAAGACCATTTGAGTCAGATTTTCTATTTTGATTCAGAAAGTTGTCCCAAATGTGCTTTTTCAAAAGTCATCTGGATTGTCTTTTTTTTTTCCTTGTTTTGCTTCTCATCCAAGAAGCTCCTTCAGAACTGTTGTTGTTTCAGTTTCAAACTGTTTTTTGATTAAATTTCAGGACTGAATGTTCTCACCTCCCCAGTTTCTTTTTAACTCCCTTTGTTCCTTCTTAAATTTTCTGAAATTTCCATTCCATTCTCTAGGGAATCCCAAAAGGTTTTGTCCAGCTCACAGAGACTACATTTTCCTGGAACATAATTCAAAATATCCTGTACAAAATTTTGTAGTCTTCTATGCCCTATCCTTGTCTAATAGCTTAATGGAGGTTTTTTGGTGGATTTTTCTCTTGGCAAAGTAAAAGAGTTAAAAGGCAAAGTAAAAGCAGTAAAGAGTAAATTAAAGTAAATAAAAAATGAAAGAGTAAAAAGCAAAAGATAAACTTAAAACAGAGGTGCACCCATAGAGTTTTTCTATGCCATAAAGTCCATTTATGAACCTTCCAAATCAAGATGATCCTTCTTGCTATGATCTGATGGATTGAGCCTGATGAAAGACCAAGAACTGGAAAACCACTGAACTGAACACTTTCCCAACTTGCTCAATAAGGCTTTCACAGCTAATCATGAGGTCTTACAGCAGATTTCTCAGCTGCCATGGATTCCTGATTCCATCACCAATAAGATTAAAAAAAAAAACAATTTTTTAAATGAGTCCAGGCAAAGCTGCAAGACAGGAATGCATTCCTGCTGAGAATCAACCAAACGCTAGATCCAAATGTCTTGCAGTTATTCTAAGACATCTTGGAACACGCTTGTGCTGTGGAGAAGATGGCTGATGACATTCATGACCCACTCATTGTGGCTGTCTATAAAAATAAGGGAAGAAAATCAGGTTGTGAAAATTACAGGTGCCTTCTCCTGCTGGTCCAATGCAAGCAAGATCTTTTCTTGCATTCTCCTGAACAGATTTGCTGCTGTCTCAGCAAGGAACTTCTCAGAGGTGCAGTATGACTTTTGGCCAGACTGGAATATATGACACAATATTTGCCATAAGGTAAGTCTAGAAGTTCATGAAGCAGAACAAGCCTCTTTACTTTGTCTTCTTTCACTCGAGGAAGCTCTTCAGATCAGGGGTGGGCTTCAAAAATTTTAGCAATTGGTTCTCTGCCTGGTTGCTGGGTGGGGATGGCCATGGTGGGCATGGCTAGTTGGCCTCCTGCACCACAGAGAACGGGGGGGGGCTTTTTTGTCCTCCCCGGGCTCTGGAGGCTTTCCTCAAGCCTCCGGGAGGGTGAAAACGGCCTCCCTGGGCTCTGGAGGCCCTCTGGAGGCCCTCTGGAGGCCAGAGACAGGCCCATTTCCAGCCTTCCAGAGCCTTGAGAGACCCATTTTTAACCCTCCCCAAGCCTCCACATGGACCTGGCATCCAAAACGGTTGTGTGGGGACTCCTGGGAGAGGTGGGAGGGGTGAGGCCAACCAGGGGTGGGATTTACCGGTTCATCGAAGTAGCCATTAAAAATGATAAAATTAGCTACCGATTCACCTGAACCAGGATGAACTGGTAGCATCCCACCCCTGCTTTAGATTGACTATTTGTTTGAACAAGATGGAAGTATTTTACCAGTCTGTGCCAAACATCAAGTGCATGCATCTCAAAATTACCTTGCTGACAAGTGTTTTTTTTTTTCTGGTGGGACTGGTCTATCAGGGCAACCTGCTCTATCCAATTATGGGACCGAGCATACTGCTTCTGTTTTTGCCTTTTGACCCCAACTCAGCGGTCTTCACAGGACCCCAACTCAGCGGTCTTCACTTTTGCAACAAACTATTTTTGTCTCAAATTTTTTTTACCATAATTTTTTGTTGTAAATTTATGTTTTACAAAAAATGAAGGTTGACTAGTATAGATCTATTTCAAGCTATTTAGGTCTCATTATTTAGCCATATCCTTCAGGGAGTTGAATGTGGGTCACTTACATATTAAGTAGATGTATAAACCTCTAAGCCATGGGTTCTCTTCGCTTTGTCAGCTATGCCAGGGAAGATATTAAGTATTTGTTTTTCCTCTGGTGAGACTAGTCTATCAGGGCAATCTGGTCTACCTAATTATGGGATGAGCATACTGCCTCTGCTTTTGCCTTTTGGGCCCAATCTAGGGGCTTCGCAGGCAGTCACTTTCACAAAAAACTATCTTTTGCCCAGGTTCAAATCCCATAAGGGTATGGCGAGCTGATGAGAGCTAAATAGCTTGAAATAGATTTATACTAGTCACCCTTTACTTCTTTGTCGGTAAAACATGAATTTAACATCTTGCTGACAAATGTAAACAATTTCAAATACTTCAGAATTACCATTGTGAGTGATTGGTCTTTGAACAAAAACATCTGATCCTGCTGACTACAAGAGGAGCAAGGCCAGCCAAGCCCTGGGACAGCTACATACTAGGATGCTCAGTTGACATAACCACAAAGCTGAAAGTCTGCAGAGCTATGGTTATCTTTCTCTCCAGTTTGGATGGGAGTCCTGAACTCTGTATTGACACCAAACAACTTGAGAAATTTCATATGTGTGCTTTTGTTCCATCATCTCCTTTTAATAACCCTATAATCCCTTGTGAGGTAGAGTCTTGGCAACTGAATGGAGCTGATTGTTTACTGGCCGGATGCCCTTCCCATCACCAATGTGGAGTTTTATTCAGCAGATATATTCTCACTGTATCCAGAGAGAGAAATATCTGCCTCTACCTAGGACTGAACCCACAGCCTCCAGATTGTGAGGCGAGAGCTCCACCTCTAGGCCTGTGCTGGTTAAACAGTATATAGTTAGTTTGGGAATGAGAGCTGTCCCCTTAAGGGAATGCCTCATGGGAAATGTAGTTAATGCCTCATGGGAGATGTAGTTCATGTCATTAAGTCAATTCAGTGACCAATCAGGAGTACAGATGTGACCACATGGCATGAACTACATCTCCCATGTGACATTAACTACATTTCCCATGAGGCATTAACTACATTTCCCATGAGGCATTCCCTTAAGGGGACAGCTCTCATTCCCAAACTAACTATATACTATTTAACTAGCACAAGGCCACTGCATCACTCTTTGCCCTCCATTCCATCCTTGGTATTTTTTGAGAAGATCCTGCTGCAACCTTGAAGTCTTGGATCACAGAGAGTCCATCAGCATTATCAGAGTACATATGAAGTAGGTGGAACATGTCCTGGATGACAATTGTATGCTTTGCAAGTTTCTCCACAGTATATGGAAAAGAGATCTTAAGATCATCCATGAAAGTTCTGTAAAGATGCTGTGAAGGAAACCCAATCATCATCTTCTTTTAACAACCCCATAATCCCTTGCGGGGTGGAGTTTGGGCAACTGAATGGAACTAGCAGAATGTTTGAATGGCCAGATGCCCTTCCTGTTGCCAGTGCGGAGTTTTGTTCAGCAGATATATTCTCAGTGTGCCCCAAGAGAAAAATATCAGCCTCTACCTGGGATCAAACTCACACCCTCATTATTGTGAAGCGAGATTTTCCCCTCTCCCTCTCCCCACCTCTCTCTCTCCCTCTCCCTGTGAAGGAAATCCAATGCCATCAGCAATGCCAAGGCAACTAGAAGCTGTGGCCACTGTCAAAACTGAGCCCTGTACTGTGAAGCCTCCAGTGACTTCAAAGATAGCCACCACCTAAAACTCATAGAAGATTGTGAACAACATCACAGAATAAAATTACTACAACAATGGATTTCCAGTGCCCCAGACTGGGACCACAGAGTCACCTCCATGTCCACAGATGAAATGCACAATAGTTTGTCTTTTTCAAACCCAAAGGATTACCTATTTATTGCCTTTTGTAATCTTAAAAAAAAAGTTGTTTTTTTTTGTCTTGATAAAGAAAAATTCTGGTTTTCTGGATTATGATCTTGGCATTGTTAGGTATTTATGCTTCCCCATGCTAAATCATGAAAAAATAAAGCCCCATTTTTCCTGATTCATGATTCAAAATCAGGACAATTATATCCAAAGGGATATAAATTGATTTGGGTTGTATCCAGACATTGCAGCTATTTCCAAAGGCTGTATCATCATAGATTATTTGCTCGACCACAATCTGAGGTCTGAAGCACTGAGTGGAATATGCCCGAAAAAGCCTCCCAAGTTTGTTCTCATCATTTATCTTCTATTGCAGCAATTATTTTGATGGATTAAAAGTTAGAAACTTCTTATGGCCTGATAGATGGCTGACTCAGATGTTTGTGCGCCTTTTGTTGATCTCAACAAATACTCTCAACAAATATATACAGTTTTCTTCTACAGATACTAGGGTTTGCTTTTTTTAAAATCACAGGTAGTCCTTGACTTACGACCATAATTAAACCAACAATTTCTGTTGTTAAATGAAGCACTTGTTAAGCATTTGTTAATGTGCCCCATTTTATGACTTTTCTTGCTATAATTGTTAAGTCTATCACTGCAGTTGATAAGTTAGTAACCTGGTTGTTAAGTGAATCAGGTTTCTCCCTTGGCTTTGTTTATCAGGTTTGCAAAAGGGGATCACCTGATCCCAGAACACTGCAACTATCATAAATATGAGTCAGTTGCCAAGTGTCTGAATTTTGATCACATGAGCATGGGGATGCTACAAATATAGAGATGGTATTCAGCAGGTTCTGACCAGTTCTAGAGAACCGATAGCGGAAATCTTGAGTAGTTCAGAGAACCATCAAATAACACCTCTGATTGGCCCCACCCCCATCTATTCTCTGCCTCCCAAATCCCAGATAATTGGCTGGGTTTTCTTTGGTTGCCCTGCACAGGAGAACAGAGCTGGAAATTAGACTAGTGGGGTGAGGATGGAATGGGGATTTTGGAGTATCTTTCCCCCATAAGTGGGGAGGGATTGGAGATTTTACAGTAACATTCCCCTGCCATGCCTACTATCCACACCCACAGAACCAGTAGTAAAAAATGTGAATCGCTCCACTGTATAAGTAAGTGTGAAAGCTGGTCGTAAATCACTTTTTTTCAATGGCATTGTAACTTTGAACGGTCACTAAATAAACTATTTTAAGGCAAGAACTACTGTAGTTCTAGTTAGGTAGGGCTCATATGCTCAAAAAAATCAATAAGTCTGTAGGGTCCCTTCAAAGTACATTTATCGTCTCAGTCAGTGTCATTTCTCAAGCATGGATTGAATCTTCAGACTTCTGTGTTTACCGTCTCACCATCTATCAAAGCTACCAACCTCAGTGATTATCTGTTGGAAAGCTCCACTCAACACACAGTAAGAATAGATTACACTACACTAGATTACACTAGACTCGTCCATCATTATCACAATTGTGTTATTCCAGTTTAGAAATTAACATGTGTTCAATCCTTATGAAGATATTGCAATCTGAAACAAATTGGACCATTGAGTATTTCTTCTTTTTCTTTTTTTTTCTCCCCTTTAAAAATACTGTTCTTGAAAGTGTATTTGATTGGGTGCTACAGACATCTTACCATCATATTTGAAGAGAAAGAGCTCCTTGATTAAGTGAGTTGTAATTTTTCTCTATTCTTCCTCCTTCGGTGTGACGTAGCTTGCATTTAGTCAAATTGTTCAGAGTAGACAACCTCTCTTCCATAGTTATTTGAGTCTGTAACTCCTCCACATCCTTCCTATTAACAGAGATGAGTATTGAAACCCAAACATCTAAAAAGCAATCCTAACTGTGCTTCTGAATCTACATAATCCAAAAAACCACATATATTTTTTTCATGATAAACTACAAATTATCTCATTTTATTAATGGGGATGGAAGAAAACACTCTCAGAAGAAGTTCAAAGTGGTTAAGGCAATGTGAGAAGAACTGCAGAGGTGAACTATAGTTTCTTGTTGTCTTCATGAAACCTTTGCTCTGTTTTGCGTGTAGGTGGCAAAGGAAAAAAAAAAGGCTCCTTGGAGGAATCTTTTTGTTACACTGCATTGTGTTGACTGCATAAAGAATAGAACACAATGGAGCAAAACATCAGACAGGACAAAGAAGGAAAAATAAAACCATAAAGGCATGGACTCAAGAGGAAAGTACTGAAAACACCAAAGAACTGCAAAAGATAGTTGTTTAAATATAAAATAATCAGATTTATGACGTAATTGAACATTATTTGAAAAAGGCTCATCTTTTCCTTCTTAAGCAAACTATATTGCTTAAGTTGTTAAGTTGTGCATGTAAGAGAGAACAAGAACAAACACAGATAGTTTCTTTCATAAATTAAACATCGGAAACATTATAGAACATGTAAGGGCTGCAAGATTAGCTTCTTTCCATCTGAATAAAGTTTTATTTCAAGTCAAGGAAGTTGGGGACATAGAATAACAGAGTTGGAAGGGACCTTGGGAGTTATCTAGTCCAACCCCCTGCTCGAGCAGGAGAGTCTATTCCAAATATTAGCCTCTACTTTATTTTTACCATCAGCAAATTTGATTCAGCAAACTTGTTGCTAAAAATAGCTAAGAATGATCCATTTTTGAGACATCATGAAGAAATATAACCTGGGTTATACTTTATTTTGATCCTTTCTAACTAATCCTCACATTGTGGTTTTTTAAAAAATGGTGACTGTGATGCAGTGGTGGAATTCAAATAATTTAACAACCGATTCACCCAGGGTTGGCTGTCATAGGAGGCATGGCCCATCCCCATCTTCCAGCTCCTCTGCACATACAGGATGAACCTTCCACAATGGACAACTTGACCCTGGGAGAACTGGCTGTTAAATTTCCACCCTTTGCCAAAAGGCTGTTTTTGAGGGTGCTTGTGTCAGCTTTGGAAACCATATTGAGACCAGATGCTCCCATGCTGCCACGTTTGAGTCTGGGAAAGTGGGAGAGGGGATTTCTTGGAGTGTATGTAGTTAGACATCACAACATTCTTTTTCTAATTCAAGGTCATGTTATTTTGTGCTTAAGTGAGGGGAAGTCTCAAGTTAAGATGGATGGTGACTGGGGCATGTGATGTGATGATAGGTGTAGGGGATGGATTTGTAGTTTTTACTTTTTGCAAGGAAGCCCGGAACTTCCAGATTTGGGATTCCCCAGTTGTGCCAGTTACTATCCAAATAAAGAGGAACTTTTGAGAATATGTCTGTCTCAGAGTTATTGGGTGGAGTGGAGGTTTGCTGGAACACTGACATCTTGTCTGCATGTTGATCTCGTGACTGTTTCAGCCTTCTGGACTGCAGCTCTTCTAAGAGGTGAGGTTTCTGAGGAATGAGGTTACCATAGAGATAAGGAGTCAATAGTCCCAAGAGCTCGTGTGGGAAGGTGAAAAATTGGGAGGAAGTTGAGGGAGGAATTCCCGCCCAACCCATTGAGTTGCATGCAGCATAGTGTCGGTCAGTTTGTGGGCAAAAATGAGAGGGGCGAGGAATTAAGTTGACAGCATGATCAAAGCTGGGCCCAATGTAGAGGAGACCATGAGGTTAGTTTGGCCAGGCAAATTATTACACATACACCCGCTATCAAAGTGGGTCTTGGGTGCTGCATTGCAAAAACAGCCAATGGAATGGCCAACATGAGGGAAGGATGATGGAAAGCGGCCTTCTCTTTTCCTCATGCCTGCTGCTCCATTGCCCATTTCTCCATTGCAGCACAGTGCAGTGTCCAAGATCCACTTTGATAGTGGATCCCCCCCTTGATAGTGGGGTTGGGTTATTTAAAAACTGGTTCACCTGAACCAGTGTGAACCGGCTGAATCCCCCACTGACTGTGATGATGGATCAAGTCTCCTCCCATTTCCCATTTTTGTGGGCTGTGTATATATGATGCCCTAAAAAAATGACTATTTTAAACATACCCTTTAAAGGGTTCAGATCCCAAGTGAGTGATTGCAAGGAAAACAATACTTATTTTCATAACACTCATTTTATTTATTTAATTAATACTACTTTTATTATTTTTATAGATAACTCCAGGCAACAAGCATATCCAGTATAACTTCCTCCTATTTTCCCCCCAACTACAACTATCTGAGGTGGGTAGTGGCTGACCTAAAGTCACCCAGGATTCAAACTCCTGATCTTCTGCTTTCTAGCTGGTGCCTTCGCCCCTAAATTTAAATGCAATTTCTCCTCAGTTCTTGCTTAGTTTTCTCCTTGATTAACTTCCATCCATTGCTTCTTGTCCTGTCTTCAGGTGCTTTGGACAATAGGTTAAGTCTCCCTTCTTCTTTGTGGCAGCCCCTTAGTTATTGGTTAGTTAGTTATAGTTAGTTATGTTATCATATAAATTTATCTGTATGATCTAGAACAGGGGTGTCAAACTTGATTTCATTGAGGGCTGCATCGGGGCTGTGGTTGGCCTCGAGGGGGAGAGAGGGTTATGGGTGTGGCCAATTGGGTGGTCGTGGCCAGCTTGGCACCACTTCCCAAACTGTTGGTGAGTTTCCTCTTCGCACTGGGTATACCGGGCTGAAGCCAAGCTGGCCTGATGTTTCCTTTTCACATTTGTAGAATGGGATGAAGCCATGCTGGCTGGCCCCCTACATTTTCCAGGATAGTTCTGTGGCCCCAGATCCGACCGCATCATGGGCCTGATCTGGCCCATGGGTCTTGTGTTTGACATCCCTGATCTAGAACCTCCATAAGCAAGAAAAGTGTATGCTCACATTTAAGAAAGTGCAAATATCATTCTCCTTTTAGACCTCCTTTTTTAAATCCATGGAGGTTGCTAAAAGTTGGAGGCAAAGCTGTGTGCACAATCCTTTTCTATCTCCACTTCGATTCTTGATATTGTCAGAGAACTACCTCAGCTGACTTAATGTTTCTCTTTCAGTTTAGTGAACCTCACCTTTGCTTGTCCGATACAGTGCTTGAACCTCTCATATCAACTATAGACTGGATTAATATAAATGAAGCTGAATGCCTCCAGGCTCCATTTAAACTGAGGTAATCATTGTCCTCAATGGACCATCCACATGGTGCAAAGTTGAATATTTCCATCAACTAAGTGCCAAAGCAAAGGGGATATTTTCCAATTTTGGAACCAGTTGGACACGAGGCTCCAAATGCCAAACTTCCTTATCCTGTTCTTGGATTCCAATCTTATTCAGGAGTCTATCCTAATTAGTATAGTTTCAGAACAAATGGTTAGAGCTATGCTGATTTTCTACTGAAATGCTGAGTTGAAGGCAATATACTTTGTGAGCTTTCTTCAATTGCTCTGTCCCTTTGAAGAATCCACCACAAAAAATGAAAGCATTTAAAAAGAACAACCTTCCACAAGATTATCTGCAGATCTCTGGTTTAAGAGTCTGTCTCAGCAACATCCTAACTTTTTACTCACTTAGGCAGAAAAAAAATATATGAACAAGATACACATCATAAATCTTAAATATGTTATAGAGGTAGCATTCAAGAAAAGGGTAGATTATAATTTTTTTTCATTTATTGATAAAAACAAGTTTATTGAAGCAAAATGATTTTAGTTATCACCCTATGATTAAATACATAGTCTGTTTTCTTTTTCAAAAAAAAATAAGTCATATTTCTATTGAAGGAAGTTTTCCAGAGGCAAAGTGTTCGCTTTTTGCATGTCAGCTTTATTGGTTCTTTGCAGATCTATGTATATTTTATTTTAACTCCAATGCAAAATAGACTGGTGGCAAATATTTGCAACAATAATTTTCTTCTCAGAGAATGATGACAGCATGTGTTTTTATGGGGAAAAAGCATATTTTCCTTAGTGGCAACATTGTAGAGATAAGCTGTTAACACAAAGCTGATGGGCACCAAAATAATGATAGTATTTGGTACAACACAGTTCAGAAACCACAGCTGTAGAAATTGTAATAAAATATGGCACAGTTGAATAAATATTTCCCCTCAGAGTTAAGTGTATTGACCTTGATATGTTTGAATATATCTAAACATCTGCCTGAATCATATTTCTTTCATCTTTTATCTGCAGGCTTCCATAAACAATTAAGTCACTGAGGAAAAGGATACATAAAGTAATTGAGATCATCAATTAATATTCACTTCTCAAGTTTATTAAGCATTCAAATCAACTGATGAAATATTCTACAGGAGAATGATGATAATCTTAAAGTTACACAAATACTCACTCGGTTTTCAGCAGTTGGAGGAGACTAAACCATATTTCTTCATTACAAAATGTTTTGCAGATTTTATAAGTTTAAGGATTAGATAGCAATAGCAATAGCACTTAGATTTATATACCGCTTCACAGGGCTTTACAGCCCCCTTTAAGCAGTTTATCGAGTCTGCCTATTGCCCCTAACAATCTGGGTCCTCAGTTTACCAACCTCAGAAGGATGGAAGGCTGAGCCAACCTTGAGCCAGTGAGGATCGAACCCCTGACAGCTGGCAGAATTAGCCTGCAATAATGCATTCTAACCACTACACCACCACAGTTCTTAAATCAGAAGAAAGCTGTTTTTTTTTTTGGTGTGTGACCCTTTGAATTTCAGAACAGACTACCTTGGTCACACGCACACAACAAAGTGAAGAAGATGTGAGTTAATGTAAAGACAATGCAACCTTCTGTGTTTGTAGAACTAGTAGTAAGGCACGGAACTCAGTCCTGGTTAAGCATAAATTCTTACCTGAAAAATGAATAGATATAAGTGGTGACCAGGCTAAGCCTGAGGGAGAGGTCAAATGCATCATCCGTTTATAGTTGTCATTTATAGTTGTCACTCACATCAGTCTTCCTTTGTGCCCACAAGCGATTTAAGTCAAGCCCACCTTGAATTCCATTGACTGTTATCTACTACCAATTTGCTTTGACAGTTCAGATTCTTGTAGTGAGATTAAGCTTTCAATAAGTATGTAAGATGTAAGATAATGAGATTATTCAGCAAAACAAGAAAGAGAGGAGAGAAAGAAAGAGGGAGGAGAGGAAGAGGGAGAGAGAGAGGGGAGAGAGAGGGGGGAGAGAGAGGTGAGAGGCAAGATAGAGAGAGAGGGGAATGAAAGAGGCGAGAAAGGGAGGGAAAGGGGAGGGGGAGGGAGGAGAGAGAGAGAGGAGAGAAAGGGGAGAGAGAGGAGAAGAGAGAAGGGGAAAGAGAGAGAGGAGAGAGAGGAGAGAGGGAGCACAGAGAGAGGGGGAGAAGGGAGAGAAAGGAGAAAGAGGAGAGGGAGGGGGGAGAAGGAGAGATTTGGAATAACTCAGTAAAAGTTTCTGATTGTTTACCCCAAACTTATTATCTTAACAGAATAGCCCTGTGCCCAGAGATGAGGTCAAAAAAGTCAAGATGGTGATGATGGTGTGATTGAAACTCAACTTTTTAATATTTAATTAATTAAGCTTTGATTGTAGCATTGTGCTCATCATCTTTACTTTTTTTTTTTTGACCTTGTCCTATAGATACTCCTTTCTGGCTCTGAAAGGGTGACTAAGAATCCACCCTTATCAAAAGCCTGAATACATTTGTTCAATTAAATTAAAATCAGAGGTGTTTTTTTTTTGTAAATAGTATTTTAGTGAAAGCTCTCACAGTGATGTTGGATTTAGACCTTTCCATCCATTAGATGAATCATTTGTATTATAGATTTCTGGGCAGATGCAACAAGAATAAATATTGAGGAACTAATGTTAATCTGTTTTTCGGGACATTTTATTTGTTCTAAAAGCAAGCAAATGAATGAGAGCGAAGCTGATGGGTTCTTTCAATTAGTTCTCATTTTTGACCATGCAACATTCCCTGTTGTTGTTTTTCAATGTTAGTTAATGTTCTTTTACTGAGTGTTTGCCTATCATTTTATTCGACTGTCTTCTGAATAATGGCAATTCAAACGAAACACCAGATCTAACATTTATTTGAATTAATGGGACTAGACCATAAACTATCGTATGGATTCATAATTGACTAGGCATAACCACGCATATAGAACACTTATAAATGGCTCCATATCAGCTGGGAAAATAGACTCAGTAGAATGTTGTGGGTCTTATGCTAGTCAACATATTATTTTTAAAATTTATTATTTTATCATTGGTCCTAGGTAGAGGCAGATATTTCTCTCTGGGTACAATGAGTGTTTTTCTGCAGAATAAAATTTCACATTGGCGACAGGAAAGGCATCTGGCCAGTAAACACTCTGCTTCATTCTGTTGCCGAGACTCCACCCTGCAAGGGTTTATGGGGTCATAAAAAGGAGATGATTGTTTTGTCATAGAAAATAAAATACAAAACAATAAAACAAGCAAATGAAATGAAACAAAAACCAGAAACCTCCAACCCTAACAATGAAAAAAGGGGGAAATAGTACACAAGAAAGAAGGGGGGAGGATTGTCAATTACATTTAACATGCAGGATCCACCCTGGCCCCTAGGTAGACTTAATACATTTAGTCAATCTTCTATATATATATATAAAAGCAAAAGATTACTCATGCATCATCACAAAATCTCCAGAACTGTAAAGTCTACAAACTTGAAATTTGGCACGTGTGTTCGTTTTGGCTTCTAGGTGCTCACTAGGAAAGGATTTTTCCAAATGACCATAAGAGTATTTGGAGTATTTCCTGTATTAACATTATAGCTCTGATGCTAAAGAGTTCTACTCTCCTTACCCACCTGAAAAGAAATCTGCTCTAAATGCAAAACACAAGCAGAGGAGAGGGGTTTCAGTTTCAGTATAAGTTTCAGAGCACCAAGCAGCTTTTGTACAGACCAATTGAGCTAAGCCATACCCAGGCTCCTTGCTGTCTCCTTCTTGCTCACAGAGCAAATGCTGTTTTAGTTTCCAACAGCCCTCAACTTCCTCACACACTGACAGGACACTAGCCAGATGAATACTGATGGATGCTGGTAGGCAGAGGCAGAATTTTTCCCCTTATTTTCCTCCCCAAAAACTAAGCCTGACTACATAGTTTTGTAGCGAAGCATGAGTATTGAGCTAGTTGTCTAAATATATGATAGTTGTCCAGATTTTACATCAGGAAGTTTTCCTTATAAATTTCTTTTGGGTTCTTCTTAAATTGTAGCTTGTATCAGTATCCAACTAGCTTTCAGAACAGCTCAAAAACACAGGAAAGTATGAAAAAACTCCCAGGATAATATTCCAAAAACTAAATTGCAGTCATTGCTTCTTAAGCCCCTGTCACACAGCACCAACGGATGGAAAGAGGATGTAAAATGGAGAGAAACACTTGCCATCCGTTGGTTAAGGCGATGCATCCGTTCTGTACTCACTGCGTCCGTTTTTCATACTCTTTATCCATCCAGCATCTCTTTACTGACATTTCATCTGCTCAAAAAGTTTTGAGCTGCACAAAACTTTTTGAGTGGAAAATGTATCCAACGCATCTGTTATACATCTGCTACGCATACGGGGAACATCCGTTATATGTCTGTCATCATCCGTTATGCGTCCGCTATATCCACTAGGCATCTGCTGGGCATCCGCGCAACTCACATCCGCTCCAGTGGAAAATGGACACAGGGAGGAAGCGAAATGGACGGGGAACAGACACCCAGCATTAGTAGCATGGATGTAGAAAGGATGAAAGCGGATGCAGCTCGCATACAAAGCATTAAAACGGAAAAAAAAACGTTCGTATAGGGGACATATCTCGGATATTTAGGATGTCTGCAGGATGTCTAGAGGATGCAAAAGGACACCTAGCAGAAAACCTATATTTCCTATAAAAAGGGGGAGAAATCACCTGGATCTCACTTTCAGTCCAGCAGCCCTGTGGTGCAGAGCTCTTCAGCCTTCATCTGGCTCTTGCTCTTCCACAGCATCCAGTCATCTCCACCATGGATGCAACACACTCCTTTTGGTAGCTGCCATCATTCTACAACAGTGTGAAGCCCTCTACAGGCTCTTTTACCTGTTCTATGCAAGGAAAAGGAGGCGTCCAAGAAGTGTCTGGGTCTGAAGATGGATTGCGAGAAGAGCAGAATACGGACTGTATAACAAGCGGAAGGTGGAGCTGAGGAACGAAGACTCTCATGCATTCCAGAACTTCATGAAGATGCCTCCAGCCATGTTTGACGAAGTTGTGGAGCGGCTGAGACCCAGGTTGACCAAGGCAAACACCAACTTCCATCCCAGCCTGGACCCTAGGCTCAAGGTGGCACTGACTCTGTGCCACCTGGCCTCAACTAGGCCCCAACAGAGCTTCACGTGAAGGGAAGAAGCTGCACAACCTCCTGAAACACTGGTGCAACTCCCCAGCTGGAGCAGTGGAGTGGCAAGACAGGATGGTAGATGCTTAATGGATGCTTCCTTCAGCCTGTCTCATCACACTGATGAGATTGTGCCATGTATATTGAGTGGCCCTACAATGAACAGGGCATTTAATAAAGAGTTGTGTTTATGTTGAAATGTGTTGATCAATGAATAAATTGTTATTGATAATAAAGGGCCATAGGTGTGGCATCTGGGAGGGTGGACCATACAGTCCCACTATGCTTGCACTGGCGGCTTATCTATCCCACAGCTATCCTTACCCATCCCACAGCTATTACCCATCCCAAAGGTATCCCTGCCCATCCCACAGGTATCCTAACCAATCCCACAGCTATTACCCATACCACAGGTATCCCTGCCCATCCCACAGGTATCCCTGCCCATCCCACAGCTATTACCCATCCCAAAGGTATCCCTGCCCATCCCACTGCTATCCTTACCCATCACATAAGCATGCAAAGGCTTAAACCATTTCTAAAAGTTTCCACCAAGACTTTATTTAATAAAATAAATGAAGCAAGTGTGTGAAGCAAAGATAAACTTTATTAATAATAAACTGTAAAAGCAAAATGACCCAAGAAAAGTGTCCCAAGCAAAAATAAAGTCAACAGGTAGCAACCCAGTCTCTGGCACTCTTCTCAGTCACTCTGAGGCGTGCCCATAGTCTCAGTGGTGAAGGGTCCAGGTGCTGTGGAGGTGGCTGCTGCTGGAGTGCTGGTCTGAGGCGCCATTGGGGTGCCTGGCCCCGAGAGGACAACAGGGGATGGTGTGTTGAGGAAGCTCTCAGACAGCTGGCTCAGCCCCGTGATGTTGAGAGCCCCTTCCTCCATGACATGGGGTGTCAGCCCCAATACCGATGACAGATGTTTTGAGGCCGGGCTTGGCTGTCGGGTGGAGGAAGGAGGAGTGTAGTGGGGCTGTCTGGTCTGCAGCTGAGCGAGGTGAGTCGTGGGTGGCATCTGTGGCGTGGGTGGCATCGGTGGCATTCGATGAACCTGTGGCTGGACTGGGAAGGGCTGCCTATGCTGCTGGAACTCCTGGTAGCCATAGACTTGGTAGGTCAGTGCCTATGGAAAACCTTGGAAGGACTGTGACATCACCTGGGGTGGAGGAGCAGACCTGGACTGGGTCGGAGCAAGTTCAGCTGGGCCTGGAGCGTTGTGCAGAAGACCGGTGATCCTCTCCTTTATCACTTGGTACTGTGATTCGGACATGTCCTTGAGGGTCTGGTTGACATAGGTGAGAAAGGGCTTGCAGTTTGAGGATGGTATGTTGGTGTATACCAGCTGAGAGAGGAGATCTATGCTGCTTTTGATGGTGTTCCTAATCTCCAAGAGGACAGTGTGGCTCTGTCCCTCCAGTCTGGCTCTCTGGCTGCTTTCTGTGGAGGTGGAGCTGGGTGTGGGTTTGGGTTGGTCTCTGGTGGAAGTGCCCTCTTCTGGCTCCCACTGCGTCAGGGGTTCCTCCACGCGCTCCGCCATGGGGAGTGCAGCTGTTGGGGGGGCATCCATCATGGGACGCTCCACAGATACCTGCCTGGACACAGGAGCTGATTCTTGGCCAGAAGAGGACTGGCTGCCTGAGAGAGAGGGTAGACAGAGGGGCTGCTCCTCAGTGGCATATCTCACCCTCCAAGAAGCTGCACTTGGCCATCACGTAGGTCTCCTGGTCGGTAAGCTTGACCGCGGCCTGGCCAGACTTCTTGAGGTGCAGCTTCCCATACCAGGTGTGCATGTGCTTCCATCACCCGAGGAGGACCTCCGAAGTGTAGCCCAGACTCTCCACTTTCTCTCTCCAAGCAGCCTGCTTCCTCTTGGTGTCTCGATAGAGCCTGTGTCCCTTCCGCCATAGGTACTCGTTCTCCCTCAGCCATTCGAGCACCTCATCCTCATGTTCATCTTCGATGGAGTATTGCCTCCTCTCCCATTCTCGTGTATGCCTCTTCCTCCCTCTGGCAGGGCCTTCTGGGCCCTCATCAGAGGGGCTTCGAGGTTCTAGGGGCTGCTCCACCACACCACCACCACCAGCATCAGCAACAACAACAACAGTAGCAGCAAAAGCAGCACCAGCAGCACCAGCAGCACCAGTATCAGCAGCAGCAGAGTAAGCACCAGCAGGACCAGCAGGACCAGCAGAACCAGGATCATCATCATCAGAGTAAGTACCAGCAGCACCAGCAGGACCAGGAGCACCAGCAAGACCAGCAGAAGCACCAGCACCAGGAGCAGCGCCAGCAGAGTAAGCACCAGCAGAAGCACCCGCACCAGGAGCAGCGCCAGCAGTAGCCCCAGCATCAGAAGAGTCAGCCCGAGCAGCAGAAGCCCCAGCAGAAGCAGAGTCAGGGCCAGGGAGTGGGATGGTGGCCCTGTCCTTCTTGCCAGGGCTGGCAGCAGATGGCACAGGCTTCCTCTTCTTCCCCATGGCTGTTGGCTGGAGATGTATCTGGCAGCAGGTCTTTCCTCTGAATGGTGATCTGCTTGCGAGCTGCATCCTTTTATATCCGCAGGGCTGATGCAATGGATCCTCCCCGCATGCACAGTAAATGCTTTGCATCTGCTAGGCATCTGCTAGGCATCTGCTAGGCATCCGCTAGGCGTCCGTGATGCATCCGCTGTATCCGCTCGGCATCCACTCTGCATCCATTCCTTCCGCTACGCGTCCGCTTTGCTGTGCTCCCCTGGAAGCCCTGCGGATGTGCCATCCACTTCCATCCGCTTCCATCCGCTAGGCTTCCATGGAGCATCCACTTTACATCCTGGCTACATCCTCCCCCATCCGTTCCTTTCCATTGTTGTCTGCTCTGTTTATGCAAATTTGGGGCACTTTTGAGAGCGGATAACAATGGATGGAAAATTTTCTCGTCCGCTGTGTCCTTTTTACATACTTTTTGCATCTGTCGGCCTATGTGACAGGCCCTTTAAGTCAGCAGTGATACAATTGTTTCTGCTTAGCATAGCCTTAAAAATCACCGTGACTGACATTTTGAAGTTGTACTCTGTCCCCTCTGTTTCTTGTTCTTTTCCTGTGTCGATATAGGTAGGTAGAAGTTTTTATACAATTAAGTTCTGGATCAACATGGAGATTTCTGTACAGGTTTAAACAAATGACAGGAATAACCATTGCATTATTTTCAACTTTCCTATTTGGGATCATCTAAAGATAAAAGGGGCTCAGTGGCTGTTCCGTTCGGAAATAAGTTGTGCGAGACCGGGTTCCAACAACAACTCTTTTATTTAACTCAGTAAGCAATGGTAAAGGAACAAGAGCCCAAGCCGCAGCAGCCCTTTTTATAGTGGCTTGCTTAATGCTTGTGGCCAATGACACTACTTTAAGTGTTCCTGCCATCAGGCAGGCCAATCGGATTGGTTCTCTAATGGCCACTCCAAGAACGGCCTTTTCGGCAAATCAGAATCGGGAACTTGGAGCCTTCCAAGTTCCATACACAACACCCCTCCCCCTTTGGTTCAGTCCAACATGCGTCACATAGTCACATAGGTGGGGCTTTTTTGAGTCCTGGTTGACCTGCGTAGCTCAGTCTCGGCGTGGTCTTCAAGCGGTTCGGATGGGATCGCTGTCTCTCTGTGCCTTCTTCATGGAACCTCCTGGAAGGTTGAATCAGCCTTGCTGCTCCCACCTGAGTCTCTCGGGCCAGGTTGGTCGAGTTGGCCTGGCTGTTTCCTTCCAGGAAGGCCTCACTTCGTTCTCCTGCTCCCTGACTTTTCTTTTGGGGTTCATCTAACTGTGAGTTTTGATTTGTTTGAGAGTCTTTGTGTAGTGTTTGTTGCCTTGTTATGGGAGATTCATCTCTCCCTTTTTTATTATTTTGTATTTTCGCCCCCTCCTCGGTTGTTTTTTGGTCGTTATTTATTTTTGGCGCTGGTGTGTTATTGCGTTCGAGGGTTCGAGAACAAAGCTGGTTGATGTGCCGCTTCCATTTTCTTCCATTGTCTAAGAGTAGTCGGTAAGATCGGGGGCCTGTGATCTGGGTGATTGTGGCTGGAAGCCATAACGGGTCCCCGGTAAGGTTTCTGGCATAGACCAGGTCGCCTATTTCAAATGTGCGGTATTTGCTGGAGGAGTCGGGGGTTTATCCCAGGTATAAATGGGGTGCAGTCTGTCGAGGTAGGAATGCAATTTCCTACCCATTAGGAGTTCTGCTGGGCTTTTGTTGGTTGTGCTGCTAGGGCTAATATGCTGTAGGGCTAATATGCTATACGATTTAATCAGTTTATCTTTTCTTGCACGTCCCCCTTGTCCATGCTATCCAGGCCCTCCTTAGTGTACCAAACCATGTGTTCAGCCCTGCCGTTTGCAGCCGGATGGGCCGGTGCAGTTAAAGCATGTCGGATGCCCTGGGCAGCTAAGTACTGCTCAAATGCCAATGCAGTAAACTGGTGCCCATTGTCCGACACCAATACATCAGGCAGTCCATGCGTGGTGAAAAGTTCGTCGAGCTGTTTCATCACTGCCTCGGTGGTGCATAAGTATGACTTCTAACCCCAGTTTGAGTAGGCATCCACAACTATTAAAAAGGTGTTGCCTTTTGTCAGCCCAGCAAAGTCAATATGTAGTCTAGACCATGGGCCCCAGGGAGTTTCCCATTCCCTAAGTGGTGCCTGTGGGGGGGTAGGCCTCAATTTTTGACAGTTATGGCATGTTGCCACCCAACGTTCAATGTCCTTGTCCAGCCCTGGCCACAAGATGTAACTCCTGGCCAGGGCTTTCATCTTAACTATGCCCGGATGCCCCTCATGCAGCATGCACAAAACATCTTCCCGGAGTTTGTTTGGTATCACTATCCTGTCACCCCACAAAATACAGCCCTTCTCGATAGACAGTTCAGTCTGTCAAGTGTGAAATGGCTTAAAAGTCTCCATTTTGTTCTCTTCCGGCCAGCCCTTACCTACCCAATGCAGGATGTGAGCTGATGGTGTTGTGTGGCACCCTCAAGCCGTACTGCATGTTCCTGTAGGTGGTCCCTGAGGCCAGGTGGCGTAGAGTCAGTGCCACCTTGAGCCCAGGGTCCAGGCTGGGACGGAAGTTGGTGTTTGCCTTGATCAACCTGGGTCTCAGCCACTCCACACCTTTGTGAAACATGGCTGGAGGCATCCTCATGAAGTTCTGGAATGCACTAGGGTCTTCGTTCCTCAGCTTCACCATCAGCTTGTTGTACAGTCCATACTCTGCTCTTCTCCCGATCCATCTTCAGACCCAGACACTTCTTTGATGCCTCCTTTTCTTCCCATAGAACAGTTGAAAGAGCCTGTAGATGGCTTCGCAATGTTACAGAACGATGGTGGCTACCAAAAGGAGTGTGTTACGATCTATGGTGGAGATGACTGGATGCTGTGGAAGAGCAAGAGCAAGATGAAGGCTGCAGAGGTCTGCACAGCAGGGCTGCTGGACTGAAAGTGAGATCCAGGTGAGTTCCTCCCCCTTTTTATAGGCAATATAGGTTTTACACTAGGTGTCCTTTTGCATCCTCTAGGCATCCTCTAGACATCCTTAATATCTGAGATAGGTCTCCTCTGCGAACGTTTTTTCCATTTTAAATGCTTTCTTTGCGAGCTGCATCCACTTTCATCCTTTCTCCGTCCGTGCTACTAACACTTTGTGTCCGTTCTGCGTCCATTTCACTTTCTCCCTGTGTCCTTTTTCCGCTGGAGTGGATTTGAGTTGCACGGATGCACACCGGATGCCTAGCAGATATAGCGGATGCGTAACGGATGACAACAGATGTAGAACGGATGTTCCCCGTATGTGTTGCGGATGCAGAACGGATGCATTTGATACATTTTCCGCTCAAAAAGTTTTGAGCAGCTCAGTCGACGGATGCTGGACGGATAGAGAGGATGAAAAATGGAGGCAGTGTGTACAGAACGGATGAATTGCGTTAACCAACGGATGGCAAGTGTTTCTCTCCATTTTACATCCTCTTTCCATCCGTTGGTGCAGTGTGACATGGGCTTTACCCTGTGATTCTGATTGTCCTGGCCCCATAGGCCACAGCATGCCAGACCCTTCTGTCCTCCACTGTCTTCTGGAGTTTGCCCAAACTCATATCCACTGTGTCAACAATGCTATCTAACCATCTCATCCTCTGCCATCTGCTTCTCTTTTTGCCGACTTATGCACATACAGTTGTAAACATGCGTACTCACTATATGCACTCCTACCACACTGCTACATAGGGCCTACAGGATTGTTGTGGCTTGCAGTGATGCAAACATTTTCTTTCTTTTTTTAAAAAAAAGTAAATTGATTTTCTATTAAATACATTTCTTAGTGTTTAATAAACATTTTGTTGTCTGGCTATTCAATTTGCTTAACAATACAAATTTACATTCTTAATCTCCACTCTTTTTTTTTCAATCATTGGTAAAATAAATTACATGTTTGATAATATTCTATATCTTCTTTCTGTTTAATTTTCAATGTCAAGCTATCCATTTCTGCCCAGTGTAGTATCTTCCTGACTATCTTTTCACCTCACGGTATATCTTCATTTTTCCAGTATTGTGCAAATATAATCCTTGCTGATGTTAAGACATGCAATATTCAATACATACTTCATAGTTATCCATTTTTCTGATATTATACCTAATAAAAACACTTCAGGTTTAAAATCTACATGTTTCCCGATCTATTTTCTAGCCACTTGTGTTATTTTTGCCCAATTTTTGTCTTACTGTCCCCATTTATCTGTATTTACTTCCTTTGTTCTTGTTTATGTTCATACTTATACTTGTTATCTTGTATGTTTGACAAATAAATAATAATAAATAAATACTTTTTCATTTTTTGATTCGTTACAAGTCTACTACATAGGATAAAATGGGCCTGTTGTTTGATTACTTTTCCAACCTTTGCTAGACATATTTTTAAACATTTTAGCTGACCGAGCAAACATGTTCTTATAGGGATTTCCAAGACTTGAATTCCTCCTTCATCACTCTAAATATGTCATGCAAATGTGATGCCTTTCCCCCCCTCTTCGTCCATTTTAATGTATCCTGATGGAACTGTACAGTTTAAATCTAAGGAACCTTCGCTCGTAGTGAGTCTGTCGCTTTCTTCTTTTCTGTTTCCTTGAAAAATTCAGGAGGCTTTTGAGCTGTCAGTAAACCGGGCTCTTTTTGAAAACAGCCGGTATGTCAATGTGAAGGAAGAAAAGTCTATGATCCATAAGACACATTTGCTCTCAGTGCAGTTACATAGACCTGGAGCACGAGCAAAACCTTTTCTAAAGCAAGGCTTCCTTTCTTTTCTACCTCCCGCTGATATTTCTATCTCTTTCTTAGCTTTCTATTTTTGGTCTCTGAGAGATTTTTTTTCTTTCCTCCCAGATCTATGGCTTTTGCAAGCAGTCAGGCTTTTATTCTTGATGAAATGTCTATTTTTTTTCCTGGCTGTTCTTCTCTAAAGGCTATCATAGTTGCTGTAAAATTTACACATAATAGCTTTGAGGTTTGGAAGGAGTAAGAGGCACACCGCGAGTTTTCATGCCAAAGTAAATTCATTAATTCCTCTCCTAACAGAAACCACATCAAAAATTAATGATGAGGACCAGCGGATCGTCTCAAGCAATAAACAGTCTTTCTTACCCTCTCTCTTTCTCTCTCTTTTCCCACTCATCAAATTTTACTTGCATCTCTAATATGCAAAGTTGAAGGGGATGTAATCCCCTGTGCCGGGGTGGCCCCCTCACAAAATTAAATTTCTCCTGTTATTACCACTGCTCTATAGAGTGTAATCTCAGGAATTCCATTTTCAAACCTTTATTGAAAGATTTATGTCAAAGCTCCATACTTATCACTGACTTGAAGTTAAAAGCAATGGAAATAATGTTTAAAGCCAGGGAGAGACATTTTTTTTTTTTGCATTCTGAGGGGCTTCTTAGCCTGGATTAGCAAATCTGTTAAATGAAAGTTTGTATGTCTAATTTACTGCCTTCAATTTGTTCAATTTTGCTTCTAAATCCTATTTGTAATGATATCAGCAAAGTTCATCTAGAAATGTAAGCGAATCTTACATATTTCTTTGGGAAAAAATATATATTGTTTATCCAAAGGGAAAACTTTCCTGCAAAGAATTAAGAATCAAAATTGGAACATTTCTGACTCCCTGTTTGAACTTCAATCAACCTGATTTGATTTAAATCTATTCTAAGATATATTTCCGGATTTTGGAGGCAATAAGGTATTTTCACCTTCCCAAGCAACTATTGGTAAAGATAATGGGAGAGTACAAATTATACCTGAATTATGATAGATAAGTTCAGAACATAATTAAGTTCAGAACATAATTTGGTTGAATAAATATCCAGTTTGTCAGGGGTGGGTTCCTACTGGTTCGGTTCTAGAGAACCAGATATTATGAGTCTGAGCAGTTCAGAGAACTGGTAAATCACTCCCCTAGTTGGCCCCGC
This sequence comes from Laticauda colubrina, assembly GCA_015471245.1. Lineage (NCBI taxonomy): Eukaryota > Metazoa > Chordata > Lepidosauria > Squamata > Elapidae > Laticauda > Laticauda colubrina. The sequence continues at coordinate 27,353,670 of BLBF01000039.1, forward strand.
CCCTTCTTACCCGCCCACTTCCAACCCCGCCCAGTTATTCCTCATCTTGCCAGCCATTGCTACCTGCTCTCCACCGCGGCCCTGATCTCCCTGGCTGAGTGAGCCTACAAGCAAGCCCCGGTCGAGTTGACACCCAACCCAGGCCAGCCTAGGCTGCTGCACTGTATCCAAACACCCTGCCCTATCCCCGATCTTGCCTGGGCTGGGGCTGTGCTTGCCAGAGAGAGGAGAGAGTGTTCTCCTGCCTCCACTGGCCACAGAAAAGCTGCCACAGGGCTGGGATCATGCTTGCCAGGGAGAGGAGAGAGAGTTCTCCTGCCCTCACTGGCCACAGAAAAGCCACAACGGGGCTGGGACCATGCTTGCCAGGGAGAGGAGAGAGTGTTCTCCTGCCCCCACTGGCCAC
>BLBF01000039.1:27364203-27380365 GCA_015471245.1 Laticauda colubrina
AGTAAGATACTACACAGGCATCACATCAAGACTGCCTTCAAAACAGACAAAAAAATAGCAGCCATCCTTAGAAATCCCAAAGACAAATTGACCTGGAAAACCAAGGCATATACGGAAGTCCCCTGTACATCATGCCCGGCCACATACATTGGACAGACCAATAGAAGAATAAGTACCCACCTAGATGAACACAAAAATGCAATAAAAAAGCTGGAACACACCTCCTCACTAGTCCAATACATGAAAACCACAGGTCACAACATCAACTTCAATGGCACTAAAACCCTAGCCACTATAGAAAACCTGTCCTTCTTTTAATTTAATTTCTAATAAATATCCATATAATTTTTAATCACCTTTTCATCAGCACCTGTTAAAATCTTATCTAAATCGGTCAATTTATCATAAAAACCTTCTGTTTTAATATCTTTATCATACCTTGAATGTATTTGCGCATATGAAAACCAATTCATCTTAATACCTTGTTCCTCTAGTTTTTGTATGGATTTAAGTTCACCCTTTTCATTCAATATTTCACCATATCTCTGTTTGTTCCTTTTTGTATATTATAGGATAAGAAACTGCTTCAATAGTCTATAACCAGACTGGAATTTTCAAATAACATTGTCTTTTAATCTTCTCCCAGTTTAACCACAGAGACTCCCGTACATAATGTCTTCGAAAGTACCCTGTGTTTTCGTTCCTCTCTACCATAAAAAAGCATGCCACCCCAAAACAGATCGTGTCCTTCTAAAGTTAACAATCTATTATTTCTTAATGTTATCCATTCCTTTACCCACATCAATTTCGTAGCTTTATAGTACAACTCCCAATTAGGCAAGCCAAATCCTCCTCTTATTCTTGCATCTTGCAAAAGTTTTAACTTTATTCTCACCTTCTTACCATGCCATATATATTTCAACACGATTTTATTTAAATCTTCAAAGTAATCTTTTCCAAGCCTAATTGGAATTGTTTGAAACAAATATAAAATTCTGGGTAATATATTCATCTTGATTGTTGATATTTTCTCTATTAGTGACAGTTGTAAATTTTCCCATTTCGCCAAATCTAGCGCTATCTGCTGCTTAAGTTTAACATAATTATTCTCTTTTAATGTACTGCATCTTGCTGTCAAATATATCCCCAAGTATTTAATCTTATTCGTGACCTGGATTTTCAATAGGTCTGCTCATTCATCCTTTTGTCTTGAGAACATGTTCTTTGTCAGAATCTTTGTCTTGTCTTTATTTTCAAGCCAGCCACCTTTCCATATGTCTCTGTCTTTTCCATCAATTTTGATGCTGTTTCTATTGGATCTTCTAAGCTGAAAACCAAATTATCTGCAAATGTTTGCAATTTAAATTCTTCCTTTTTAATTTTCATCCCTTTTATGTCCTTTTATTCTCTTATATTTCTGTTTAACACTTCCAAGGTTAACACAAACAACAAAGGTGACAGTGTCTTTGTCTTGTTCCTTTTCTTATATCAATAGAGTCTGTCAATTCTCCCTCTATCATTACTTTTGCTGTTTGTTTATGATATATAGCTTCTATTGCTTGAGTAAATTTTTAGTGAAGCCCATCTGTTCCAGCAGTAACAACATGAATCGCCAGTTCACATTATCATGCCTTCTGTGCATCTAGAAATATCAAATCCATTTGCTTTTCAGGATGAGCCTCATAATATTCCAAAGTGTCCAAAATTACTCTCATATTGTCTTTAATTTGTCTCTTTGGCAGAAATCCATTTTGATCAGGATGAATAAAACTGTTTAAATATTTTTAAAGTCTTTCTGCCAATATTGAAGCAAAAAAAATTATAATCTGCATTTAATAAAGAAATTGTTCTATAGTTCTTAATTTGTAATGGATCGGCCTCCTCTTTTGGAATATGTGTAATATAAGCTTCTAACCATGTTTTAGGTATCCTCTTCTTTAACATAACTTCATTCATAACTTCTAAGAATGAAAGATTCAACGATTCTTGTAATGTTTTATAAATTCTGCCGGAAGTCCATCTGGGCCTGGCGCCTTTCCATTATTTTGCTTCTTAAGTGCTTCAGTTAACTCCATCATCATTATATTGCTTTCTAACATTGTTTCAATTTCTTTAGGTATCTGGGGTAAATTGGCATCCTGTAAATACTGTTTGACTTTTTCCTCATCAATATTCTCTTGTGTGCATAATTTCTCATAATAGTCTCGTATGATTTCCTTCTTTTCTCTGCTACCATAGCAAACTTGGCCTTGATCATCTATTAGTTGCAAAATTTTCCTTGATTCTTTCTCCTTTCTCAATTTATAGGCTAACCATCTTCCTGGTTTACTTGCATCTTCAAAGTAATTCTGTTTAGCACCTCTAATTTTTTGTGCTAGCTCTTCTTTTTCTATTAAACCCATTTTATGTTTAATTATATCCATTTTTAACTTGGTATCCTTTTTCTGTGGCATTTTCTGTAACTCTTTTTCAAGTCCTTTATACTCATCCTCTAATGCCTTAGAGGCTAATCTTTTCATGGTATTTCTTTTCCTTGTATAGTCTATTATCAAGCCTCTGGCATATGCCTTCATTGGATCCCATACATTCTGGATTGATGTATCTTCTTTTTTGTTTTCTCTCAAGAAAAGAGCCAGTTCTTTCTCCATCCACTGTATAGTCTTTTTCCTTTAAAATAGGATTATTTAATGTCCATCTAGATCTTTTTCTTTGTCCTTTCCATTTAATTGTCATTGGATTGTGGTCTGCCCAAGTACTTGTTTCAATAGTTACTTCTTGAATATTAGTTAACAATTCTGTTGACATCCATATCATATCTATTCTGGACCATGATAAATGCCTATTTGAATAGAAAGTGTATTGTTCAGTTTTAGCATTTCTAAATAAATATTTTCCCTAATTTTGGCTGTCTCAGCAATTGTTCATGTTGCTTTTTGATATGTATTTCTTGTCAACAAATTATATCAAATTTTAATTTCTCTAATTTATGAAAAAATTTCCTTCTTTTAACAGCTGAATTAAGTCCATTTATATTGATTCTGATTTTTTTTTTTCTTCCATGGTTAAATTTTATAGTTAGGTTTAACAGCTCTCGTCGATCTTAGTTCGCGTTGTTCCTTGGCTTCCTCCTTTCCACCTACTGCACTTTCTTTTTTTCAAGTCGTCATTTGGTAGTCCTCTTGGAATTCAATTAATGAAATTTCTTTTTCTGCCTCTTTCTCCTCTTTAACAAAATTCTGCGTAAAATGATTCAGCTTTTTCAATTGAATCAATTCTGTATCTCTGTTCTTGCCATGTGAACATTAAACCTTCTGGGATCAGCCATCTATAATTCCCCTCTTTTTAAAGTAGCAATTTGGTCAAGAATCGGTATTCTCTTCTCATCTCTCTCACTCTTCTGGGTACTTGTTTCAAGACCACAATCTCCTTATCCTTGTATTTCAATGTTTTCTCTCTCGCCACTTGCAGAATTTGCGTTTTAATGGCTTTCTTTGTAAATCTGATATGAACTTCTCTTGGTAAACTATTTCTCATTGCATATCTTGTAAAGACTCAATAAACCTCATCTATTCCATCCATCATCTTCTCTTGAGTTATTTCCAAAGCTTCCGCCAGAATTTCTATCGTAATCTCAGCTAAGTTTTGTCCTTTTTCTTCCTCTATATTTTGAAATCTAAGATAAAATTCTGATCTGTCTATCTCCCATCTCAGCATACCACTTTTATCTTGTTCAACCAGTTAATCTGTTGTCAATGCCTCCAATCTTCTTATCTTTTTGTTTACCTTCTTCTTCAATTTCTTGGAGCCTCTCATCATATTTCATCATCAATTGTTGGATGTTCTCCACTTTTTCATCAGTTTTCCCTGTTCTTTGTTCAATGGTCTCTGTTCTTTGTTCAATGTTCCCTGTTCTTTGTTCAATGTTCTCTATTCTCTTTTCAACATTCTCTGATCTTCTTTGAATATTTTGAATTCCTTGAATAATCATCTGCAGGGTCACTTTTTTTTTTGTTCTTTTTCTTGCTTTAACATTATCTGTATTGAGCGTTGTCCTCCAGATGGTGGAGAAAAGGAAGCAGAAGTTGAAGAACCAGGAGCTGTTAACTTCCTGCTCATTTTGAAAAATTCAAAATCTTCAAATTCTTCTAGACCTTAATCCAGTTGTAAAATAACCAGCTACAATTACAAGTAAAAATAGGGGGGAAAAAGAAAAAAAACAAATAGTAATAATAAGTAAAAAGCAAAAAGGGAAAAAAAAAAAAGATTTCTTCAGGCTCTTTTATGCCTTAATCCAATCAATTAATTAGATGACAATAAAAATTCAAAAGTGAAAAAAAAAAAAAGAGCATAAGGACATCATAAACAAACACCAAAAAAAAAAAAAGTTGTAAAATCCCAAAGAAGGCAAAAAGGTGAAGTAAAAGGCTAAGAAGAAAAAAGAAAGGAAAAAAATTCTTCAGGTTCTTCAACACCTTAATCCAATTAAGAGATCTCAAACATAAAAAGATACATAAAAATGGACCAAAAAGAAACCAGTATGAAAAGTAGACAAGTTCCAAAAAGCCAAAAGTCCAAATATCTATTACCAGAAAAAAAAGATAAACTGATGAGGGGGGATAGCACAGTTTAGAAAAAAATAAAGCGTACATTGAACTTTGTTTCATTATCCAAGCTCTCATTATAGTTCTCTTCTCTCTTCTCCAAAAACTTATCACCTTTTCTTTTCCTAAGTATCAGCACCAGACTCCAGCTGTTGATAGAAACCCAGAAGAGCACCTGCAATAATACTCTCCCGTGCTCTTCCCTCTGTCTTAAGGCTAGGTCACACTGGCCGATGGATGCAAAACGTATGAAAAAAGGACACAGTGGACGAGCAAATTTTCCATCTGTTGTTATCTGCTCTCAAAAGTGCCCCAAATTTGAATAAACAGAGTGGACAAAACGGAAAGGAACGGATGTGGGGAGGATGTAGCGGGGATGTAAAGCGAATGTTCATAGGAAGCCTAGTGGATGGAAGCAGATGGAAGCAGATGACACATCCGCAGGGCTTCCGGGGGAGAACAGCGAAGCGGACGCATAGCGGAAGGAGCGAATGCATAGCAGATGCGTAGCGGATGACGTGGATGCATCACGGATTTCTATAGGATGCATACCGAATGTGTAGCGGATGCAAAGAGTTCACTGCGCATGTGGGGAGGATGAATTGCGTAAGCTCGGTGGATATAAAAGGAGGCAGCTTGCAAACAGTCATCATTCAGAGGAAAGACCTGCTCCCAGAGACATCTTGAGAGAACACCATGGGGAAGAAGAGGAAGCCTGTGTCTACTCCTGCCAGCCCTGGCAAGAAGAACAGAACCACCATCCCACCCCCTGGCACTGACTCTGAAGCTGCTGCTGCTGGTGCTGCTCCTGGTGCTCCTGGTATTGCTGGTGCTTCTCCTGCTGCTGCTGCTGGTGGTGCTGCTGGTGCTTCTCCTGCTGGTGCTGCTGGTGCTTCTCCTGCTGGTGCTGCTGCTGCTTCTCCTGCTGCTGCTGCTGCTGCTGTGGTGGACCAGCCCCAAGGCCCTCAAAGCCCTGCTGCTGAAGGCCCTGAAGGCCCTGCCAGAGGGAGGAAGAGGCAAGGCAAGGAGAAGGGGGAGAGGAAACAGTACTCCATTTCCGAAGACCATGAGGAGGAGGTGCTGGAATGGCTGAGGGAGAACGAGTACCTGTGGAGGAAGGGCCACAGGCTCTATCGCGACACCAAGAGGAAGCAGGCAGTGTGGAGAGAGAAGGCAGAGAGCCTGGGCTACACATCAGATGTACTCCTTGTGTGGTGGAAGCACATGAACACCTGCACGGCAAGCTGCATCTGAAGAAATCCGGGAAGGCCGCTGTCAAGCTCACTGACAGGGAGATCTATGTAATGGCCAGGTGCAGCTTCCTGGAGGGTGAGATCAACCACCGAGGAGTAGCCCCTCTGTGAACCCTCTCCCTCAGACAGCCCACAGAGAGCCACTCCTCTTCCAGCCAGGAAACAACTACAGTGTCCAGGCAGGTGTCTTTGGAGGGCCCCACAACAGAGACCCCTCCCGACAGCTGCACTCCCCATGCCAGAGGACATGGAGGATCCCCTGTCTCAGATGGAGCAAGAAGAAGCAGCCACCAGAGACCAACCCACACCCACACCCAGCTCCACTTCCACAGAAAGCAGGCAGAGAGGAAGACCGGAAGGACAGAGCCACACTGTCCTCTTGGAGATCTGGGACACAATCAAAGCCAGCACAGAGCTCCTCTCCCAGCTGGTCCACTTTGACATACCATCCTCCAACCACAAGCCCTTCATCACGTACATGAGCCAGACCCTCATGGACATGCCTGAGGCCCAGTACCAGGCAATGAAGGAGAGGATCACAGCTCTTCTGCACCACCCTCCAGGCCCAGATAAACCTGCTCCTACCTACTCCAGGTCTGCTCCTCCACCCCAGGCGATGTCACAGCCCTATCACAAATTTCAATAGCCCCTCACCCACCAAGGCGACCACTACCAGGACTTCCCAAAGCAGAGGCAGCCCTTCCCAGTCCAGGCCCAGGTTCATCGGACACCACAGACGCCACAGATGCCTCACCTGACCCAGCTGTAGACCAGACAGCCCCACTACACTCCTCCTTCCTCCACCCCACAGCCAAGCCTGTCGTCAGAACATCTGTCATCAGTCTTGGGCCTCACATCCCAGGTACTTGATGAAGGGTCTCTCAACCTCACGGGACTGAGTCAGCTCTCTGAGAGCTTCCTGCACAGACCATCTCCTGTTGTACTCTCGGGGCCAGGCACCTCAATGGCGCCTCAGACCAGCACTCCAGCCACAGCCACCTCCACAGTCCTTGGCCCCTTTACATCTGAGACCATGGGCACACCTCAGAGTGACTGAGAAGAGTGGCAGAGACTGAGTTGTTACCTGCTCACTTTATCTTTGCTTAAAGACACTTCACTTGGGTCATTTTGCTTTTTAATAAAGTCATACAGTTTGTTGTCAATAAAGGTTATCTTTGCTTCACACACTTGGTTCAATTTTTTTTATTTAATAAAATGTTGGGGAAAACTTTGAAAAAAGGGTTAAGCCTTTGCATGCTTGTGGGATTGGTAAGGATAGCTGTGGGATGGATAGCTGTGGGATGGGTAAGAATAGCTGTGGGATGGATAAGGATAGCTATGGGATGGATAGCTGTGGGATGGGTAAGGATAGCTGTGGGATAGATAAACCTCCAGTGCAAGCATAGTGGGACTGTATGGTCCACCCTCCCAGCTGCCACACATATGGCCCTTTATTATCAATAACAATTTATTCATTGATCAACACATTTCAACATAAACAAAACTCTTTATTCATGCCCTATTCATTGTAAGGCCACTCAACATACATGGCACAATCTCATGAGTGTGATGAGGCAGGCTAAAGGAAGCATCCATTAAGCATCTACCATCCTGTCTTGCCACTCCACTGCTCCAGCTGGGGAGTTGCACCAGTGTTTCAGGAGGTTGCGCTGCTTCTTCCCTTCACGTGAAGCTCTGTTGGGGCCTTGTACATCCACAGTGTCTATCAGGTTTCGTCCTTGCCTCCATTCACCAGGCTCCATGTCCCCATTGCCTTGTTGGTGGTCCACAAGCCTGTTCTGCAACACTGGGTAGCGGGTGCGCATGAGATTGTGCAGGATGCAGCAAGCTTCCATGATGCTCCTCACAGTCCCTGGGTGATGCTACATAGTGTTGAGAAGTACCTGGAACCTGTTGGCCATGATGCCAAAGGCATTCTCCACCACCCGTCTTGCCCTGGACAGCCTGTAGTTGAAGATCCTCTCTTCACGGGTGAGGTATCTGGAAGTGTAGGGCTTCATGAGGTAGGTTCTGAGGGAGAAGGCGTCATCACCAACAATGAAGTTGGGCACATCTTGTGTGTCATGGGGTAGGGGGTCTGGATCTGGGAAACCCATGATGAGGTTGCATTCCAGCCCACCCTTGATGTCACTGGCATTGTATATCTGGGCATCTGAAGCTGACCCGTTGCCTGAAGCATCGATGTACATGAACTTGTAGTCAGCATCAACCATGGCAAAGAGGATGATGCTGAAGAAGCCCTTGTAGTTGAAATAAGTGGACCCTGAGTTGGATGGAGCTTTGCAGGCCACGTACTTGCCATCTATGGCTCCAATGGTGTGGGGAAAGTTCCACCTCTGATACCACTGCTCTGCAACTTTCCTCCAGCCTTCTTCAGTGGTGGGGCACTGGAGGAGCTCCTCCATGTATTCTTTGAAGATGGCCTGCACCACCTCTCTGACCACTTTGCTGATGGTGTTGTGTGGCACCCTCCAGGCATACTGCATGTTTCTGTATGTGGTCCCAGAGGCCAGGTGCCACAGAGTCAGTGCCACCTTCAGTCCAGGGTCCTGGCTGGGAGAGAAGTTGGTGTTTGCCTTGGTCAACCTGGGTCTCAGACACTCCACAACTTCATCAAACATGGCTGGTGGCATCCTCATGAAGTTCTGGAATGCACGAGGGTCTTCATTCCTCAGCTCCACGATCAGCTTGTCATAGAGTCCAAACTCCACTCTTCTCCCGATCCATCTTCGGACCCAGACAGCTCTTGGATGTGTCCTTCTCCTTGCATAGAAAAGGTGAAACAGTCTGAAGAGGGCTTGGTTCTGGTGTTGAATGATGGCAGCTACCAAAAGGAGTGTGTGATGCTCCATGGTGGAGATCAATGGATGATGTGGCAGAGCAAGGGCAAGGCTGAAGAGGTCTGCACACCACGGCTGCTGGACTGATAGTGAGATCCAGGTGATTTCCTCCCCCTTTTTATGGGAAATGTCGGTTTTCCGCTAGGTGTCTTTCCACATACTCTAGGCATACTCCAGACATCCTAACTATCCGAGATACGTCCCATATACGAACGTTTTGTCCTTTTTAATGCTTTATATCCGAGATGCATCTGCTTTCATCCTTTCTATGTCCGTGCTACTGACGCTGTGTGGACGTTCCGTGTACCTTTCGCTTCCTCCCTCTTTCCGCTTTCCGCTGGAGCGGATGTGAGTTGCGCGGATGGTCAGAGGATGCCGAGAGGATACATCAGACTTGTAACGGATGACAACGGATGTAGAATGTTTGTTGCCCGTATGTGTCGCGGATGTACATCGTACGCAGCGGAAAGTCCATCCACTCAAAAAGTTTTGTGCTGCTCAAAACTTTTTGAGCGGATGAAATAGCAGTAAATGGATGTTTGATGGATAGAGTGTATGAAAGACGTACGCAGTGAGTACACAACAGATGCATCACGTTTTCCAATGGATGGCAAGCTTTTTTGTCCATTTAACATCCTCTTTGCATCCGTTGGGGCAGTGTGACATGGGCTTTTTCAATCACGCAATTTCCTTGAAACAAAGTCTCAATTCTTTCTCAGCTTTGTCTGGTAAAGAAAAAACAGAATACTTCCAAGCCTCTAGTTGGCAGTGTTACAAAGTTTCTTTGGCTTTCATTTTCCCCCTCTCCTTTTCCAGGCAAAATATAATAAGGATTAACTAAAAAAGAAAAAAAGTATTTAAAAAATAACTAAAAAGGAATCTCTAGCTTAACATGTTGTACAATCAAAAAGGAGAAAAGAATAAATAACAAGAAAAAAACATCATCAGTCCAGTTTCAAAATATAAAATCATATATAAAAATCCAACAATGAAGAAAAAAGAATTATTACTTTGACATCCTTGTTTAAAATCGCTGTTTAATCACTTCTGTTAAAACTTTTACAGATTCTTTCTTTTCTTTAGGGTGTCCCTTCAAGTCTTAAAATATATAAAAAAGGTTCTCACCAAACCGGCTCACTCTCTCTTTCCATTCTCTTTCATTTTCAAGCTGTCCCAACTTCAGCAGCTTTAATGGCTGCCTCTTTGCCGCTGGCAAAAAGAGCTTCTCCTCGATCTACCAGGGACTTTGCGGTATCCCTCGGATCGACAGGACATGCTCTTTACAATCGCTGTCTCTTCAGGATGGTTTAGATCCAATTGGACTGTCCGGGAGCAAAAATATCGGCAGCGATCTCGGACCTCCAAGATCGCATGCCGTATCGTCACTACACCAGCTCTGCCTTCTTCGTTGCTACAACTTTAAAAGCACAACTATAATGACATGGGAAAATACCTGAACAAAGCTGAATACCATACATACATATATACATACATACATACATACATACATACATACATACATACATACAATTTATATTTATATATTTATACACACACACACCCACATACCTTTGCCCCATTACTTCAGTTATACCTTAGTTAGAACATAGAATAATTGAGTTGGAAGAGATATTGGAGGTCTTTTAGTCCATCCCTCTGATTGAGCAGGAGATCTATTTCAGACAAATGGTTGTCTAGTCTCTTTTTGAAAGCCTCCAATGATGGAGCACCCACAACTTCTGAAGATGTTGACTGTTCTCACTCTTAGGTTGTTTATCTCCTTGCTTAGTTTCCAACCATTCTTTCTTGCCTTGGTTTCCAACCACCACTTCTTGCCTGTGGTGCTTTGGAAAATGGTTTGTTCTCATCTTTGTAGCAGACCCTCCAACAGGGGTGGGATTCAGCCAGTTCAGGCCTGTTTGGGCCAGTTCGGGTAAACCAGATGTTAAATTTACATCTGATTCATCAAACCATTAGTTGAATCAACCAGCTAGGCCTGCCCACCCTTCCCCTCCCAGGAGTCTCCATGTGGCCCACTTTGGATGCAGGTAAATGCAAGGTCCCCATGGAGGCTCAGGGAGGGTGAAAAATGGCTCTCCCAGAAGTTCCAGAAATCTGGAAACAGGCCTGTTTCTGGTTTCTGGAGGGCTTCCAGAGAGACTTCTGGAGAGGCTTGGAACTCTGGGGAAGGGAAAAAGTGGCCCTCCTTGAAGTTCCAATATAGGCCACGCCCACTATGGCCACACCCACCCAGCAACCAGGCAGAGAACTGGTTGTTGGGATTCTTGATTCCTACCCCACCCTCAAATATTGGAACACTGCTTCCATGTCCACCCCCTAGTCCTTTCTTTCATTAGACTAGAGATATCTAACTCCTGTAATCATTTTTTGCATAATTCTCACATGGATCTAACTTCATACAGGATGGAGAACTCTGGCAATTGGAGTTCCAGACATTATAAAGTTGCTAAAATTGAGAAACACTTCCCTAATCACATACATACTTAAAGTTGAATAAACAATTACCATATCTTTCTCTTTGGGAGCTTGTTTCTTCTTCCAACAAGGATCAATAAACCAATTTATGCTTCAATGAAAATGTGCTAGTCTTAAACATGGCAATTTTTCTGTCTTTCATGTTCCTGGAGTACAGAGCTGGATATTTGGGGGGCTTAAGCCCATCATCGCATTTGTAATTTGTAGCTTCAGCATATTAAAGTGAAACTTTATAACAGTTAGACTATTTCAAGCATGCTCAATATTTGTATCACAACCAAGGGACAGGTGAATGTGCGTTCCATAAGCACAAGAAAATCATACGCACTACAAAGGTATGTGAATGGTTAGTGCTTAGTTGAGTTTTATGCTTGAATGAAAATGAGAAATGACAAAGGGAGGGAAAAGGAACTGAGAAGTCCTCCCAGCTGTGAATGTATGCCAATATTTATCTGCAACTTAATCATTAATATTACAATAATTGATTTTTTAATTAACAATTCAGTAGTGCATAACTAATCAGTCAGCCTTATTGCTGGATATATGAAAGGTGAAAGGTGCTATGAACTTTAGCCAGATTGGGCCATTGCTTTCCTATTTTGCAGGCTGAAAGACGAGGACCATATGAGAAGTTCCAAGTCAATTGATTTATTATTACTCATGCCTATATGCAGGAATCAATGGAGAGTGGTGTGGTGGCCTAGAGGTGAAACTCTCACCTCACAATCAGGAAAGTTTGATCTAGGCACATATTTCTCTCTCTGGGCATTTGATGACCCAGGGTGGGATACAAAATAAACACAAAAACAGGTGAAGCCCCTTTTATTCCTTCACTTTGCTTCCAAGCTCCAAATATCCTTGACTGGAGACAAAAAACTCTCCAACACAAGCAGTTACTAGAAGGAAGAAATGCTGTTTAAATTATAAAGATTAAAAAGCAACACAAACCAGGCAAGTTAAGGGCTTGAAGGCTTCCACAGATATCAGAACACACACTGGGAAGGATGCCAAACTCAGAGAGGAACAATAAACTAGAGATATTTCCAGGCTTTGTTTCCAGCACTCACCCATACACATGTCCATCCTCTTATCAAGTTGTCACAGCTCCAGTCCATGAAGAGGATCATGGCCCTCTCCTTCTGAGTAGACCACATCTCTCCCTTATCCTCTCTTCCCTGCGTGCCCTAAGATGGAGAGGGGATGGGCCTGGGTCATCCTCTGACTGCTCAGCTGGCCTCTGCCCTTCCCTAGCCTCCCCCACAACCTCCAGAGCCAAACTTCCACTCCCCATTGGCTGTTCCTCCTCTCCCTCAGAGTCAGTCTCCACCAGTGGCATGACAGAGCACAATGAGAATATATCTGCTGAAAAAGACTCTGCATTGGCAACAGAAAGTGCATCCAGCCAGTAAACTGTCAGCTCCATTCAGTTGACCCAACTCCACCCTGCAAGGGATTATGAGGTCATTAAAAGATCAAAAAAAGGGTCAATGGAATTCAAGAGGAACTGGACTTAGTCCATTTATGACTACCTAACAATTTTAGGCTGAATTGTCTTTTGACTCCAACCATCAGGTTCTGCCAGTCCTACTCATTCAGGATTATCAGTTTTGTTCATGACATTTCCCTAAAACATACAATACTGCAATGTAAAATGGATATTTGAAGTTAAACATTTGCCTCAGCCCTCCTCTTTCTTTTAAAAAAGTCTACTGTGGAAGCTTTAAATTTCCACTGGTTGAAACTTGTAACCATCCATCCTTGACAGAAGTGTGCCGCGAACGGTCGTGGTTATGTGGAGAAGAAAACAAAAGTATCGAAAGAGCTCATTTCAAGAAGTATTTTCCTGCTTTATCCATCCTTATGTAATTAAATATTGTGGAGGTCAAAATCATTACTTTTCATACAAATTATACAAATCCAAAATCTGATACTTAACCTGGTTAATTACAAGAAAAGGGGAGTTGACTGGTTTGAAGAATTATTTAAAGTAGAAAAAATCCAAAATACTTTCAAAAGTTGGTCATGTTGGCATAACATCTGAATGCTAGCCCAAATGTTAGTTAATTTTTAGATTATTTTGTAGTGAAATACATAATCAATGCATTTTGTAAAATGCATATCACTATTTATTTATTTATTTATTTATTTATTTATTTATTTACTTATTTATTTATTTAGGTAATACATTACTGAAATCTGGAAACAAAAAAATGGAGTAGATTCTATAATTTTTACCATGTAATACGTAGCGTGCAAAAATAAGCATATATTAGTTTTCTTTATTTATTAGGAGATAGTTCATTTGTGTTCAATGAATTCAAGACAACCTAGATCTGATTTCCTTTTCCATTTTCATATAAAGTAAGTTGAGCTGAAAAACAGATTAACATCTGCTGAGATGAACTTGCATGGCTGAAAGTTAGCCTGGGTGGCAAGGATTAATAATTTAAATTTGTTACAAGATACAAGATACACTGTAGGGATATTCATTCTTTTCCAATGAAGCAGTGCAAGTTTAGGTCTGCTGCTTTTAACTTTCCAACCTCATTAGGAGTTCTACTGATAACAGATAATTTTTTGTTTGCAGCCAGCAAGATACATCTCAACCTTGCTCATTATATTCCTCATCATTTATTATAATTAGGTTTATTATGGCTTCAGGTATTCTTGGGTCTAATTATTGATACTTAGATGTTTACCAGTCAAGAAGATGAAACAAGAAGGGCACTGCTATAAATATTAATCCTGAAAAGAGAGATACATTTTACATTTTCTGGAAGCAAATGCCAAATGATAGCATGGCTAGCATGTACTGCATGTAATGAGAGGATCATGCAAGACTGGATCAGCAAAGCTGCACTGCTTCTTGCAAGCATTATTTCTCCAGAAGATCATATAGACAAGATGACTTAAGAGAAAACATCTACAGGTCAAATGCTTTTAGGCCTTCTGAGCTCGTTTCTGAGTTACTCTGTGCTGCCTTGCAATCATGATTTTCTTTTTCACATTAGTTGCAAATGTTGTCTAAAATATCAAAGATTAGATTGTTATTTGACTCATGTCAAATTTTGTACCAATTTCCAGCAAAAACAAGAAAGAGATAGAGAGGAGAGAGAAAGAGAGAAAGAGAGAAAGATGGGAGAGGGAGATATGAGAGGGAGGGGGAGAGGAGAGAGTGCAGAGAGAAGAAGGAAAGAGAGGAAAGAGAGGGGAGAGAAAGGAGAGAGTGCGGGGAGAGGAGAGAGAGATGAGAGAGAGGACAGAGCATGAAGAGAGGAAGGAAAGAGGGGGGAGAGGGGAGAGAAGAGGGAGAGAAATGAGAGCAAGTTATTTTTAACCAGTGGAACAGTTTGCTTTCAGAAATTGTAGGAGATCCAATCAGCAAGAGACCTTTAAGAAGAGATTGGACAGCCTTTTGTATGGAATGGTTTAGGGTCTCCTGTTTGAGAAGAGGGTTGGATTGGAAGACCTCAAGGTTCCTTTCAATTTTATTATTCTGTTATTGCCCTATGAAATAAAGGCTTTCCAGAAACAAGCAATTGAGAGCAATTTTGTTCAGATATGTTGGGAAAATTTTTTGCCCTTGTAAAAACTGATCTTGAAATTAATTTTTTTTTTCAAAATGTCTTCCTGAAGTATCCAGGATGCAAAGAAAGTTACTTTCTTTGCATCCTAAAGAAAAGCCAAATATAGCTCCTCCCAAATCTGAGCCTAATATAAACAAACAAACTCCAAGTACAGCAATGTAAAGATAGTCTTTCTTTCTAGAACCGTGACGGTGAATCTATGGCACATGTGCCTGAAGTGGCATACAGAACAATCTTTCTGGGCATGCCAGCCATTGACTGTTGCACTTCTGGGTTCCAGTGTGTGCATGCGCTCCAACCAGAGGGTCTTCACACATGTGGGAGTGCTGGAAACTGGAAGAGCAACTCCCTGGTGCACATTGCACCAGCCAGCTGGTCTTTGTGCACACATGCACACCAGAAACTGGAAGACCAGGTGGCCGGCATGCGTGCACATGTTGGAAACCAGAAGCTAAGCTTCCCAGAGTGCACATGTGTGCCAGGGAGCTGCTCTTCCAGTTTCCAGCGCTTCCACACCCGTGTACATTTCCATTTCGGCAGTCTGTGCTGAAAAGGTTCACTGACACTGTTCTAGAAGAAAGAGTTTGTTAGCATTCTTTTAATTCAACTTGGTTATGGTAGTTGCCTTTCAGCATGAGAAATCGTTCTCATATGAAGCTTTTGAAAAACACATAGGGAGGAAAGACAAATTTGAAGGTGGCTATAATAGTTTTTTTTTTTTTTAAATGGAACATTATGAAAGGGTGAAATTGGAAACACTTCCATGCAGGAGTGTAAGACTTGCCAAGTCACTGTCCTTCATAATGTAGATGTTAAAGTGCCCATGACATTGTTGTTTTTCACCAGAGTGGAATGAAATTTACAGAGAAAATGAAACTATTATGACTTGACTGGGTGAAATGTTTCACATTCTGTGGAAAGAAGAACATTTTTGACAGCTGTTGGCTAGGTCACTATTAAGGTTTCCAGAGACTTTGGAGTTGGGAAGGAGGCTAGCAATTTAATAAATAAATACAAGATTAAGCAAGAATGTGGATAATGGAAAGTGAATTGCTTGCTTGACTTCATGAGGTTGATGCCCCACATGTCTATGGAGATTCTCAGTCATCCATGTCATGGTTATCCCAAAGGAGCTTTTTCAAAAGGCAACTGGACTTTGTTTTTCCTTGAAAATGTTTCACTTTTCATTGGAGAAGCTTCTTCGATAAGAAACAAACTATCTTCAAAGAAAAACAAAGTCTAGCAGCTTTTAAAAAAATGATTTTGGGTGTCCCAGACATAACAATCCTAAAGCATACAGTCTATATCTACATCTACATCTATATCTATATCTATATCTATATCTATATCTATATCTATATCTA
>BLBF01000039.1:27380375-27385375 GCA_015471245.1 Laticauda colubrina
TCTATATCTATATCTATATCTATATCTATATCTATATCTATATCTATCTACATCTACATCTACATCTACATCTACATCTACATCTACATCTACATCTACATCTACATCTACATCTACATCTACATCTACATCTATCTATGCAAGTAGGTCAGTGGGTAGAAATAGAGATAGATAGAGATAGATGGATGGATGGAGGTAGATAGGTAGATATAGAGATCGATCGATCGATAGATAGATAGATAGATAGATAGATAGATAGATAGATAGATAGATATAAAGATATAGGTGTGTGTGTGTGTGTGTGTGTGTGTGTGTGTGTGTGTGTGTGTGAAAAGATGTCCACCAAATATTGGAAATGTAATCAGATATTGGATTCATATTATCATATGTGATGGAAATGTCCAAAGGGGAAAAAAAAAAGCATTCGACAAAAATACATACATGGTTAGAAAAAATGGTAAAGCAACATATGGATTTAAAAGCAGAAATATTCTTGTTGGGTATTTTACCAGAACAGTACAATAAAGGGAATACATATTTAATTTTACAAGTTTTACAGCAGCAAAAATTGTTTTTGCACAACAGAGGAAAAATAAAGAGATCCCTACAGATGAAAGTGTAATTAAAAAAAATATTAGAATGAGTAGAGATGGATAGATTAACACTCAAAATAAAGAGGGAGGAAGAAACAGAATACTTTTTAACATGGGACTTGTTTTACCAATGGTTAGTTAATAGAAGTAGAAGTTAGAAACTTAAAAGTTTTAAGAGAATAATTAACTATATAATGAAGCTTTATTGTATGGATAAGCTAATATTACTATTACTATGTGATTATAATCAATGATATTATATTATTGTTATTATTACTATTATTTGTCAAAAATAACTGTCCTCAAACAACATTCTGTTAATGCAGATATTGAGTTTTTATGTTTGCTAAAGAAAAATGTGTAAATAATTTAAGGTTAAAAGAATGCAGTGAATTTTGTGAACAGAAATGACAATAGTTTATACAGATGATTAAGTGTAAATAGAAATTCATATTATTTCCACAGCAAGGAAAATAAAGCAGAAATTGTTAAATTGACTGTTTTATTCAAAGAGAAGAATATTTAATTATGGTTTTTTTATTTGAATATCACTTCTGGATTTTATGCTTATGTTAAAAAAAGAATTGAAACTTTGGTTTTGCTGATTAGATAGATTTATTGTTATAGTAACTATAGAATAGTTACTTAGTAATGTGCAAAAGTAAAAAAGTTGAGATGGAATGTTGTTATCTTATATTGTGCTAAAAAGAGTTGGAAGTCAACACTTTTTTTCTTCCCTTGTACCTAATATTTTCTTTCCCCCTCTCTTTTTCCTTCACTTAATTTCCTATTTTTATTTTTCTTTGCATTTGTCATGCCCCCATCGAAGCCTGAATCTGTGGGGGAAGATGAGCTGGAACAAGAGACAACAGAGATTGAGAAGGCTGCTCCGTTGACCTTGGAGGAAACTGTGGTAGGGCAGAGTCAGTCCAGGCAGGGTTAGAAAGGCTTGCAAATCGGGAGGAGCAAGAGAGCCAGAGCTCAGGAGAAGAGCAAGGACCACCCACTCTTGATCCTAGAGCATGGAGAGAAGAAAGAAGGTGAGACTGAGCCAGCTCCTTGTGAAGAGAGCACCCCGCCCCTCTTCACAAGTCATACCTGGGGACTAAGATATAAGGAGGCGCCTATGGAAGGGGTTGAAGCATTGAATCTGTGAACCCTCGTGAGCACTTGCCAACACCTGGAGATTACTGTGCTCTGTCTTATGGGGTTTACCCGGTTTGCTTTCTTGGCTGTACTTCTTGCTCTGTTTACTGTTTGGCCAACCTGGCTTACTGGACTGCTGGTCCTGGTTACTGTTTGGCAAACCTAGTTTACTGGACTGCTGGCCCTGATTACTGTTTAACTAACCTGGTTTACTTGACTGTTGGTTGTGGTTACTGTTTGGCAAACCTGGTTTACTGAACTGCTGGACCTGGTTACTTTTTAACTAACCTGGCTTACTGGACTACTAGCAGTCAGAGGCTTCTGAAGGTACATGTGAGAGCTTTGCTCCAGGATATTTGGGGGCAAATTTGGAGCAATAAAGGGGACTTAGACCTGTTCTCTGGCTGTGTTGCTTTCATGCCATGCCCTGGGTCATCACAGCATTTTATATATTGATAAAAGAATAAAAGACATTACATCAAGAAATTTCTCTTATTTCTGCTCTTAAAGATAAAAGCCATTTGGGTAGTAAGGGATGCAGTGAACATCGGCCATTCTACCAAATGCACCAGCCACACAAAGAAGGCTTATCATTCAGCCTTGATTCTATATCTGCTACCTAAGGATACTGATCTGCCTTAGTGAGTTATTGTAGGAAATTGCTGAGAGAAAGAAAGTGAGTCTCTGTGTGAATGGAAAGGACTGTGTCTGGATTGCGACTGGTCCTTTATATTCACTACACTTGCCCAAATAATGAAAAATCAGGTCCATTAGAAGTGGGACAAATGAGATGAGGACTAACAGGGATGTAAGGATGTGACATTCCAATAAAAGCTTTGTCCACGGTGCTCTCTGAACTTGGTTGCGACAAATTTTACAAATTTCATCACTCAAGTAGGAAACTTCATCACAGCACCAAGAACTCTACAACCCATCCATGAACTACATAAATTGTCTTCTTTTGATAGCTGCTTCTTCATTCAGATCATTCACAATTCCAAGATCTTCAAGCTTTCAACAGTTGCATCTTTCTTGAGATTTCTGAGTTTTCACCAGAGCAAAACTCAGCAAAACTGTAGAACTGTTTCAAAACTCTACTTGGCTCAGTGCATTAACTTAATAGAAGCTTTTAATCCATGAAACGTTGAGGCAACCTCTTCACTTAGCTTAGCATGACTGTTTCAAAAATTATCCCAAGACTATGCTTCTATAACTCATTTCCTTCTTGGCAATCTCTGGATCATATTTCCATTATATCCACTACTATTCCATTTGCAGACAGTCAGGAGAATCTTCCTAAATCAACACCCTGAACCTTCCAAGACAGACCAATGCTTCAGTGCTTCAGGAAGGGGTTTATCACTAAAAACAACACTCCTGCAAACAGTTCTTGTGAATGGATTGTACACTGAGCCTTCACTCAGGCTTTCTTCCACATAGGCTTGCTTAAATGGCAATCCTAGGCGAATCTTCTCCAGAAGATTTAATGAGGTTTCCTAGCATCATGCTAGCAGCATACATTAATTTTATAGATTCAAGCTCAGATAGGTAGCAGGAAGATGCATCAGATTTGACTAAAGCCCAGATCAGAAGATGGATGGTGGAATTCATTCATCTTGACTGAAGACAGTTCTTTTCTGGCTCTATGCCTCCTCTTAGTCACAATTCATTCATTCATTCATTCATTCATTCATTCATTCATTCATTCATTCATTCATTCATTGTCTATCCACTGTAGGATGAAATTTTCTTTTGTATGTTTCCAACCAATACAATCTTGAGCTTTTCTTTGCCAGTTGGGCCCACAATTCCTTTGCCAGTCTCTTTTATGGATCAAATGGGATCCACTCTAGGACTACCTTGGTCCATCTGCCATCGGTTCTTTTTGCTATGCGACCAGCCCATTTCCATGTCAATTTGTTTCCTCTCTTGATGAAATCATATACTTTCATTTGTTCTCTAATACATGTGCAGGTCTTTTTCTCTTGTCTTTTATCGTCCCATTGTCATCACTTTTTTCAATGTGTTGCAAAGATCCTATATTTAATGCAAATATTCAGAAGTTCATGTAAAATGGATTGTAAATTGTACAACTCGACAGTTCTAATGACTAGAGACAGTTGTCTAAATAGTTAATCCACAATAGTCCCTTCAATATATGCATAGGTTATAGAGAAGAATTGTTTAGGACAAAGAAGATGACTTGATTTGTTTAGAGTGACACAATCAAGCTTAAAGTAAAGCATTAATATTTGACTTTACCAAGCCTGGTCAAGAAGAATCTTTTTATGATATTATATCATATCCGCTAATCCCTTTCACCTCCTCTGCTGTGTTTTTCATTTTATCTTGACAGAATTTGATGACATTTGCAGGCATCGTTGACCATTTTAAAAGGATAAAGCTTCCCAAATGTCAGAAAGATATGTGCCGGTGGATTGTGTAAAATGTATCTAGAAAAAAAAAAAAGAATCTTTTTCTTGTATTTGCTCATATCTAGGAAAATTGCAGGCACTGATTAAAATGTAGATAGGTAGGTAAGTGTGTGTGTGTGTGTGTGTGTGTGTGTGTGTGTGTGTGTGAGAGAGAGAGAGAGAGAGAGAGAGACAGACAGACAGACAGACAGACAGACAGACAGACAGACAGACAGATGATAGATAGCAATAACAGACTTATATTCTGCTTATATATCACAATTCTTTACAGCCCTCTCTAAGCAGTTTACAGAGTCAGCCTATGGCCCCCAACAATCTGGGTCATTATTTTACTGACCATGGCGAGATGGAAGGCTGAATCAAACTTGAAGCTTCCATAATATTTTTAGTTGGCCGTTATTTTAAATTCAGTGGGTCTCCATGTATTCTAACAAAAATGTTTGTGCCTCGGTGTTCGGTTGAAATTTGAGTGTGGCAATTTTCCAGGCAATTGACTGTGTGAGTGAATGACCATAAGCTGAACTTGGGAGCACATGTATAATAATATCCTGGGTAGGAGAACTTCCACCATTACCCCTTGTGAAGTGGTACAACCCAGCATAGTTTCCATTTTCCTCTCTAGTTTAATGTCCCCAGTTTTTCAAAATGGTTTACTTGTTCTTCCTCTGGAAACTTTGAATGTAATAATAAATGGGGCTCTGAGAGCAGGCATGTAGTAAATGCAGTTCAGGTTAGAAGTGTGGCTTCAGGAATTATTTTTTCATAGATGATTTAACTGTCAGGCCTGCTGAAAAATAGATGATGAAAAATAATCCAAAGTATCTTA
>BLBF01000039.1:27390375-27398578 GCA_015471245.1 Laticauda colubrina
AGGGACCTGCAATCTTGTGTTTCAGAGTTAAAAGAACCTATGTGTGTGTGTGTAAATCTTCTAGCTTTCAAAATGGTTGTCCAAGGCCATGATTTTTATGACTGATATGTAGCTTTCCAGCAACTCACAGCTGAAAAGACAGCTGCCTGTCTGCATTTAGAATATGATTTAAAACAAATCCAGGGATCACTACCTGAATTAGGATTTATGTTTGAAATCATATTCAAAATTCCTTTAGCAAGGAAGGACCTCTTACAATATCTTCCTTCCTTGAACCAAGAGGCCAATGGGTAAACAAGAATCTTGTGTTATCAGCTATATGTCCCAGACAATAGGATTTAGCAGAGTTGGAAGGGATCTTAGAGGTCTTCTAGTCCAATCCCCTGCTCAGACAGAAAACCCAATACCATTTCAGAGAAATGGTTATCCAATCTCTTCCTAAAAACCTCCAGTGTTGGACCATTCACAACTTTAAGAGGCAAGCTGTTCCACTGATGATTCATTGTTCTAACTATCAGAAAATTTCTCCTTAGTTCTACATTGTTTCTCTCCTTGATTAGTTTCCAAGGAATGCCATCCACTTCCCTTTTTACTCAAATGACTTTTTAAAAAAAGAAAAAAAGAAAGAAAGAATTAGACCTCTACTATCATGTCATAGAAGCAGTTCTGGGCTTCTCCTGTTTATATAGAATATTTCTAGATTTCTAGACAATTTCAGTGTTTGACAATAGTCATCATCTTTTAACAGCCCCATAATTCCTTGTGAGGTGAAATCTAGGCAAACAAATGGAGCTAACAGAGTGTTTTAATGGCCGGATGCCCTTCCTGTCACCAATACGGAGTTATATTCAGCAGATATATTCTCACTATGCCCAGAAAGAGAAATATCTGCCTCTAGGTAGGATCAAACTCACAGCCTTCTGATTGTAAGGTGAGAGCTCCAACTCTAGACCACAGCACCATTCCCATTCTCAATGTTTGACATTGATCTAGAACAGGGGTGTCAAACTCGATTTCATTGAGGGCCACAATAGGGTTGTGTTTGACCTCAGGGGGCAGAGGCCATGGCCAAAGTAGGCATGGCTAACTCAACATCACTCATGTCGGAAGCTCCTGTGGTAGCCCAAGTGCTCTGCCAGAGAAAATCAAGCTCAGTTTTCATTCCTAAGCTCCGTCACAGTCAAAAATGGAGCTCAGAAGGGCGGTGGATGGCTCTCTTGGACTCCATTTTTGCTGGCAGAGGCACCAAAGGTTGGTCCTTTGCTATTTCCAGGGAAGCCCTGTGGGCCAGATCTAAGCACCCTGCAGTCCAGATTCAGCCCCCGGCCTTTAATTTGATACCCCTGATCTAGAAATATTTTTGAATCTGAGCCACAACAAGAATAAAGAAAAGCTTGCACAATGCATTGAGTTTTCTTTAAAAATAAAAATAAAACTTGGTGATTCATAAACCTAAGTCTTTCTTGTTGCAAGGGTGCTATTTTTGAAAGGGAAACTGGACTTTCTTGGTTTTTTCTCACTGGAGTTGTTTGCTTCTCTCCTTCTAGGTCACCTAGTCCAACACCCCCACCCGAGCAGGAGACCCTACACATTTCTGACAAATATCAGTCCAATCTCTTTTTGAAAGCCTTCAATGATGAAGCTCCTACAACTTCTGAAGGCAAGCTGTTCCACTGGTTGATTATTCTCACTGTCAGAAAATTTCTCCTAATTTCTTGGTTGATTTCTCCTTATTTCTAGGTTAATTCATTCATGTTGGAATTTATTTGTCCCTCATATAATGTCCTACAACTCTGGACTTTGGTCCAACAACATGTTATATTCTGTAATTTGGAAATGTAATGAATATTGCTTAAGTGAATGTTTTTTAACCTGGGGCAAGAGTTGAGAATGGATAAAGTAGGTAGAGCTAGCCAAGTCATGATCCAATAAAACGAAAGATTCCCATGATTTCAATAATTTATTTTACTCTTTGCAGAGAATGCCACATGTACCTAATGTTAAAGAGAATACTTCATGGCAGAAAATGTATTTGGCAGTTGTTAATGTCTCAGAGATCCATATTTTCATTTTTTTTCTTCCGACATCTGATCTTTTATTACCAGCATCCAGGAAAATCATTTCCAAATATTAGAGTGTGTGACAGAGAAATAGGACAAGTACCATAACTGGATGGTTCAAGCAGAATTTGAAGAGTGCTCAAGTCCAGAATTTTAAAAAGTTGCTGGCATTTTTTGATAAAGTCTGATAAGATTTTTTTATTCTGAGATCCAATATTTTTCAATAGCGCTTTCAGAAATTATGGTTTCATTGCCACAATTCATGGTAGTTTCAGTTATTCCTAGATATTTTAACTTCGGATAGAAAGAAGAAACCATTTGTTGCATTTCAAGAGAGGATGATAAATTATAAAATTATATTTAACTATTGTGATAAAAGATACTATATATTTCTTTTCATTTCTTATATCCTTGTTTTTTCATTCTTTTCTATTTTTTTCTTTTATGCACTTTCTTTTTTTAGTTTTTATTAGTCTTTATCTTTTTCCCCACAGGAAATTTTAATTTTTTATAAATGAAATCTTTTTGGATATTTGTGGCACAATATTTGGTTGGTTGATTGATAGATTGGAGCCAGGCAACTGAAGTAGCATAAATGCATTCCTAATAAATAAACATATGTAGACTACCAAATTTATATTTCTACACCTGAAAGCACCATTTGTGATTCCAGAGCCACCTGAATCCTTTCTACTTAATCAGGATGGGTCCTGATGATTGAGAACAACCTTCAAGCTTGATTTTGACTATAAGGTATTTGACAGCACACACAAAATAAAAGACTCAGATGAAGTTTAATTAGAAGGTTGCTAGAGTTTACCTGGTGACGCAGTGGCTCAGTGGCTAAGATGCTGAGCTTGTCGATCAGAAAGTTTGGCAGTTTGGAAGTTTGAATCACCCCGTAATGGAGTGAGCTCCTGTTACTTGTCCCAGCTTCTGCCAACCTCGCAGTTCAAAAGAATGTAAAAAATGCAAGTAGAAAAATAGGGATCACTTGGATGGGAAGGTAACAGCGTTCCATGTACCTGGCATTTAGTCATGCCAGCCACATGACCATGGAGA
Organism: Laticauda colubrina; assembly: GCA_015471245.1. NCBI lineage: Eukaryota > Metazoa > Chordata > Lepidosauria > Squamata > Elapidae > Laticauda > Laticauda colubrina. The sequence continues at coordinate 27,393,498 of BLBF01000039.1, forward strand.
TGCCCTCAGACAGCACTGGCTCTTCGGCTTTGTAATAGAGATGAGCACCACCTCCTAGAGCCAGAAACGACTAGCACGTATGTGTGAGGGGAACCTTTATCTTTTTAGATAAAGTTTACCTCTTAAGTCCAGTTTTCTGTTCCACTGTTGATGGATAATTTTATCACGATAACAACTTCTACATTTAGCTTGAAAGGCTGTGTAGAATTGCATGAGTCAAACCATGACTGATCAAATGAAATAACTAATGCCAGCATCATTTTCTCACCTGGGTGTAAATAACCTCAGGCAAGGAATAAATTATTCCAGTGTTTCTCAACCTTCACCGCTTTAAGAGCCATGGAGGTCAACTCCCAGAATTCTCCAGCCAGCCTTGCTATCTGGGGAATTCTGGGAGCTGAAGTCTGCCCCTCTTCAAGTTGCCAAGGTTGAGAAACACTGAGTTACTCTACTTTTGTTCCTTTGTTCTTGGGAGCAGTATGAACTGGCATCCTTAGACTTAAAGTTTGAGCTTCTGTGGCAGTTCCTGTGATTCGAATTCACCTTCTTCAATCCAATCACCTTTCCTTAATTCATAGAAAGTGACCTTAGGGGACCCAGTTGTTCCTCCTTCTCAGGCATGAAAGGCACCTGATAACCTTGAACCGGTACTTCCCTCTCAGCACAAATTTACAACAGAAAAACGAGAAGTAGCCTTAACTGGACTTTCAAAGCCGTTTCTGTTTTTTATTTTTTATTTATTTATTTGATTTGTCAATTGCTTACAAGATAATAAGGATAAGAATAAACATGAGTAAGAATACAGGAAATAGGTAAGAATAAATAGGGACAATAGGACAGGGACGATAGGAACAATTGTGCACTTATGCATGCCCCTTACAGACCTCTTAGGAATGAGTTTGTGGTTGCCACTTTATCTGAACATTAACTTCTGGGTTTTTTTAAACTCTTCATTTCAATTACTTAGTATCTCTTTTTTGGGGGATAAAAGTTTTTTATTTCAATCTACGCATACACTACAATACATTAACTGTGTGGCATCAATATATCTTACATTTTAGTATAAGAAAGCTTCAGGCCCTGTCACACTGCCCAACGGATGCAAAACGCAAGTAAAAAGGACACAGTGGATGAGCAAAATGTTCCATCCGTTGTTATCCGCTCTCAAAAGGGGCAAAAATTTGCATAACCGGAGCGGATAACACGGAAAGGAACGGACGCGGGGAAAACACAGGGCAGATGGAAAGCGGATGCGGAACGGAAGCCCAGTGGATGGAAGCGGATGGGAGCGGATGGTACATCTGCTAGGCTTCCGGGGGACCTCAGCAAAGCGGACGCGGAATGGATACAGCAGATGCACAGCGGATGCACAGCGGATGAAGCGGATGCAGAGCAGAAGCCTAGCGGATGCACAGCGGAAGCCTAGCGGATGCCTTGCGTTAATTGCACATGCGGGGGGAATTTATTGCGTCAGCCCTGCGGATATAAAGGGAAGCAGCTCGCACGTGGCCAGCATTCAGAGGAAAGACCTGCTGCCGGATACATCGAGTCTTTGCCTGCCCTGCCTGCATGCCTGCCTGCAAGCCTTGCTGCCAGCCTTGCTGCAAGCCTTCCTGCCAGCCTGCCTCCAAGCCTGCCTCCCAGCCTCCTGGCCAGCCTCCCTGCCAGCCTTGCTCTCTGCCTGCCTGCCAGCCTTGCTGCCAGCCTGCCTTCCAGCCTCCCTGCCAGCCAGTCTGCCTGCCAGCCTTGGTGCCTGCCTGCCTGCCTGCCTGGCTTCCTGCCAGGCTTCCTGCCAGGCTTCCTGCCAGGCTTCCTGCCAGGCTTCCTGCCAGCCTCCCTGCCAGCCTTGGTGCCTGTCACCCTCCCTGCCAGCCTCCCTGCCAGCCAGCAACCCCACAACCATGGGGAAGAAGCGAAAGCATCAGCAACCTGCCGCCATCCCTGGCAAGAGGGACAGGGCCACCCTCCCGCCCCATGTCCCTGACTCTGCTTCTGCTGGGGCTTCTGCTGCTTGGGCTCGCTCTTCTGGTGCTGGAGCTTCTGCTGAAGCTGCTCCTGGTGGTGGTGCTTCTGCTGGTGCTTACTCTGCTGAAGCTGCTCCTGGCGGTGGTGCTTCTGCTGGTGCTTACTCTGCTGAAGCTGCTCCTGGTCCTGCTGGTCCTGCCCATCCTGCTCGTGCTCCTGGACTTGCTCATACTGCTCATATTGCTTGTGCTCCTTGACTTGCTCGTCCTGCTCGTCCTGCTCGTGCTCCTGGTCCTGCTCGTACTCCTGGTCCTGCTGGTGCTGCTGGTGCTGGTGCTTCTGCTGCTGATGATGATGATCCTGCTGGTGCTGCTGGTGCTGCTGCTGCTGCTGCTGATGATGATGATCCTGCTGCTGCTGCTGCTGCTGATGATGATGATGATCCTGCTGGTGATGATGATGATGATGATGATCCCGCTGGTGCTGCTGCTGGTGGTGTGGAGCAGGTGGTGTGGAGGAGCAGCCCCTACCACATGGGAGCCTCTCTGATGAGGTCCCATCTGGTCCTGCCAAAGGGAGGAAGAGGTGTATGCGACAACGGGAGAGGAGGCAATACTATATTGAGGAGGAACATGAGGATGAGGTGCTGGAGTGGCTGAGAGAGAATGACTATCTGTGGCGGAAGGGACACCGGCTGTACAGGGACACCAAAAGGAAGCAGGCTGCTTGGAGAGAGAAGGCGGAGAGTATGGGTTACACTTCGGAGGTGCTCCTCGGCTGGTGGAAGCACATGCACACCTGGTATGGGAAGCTGCACCTGACGAAATCTGGCCAGGCCACGGTTAAGCTGACGGACAGAGAGACCTACATCATGGCCAGGTGCAGCTTCCTGGAGGGTGAGATCTGCCAACGAGGAGCACCAGGAGGCCCTCTCACAACCCTCTTTCTCCAGCAGCCTGCTGAGAGCCAGTTCTCTTCCGGCCGAGAGTCAGCTTCTGTATCCAGGCAGGTTTCTGTGGAGCATGCCACGGCGGAGAAACCACGGACAGCTGTTGTAACCATGGTGGAGTGCGTGGAGGACTCCCTGGTGCAGTGGGAGAAAGGAGACGGCGGGTCCACCACAGCCTTAGCCGCATCCACCCCCCCAGCTCCACCTCCACAGAAAGGCAGAGAGACAGACAGCAGGAGGGGAAGAGACACACTGTCCTGCTGGAGATCAGGGACACCATCCATAGCAGCATAGATCTCCTCTCAGCTGGTCCACACCGACTCCTCATCCTCCAACCGCAAGTCCTTCCTCACCTATGTTAACCAGACCTTCAGGAACATGGAGGAACCCCAGTACCAGGTGGTGAAGGACCGGATCACCGAGCTGCTTCACAGCCCTCCAGATCCAGAGGAACCTGCTCCCACCCAGTCCAGGTCTACTCCTCCACCCCAGGTGATATCCCTCCCATTCCAAGGCTTCCCACAGCCCCTCACCTACCAGGGCTATGGCTACCAGGAGGTCCAGCAGCACAGGCAGCAGCCCTTCCCAGTCCAGGCACAGAGTCATCGGGCGACACCGTTGCCACCGGTTCCACTGATGCCACCAATGCCACCCACGCCAATGATGTCACAGATGACAGCGATGCCACCCACGCCACCGATGCCACCCACGCCAGTCCTCACCCAGCTGCAGACCAAACAGCCCCACTACACTACTCCTTGCTCCACCCCACAGCCAAGCCCGGCCTCAGTACATCTGTCATCAGTACTGGGGCTGACACCCCATGGCATGGAAGAAGGACCTCTTAGCATCACGGGTCTGAGCTAGCTGTCCAAGAGCTTTCTCAACACACCGTCACCTGTTGTCCTCTCGGGGCCAGCCACCCCAGTGGTGCTTCAGACCAGCACTGCAGCAGCACCCACCTCCACAGCACCTGGACCCTTCACCCCTGAGACTGGGCACACCTCTGAGTGACCAAGAGGAGTGCCAGAGACTGGCTGGCTGACTACCTGTGGACTTTATTTGGACACTTGACTTGGGTAATTTTTATTTTACAGCTTGTTGTTCAATAAAGTTTATCTTTGATTCACACACTTGCTTCATTTCTTTTTTTTAATAGTCTTGGTGGAAACTTTTAGAATTGGTTTAAGCCTTTTCATGCTTGTGGGATGGGTAATAGCTGTGGGATGGGCAGGGATACCTTTGGGATGGGTAATAGCTTTGGGGATAGATAAACCTACAGTGTAAGCATAGTATGGTCCACCCTCCCAGGTGCCACACCTATGGCCCTTTATTATCAATAACAATGTAACAATCATCCACACATGTCAACACAAACACAACTTTTTATTAAACGCCCTGTTCATTGTAGGCCCACCCAACATACATGGCCCAATGTCATCCGTGTGATGAGACAGGCTGAAGGAAGCACCCATTAATCATCTATCATCCTGTCTTGCCACTCCACTACTACACAGGCATCGCATCAAGACTGCCTTCAAAACAGACAAAAAAAATAGCAGCCAAAGCTTAGAAGCCCCAAAGACAAAATTGACCTGGAAAACCAAGGCATATACGAAGTTCCCTGTGCATCATGCCCGGCCACATACATTGGACAGATCAATAGAAGAATAAGTACCCGCCTGGATGAACACAAAAATGCAGTAAAAAAGCTGGAACACACCTCCTCACTAGTCCAACACATGAAAACCACAGGTCACAACATCAACTTCAATGGCACCAAAACCCTAGCCACTATAGAAAACCCCAGCCACAGAATCATCAGAGAAGCCATAGAGATTGAAAAAAGACCTGAAAGCATGAATAGAAGAGATGATTCCACCAGACTGTCAATCATTTGGAAGCCTGCACTCTCAAACCGAAAGATCTCCACACCACAAGCCAGGCAAACACCTGGGCACAAACAGACTCCCTCTGATGCCTCCAGCTCAAACACACCCCCACCAGGCACCCAGATGAAACCTAGCTTCCTAATAGATAATAGCCATCCTTTTACACGAAGCCAAGCTGCACTGAAAGCCTCCAACACAGGAACAGAGTGTTGCCAGCCAATCAAAGCCACAAAACAGACAGAAGAAACCAGAAACACCAATCAAACAAACTCCAA
>BLBF01000039.1:27398978-27420983 GCA_015471245.1 Laticauda colubrina
ATTTGATTTGTCAGTCGCTTACAAGATACAGGTATAAGAATAAATATAATTTTGAATACATGAGATAGATATTTATAAGAAAAATAAAAAGCAATAGGACAGGGACGGTAGGCACGATTGGTGCACTTATGCACGCCCCCTACAGGCCTCTTAGGAAGGGTGTGAGGATCATGGAAATGTTCCTCTTAAATTGTATTCTCCTGGGAAAATAGAATATGATCCTGTATTTACTGACTTGCACACAAGTTCTACTGCATTTAAAAGGGTATAGTTCTGAGTATATGACTCTATTATTAGTCCATCCACTTTCAAATAAAATCTTAGTTTTGTAATAATTTTATAAATGTTGATCTCTGTTTTCACATGAGCACTATAGGTGACCTTTCATAATCACCAGCAAAGTTTAACATTAATACTTGTCACAATAATTTTTCAACACTTGAATATTACTTAATTTCCTGAAATGTCAACATTTTAGTTCAAAATGTCACTATAGACTGTATAAATTACAGTGATCATAGCTATTTTTCTTTCAATTTAAGTTGGGCATCTCACTCCTCTAATTATATATACTTAATGACTCGAGAAAAGAGATAATAAACAAAGCTATTTTTTCACAAAAAATATCCATAATATATCATAAAATGATTAATCTGCACTGTAGGTCACAAACATAGAAGAGCATTTGTGGTGGGATTTCTGCAAAATAAGTAGTCTTCAATTTATGACCAAAATACAGGCCAACATTTCTGCAGCTAAATGGGCAGTTGTTAAATCAATTTCAATCCATTTTATGACCTTTAAAAGAGAATATTTGTAGCTTGAGGTTGAAGTGAGGGGTGCTTGGTGCAGACGTTGCATTACCCAAACTTGGTAACATGATCAGTGCTCAGAATTTCAATAGAATAGAATAGAATAGGGTAGGGTAGGGTAGGGTAGGGTAGGGTAGGGTAAAATAGAGTGTAATAGAAGGGTAGGGTAGGGTAGAATGGAATGGAGTAGAGTAGCATAGCACAGCATAGCATAACATAGAACTAGAATACAATAGAGTAGAGTAGAGTAGAGTAGAGTAGAGTAGAGTAGAGTAGGGTAGGGTAGGGTAGGGTAGGGTAGGGTAGGGTAGGGCAAGTCAGAGTAGGGCAGGGTAGGGTAGGGTAGAATGGAATGGAGTAGGGTAACATAGTGTACCGTAGCATAGCATAAAACTGGAATAGAATAGAATGGAATGGAACAGAACGGAATGGAGTAAGGTAGGGTAGGGTAGGGTCGAATAGAGTAGAATGGAATAGAGTAGGGTAGCGTAGCATAGCATAGCAAAGCGTAGCGTAGCATGGCATAGAGTAGAGTAGAGAAGAGTAGAGTAGAGTAGAGTAGAACAGAAAGAACAGGACAGAATAGAATAGAATAGAATATCCTTGTTGATCTGGTGATGTTTCCTAGTTAGGGTAATAAAACATCTGCAAGAAAACAAATAAGTTCAGAGAGCACCAAGGATCTCTCATTTGTGATATTTCTTGTTGTTACATGAATCACTACAGTTGTTTAAGCTAGTAGCAGAGTTATTAACAAATCAAATAAATGAATTTTCCCATTGACTTTGCTTGTCAGAAGGTCTCAAAAGAAGATCACATCACCCTGGGACACTACAGTTGTTATAAATAGGAGTCAGTTTGATCCTGAGGCCACTGGAATGCTTCAACAGTCATAAGTGTAATAAACAGTCATAGGTCACTTTTTTCAGTGTCATTGTAACTTCAAACAGTCACTAAATGAACTGTTGTAAGTTGAGGACAAGCTGTACTCAGTTTGAAAGTGCCACATTCAGAGCAGTTCTTTAAGCCCCTGTCACACTGCACCAACGGATGGAAAGAGGATGTAAAATGGAGAAAAAAACTTGCCATCTGTTGGTTAACGCGATGCTTCCATTCTGTACTCACTGCCTCCGTTTTGCTTCCTCTCTATCCGTCCAGCATCCATCTATTGACGTTTCATCTGCTCAGAGGGTTTTAAGCTGCTCAAAACTTTTGAGCAGAAAATGTACCCAATGCATCCGTTCTGCATCCGCTAGGCATACAGGGGACATCCGTTCTGCATCCGTTACACATCCGCTATATCTACTAGGCATCCGTTCCGCATCCGCGCAACTCGCATCCGCTCACATGCAGGGAGGAAGTGGAACGGATACAGAACGGATGTGCCACGTTAGAAGCACAGACGGAGAAAAGTTGAAAGCGGATGCAGCTCGGAAACAAAGCATTTAAAACGGAAAAAACGTTCGCAGAGGGGACCTATCTCGGATATTAAGGATGTCTAGAGGATGCCTAGAGGATAGAAAAGGACACATAGGGGAAAACCTATACTGCCTATAAAAAGGGGGAGCAACTCACCTGCATCTCACTTTCAGACCAGCAGCCCTGCTGTGCAGACCTCTGCAGCCTTCATCTGACTCTTGCTCTTCCACAGCATCCAGTCATGTCCACCATGGATTGTAACAAACTCCTTTTGGTAGCCAACATCCTTCTGCAACAGTGCGAAGCCATCTATAGGCTCTGTGAACTCTACTACGGGAAGAAAAAGAGGTGGCCAAGAAGCATCTGGGTCCGAAGATGGATCGGGAGAAGAGCAGAGTATGGACTGTACAACAAGCTGATGGTGGAGCTCAGGAACGAAGACACTCAGGCATTCCAGAACTTCATGAGGATGCCTCCAGCCATGTTTGACGAAGTTGTGCAGCAGCTGACACCCAGGTTGACCAAGCAAAGCACCAACTTCCACCCCAGTCTGGACCCTGGGCTCAAGGTGGCACTCACTCTGCGCCACCTGGCCTCAGGGACCACCTACAGGAGCATACATCAGCATTGTGGTCAGAGAAGTGGTGCAGGCGTCATCGAAGAATACCTGGAGGAGCTCCTCCAGTGCCCCTCCACTGAAGAAGGCTGGAAGAAAGTTGCCGAGCAGTGGTATCAGAAGTGGAACTTCCCCCACACCGTTGGAGCCATAGATGCCAAGCACGTGGCCTGCAAAGCTCCAGCCAAGTCGGGGTCCACTTATTTCAACTACAAGGGCTTCTTCAGCATCGTCCTCTTCACCATGGTCGATGCTGACTACAAGTTTATGTACATCGATGCTTCAGGCAACGGGTCAGCTTCAGATGCCCAGGTATACAATGCCAGTCACCTCAAGGAGGGGCTGGAACGCAACCTCATCATGGGCTTCCCAGATCCAGACCCCCTGCCCAACGACATGCAAGATATGCCCTACATCATTGTGGGGGATGACGCTTTCTCCCTCAGAACCTACCTCATGAAGCCCTACACTTCGAGACTCCTCACCCGTGAAGAGAGGATCTTCAACTACAGGCTGTCCAGGGCAAGGCGAGTGGTGGAGAACGCCTTAGGCATCCTGGCCAAAAGGTTCCAGGTACTTCTCACCACCATGCAGCATTGCCCAGTAACCGTGAGGAGGATCATTGAAGCTTGCTGCATCCTGCACAATCTCATGCGCACCCGCTACCCAGTCTTGCAGAACAGGCTCGTGGACCTCCAACAAGGCAATGGGGACATGGAGCCTGGGGAATGGAGGCAAGGGTGAAACCTGATAAACACTGAGGATGTGCAAGGCCCCAACAGAGCCTCACATGAAGGGAAGAAGCAGCGCAACCTCCTGAGACACTGGTGCAACTCCCCAGCTGGAGCAGTGGAGTGGCAAGACAGGATGATTAATGGATGCTTCCTTCAGCCTGTCTTATCACACTGATGTATGTTGGGTGGGCCTACAATGAACAGGGCATTTAATAAAGAGTTGTGTTTATGTTGACATGTGTGGATAAATGCTAACATTAGTATTGACAATGAAGGGCCATAGGAGTGACAACTGGCAGGGTGGACCATACAGTCCCACTATGCTTGCACTGGAGGTTTATCTATCCCACAGCTATTACCCATCCCAAAGGTATCCCTGCCCACCCCATTGCTATCCTTACCCATCCCACAGCTATTACCCATTCCAAAGGTATCCCTGTCCACCCCACTGCTATCCTTACCCATCACACAAGTATGCAAAGGCTTAAACCATTTCTAAAAGTTTCCACCAAGACTTTATTTAATAAAATAAATGAGGCAAGTGTATGAAGCAAAGATAAACTTTATTAATCACAAGCTGTAAAAGAAAAATAACCCAAGACAAGTGTCCAAATAAAGACTACAGGTAGCCACCCAGTCTCTGGCACTCCTCTTGGTCACTCGGAGGTGTGCGCAGTCTCAGGGGTGAAGGGTCCAGGTGCTGTGGAGGTGTGTGGTGCTGGAGTGCTGGTCTGAAGCACCACTGGGGTGGCTGGCCCTGAGAGAACAACAGGTGATGGTGTGTTGAGGAAGCTCTCGGACAGCTGGCTCAGCCCCATGATGTTGAGAGCTCCTTCCTCCATGCCATGTGGTGTCAGCCCCATTACCGAGGACAGATGTACTGAGGCCGGGCTTGGCTGTGGGGTGGAGGAAGGAGTAGTGTAGTGGGGCTGTCTGGTCTGCAGCTGGGTGAGGACTGGCATTGGTGGCATGGGTGGCATGGGTGGCATCGGTGGAACCGTTGGCAATGGTGCCGCCCGATGTCTCTGTGCCTGGACTGGGAAGGGCTGCTGCCTGTGCTGCTGGACCTCCTGGTAGCCGTAGTCCTGGTAGGTGAGGGCCTGTGGGAAGTCCTGGAATGGGAGGGACATCACCTGGGGTGGAGGAGCAGACCTGGACTGGGTGGGAGCAGGTGCCTCTGGGTCTGGAGGGTTGTGAAGCAGCTCAGTGATCCGGTCCTTCACCACCTGGTACTGGGGTTCCTCCATGTTTTTGAGGGTCTGGTTGACATAGGTGAGGAAGGGCTTGTGGTTGGAGGATGAGGAGTCAGTGTGGACCAGCTGAGAGAGGAGATCTATACTGGTGCGGATGGTGTCCCTGATCTCCAGCAGGACAGTGTGCCTCTGCCCTTCCTGCTGTCTGGCTCTCTGCCTTTCTGTGGAGGCGGAGCTGGGGGGGATGGATGCGGCTACAACTGTGGTGGACTCAATGTCTCCTTTCTCCCACCACACCAGGGAGTCCTCCACATGCTCCACCACAGTTACAACAGCTGTCTGCGGGTTCTCTGCCGTGGCACGCTCCACAGAAACCTGCCTGGAGACAGGAACTGACTCTCGGCCGGAAGAGGACTGGCTCTCAGCAGGCTGCTGGAGAGAGAGGGTCGTGAGAGGGGCTGCTGCTGCTGCTCCTCGGTGGCAGATCTCACCCTCCAGGAAGCTGCACCTGGCCATGACATAGGTCTCTCTGTCCGTCAGCTTAACCATGGCCTGGCCAGATTTCTTGAGGTGCAGCTTCCCGTACCAGGTGTGCATATGTTTCCACCAGCCGAGGAGCACCTCCGAAGTGTAACCCATACTCTCCGCCTTCTCTCTCCAAGCAGCCTGCTTCTTTTTGGTGTCCCTGTACAGCCGGTGTCCCTTCCGCCACAGATAGTCATTCTCTCTCAGCCACTCCAGCACCTCATCCTCGTGTTCCTCCTCAATGGAGTATTGCCTCCTCTCCTGTTCCCACATATGCCTCTTCCTCCCTTTGGCAGGACCAGATGGGCCCTCATCAGAGGGGCTTCCAGTTTGTAGGGGCTGCTCCTCCACACCACCACCACCACCAACAGCAGCAGCAGGATCATCATCATCATCATCAGCAGCAGCAGCAGCAGCAGCGGCATCACCAGCAGGATCATCATCAGCATCATCATCATCATCAGCAGCAGCAGCAGCACCAGCAGGATCATCATCAGCATCAGCATCAGCATCATCAGCAGCAGCACGAGCAGGACCAAGAGCACGAGCAGGACCAGGAGCACGAGCAGGACAAGCAGGACGAGCAGGACAAGCAGGACGAGCAAGTCCAGGAGCATGAGCAGGATGAGCAGGACGAGCAGGACGAGGAGCAGCTTCAGCAGAGTAAGCACCAGCAGAAGCACCACCGCCAGAAGCAGCCTCAGCAGAGTAAGCACGAGCAGAAGCACCACTGCTAAAGCAGCAGCATCAGCTCCTCCAGAAGCAGAAGCAGCAGAAGCCCCAGCCGCAGAAGAGCGAGCCCGTGCTACAGAAGCCCCAGCAGAACCAGAGTGAGGGCCAGGGGGTGGGAGGGTGGCCCTGTCCCTCTTGCCAGGGCTGGCAGCAGATGGCTGAGGCTTCCTCTTTTTCCCCATGTTTGTGGGGTTGCTGGCTGGCAGGGAAGCTGGAAGGAAGGCTTGCAGGCAGGCAGGCACCAAGGCTGGCAGGCAGCAAGGCTGGCAGGCAGCAAGGCTGGCAGGCAGGCAGGCACCAAGGCTGGCAGGGAGGAGGCACCAAGGCAGGCAGCAAGACTGGCAGGCAGGCAGGGACCAAGGCTGGCAGGCAGGCAGGCACCAAGGCTCACAGGCAACAAGGCTGGCAGGCAGGCAGGCACCAAGGCAGGCAGGCAAGGCACTCAATGCATCTGGCAGCAGGTCTTTCCTCTGAATGGTGACCTGCTTCCGAGCTGCTTCCCTTTATATCTGCGGGGCTGACGCAATACATCCCCCCCGCATGTGCAGTGAACGCTAGGCATCCGCTAGGCTTCCGCTGTGCATCCACTAGGCTTCCGCTCTGCATCCGCTTCATCCGTTGTGCATCCACTGTGCATCCGCTTCATCCGCTCGGCGTCCGCTCTGCATCTGCTGTATCCGTTCCGCATCCGCTTTGCTAAGGTCCCCAGGAAGCCTAGCGGATATGTCATCCGCTCCCATCCGCTTCCATCCACTAGGCTTCCGCTCTGCATCCATTTTCCATCTGCTCTGCATCCTCCCCCCCGTCCGTTCCTTTCCGTGTTATCCGCTCTGGTTATGCAAATTTTTGCCCCTTTTGAGAGCGGATAACAATGGATGGTACATTTTTCTCGTCCGCTGTGTCCTTTTTACAAACGTTTTGCATCCGTTGGGCAGTGTGACAGGGCCTTTAGATTTAAACTGTATTCACATTGCCACACTCTTGTCTCATCTGTCATTTAATTTTGATCTGCAATATTATTTATGGTAATAAATTATGTGGCTTTCAACCCAAATGTGTTTTTAAAAGCCTCAAAAGCCTTTGTACGTCCCCAAAGAGTTATTGTGTTTACAGTTTGGTAGTATGTGAAGAAAATAATTGTGCTTGTGGTATTCAGATGCTTTATTGATATTAAATGCCCCAAAATTATCTACATGGCTCAAATGTCATTCTGGAAGACAGGGCTGGTATTACATTTGGGTGGTTTCATGAACTTTTCAGCTACTGTGCAAAAACACTGGTAGTAGCTGTGCCAGGAGAGACACTGTACAAATTTATTATGTGTACATTTGTATCTAATTGTGGATTGAGAAGCCTACTTTTATTTTCCATGCATTAGTCATCTTGCCTTTGGACTACTGAAACACATTCTGCAGGGGACTGTCCTTGAAGACCACTCCAATGTTCTTCAATTGTCCATGGTGGACTTTCTGATGCAGTTCCAAGTGCCAGTAGCTATCTATAGAGCTTTTCATGAAACGCAGCCTGGGTATCTTGGGAACTCTCTTTCCAAGAAATGTATTTTCTTTCCAAAATATACCCACTATATACTCTTATATAATGTGGTGCTCAATATAATGCATTCAGGTATGCTTGAAAATAGTCCAATGGACCTTGGGAAACAAGGCAATGAGACACAGCCAATGTAATGGCTGTTATAATTTTGAACAGTCACTAAATGAACTATTTATTTTCAAGCTATTTTCCAAGGCACCCGAAGGACAGACAAGGAATAATGGATGGAAACTGAGCAAGGTGAGATTGAACCTAGAAATAAGGAGAAATTTCCTGACAGTGAGAACAATCAACCAATGGAACGAACAACCTTCAGAAGGTGTGGGAGCTTCATCACTGGAAGCTTTCAAGAAAAGATTGGACTGCCATCTGTCAGAAATGGTGCAGGGTCTTCCTGCTTGGGTGGGGGGTCGGACTAGATGACATAAAAGGCATCTTAGCCCATAGAAGAAATGTGGATGGAAAAAGAGACTCAGAAGAGATCTCCTGAGTTTCTCAGGCTATAAAGGAAACAATTGGAAACTTGTTCTTTCAGACTTGCAAGATTCAGTTAATGTAATTTTGCAATAAAGTAGAATGAGGACATGTGGTCATGTTTCCTGTCCAGTCTACCTCCTAAGGCTGACATATGATATGTTAAGAAAGTCAGTTTATATGAAAAGATTATGGCTTCGTCTAGCTCAGGGGTGGGGAACTATGGCCCATTTATGAACTGTGGAATTCAACCCCCAGAATTCCTGAGCCATGCATGAGTGAGTGAGTGAATGAATGAATGAATGCAACTGAGAAAGAATAGAAGGTTGAAAAAGATCAGGGAGTAATTCAAAATGAATCAACTTTGTATTACAATGTTTAATATTCTCTCTTCCTCCTTTTTTTCAGAAATTGTAGGAGATGACCAGGCTGAGCCTGAAGGTGGAGTCAAATGCATCATCAGTTTGGAATCTACACCCCCATAAGAGACCTATGTCCAGCCCACTTAGAAGTCCATTGGCTCTTATCTGGTGTCAATTTGCTTTGACCATTAGTAGTTCAGATTCTTGTGTGTAGGTAACATGAAATAAATTTGTAGTACTTTTGACAGAAATCCTTGGATCACATTATTTTAATTTGTTGTCTTACGTAGTATTCCAATCAACAATACTTTTAGCAACTTTCAATGTATTATTTTAAAAAAAAAAATCCCAGATTTTCATTAAGAGCTTGAAAAGAGAGCAGCTGTGTAATCTAGAAACGGTTTTAAAAAACTGCAGGCAGAAGTTATGTTTACTGTTCTGTGTTTTCCAGTCTCTCTTTAGATCAAATGCAAAATTTTTGCACAGCTGTAGAACTTCATACAAGCCCCAGAGATCTGATTTTTAGTTGTACAACAAATTCAGACACTTATTTAACAATGTAACACAAATAACCTTCAACAACAGAGTAGCTATTCAACTTTCAGATGCACTTCTACTAAATTGGAGAAGTTGTCTGTAGGAGGCAAACCTTCTTTGTCTCTGGTATCATGTCTAAAATGACAACAAAAAGAGCAATCTAATAAAATTGCAAACAGAGCAATGGTATAAAACCACTGTCGTGCTTTCATGAAACTTAATATAAGATTGTATTTATCAATAATATTTAGAGCAGGAAGCACTATTATGCACCCAGATTTAGTGATGACCTCAAAATGTCATCAAGTCTATGAGAGAAGAGAAAGATGCACCATTTATTTGAATGCATTAATGTAAAGGAATATACAGAGCTGGGGGCAAAAATAATGTCTGGATTGCTAATTAAAACTTTATTTCATATAGCAGTTGAAAAATGTATGCGCAGTTCAGCCTTTCGTGTTATTTTGTGACAGTCAGGAGATAACTTTGGAGGCTAGGTTGAACTGTCAAAATAATTTATAGATATTAAATGTCAACACAACTCAGGAGGAAGATAAAAATTTGCTTCCAGTGTGACATTTATCTGCTGGTGCTTGATTCAGGAATGTAGAGGTAGCAAAGCTTGTTAGATAAAAGTAGTCACGCTGCATATTTCTAAACATGATGTCCCATTTATATTCAAAATGATGTGGTCTGCATCAATTAGGAGGGATAAGTAGATACTATAAGAAATACTCTGAGAGTGGAGTCACTTCAGAACTTAAAATTGTACTCCCTTTCCAAAGAGAAATTCTAGTTTGGTAAAAGTGGAGCTCTCTGCTAAGAATTATGTTTTCTATACTTGTGCAAAAATATATATATAATCAACATAAAATGTCAGTTCTCAAAAGAACAAGGGGTTGCATAGTCAAACTCATGGCCCACGGGCTGGAAGTGTCATGTGCTGGCCCCATCCACCTGGTTTAACAAAGAGGAAAAAATTCCCAATATGCCATGTGATGACACTCTGACGTCCAGTGGTGGTATTCTACTGGTTCAGCCCAGTTCTGCCAAACTGGTAGTGGTGATGAGAAGCGGAGACCAAACCAGTTCTCTCCAATGCTCTGCTATTGGGCCCACCCACCTGCCCGAGCTCCCATGATAACCTTTACATCCTGCTTTTGAAGTGCAGCTGCTTTGCGCAGCATAGTAATTGCCACAAAGCAGGTGCTGAAGTGTCAGGGAGAGTGCAGGATTGCAGGAGGTAAATCAAAATGCCTTTTGCGCCTGTGCAAAGTGTGTGCATATGCAAAATGCATACCCCAAGCCACACCCACCAAAACCAGTGGTAAAAATATTTGAAACACACCACTGGTGACGATGCTAGTTCGACACCCCTGGCCTAGAGAGCAAGACAATGTGAATTAAAAGAGTGACCAATACACTATTCTACAAAACCAGGTCATGTAAATGCATGCATGTACACTTTATAAAGCCCCTGTCACACTGCACCAACGGATGCAAAGAGGATGTAAAATAGACAAAAAAGCTTGCCATCCGTTGGAAAACGCGATGTACTCACTGCCTCCGTTTTGCTTCCTCTCTACCGTCCAGCATCCGTTTATTGACGTTGCATCCGCTTAGAAAGTTTTGAGCTGCTCAAAACTTTTGCACGGAAAATGTATCCAATTCGTCCATTCTGCATCTGCTACGCATCCGTTCTGCATCCGTTATGCATCCGCTATATCCGCTAGGCATCCGTTCCGCATCCGCACAACTCGCATCCACTTGGACGCAGGGAGGAAGTGGAACGGATGCGGAACAGATGCAGAATGGAAACAAAGCATTTAAAATGGAAAAAACATTTGCAGAGGGGACCTATCTCGGATATTAAGGATGTCTAGAGGATGCCTAGAGGATGCCTAGAGGATACAAAGGGACACCTATACTGCCTATAAAAAGGGGGAGCAACTCACCTGCATCTCACTTTCAGACCAGCAGCCTTCATCTGACTCTTGCTCTTCCACAGCATCCAGTCATGTCCACCGTGGATCGTAACACAGTCCTTTTGGCAGCCACCATCCTTCTGCAACAGTGCGAAGCCATCTACAGGCTCTGTGAACTCTACTACGGGAAGAAAAAGAGGCGGACAAGAAGCGTCTGGGTCCGAAGATGGATCAGGAGAAGAGCAGAGTACGGATTGTACAACAAGCTGATGGTGGAGCTCAGGAACGAAGACACTCGGGCATTCCAGAACTTCATGAGGATGCCTCCATCCATGTTTGACGAAGTTGTGCAGCGCCTGACACCCAGGTTGACCAAGGCAAACACCAACTTCCAGCCCAGCCTGGACCCTGGGCTCAAGGTGGCACTCACTCTGTGGCACCTGGCCTCTGGGACCACATACAGAAACATGCAGTATGCCTGGAGGGTGCCACACAACACCATCAGCATTGTGGTCAGAGAAGTGGTGCAGGCCATCATCGAAGAATACCTGCAGGAGCTCCTCCAGTGCCACTCCACTGATGAAGGATGGAAGAAAGTTGCAGAGCAGTGGTATCAGAGGTGGAACTTCCCACACACCGTTGGAGCCATAGATGGCAAGCACGTGGCCTGCAAAGCACCACCCAAGTCGGGCTCCACTTATTTCAACTACAAGGGCTTCTTCAGCATCGTCCTCTTTGCCATGGCCGATGCTGACTACAAGTTCATGTACATCGATGCTTCAGGCAACGGGTCAGCTTCAGATGCCCAGGTATACAATGCCAGTGACCTCAAGAGGGGCTGGAATGCAACCTCATCATGGGCTTCCCAGATCCAGACCCCCTGCCCAACGACATGCAAGATATGCCCTACATCATTGTGGGGGATGACGCTTTCTCCCTCAGAACCTACCTCATGAAGCCCTACACTTCGAGACTCCTCACCCATGAAGAGAGGATCTTCAACTACAGGCTGTCCAGGGCAAGGCGGGTGGTGGAGAATGCCTTTGGCATCCTGGCCAACAGGTTCCAGGTACTTCTCACCACCATGCAGCATTGCCCAGAGACTGTGAGGAGGATCGTGGAAGCTTGCTGCATCCTGCACAATCTCATGCGCACCCGCTACCCAGTCTTGCACAACAGGCTCGTGGACCTCCAACAAGGCAATGGTGACATGGAGCCTGGGGAATGGAGGCAAGGGCTAAACCTGATAGACACTCAGGATGTGCAAGGCCCCAACAGAGCCTCACATGAAGGGAAGAAGCAGTGCAACCTCCTGAGACACTGGTGCAACTCCCCAGCTGGAGCAGTGGAGTGGCAAGACAGGATGATAGATGATTAATGGGTGCTTCCTTCAGCCTGTCTCATCACACGGATGAGATTGGGCCATGTATGTTGGGTGGGCCTACAATGAACAGGGCATTTAATAAAGAGTTGTGTTTATGTTCAAATGTGTGGATCAATGCTTACATTGTTATTGATAATAAAGGGCCAAAGGTGTGGCACCTGGGAGGGTGGACCATACAGTCCCACTATGCTTGCTCTGGAGGTTTATCTATCCCACAGCTATCTTAACCCATCCCAAAGGTATCCCTGCCCACCCCACTGCTATCTTAACCCATCCCACAAGCATGCAAAGGCTTAAACCAATTCTAAAAGTTTCCACCAAGACTTTATTACAAAAAAAGAAATGAAGCAAGTGTGTGAATCAAAGACAAACTTTATTGAACAACAAGCTGTAAAACAAAAATGACCCAAGTGAAGTGTCCAAATAAAGTCCACAGGTAGCCAGCTACCCAGTCTCTGGCACTCTTATTGGTCACTCAGAGGTGTGCCCAGTCTCAGGGGTGAAGGGTCCAGGTGCTGTGGAGGTGGGTGGTGCTGGAGTGCTGGTCTGTATCGTCATTGGGGTGCCTGGTGCCGAGAGGACAACAGGGGACGGTGTGTTGAGGAAGCTCTCAGACAACTGGCTCAGACCCGCGATGCTGAGAGGTCCTTCCTCCATGCCATGGGGTGTCAGCCCCAGTACTGATGAGAGATGTACTGAGGCCGGGCTTGGCTGTGGGGTGGAGGAAGGAGTAGTGTAGTGGGGCTGTCTGGTCTGCAGCTGGGTGAGGACTGGTGTGGGTGGCATCGGTGGCGTGGGTGGCATCGCTGGCATCGGTGGCATCAGTGGACCCGGTGGCGACGGTGTCGCCCGATGACTCTGTGCCTCGACTGGGAAGGGCTGCTGCCTGTGCTGCTGGACCTCCTGGTAGCCGTAGCCCTGGTAGGTGAGGGGCTGTGGGAAAACTTGGAATGGGAGGGACATCACCTGGGGTGGAGGAGCAGACCTGGACTGGGTGGGAGCAGGTTTCTCTGGATCTGGAGGGTTGTGTAGCAGCTCAGTGATCCGGTCCTTCTCCACCTGGTACTGGGGTTCCTCCATATTTTTGTGGGTCTGGTTGACATAGGTGAGGAAGGGCTTGTGGTTGGAGGATGAGGAGTCGGTGCTGACCAGCTGAGAGAGGAGATCTATACTGGTGCAGATGGTGTCCCTGATCTCCAGCAGGACAGTGTGCCTCTGCCCTTCCTGCTGTCTGGCTCTCTGCCTTTCTGTGGAGGCGGAGCTGGGGGGGTTGGATGCGGCTACGACTGTGGTGGACTCAATGTCTCCTTTCTCCCACCGCACCAGGGAGTCCTCCACATGTTCCACCACAGTTACAACAGCTGTCTGCGGGTTCTCCACTGTGGCACGCTCCACAGAAATCTGCCTGAAGACAGGAGCTGACTCTCGGCCGGAAGAGGACTGGCTCTCAGCAGGCTGCCGGAGAGAGAGGGTAGACAGAGGGGCTCCTGGTGCTCCTTGGTGGTGGATCTCACCCTCCAGGAAGCCGCACCTGGCCATGATGTAGGTCTCTCTGTCCGTAAGCTTAACCATGGTCTGGCCAGATTTCTTCAGGTGCAGCTTCCCGTACCAGGTGTGCATGTGCTTCCACCAGCCGAGGAACACCTCCGAAGTGTAACCCATACTCTCTGCCTTCTCTCTCCAAGCAGCCTGCTTCCTTTTGGTGTCCCTGTACAGCCGGTGTCCCTTCCGCCACAGATAGTCATTCTCTCTCAGCCACTCCAGCACCTCATCCTCGTGTTCCTCCTCGATGAAATATTGCCTCCTCTCCTGTCCCTGCATACGCCTCTTCCTCCCTTTGGCAGGACCAGATGGGCCCTCATCAGAGGGGCTCCCAGGTGGTAGGGGCTGCTCTTCTACACCACCAGCAGCAGCAGCACCAGCAGGATCATCATCATCATCATCATCAGCAGCAGCAGCAGCAGCAGGATCAGCAGGACCAGGATCATCAGCAGCAGAGTAAGCACCAGGAACCCCAGCAGCACCAGCAGCACCAGCAGCACCAGCACCAGCAGGACCAGGAGCACGACCAGGACCAGGAGCACGAGCAGGACGAGCAGGATGAGCAAGACCAGGAGCATGAGCAGTACGAGCAGTACGAGCAATTCCAGGAGCACGAGCAGGACGAGCAGGACCAGCAGGACCAGCAGGACCAGGAGCAGCTTCAGCAGAGTACGCAGCAGCAGAAGCACCACCACCAGGAGCAGCTTCAGCAGAAGCTCCAGCACCAGAAGAGCGAGCCCGAGCAGCAGAAGCCCCAGCAGAAGCAGAGTCAGGGACAGGGGGTGGGAGGGTGGCCT
Source organism: Laticauda colubrina (assembly GCA_015471245.1). NCBI lineage: Eukaryota > Metazoa > Chordata > Lepidosauria > Squamata > Elapidae > Laticauda > Laticauda colubrina. The sequence goes on from BLBF01000039.1 coordinate 27,413,585, forward strand.
TGTCCCTCTTGGCAGGTATGGCGGCAGGTTGCTGAGACTTTCGCTTCTTCCCCATGGTTGTGGGGTTGCTGGTTGGCAGGGAGGCTGGCAGACACCAAGGCTGGCAGGAAGGCTGGCACCAAGGCTGGCAGGAAGCCTGACACCAAGGCTGGTGGGAAGCCTGGCAGGAAGCCTGCCATGAAGGCTGGCAGGAAGCCTGGCAGGGAGGCAGGCAGGCAGGCAGGCAGGCACCAAGGCTGGCAGGCAGACTAGCTGGCAGGGAGGCTGGAAGGCAGGCTGGCAGCAAGGTGGCAGGCAGGCAGAGAGCAAGGCTGGCAGGGAGGCTGGCCAGGAGGCTTGGAGGCAGGCTGGCAGGAAGGCTGGGAGCAAGGCTTGCAGGCAGGCATGCAGGCAGGACAGGCAAAGACTCGATGTATCCTACAGCAGGTCTTTCCTCCGAATGCTGGCCACATGCGAGCTGCTTCCCTTTATATCCGCATGGCTTACACAATACATCCCCCCTGCATGCGCAATTAACGCCAGGCATCCGTTCGGCTTCCGCTGTGCATCCGCTGTGCATCCGCTCTTTCTGTTCCGCGTCCGCTTTGCTGAGGCCCCCGGAAGCCTTGTGGATGTGCCATCCGCTCCCATCCACTTCCATCCGCTGGGCTTCCGTTCCGAATCCGCTTTCCATCCGCTCTGCGTCCTCCCCGCATCTGTGTTATCTGCTCCGGTTATGCAAATTTTTGCCCCTTTTGAGAGCAGATAACAATGGATGGAACATTTTGCTCATCCGTTGTGTCCGTTTTGCATCCGTTGGGCAGTGTGACAGGGCCTTAATGCTTTGGTAAGATCACATTTGGAATATTGCATCCACAATATAGAAAAAGATGTTGAAACTCTAGAAAGGGCACAGAGAACAGCCACAAAACTGAACGAGGAACTAGAGCATAAAACATATGCAGAACAGTTGCAAGAATTGGGTGTATCTAGTTCAGGGGTGTCAAACTCACATCATCACGGTGGTGTCACATGACATAACAGGACTTTTTTCCCCTTCGCTAAACCAGGTGTGGGCATCTGGCCTGCAGGCCAGGAGTTTGACAGCCCTGATCTGATTTAATGAAAAGAAGGCCTAGGGGTGATATAATAACAATGATTCACCATCTAAAGGGGCTGCCACAAAGAAGAGGGGGTCAACCTATTCTCCAAAGCACCAGAAGGGAGGACAAAAAGCAATGGAAGGAAGTCAAGGAGAGAAGCAACCTAGAATTAAGGAGGAATTTCCTGATAGTGGAATGACTTGTCTTCAGAAGTTGTGAATACTCCAACACTGGAGGTTTTTAAGAAGAGATTGGACAACTATTTGTCTAAATTGGTATAGAGACTCCTACTTGAGCAGGTAGTTGGACCAGAAGACCTTGGAAGTCCCTTCCAATTTTATTATTTTGTTTTTCTGATTGCTAAGAAATTTAAGTTTGTCTTCAATAAGAAAATCCAAATAATATTTTATTCAGTGGGTTTCAAAAAAAATTTCTACTGGTTCGAAGAGCTCGCTTCATGCATATGTGTGTAGGGCTCAAGCACTTCCCTCTGTATTAATGCTGCTGAGCAGTGCTGTTTTTTAGCTCAGCTGAGGCATGGCAATCCACTCTGCATGAATCAACTGAGTTAATAAACAACAGAATATAGGACAGCTTAGAGCAGAGGGAGGTGGGCAGGGCCAGCCAGATGTGGCATTTGCCAGTTCTCTAAACCAATCAGTATTTTTGCTACTGGTCCACCATAACCAGTCAGAACCGGCTGCATACCATCTCCAATTTTGTTCTAAACCAAATGTATATACGTAAGTCCTTGACTTAAAAGAGTTCATTTAATGACCATTCGAAGTTACAACATTGAAAAGGGGGATGTATAGCTATTTTTCACACTTAGGACCATTGCAGCATCTCCATGGTCATGTGATCAAAACTTAGATGCTTAAACAACTGACTCATATTTATGACGGTTGCAGTGTCCCAGAGTGATATCATTTTTTATGACTTTCTGACAAGCAAAGTCAATGGAGAAGCCAGACTCTTTTAACAATCGGGTGACTAAGTTGTCAACTGCAGTGATTTGCTTAACAATGATGGCAAAAAAAGGTTATAAAATAAGGCAAAACTCACTTAACAAATGTCTCATTTAGCAATAGAAATTTTGCACTCAGCTGTTGCCTTAAGTCAAGGAGTACCTATATCTGTGATGGCGAACCTATGGCATGCATGCCATAGGTGGCACGAAGAGCCATTTGTGCCGGCATGCAAGCTGCAGGCAAACTTACCTCACTTCGCATCTGCATGCGTCACAGATTTTTGGCCGGTTTTAGGCCTTTTTTGGCCTCCCAAAGGCTTGAGGAAGGCTTCTGTAGGCTTCTACAAACTTTGTAGGCTGAAATCTAGTCCCGTTTCATCACTTCTGGTATTTTCAGAAAAACAGGAAGTGATGAAACAGGGCTAGATTTTGGCCTACAAAGCTTGTAGAAGCCTGCAGAAGCCTTCCTCAAGCTTTTGGGAGGCTGAAAAAGGCCCCAAACCACCCAAAAATCAGCTGTGGGGCAGTAGGGGGGGAGAGAAGAATATCCACTTTAGAGAGACACGGTCATTGACCACTTCTCTCTTTTCCATGAACAATTGAAGGTCCCTTCATCCTATTTCAGCCATGAGTCTGAATTCTTCTGATGACTAATGAATCTCTAAGAATGTACAAAGAAGAAAAGAAAAGAAAATGGTGGGGAATTTTCCTGCAGACTTTTTTTTTTTTTTGGATTTTCTGGTCCATGGGATTTAAAATGATGAGGTCCAAAAGGTAGGCGACCCTTGGACTAGAAGACCCCCAAGGTCCCTTCCAACTCTATTTGGTTTTTTTGGCAGTTCTCTATTTAATATTTTCTTCCTTTCCTTCAGTTTCCCCTGTGATTCTGCTCTTACCTCTTTTCTGTCTTCTCTTCAGACCTGCCTGCCCAACCCTCTGGGAGCTGTTATCAAGGTTCAGCCCTTTCATCAACTCTATGCTGATCTTCCTCAGATGTATTTCCTTGATCTATGCTCTTCAGTTCAGATTTGTCTGTGCAACAGTCTGTCTAAAAATTGCTTCTGGATGCCTGAGGCATCTTAAACCTAATATGTCAAAAAAAAAAAAATCAAACTTCTTATTTTCCCTCCCAGCGTACTTTGGCTTCCATGTTTGGTCTCCATGGGCAACGCTATTATCTTTCTTGTCAATCATAGACTGACTGCAGACTCAGCTTCTCTCCAGCCCCAAAATCATTCTTCCTTTTTTATTTAGTTTCATGTTTTCAGCCAGTGTCTAAGCTTTAGGGGTGTTTTAATACACAGTCGTTCAATAGGGTGGCAATAATTTAATTTGGCTTCTTGATTCCCCAGATCTACTTTTGAAAGCACAAGGGACGTGGTGGCTCAGTGGCTAAGATGCTGAGCTTGTCAATCAGAAAGGTCAGCAGTTCGGCGGTTCGAATCCCTAGTGCCATGTAATGGAGTGAGCTCCCATTACTTGTCCCAGCTTCTGCCAATCATGCACGTAAAAATGCAAGTAGAAAAATAGGGATCATTTTGATGGGAAGGCAACGGTGTTCTGTGCATCTTCAGCATTCAGTCATGCTATCCCCATGACCATGGAGATGTCTTCGGACAGTGCTGGCTCTTCGGCTTTGTAACTGAGATGAGCACCACCTCCTAGAGCCGGAAATGACTAGCACATATGTGTAAGGGGAACCTTTATCTTTACCTTAATTTTGAAAGCCTCTGGATTATTTTTCCAAAATCAACATTTATTCGACTGATAACACTGGCATCGGTGCTGAGTTAAAGGACAGTGTATTTCATGAAGACATTCGTCAGATTCAAAAACCATTCATCTTCCCAGTTGTTTTACATGTCTTGTGTTTATTTTCTTTCTGGATTTGACAGTTTTTACACTTGCCAACAGAAAAAGCTGTGGGCAAGTTACAGCACATTAAAAAGATAGAAGCAACAATATAAATAAATAAAAATGATTTTTTTTAAAAAAAAACAGCAGTAACAATAAATCAGTTTTCCTTCACGATGGACACCAATAAAATGTAGTTAAAGTTGAAGGGTCAATAGAATAAAAATGACTTTTAAAGATCTAAGAAGCACGAGGAATTTATGGACTTATTTAAAGAGGGGGGTGTAGACTGCAAGTATGCCAAGGAAAGGACCACCCTTTCAAGTGGTCTTGCACAATCCACCCACACAAATTCAAGCAATTAAGATGACATTCAAGAAATCACAATGACCGATGACTGTCATAAGGCAGCATCCGTTCACTCAACTGATTTTGAAAAGCAACTGGGACAGTATGCGAAAATTTGGAATTCAGGAGAATGCACTTTCTTAACATCTAAAGTTCCACAATGCAATGGTTCCCATGGCAATGAGCAGAGGAAGTGTCTCTCTGGATTAGGCATAATTGCATCTAATCCATCCTTCTATGGAATTCAGTGAGCATCTCGGTAAATTTGAGAAGCACACAAATCAGCACAGGAAGGTGCTAACTCTCTATATCATTGCCTCCCAGATTAAATTAAAACATGGAAGTGAGGTCACATGGTATGTGTTTTATGCATTCTGGAGTGTAGGATAGATTAGGCCTGTGAGGAACTGTCAGCTGTTTCTTTATAAATACAAGAAATTGTAATGCCAATGTATGGAATAAGCCAAATCCTTAACTATATTTCAGTCTCTCCCCTTTTTGTTCAGTTGTGTCTGGTTCTTGAATTCTGCCTGAACAAGTTCCTTGGCAGTGTAGAAAGTTAGCATTCACCCCTCTCCTAGAAGAATGAAATATTTTGGGAAATATTAAAAAGACAGATTATTATATTTCCTAAAAGGGAGAAATGGAGAAACATGCTCTCGGAGAGAGAAAGCAGCCCCCACCTTTCCTTAATAGCACTTAAGAGATAAAGAGCTTATTGAGAACTAGAAAGCTCTATTCATAAGCAAATACCCTCACCAAAGAGCCAACAGAGGAAGAAAGCCATTAAGCCACAATAGGGATTTTTGCATCATCCTCAGAAACCTCAACTAAACTTACTCAGACAAATACATAGGATTTGTATTTTGCCTATAGAGCCAGCTGTGACTCCTACATAACCCTTACATGGGCCCATGGGAGTCTGACAACAACCAAAAAAATACATGTTCTTGCACAGGAACAGGAAGCTCAAGTGCAAAACCCAAGAAAGGTATAAAAAGCCCCTACTCTCAACTCCATGTGGTCAGCTGCACCAGAATTATGTGATTGGTGGTTCTGTTCATCATTAAATCTTCTTTCCAATCAGCCTCCATGTTTCCAATGTCTTTCTCCCAGCTTGGAACTGAGCCAGATGGATATTTCTTCCCACAGGAGTTTTCTTGGAAAGGTTTTTCAAAAATGGTTTGCTATTGCCTTCTTCCTCGAGCTGAGAGAGAGGGACTGGCCCAAGATCACCCAGCTGGCATTGTGCCTAAGGCACAACTCCCAGTTTCCAGCCTGACACCTTCACCTCTACACAAAACTTGCAGCAGTGAGCACATTGGGAAATGATGATGTGAACGAACTACTACCCACTTTTTAAGCATGTCAGAGTGGTTAGAAATACAGAAATACAAAGTGATGAGTAGAAGTTAGGAAGAGAGATTGATGGATTTTCTCCAGAAAATCTTCACCAACTAGTCTTTTCTTCACCATCTAGTCCTTTAGTTTTTCGAAAGACAATGTGACCATTGTTGCTATTTCCGAATCCATCCACCTAGTTGCTGATCAGCTTCTTCCTATCTTTCTATTTCTCTTGTCCAGACTTGTCACACAATTCTTTAACAAGCCACACATGACTTCTAAACTGTATTTCATGTCTCCAGATTTAGAGAGCTACAAGTTTGGTAGATCCATTCCAAAGCTACACTTTCAGAGACAAACACATCCAGAGGGGATTCCAAATGCAGGATGGGTTTTCAATGAACACTTTTCAGCATATGTTCCAATGGTGGGGTTCAAATTATTTTACTATTTTTTTACTATTCGTAAAAAAAAAAATTACATTTTTTTTTCTGTGAGAGTGGCTTGGTGGCTTAGTGAGCATGACTTGGTGGGCATGGCAGGGGAAGGTTGCTAGAAAATCCCATTCTCTCCCCACCCCACTAAGCTGCTTTCCAGCTCAGTTCTCCTATGCAAGACCCAGCCAATCAGTTGGGACTTGGGAGGCAGAGAATAGATGGGGGCAGGGCCAGTCAGTGGTAGAATTTCTGGTTTTCTGAACTACTCAAAATTTCTGCTACTGGTTCTCCAGAACTGGTCAGAACCTGCTGAATGCCACCTCTGAAATGTTCTTTTGAAGATTTAATTTTCGCTAAAAGGAATTTCTAAAGCCGTTTGATATCATGCATGGATAAATAAAGATAAAATAAAATTCTGCAGTATAAATGCACCAGCTCCCTAAGGAGTCTTGTGACGTCGAGTCAAAGTAAATCAGAATTTGATCCCTGGACAAAATAAATGGCAAATTGTTGATAGTTGGTCATGACCAACCACCATGATCAAATCTGTCTCCAGTATCATGATTTTGATGGAAAGTGACAGAATCCTCATTCGTCAAAATATTTAGACCTATGTTTCATTCTATTTTTTAAGTAAAGGCCAAATCATAACATTTTAAAATAGAACATAATACTAAATATTAATGGATATCATCTGGGAGATTCTTGAGTCTGCCTTGACATTACATAAAAAGAAAGACAACATTATGGATGAATTATAACTGAAAATTATTGCCAAGACCAAGAAGAACATTTTAATTTAGCTTTGGAATACCATCACAAGCCGCATTTTGAAATATTAATGCCAAACATAATCCTCTAACTGGTTTGACTTCCTCTCCTTTGACGTATCTCTATTTGATCAGATTGAATCTGATGACTTATTTCCAGTAACCAATTTAACTCATTAAGGATGTCTGAATATGTTTCCTTACAACTCAGCTGGAACAGAAATCATGTGGTTGATCTTCCAGAAATAAAATGAAAGTGAAAAACATTTAGGGTATCAGTGTTTTGGAGTGACTCCTTCCCTGACAATAATTTTAATGTACATTTGTATATGTTATTGACATTAGATAGAATCTGTTTATCCATTCACCCCTAGTCTTGCCTTTCAGAATCTAAAGACCCATTATTAATTATTGACTAACATAAATTATTGTGTTTAATTATTAATCGACCGATCAACTATTAGTTAATAGAAGGGATTAATTTCTGAAGATTTCTAAATAGAGAAATCTCTATCTATGTATCCATCTATCAATTATCTATCTATCTATCTATCTATCTATCTATCTATCTATCTATCTATCTATCTATCTATC
>BLBF01000039.1:27427683-27441888 GCA_015471245.1 Laticauda colubrina
AAAGAAAGAAAGAAAGAAAGAAAGAAAGAAAGAAAGAAAGAAAGAAAACATTTTAAAGGATCTCTCCAGGCAGGGCAAATATACATCAAGATTCATTTTTAAAGTTAAATTGTCAAGTAAGGCATTTCCAAACTTCATATATATTAATACAAGCTGAACTGGTTAGGACTAACCAGGAAGGATCTTGGCGGTCAAAAGCTCAATTAAAATGTTAACCAAATGTGAAACCATTATTATAAAAAGAGGAATCCATGTTTTGAATAATTAAGAAAGGAAATGAAAATAAAATTACTGATGTACAGAAGTAATGCTTTTAGTATTGTTCCCCATGGGGGGGACAGAATATTTCAGAACGATTTGTCTAGAAGACTGAAGATTGCCTTCATTTCAGAACTGACTTCTGTTTGGAACTGCAGGGGAACAGCAGTGAAAATGAAGATTCTCCATTGCTTTCTGGGAAAATTACTAGGCGACAACTGTTGGAGGAAGAAAAGGAAAACAGGGAACCGAAAATAAATGAACAAAATGAATCCAAAACAAAGAATCTGGAGTTGAGCTTTGGGGATGACCAACAAGAATGAGTTGAAATTCAGTTGCAATCCCAATTGTCTAAGGGACAAGAAAAATAACTATCAGGACAAAAATGGAAACTGATGAGCTATATTGGTCCTCAACTATTGATAGTTCCCAAATTGTTCTTCTTTAAAATAAAAATTCAAGAAATTTCAAGAAAAAACAATTTAGGTCAGGGGTCTTCAAACTTGACAGCTTTAAGACTGGTGGACTTCAGCTCCCAGAATCCCTCCTCCAGTCATGTTAGCTCAGGAATTCTGGGAGTTGAAGTCCACAAGCCTTAAATTTGCCAAGTTTGAAGACCTTTGATTTAGGTCTTGGTGGATCCAAATAGGGAGGCTGTGATCCCAAGCAGTACCAACAAAAGTCTCAGATCAGTGGTTCCCAAAGTGGGTGGTACTGCCCCCTGGGGGTGGTGGGATGCCTTAGGGGGGGTGTTGAGAGTCAAGGGGGCCGGCAGGGCGCACTAAGAGGTGGCAGAGGGGCATTGGAGGTGAGCAGCAGGGCACAATTCAGGGATGAGAAAAAATCCCACTGCTGGTGTGTTTGAGGTGAGGCCCCGCAGGATCACCCTGTTGACTTGCACACTCTGGTGCAAGGAGCACAATGGGGTGATCCTGTGGGGCCTCACCCTGAATGTAGCATTGGGAAAGGAGACCAAAGCCAGAGTGGCTTTGCTCTCCTTTTCAAACATCCCGCCGCCGCGGTGTTCGGGGCATAACCCTGCAGATTCCACCCCATTGAGCCTCTTACACCAGAGGCACCTGTCCAAATCCAAATGGAGCAGTGCACGAAGTCAATGGGGTGAGCCTGAGAGAGGGAAAGAGAGAAGGAAGAAATGAAAGAGAAAAGAGAAAGAAAGAAAAAGGGACAAAGAAAGAAGGGGAGAATGGAAGGAAGGGACAGAGAGAAAAAGAAATAAAGAAGGAGTGACGGAGTGAGGAGAAAGATAATCTATTCTAGTCCAATCACCTGCTGTAGCAGGGTTAGAAGGGTGTGTGTGTGTGTGTGTGTGTGTGTGTGTATGTGTGTGTGTGTTTTCTTGTAATTTACCAATACATTTTGGTTTTGCCTTCTTCAGAACTGGCACTGTAATACATTGGGGAAAAGAAATCTGGTTCAATGGATCCTGTTTAAAGCCTCAACAAAATGTGAGAGAGCTTCCTGATAGTCTTGGCCATGTTTCGTCCACAAAACCTTTAATTAATAGAAGCCAAAGTTGTTTCAATGTGCTGGCAAAGATGTTTCATTGTGGAAAAGGGCCTCTAAACTAGACCTCATTTCAATCTGATACATCAGCTCCCTCTCTCTCTCTCATTCTCTCTCTCTCTCTCTCTCTCCCTCTCCTCCTCCATCCCTCCATGCCCCCTGTTTCTTTGTCCCTTTTTCTTTCTTTCCCTTTTCTCTTTCTTTTCTTCCTTCTCTCTTTTCTCTCTCTCTCTTTCCCTCTCCCAGGCTCATCCCATTGATTTGGTGCACCACTCCACTAGGACTTGCTTGGGCAGGTACCTCCAGTGCAGCAGGCTCAATGGGGTGGACCTGTGGGGCCTGCACCTAGAATGCAGCAGTTCCAGAACGTTTGAAAAGTAGAGCAAAGCCAGAGGTCGGTAATTTTTGCTGCAAAGAATCACAAAAGTGTCTGGGTTGTTCAAAAGAAGGGACACACATGTCAATGCAATTCAGCAACATGTAATAAAGAAATACAAATAAAACAAATCAAAAAGAATCAGCAAAGCATCTCTGATTAGATTTTATTCACTACTAGAATCTAATCAGAGATGCTTTGCCGATTCTAGTCCAATGACCTGCTCTAGCAGGGTTGGAAGGGAGTATGTGTATATGTGTGTGCAGGGCTGCCAAAACTCCCAAAACAGGTCAAGTAGTTCTGGGGAGGCCAGTCATAAATTAGAACACTTGCTAAGCAACCGGCCATTAAGTGAGGACCACTTGTATTTGGTTTGCCAGTCACCAAACCACACCCAACCAGTCACGTGACCAGCAAGCCATGCCACTAGTCACATGACCAGAAAACCATACCCACCCAGTCATGTTACCAGCAAACCACACCCTAAAATTAGACCACACCCACAGAAATTTGAATCCCACCCCTGGGTAGGGGGCATTGGGGTTGAGTTTGGACTGAAAAAGTTTGGGAACCATTGTCTTAGATCCTCAAGATCTCAGTGACATTCTGAATTCTTCCTCTAGTTCAGAAGGACAGGTTGAGCTACTAGATAAGAATATAACAGCTGTTCTGATCAGACTGAAGGTTCACTAATCCAGCATCAATCATTGATTCAAAGCTCTCCAAGAATCCAACAGCAACTAAGACTAGAAGCCATTGATAGATTGATCTTCATTGAATTATGACTAAATATCCATGATGGTGACCAAGCTTGGATTTGTATAAAGGCATTACTACTGTACATCAGTAATTTTATTTTCACTTTTCTTTATTATTCCAGACATGAATTCCTCTTTTTATAATAACAGCTTTACACCTGACTGATATTTTAATTGAGCTTTTGACCTCCAAGATCCCTCCTGATTCATCCCTACTAGTTCAGTTTATATTAATGTATATAAAGTTTGGAAATGCCTTACTTGACAACTACTTACTTTAAAATGAATCTTGATGTGCATTTACCCCATCTGGAGAGATCCTTTAAGAGCTCTTTGCAATCTTATATCTATTTATACTTAATGGCTAGCTCTCAATGTCACTGACCATATAAAATAGAGGACTCTCGGTGATCAATGAAATAGTGCTGTCTGAGAAGCAAGGCATTTGCAGATAAAATAAATAGATAAGTAAGCAAGTCAACATTGTTGCACAGTGCAAAAATAAATAATTCATATTTGCATAATAGTTAAGCAAATGTAGCCCAGCAAATGACCATACCAGCTGAACTTGGGAAAAGGGGAGCACTGATTTTGGAAAATTAAATATGGTTAGAATCTGTATCAATGACTACCAAATAATACCAAAACTTTAGAATAGATTTAATCAATCAACCAATCACAATCTCCTTTTCACAAGACTCACTCATTGATGACTCATAGCTGACCAATCCCAAGGCTCTCACTTGGCACATCCACACCTGAATTCCAGAAAATCAGGATTCTGGCAGTTACCCCAATTAAATCATGAGTCTTGAGCAAAACTTCAAAAACTTCAAAAAGAATTTATTGGGAGTTAACATGCCCAGCACTGCCTGGGTGTAGCCGACTCTGAGACACATAATTCATTGTCATCCTTGACCCTGGTTTTCCACCACCCCCTGGGTGTATCATAATTCATATTCTCCAATGAGACACATCCATAGTCAAGAGTCATCAATCATGTTCTCCAGTTAGATTTTTGCACAACAGAAACTTCAATCACCTAGTTAAGGCTAGGTCCCACTGGCCGATGGATGCAAAACATATGCAAAAAGGACACAAAATTTCGGGGGTGCTCCATCTGTTGTCATCCATTACAAAAAGTGGTGAAAATATGCATAAACAGAACGAAAAAGAAAGGAAAAGAACAGATGGGGTAGTATGTAGCGGGGATGTTAAATGGATGTTCATAGGAAGCCTAGCGGATGTATATAGGATGCAAACCATTCACTGTGCATCCTTTCTATTTCCGTGCTACTAACGCTGTGTAGACATTCTGTGTACCTTTTGTTTTCTCCCTCTTTCCGTTTTCAGCTGCAGTGGATGTGAGTTGCAGGGATGCCCAGAGGATGTAGAGAGGATACAGCGGACGTTTAACGGATGATAAACGGACATAGAACGTTTGTTGCTCATATGTCGCAGATTTACATCATACACAGCAGAAAGTTCATCCGTTCACAAAGTTTTGTGCAGCTCAAAACTTCTTGCACGGATGAAATCTCAGTGGACGGATCCTCGACGGATAGAGCATATGAAACATGTATGCAATGAGTACACAATGGATGCATAGCGTTTTCCAATGTTTTTAACATTTTACATCCTCTTTGCATCCGTTGGTGCAGTGGGACATGGGCTTTACTGTCTCTGAAAAACTATGTATGGAATGGATTTTCAATTTCTAAGCTGCTCTTTTAAACCCCTTTCACTCCTCCCTTTCTTCTGGCAACTCTAAAATGATCATAGAAATGTTTTATGAGTTGACACAGAAGAACACTGATATTCCCTAAACTCTGCTGAAGATATTACCTAGTGTAGAAAGTTAGCACCCACCCCTCTCCTAGAAGAATGAAATATTCTAGGAAATACTAAAAAGGCAGAAAATTATATTTCCCTGGATGAGAAAAGAAGAAACATGTTTTTAAAGACAAAGCAACTTTCTGCAGCTCCCTGCCATCCCCCTTCAGCATCAGGGAGATGGGATCAGGACATAATAGGATTAGCCCTCTACCCATCTCAACACATGGCACATGGGAAGATTGCATCACCCAGCAAGATTCAACCAAGCTTGAGACTCAGAGTTACCACTGCATGGCTGCATGGGAGTCTGACAATCAGTCAGGATACATTTCTTGCCAAAGGAACAGGAAACAAGTTCAAAGCTCAACAGAGGATATAAATCTTTTCCCTCTCTCATCCATGTGCTCCATTTTGGCCAAGACCTCAAAACCACATGGCCCTGCTGTCTACCATTAAACCATCCTTCCAAGCACTCTCCATGTTTCCAGTTTCTTTCTTCCCACTTGGAACTGAACCCAGATGGACATTTCTTCCAACACTAGCCTGGTAATGAAATGTTAAGAAACCAATTCACAAGCTTGGAGAATGAATGTTCACTCTCATCCTACACCGAGCTTTTGATATTCACCACTATTGAGGTAAGTCAATAATGTTGTTCTCATGATGGAACTTGGAACAAGGCAGTTCCTAGCACAAAACAAATGCATGCTAGAGAACTTTTGATTTTGTAACATTGCCTCTTGTCTGCTGAGCTCTGGTTTAATTAAATATATTAAATACATTAGAATTACAAAACCAGACTGTGTTTTGAAATATAATTAAATAACTATATTTGGATAAAGTTTAAATTTAGAGTGAAATATATCTACTATGCCAAGGACAATCCCTTTGGTCACCTGTTATTTTTCTTCAACACTTTTTTTTTTTTTTAAATAGTCCTCTTGACTTGATAAATGTTGATACAAAGATAATGCATTCTGTATCCAAATGTTAGAAAATATTGTATTTGGAAACATAAGATGAATATAACTCATAAAATGACTGGATCATTGCATTATCCCTGAAGCTAAAAACCCAAGGTTGTTGAGAATTTTTTGTTTATGTATTTTAACCTTGCATGTTTTCAATTTTTTAGATTTTAAAATTACAAATTGCTTATATCACAGCCTTCGGGCTTATTACTAAAATAAGGGTTTGTTTGATGAAAGTAGGATGCCTTTGTGTTTTTCCTAGAGCTAAAACAAAGAGAATGTCTGTGGTGAAGTCAAAAGAGTAATTAGCCTACAGTTCCCATAAATGGTCTAAGCCCAACCCCTCTTGAATTCTGTTAACTCTTATTCAGCACCAAGGTAATGCTGACTGTTAACTGACTAGATTCTTAGGCCTGAGCAATAAATCATCTTAACTTGAACTTAATATTTGGTCTTGATTCTTCATGCTCAAAACCTCCCAGCTGGTTTCATATATAATACAGGACTGGAAACCCCACTCTCCCAAATTTTTAATCTGATGCTTTAACCACTCTATTGTTCAGGGTCTTATACAGCATCTATTAAGAGGTTAATTTAGGGATGCAGACCACTCATAGTTATATACAGTTTATCTTTCAAAAAGCCCTTAAATTAAAGGCTTAAATTATTGTTGAACTAAATTTTTGTACGAGTTGATAAATATTGTGAGCACAACTGTTTTAATCTATTCACATTAATGGCGCATCTGCTGAGATTACCAGCAGTGACACCAGTACTGGAAAAAAGGTGTGGGTATTTTATACAACCATTGGTTTTGGATTTAAGGCACAACATACTTAAAATTTAACATGATTCATATTTATGCATGATTTAACTATGCTCGCACCAAGATGAGAATAGTGCAGGCAACAGTGTTTCCTATGTCACTTTAAAGAAGCAAATGTGGACTTTGAAGATGCAAGATAGACATAATATTGATGCTTTTGAACTTTTGTGTTGGGAAAGTCTCCTGAGAGAATCATGGACAACCAACAAACCAAACTAAAGGATCACCAAGAAAGCAACCCAGAGTTCTCACTTAAGGTACAAAAGACCATGCTCAACTTATCTTATATTTCACCCATTATGAGAAAATATCCTATCTCTCTGGAGAAAGCTCTAATACTGGGAAAGTTGGAAGGAAAGAGAAGAAGACAACCATCAACAAGGTGGATGAATCATTGGAAGACTCAATGGACCCAGACAAGGGACAAATTGACCTGGAGAAAATCTGTCTGTGTGGTCACTATGTGGTCATAATTTGACAGCATTTAATCAGTCAACGGTCACACCCAAAGGAGGAAAACTCTCATATTTTATAATATGAGGATTCACTCACCAAATCAGATTGTAGGCAATCTTCAGAATCATAAGTGTCATGCCCTTGTTAGAATCAAACTCTGAGAGAGAGGAGGAACAGCCAACAGGGAGTGGGAGTGTGGCTCTGGAGGTTGTGGAGGAGGCTGGAGAAGGGCAGAGGCTGGCTGGGCAGTCAGAGGAGGACCCAGGCCCATCCCCTCTCCATCCTAGGACATGCAGGGAGGTGAGGATAAGGGAGAGACACGGTCTCCTCAGGAGGAGAGGACCTTGATCCTCTTCATGGGCTGCAGCTGTGACAACTTGATAAGAGGACGGACATGCGTATGCTGGAAACAAAGGCGAACACTGGAAACAAAGTGTGGAATTATCTCTAGTTTATGGTTCCTCTCTGAGTTTGGCGTCCTTCCCAGTGTGTGTTTTGTTGTCTGTGGATGTCCTCCAGCCCTTATCTTGCCTGGTTTGTGTTGTTTTTTTATTGTTTATAATTTAAATGGCATTTCCCCCTTCTTGTAACTACTTGTGTGGGAGTTTTTTGTCTCCAGTCAAGGATAGTTGGAGCTTGGAAGCAAAGTGAAGGAATAAAAGGAGCTTCCCATGTTTTTTTGTGACTGTGTTTATTTTGTACCCACTCAGGGTCATCACAATAAGAACCAAATCCTAATGTGGATTGCTCATGGTTTCTTTCAAGCACACAAGAATTGCATAGCATTGTAGAATTGTAGAGATCGTGAGGATTCTCTTGTCCAGGGGTCTCTAACCTCCAGTCTGTAGACCAGCCCTGGTCTGTGGCATTCCAGAAACCAGGCCAAACAAACAAATGAACCCAGTAGTGGGATTCAACTGGTGTAACAACATATTCAGTGAGCGCATATGCAGCGTTAAAAAACTGCCCATTTTCAGCTTTAAAACTTGCCGTTTGCTGCAGCCCCAGGGAGTAAAACAGCTGGGCTGGAAATATAGGACAGACTAGGGCAGGGGAAGGTGGATGGGGCCAACTAATCGCTGGAACTACCGGTTCACCTGAACTGTTCCTAACCAGCTGAAACCCATCCCAGAATGAAGCCCCATTCATGGGATGCAGGCAGCACCTGCATGAAACTATGCCTCTTCCAGTCCATGTAAAAACCTCTCTCTGTGGGAGAGAGCCACTGATCTAGTCTTTTTGCAATATGAAGAAAAAGCAATTAATTCACCCATGGAATGGTATGATTTTCCTATAAGGCTTCCAGGATGGGCAGCCCAAAACTTCTATAGTTCTACATTTGCATATATTTTTCCATTAGGAAGTTTTTGCTTTAAATCAGTGTGGTTGCACTGATACTCATTATTTCCACTCTTAGTTTCTATGGGAAATAGTTCTTGAAGACCCTTCCTTCCTTCCTCCCTCTCTCCCTCCCTCCTTCCTTCCCCATCTCACTGTTGAACAACCTTTCATTTACATACCTGAACATAGCTACTACGCCTCCCATAAGTCTTTTCCTTCTAATACCAATATATTTCAGAAATCCCCAAAACATGCTTCAATTTTCTCTTACTCAAGTATTTGAGACTCATTGAAGGAATTATTCCTCTGTTCTGTTTCAGAAATGAGGTCATGATAACTATTTGGAGTATAAGTTTATTTTAAATGCTGATGAGATTGATAGTTTCTACAGGTGTCAGTCAGTCCCCTATTGGGTTGACTTAGAGACGTGTGATCACAAAAGGAAGAAATAGATATCATGCCAAACAGCTAGAGGGGTTCTTATTTTATTTTTGGAGAGTGTATTCTAAGCTGCAAATCAGCAGACATTACGGAAGAATTTTCTTTCTAATCTCACATGAAAACTGCTGGGCTAATTTCTCAGATAACACCCGGGATTCTAAACAGAGAGGGCCAGATCTAAAACCTCCAGCTTTGACATTGTACAAATGTATAAAACATAAACAGGAAAACAACCTTAATAATCAAGAGTGACCAGTGAGGAGCAAGGGAGATCTTTAAAAGAGGCACAGAGTTACATTCCAGGATATGAAAATGCAAGGCATCGTCTTAAAGACCTCCTGCCTTAAGAACATGGCATAACTTGCATAAAACAATAGGAACTCTAGACTGTGCAAATAAAACAATTTGTAGGATGCTTTTCATATTGTACCAGAACTGTTTATGCTCAATCATAAATCAGTGTTCTGACCAAGGCTTATTGAGACACTAACAAACACATGTTAGTCCCCAAACCCTTTTTTCTTTATTTCAGTGGCTGTGGATTTTATTCATTCACAGCCTATAATGAGTCTCAAACAGTTTGTTAATAATCCCATGGAAGTCTGCCAAAGTCCTTCAAGATAAGTCTGATAATCACACACCTTCATCTTTCTTGAAATGCTGCCAATGGCTGAATGTCCAATTAGTGACACAAGGCCAAATGCAGCACAAATTCAACACAGGGCTTCAGGGTTTAAACAGACCAGTATGAACAAAGTTGCTTCCTGCAAAGGTTTATGTCCCTTTGCTCTTCCTTTATGTGTTATGGGAGGGCCAATCACTTCCAAGCCTTATTCCTGACTCGCCCCTTTTGTCTTAACTGTTCTTGTCTTCTGGCAGCTCTGTGCACATGTGAACTGGGAACAGGGTCCTCTTGTTCCTCACCTCACTGCTGTCAGATTCTGGAGACTCCAGAGTCAGCACATAACTCCCAGATGGCCCTGGCACCATCTCTGTATCAAACACAGGATCCTCATCTGAGTCCTCACTAGATTCCCGGACTGGCCCATTTTTCTCCCCACTGTCTGACTCTGCTTCCATCTCCGCAGGCTGCCAACGGGCCACAACAATCAGTGAAGAAGGAAGATACTTGGAGTAAAAAAGACATTCCATGACACAGGTAGTCCTCAGCTTACAACCACAATTAAGCCCAAATTTTCTGTTGTTAAATGAGACATATGTTGAGTGAATTTGGCCACATTGTACAATCTTTCTTGTCGCCATTGCTAAGTGAATCACTGCAGTCATTAAGTTAGTAAAACACTTGTTGAATGTATCTGGCTTCTCCATCGACTTTGCTTGTCAAAAGGTTGCAAAAGGTGGATCACATGACCCCGGGACACTCATAAATATGATTTGGTTGCTAAGCATATGAACTTTGATCATGTGACTATAGGGATGCCACAATAGTTTTAAGTATGAAACATGGTCATCAATCACTTTTTAGAGTGCCATTGTAAGTTTAACTTCGCTGTCAGCCACTAAAAGAACTGTTGTAATTCAACTACTAAATATACTATCTGTATATTTGACATGGGACACAGTGGCTCAGTGGCTAAGTTGCTGAGTTTGGCGACCAGAACAGTCAGCACTTCGGTGGTTTGAATCCCTAGTGCCGTGTAATGGAGTGAGCTCCCATTACTTGTCCCAGCTTCTGCCAACCTAGTAGTTCGAAAGCATGTAAAAATGCAAGTAGAAAAATAGGAACCACTTTGGTGGGAATGTAACAGTGTTCCATGCGCCTTTGGCGTTTAGTCATGCTGGCCCCAGACAACAGAGACATCTTCAGACAGTGAAGGCTCTTTGGCTTTGTAACGGAGATGAGCACCACCCCTTAGAGCCAGAAACGATTAGCCCATATGTGCAAGGGGAACCTTTACCTTTACCTATATTTGACACACTATGTCACAAATATTTTTTTCCTATTAGACTAACAGAGTTCATTGGTTTCATATAGAATAATTTAAGAACAAATTCATCTATAATTATTAGTAATTTGAAGGGCAATAAAGGAAAGCTATTAATTATACAGCACTTGGTTTCCATTTCAAGTTTAGGTGAATCCATGACAATTCCACTTGTTCTGTAATGCTTCTGGCTTGAAACATTAGTTCAATTGAAGTTTATGCTGACTGATAAGCAGGGACTCATTTTAATCATCTGGGGAAGAGGGGAAATATTGGCAGCTCTGTTTATTTTAAAAATCTATTTTTGAATCAGAGGCACAGGAGGATTGGGCTGAAGAAGAAAATATTAGGTCATTTTTCATGCTTTAGAATAGGGGTTTTCATTTCTTTCTCAAGATCTCAGATGAGTAGTAGCACTAAGTCTGGTGATACACCAACATCCAAAAATACTTGATTAAATCAGAAAATAATTGCTCTTAACAGGTGATTATTTAACTAAACCACAAAACAAATGTTTAGAAATGCAGGCATAATTTCATTGATCTTCCACTGTGATGGGTAAGCTGAAGTTGGGACAAAATAAAAACCCTACCTTGGTCAAATTTCAAGAACGGTGAAACCAAAAGAAGCAAAGATGAAGAGAAAATTGTGAGCAAATGCATTTTTTTCTGCAATCTTGATCCTAGAGCATTATGGTGCTCTAGACCAATCTCATCACACTAAAAGTGGAGAAAGTCAGAATCATTTCCAGAGAATGGAGATTACCATGGAATAGCAGTTTTGAATGGGAAGAGTCATAAAATAAATTGGAAGATTTTTAGGGAAATGAGGCTGAAGTTAGAAGAATAAATGGATGAATATTTTTCATCGGGCTCGCTGACCAAAAGTACAGACAAAAAGAGCTTCCAAGATACATGTTGATCTTCTGCAATATGCTACCCAAAACATTTCTGCATTAGAAAGCATATACAAAATCAAGAAATGCCAGGAAGGTAATAACTTATTTCAATGCTTTCTTTTAGAATGTTTTGGAGAAGGAAGGAAGGGAGGGAGGGAGGGAAGGAAGGAAGGGAAGGGAAGGGAAGGGAAGGGAAGGGAAGGGAAGGGAAGGAAGGGAAGGGAAGGGAAGGAAGGGATGGGAAGGGAAGGGAAGGAAGGGAAGGGCAGAAAGGAAGGAAGGAAAGAAAAGGCAGGAAGGAAGCAAGGAAGGAAAGGAAGGAAGGAAAGGAAGGGAAGGAAGGAAGGTTTCAACTAATAATAGAAATAATAAGTCCAATGTGGGCAGGGAGAAGGAAGGAAGGCTGACAGCTAATGAAATGACCTTGCAGAAAAGGTTAGATGCTGTCATGGAAAAAAGTAATATCATACTCACATAGTTTCATTCCAAACTATTTTTTAAAATGATTTTATAAAAGTTAAGGAATCACTCCTCTGATTCTTATGAAAAATCCCGATGTTAAGAAAAGCCCCTTGCTTGGCCTTGTAATATTTGATTAAAGCTGCTCTCTCTATCTTTACCTACAAAATAAACTGATTATTTAAAAAACGTATAGAGGATTTTCTCAGGTATAAAATTGGCATCAGTCCAAGGCAGGAAGCCAAAAATAATATTGTGCACCTCAGCGATAACAAACAAGACTAAAGTTATATGCATCAGCAAGGAAAATCCGATATGAGTCCCTCCACACTTACTCTGAACCAAGTTTCTACTCATGACCATAATTATGAAATGAGTTTAACATTAAGTACCTGTCGATGAGCTTGTCAGTTGAAAGTTTGGCAGTTCAGTGGTTCGAATCCCTAGTGCCGCATAATGGGGTGAGCTCCCTTACTTGTCCCAGCTTCTGCCAACCTAGCAGTTTGAAAGCATGTAAAAATGCAAGTAGAAAAAGAGGACAGCGCTGGCTCTTTGGCTTTGTAATGGAAATGAATATCAGCCCCTAGAGTTGGGAATGACGAGCACATATGTGAGATGGGAACCTTTAGCTTACCTTACAGCTGCCTGACTGTAAGAAAGAAATATTTTATCCCTGGCTTTAAATGGGAGGATTTAAACATTTACATCAGAGGACTGTAAAGACTTTGACTCTTTCCCCCAAGCACTGGGCGTGGATGGAGGCTGAACTGCAAGAATGATTGGTCTGTGGCCAGGGGTTGGCAGGGAAGGGTTGTTTTGTTTCTATTATGTTTTAAACTAGCTGTGTTCTCAGCTGCTCAGTATCATCAGATGAGCTAGACACCCATATAAGTTGCCTCTCACACACTTCAAAGAGAACAGACAGAATAACAGAGTTGGAAGGCACCTTGCAGATCATCTAGTCCAACCCCCCTGCCCAAGCAGGAGACCTGACACCATTTCTGACAAATGGCACTCCAATCTCTTCTTGAAAATCTCATGTGATGAAACTCCCACAACTTCTGAAGGCAATTTCTGTTCCATTGGTTGATTGTTCTCACTGTCAGAAAGTTTCTCCTTATTTCAAGGTTAAATCTCTCTTGTTCAGTTTCCATCCATTATTCCTTGTCTGGCCTTGGAAAATAGGTTGATAGCCTCTTCTTTGTGTCAGTCCTTCAAATATTGGAAGACTGCTCTCCTATCTCCCCTGGTCCTTTTCTTCACTAGACTAGCTACGCCCAGTTCCAATAACTGTTCTTCGTATGTTTTAGTCTCCAGTCCCCTCATCATCCTGGTTACTCTTTTCTTTAGTTTTTCTCGAGCCTCAAGATCTTTTTATAGTGTGGTACCAAAGGACCAAAAAATGGAACTATGGATGTGGTTTGCTGGTCTCCCTGAATTTCCAAGAAGAGCAAAGAGGTAGAAGGAACATTCAGGTGTAGGAGATGACCAGGGCGAGCCCAGGGGAAGAATCAAGAGCATTACCAGTCTTGTGTCTCATCATGCCCACAAGTGATTTAAGTCTAACCTACCTTGATTTCGATTGACTCTTATCTAGCGCCAACTCATTTTGACCATTAGTAGTTCAGATTCTTGTAGAGAGTCATTTCACTGGTTAATTGCTCTCACTCTGAGGAAATTTCTCTTTAGTTCTAAATTGGTTCTCTCCTTGATTAAGCCCATGTCACACTGCCCAACGGATGCAAAAAGGACACAACGGATGAGCAAAATGTTCCATCCATTATTTTCCACTCTCAAAAGGGGCAAAAATTTGCATAACCGGAATGGAAAACACAGATGCGGGGAGGATGCAGGGCGGATGGAAAGCAGATGCAGAATGGAAGCCTAGCAGATGGAAACGGATGGGAGCGGATGGTACATCCCCTAGGCTTCCGGGGGACCTCAGCAAAGCAGACGCGGAACGGAAAGAGCAGATGCAGAGCGGACGCGGAACGGATGAAGCAGATGCACAGCGGATGCACATCGGAAGCCTAATGGATGCCTGGCATTGCGCATGCGGGGAGGATGCATTGCGTCAGCGCCGCGGATATAACGGAAGCAGCTTGGAAGCAGGTC
>BLBF01000039.1:27491195-27523734 GCA_015471245.1 Laticauda colubrina
GAATTCTTCCATGAACAGGTTTGCAATGACGGGTGACAGTGGTGATCCCATAGGGGCTCCTTCAATTTGCTTGTATCTTTGTCCTTTGTATATGAAATATGTGTTGGTTAGGCAGTTTTCTGTTAGTTCCATGAGGTCTTTAGCTGGACAGACAGACAGACCAATAAAACACCTTGGCATCCATTCGAAAATGCGATGTACTAACTGCCTCCGTTTTGCTTCCTCTCTATCCGTCCAGCATCCGTTTATTGACGTTTCATCCACTCCGAAAGTTTTGGGCTGCCCAAAACTTTTGCGGGGAAAATGTATCCAGTTTGTCCATTCTGCATCCGCTACACATCCGCTGTATCCGCTTGGCATCCGCTGCGCATCCGTGCAACTCTCATCCGCCCGACGCAGATAGGAAGCGGAATGGACGCAGAACGGATGCAGAACGGATGCAGAACAGATGCAGAATGGATGCAGCATGGAAACAAAGCATTTAAAGCAGAAAAAACATTCACAGAGGGGAGCTATCTCGCATATTAAGGATGTCTAGAGGATGCCTAGAAGATGCCTAGAGGATGCAAAGGGACACCTGTACTGCCTATAAAAAGGGGGAGCAACTCACCTGCATCTCCCTTTCAGAACAGCAGCCAAGCTGTGCAGACCTCTGCAGCCTTCATCTGACTCTTCCTCTTCCACAGCATCCAGTCATGTCTACCGTGGATTGTGACAAAGTCCTTTTGGCAGCCACCATCCTTCTTCAACAGTGCGAAACCATCTACAGGCTCTGTGAACTCTACTACAGGAAGAAAAGGAGGCACCCAAAAAAAGTCTGGGTCCAAAGATGGTTCACCAGAAGAGCAGAGGACGGACTGTACAACAAGCTGATGGTGGAGCTCAGGAACGAAGACACTCGGGCATTCCAGAACTTCATGAGGATGCCTCCAGCCATGTTTGATGAACTTGTGCAGTGGCTGACACCCAGGTTGACCAAAGCAAACACCAACTTCCAGCCCAGCCTGGACCCTGGGCTCAAGGTGGCACTCACTCTGCGCCACCTGGCCTCAGGGACCACCTACAGGAGCATGCAGTATGGCTGGAGGGTGCCACCCAACACCATCAGCATTGTGGTCAAAGAAGTGGTGCAGGCCATCATCGAAGAATACAAGGAGGAGCTCCTCCAGTACCCCTCCACTGAAGAAGGAT
Organism: Laticauda colubrina; assembly: GCA_015471245.1. NCBI lineage: Eukaryota > Metazoa > Chordata > Lepidosauria > Squamata > Elapidae > Laticauda > Laticauda colubrina. Next base: position 27,492,387 of record BLBF01000039.1, read on the forward strand.
GGAAGAAAGTTGCAGAGCAGTGGTATCAGAGGTGGAACATCCCCCACACCGTTGGAGCCATAGATGGCAAGCACGTGGCCTGCAAAGCACCAGCCAATTCGGGGTCCACTTATCACAACTACAAGGGCTTCTTCAGCATGATCCTCTTCGCCATGGTCGATGCTGACTACAAGTTCATGTACATCGATGATTCAGGCAACGGCTCATCTTCAGATGCCCAGGTATACAACGGCAGTCACCTCAAGGAGGGGCTGGAAGAAAACCTCATGGTGGGCTTCTCAGATCCAGACCCGCTGCCCAACGACAAGCAAGATGTGCTCTACTTCATCATGGGGGATGACACCTTCTCCCTCACAACCTAACTCATGGAGCCCTACACCTCCAAATACCTCACCCGTGGAGAGAGGATCTTCAACTACAGGCTGTTCAGGGAAAGGCAGGTGGTGGAGAATGCCTTTAGCATCCTGGCCAACAGGTTCCAGGTACTTCTCACCAACATGCAGCATAGCCCAGAGACCATGAGGAGGATCGTGGAAGCTTGCTGCATACTGCACAATCTCATGAGCGCCTGCTACCCAGTCTTGCAGAACAGGTTTATGGACCGTCAACAAGGCTATGGGGATATGGAGCCTGGGGAATGGAGGCAAGGGCAAAACCTGATCGACACTGGGGATGTGCAAGGCCCCAACAGAGCCTCACGTGAGGCGAAGAAGCAGCGCAACCTCCTGAAACACTGCTGCAACTCCCCAGCTGGAGCAGTGGAATGGCAAGACAGGATGGTAAATGCTTAATGGATGCTTCCTTCAGCCTGTCTCATCACTCAGATGAGATTGGGCCATGTATGTTTGGTTGGCCTACAATGAACAGGGCATTTAATAAAGAGTTGTGTTTATGTTGACATGTGTGGATGATTGATTATATCGTTATTGATAATAAAGGGCCATAGGTGTGGCACCTGGGAGGGTGGACCATGCAGTCTCACTATGCTTGCACTGGAGGTTTGTCTATCCCACTGCTGTCCTAACCCATCCCACAGCTATTACCCATGCCACAGGTATCCTAACCCATCCCACAGCTATCCTTACCCATCCCACAATCAAGCAAAGGCTTAAACCATTTCTAAACGTTTCCCCCAAGACTTTATTAAAAAAAAGAAATGAAACAAGTGTGTGAATCATAAATAGACTTTATTAACAACAAGCTATAAGACAAAAATGAGTCTTTGTCACTCCTCTTGGTCTTTCAGTCTCAGGGGTGAAGGGTGCAGGTGCTGTGGAAGTGGCTGGTGCTGGAGTGCTTGTCATCAGCTCCTCCAGAAGCAGAAGCAGCAGAAGCGCCAGATCCAGAAGAGTGAGCTCATGCTGCAGAAGTCCCAGCAGAACCAGAGTGAGGGCCAGGGGTGGGATGGTAGCCCTTTCCCTCTTGCCAGGGCTGGCAGCAGATGGCTGAGGCTTGCTGTGCTTCCGCATGGTTGTGGGGTTGCTGGCTGGCAGGGAGGCTGGCAGGAAACAAAGCTGGCAGGAAGGCTGGCAGGGAAGCAAGCACCAAGGCTGGCAGGAAGGCTGGCAGGAAGGCTGGCAGCAAGGCTGGCAGCCAGGCTTGCAGGCAGGCTGGCACCAAGGCTGGCACCAAGGCTTGCAGGCAGACATGCAGGCAGGGCAGGCAAGGCAGCCAATCCATCCAGCAGCTGGTCTTTTCTCTGAATGGCGACCTGCTTCCGAGCTGCTTCCTTTATATCCACGGGGCTGACGTAATGCATCCTCCCTGCATGCGCAATTAATGCCAGGCATCCATTAGGCTTCTGCTGTGCATCCGCTGTGCATCCGCTTCATCCGCTAGGCTTCTGCCCTGCATCCGCTCTTTCCGTTCCGCATCCGCTTTGCTGAGACCCCCAGGAAGCCCTGCGGATGTGCCATCCGCTCCCATCCGCTTCCATCCAGTAGGCTTCCGTTCCGCATCTGCTTTGCATCCGCTTTGTGTCCTCCATGCATCCGTTTTATCCGCTCCAGTTATGCAAATGTTTGCCCCTTTTGAGAGCAGATAACAATGGATGGAACATTTTGCTTGTCCGCTTTGTCCTTTTTGCATCCGTTGGGCAGTGTGACATAGGCTTTAGCTTTGGTGATCTTGAGAGCAGAACTGAGGAAGAGTAGAGGAAGAAGAAGGGAAAAAAAGGACGAAAGGAAAGAAAGTGAAAGAGGAAAAGAGAAAGAGAGCGAAAGAAAAATAGAGAGAAAGAGAAAGAAAGAAAAAAAGAGAAATAGGAAAAAAGACATAAAGAGAACAAGAAAAAAAATAAAAAAGAGAAAGAAAGATAGAAAAAGAAAAAGATAGGGAAAAAGAAAAAAAGAGAGCACTATAGCCCATGATTCTATGATCAAACTTCATTGCTAGGTCAACCCTTCAGCTAAATTATGGGATGATCTGTGGATTACTTTCAAAGCTGTTTCTCCAACATTTGCCTGTTCTCTGCTTTTTGGGTCACTATACGGAAGACAAAAGCATTCCAACTCATGAATGCTGCTGGCCAAATGCATATAGGATTTCATTTTTCAGACTTAGATTTCAAACACATGGGTCCCATTGAGATAAGGGCTTATGGTGAACAACCCCATGGTCCCATGTTCAAAATTCAGATGCTGGTAACTGATTCATATTTATGATGGTTGCAGTTTCCCAGGGTCATCTGATCGCTTTTTGTAAGCTTCTGATGGGGAAGTCAAATTCACTTCACAAATGCAGTGAATCACTGAACAATTGTGGTAAGAAAGGTTGTAAAATGAGGCAAAACTCACTCAACAAATCTCTCATTTAGCAACAGAAATCTTGGGCTCCCTTGGGGTCATAAGTCAAGGACCCCTTGTACTGGCCTACTCCTTTTTGTGGTCAACAATTAAAGGATGAATCAAAGAAACATCAGCAGCCAATGCAGAATCAGTAAGTAGAATAATGCAGATAATGAACAGAAACAATCTTGCAGAAATAAAAGTAAATAATCCAGTACAACCAGCCTAGAGATTATAATAATATGAATATCACATGTCACATAGATTCCCTTTTTACACTGTGTCAATGTTAAGAAAATATAAAATGGTGTTATTCTTAAATAACTTGAAAGATCCTAAGTACTCCTGTGAGAATGGTCTGGTATGGGTTTCTTAGTGAAAGGAGAGGTATCTATATTAAAGGGATTTAAAATGCTTGGAGGAACAACAGACATTCGTCTGAATTATTAAAAGACTAAAGAAATGCATTGTAGCAGAGACCACATCACAGTCATTACAGCTGAGCAAATGCTACATATCTCCTTGATGATACCAGAACTCTTCTCGCTCTTCTTCGGGAATAAATTCTGGAGGGATGGAAACTAATCAAGGACAGAACCAACCTAGAACAAAGGAGAAACTTCCTGACAGTTAGAACAATTAAACAAGCTGTCTTCAGAAGTTGTGTATGCTCCAACACTGGAAGTTTATAAGAAGAGATTGGACAACCATTTGTCTCAAATGGTATAGGTTTTCCTGCCTGAGCAGGGGGTTGGACTAGAAGACCTCCAAGGTCCCTTCCAACTCTGTTATTTTGTTTAAAGGGGATTTTAGAATTGGTGCACAGTCAAGTTTCTGCAATATTCTGCTGGTATTTTATTTTACTCCTGTTCAAATGAATAAAATCCAAAACATGTCTATGTGTCAAACATTTCTTTCAAATGGAAAAGGGAGATCATTTATTGCAAAGTGTCACCAAAGCTAAGTCAATGGCCCTTAATCAAGGATTAATTACCTGCTTGAAGGGATGCAGTGGCTCAATGCCTAAGCTTGAATGCTAAGCTTAATGCTGAGCTTGTCGATCAGAAAGGTCGGCAGTTTGGCGGTTCGAATCCCTAGCACTGCGTAACTGAGTGAGCTCCTATTACTTGTCCCAGCTTCTGCCAACCTAGCAGTTCGAAAGCATGCTTAAAAATGCAAGTAGAAAAATAGGGACCACTTGGGTGGGAAGGTAACAGCACTCCATGAGTCTTCTTCATTTAGTCATTCTATCCACATGACCATAGAGATGTCTTCGGACAGCGCTGGTTCTTCGGCTTTGTAATGGAGATAAGCACCGCCATATAGAGCTGGAAACGACTAGCATGTATGTGCTAGGGAAACCTTTACCTTATTACCTGCTTGTGTGTTGATTGTTTTGTTTTGATATCATTCTGTTTCATCACTCTGTCCAGTATGCTTCACTATACCCACCATCTTCCCTTCAGATGCGAGGATTTGTCATTTCAGAATTCTTAAAATACAACTCAATCCTGAAATCACTGCATTTGTTACTGGTGCATTTCCAGATCCAGTTCAAAGGACGTTATTATTGTCACTGAATGCTTTAAATTGTTCCATGTGGTCTAGGCAACTGGAGAAAGTCTGTTGAAGGATCCACTTCCAGGCAAGATTGATGTAGCATAGATCAAGCAACATCTAGAATACCGTTATTTAGAATACCACACTCCTGGAAATAGGAATAGCTCTGACCTTGTGTCAGCGTTCCAGGGAAACAAACTCCAACACCAAAACTCCAAGGCAGGCATTTTCTCCAAGTTCCATTTTTTATTAGAGATGCTGGCACATCTGGGAAAACCCAAATCTGAGAGTTCTGAGTTTTCCTCCAATAATTAAAAATCACAAAATCCATCCCCTGCACCCATTACTCCATCACATGGCCCAATCACCACCCATTCCAACTTGAGACATCCCTTAAACCACTCTTCATCCAGGTGCAGGAATAACATGACCTTGACTGTAAAGAAGAATGCTATTATGTCTAACTACAAACACTCTACAAAATCCCCCCTCCCAATTTCCCAGGCACAGAAATGTGTCAGCGTGAAAGCTTCTGGTGCTAATATGGCTTCCAAAGCTGACATCTTGTTTATTTTTTACAACAAGCTAAACCTCATCTATCTGATTGTGTTTTTGATTCTTAGTTGGTCTTAGGCACCTTGTTTACATGATTTTTATCCTTACAATTTGTTAAAATGTCCCTCCTATCCTCTGAGGGTCCTCACCCATTGGGGTGAAACAGAAATAGTGGGCATCATTAAACAAAACATATACATTTCTGAGCCAAAGTCCACATCTAGATTGGGGAAAGCTGATTCATTAAGTGGGGATGGCTGAACTTCTAAAGGCTGCATATGTTAAAATTCTGAGCACACCTAGGCTTTTAAAGGAGTTTGAATTCAGAATGCTTTTCTTACCCAGCAAGATCAAGCATCAAGATTGGGGAGACTGTGCAGAACAAGAGAGAATTGGGGGCAATGTCAATGGCACAGCTGTGCTGTTATACCTTGATAAAAAAAACCATAAAATTGAACACAATGATGGGTTTTTCACTATTTTCTCAAAAAAAAAAAAAAAAGGTAAGTATTTCAACTGGGTGTCTGAGTTATGAACTCAGTAGAGAGTTGGAAGTGTGGTCCAGCATACCAAACAGATGGACCAAGGTAAAAAGTGGAATCATAGGGAAAGAGTGTTGAATGTATCCAGACTCTGGATACTTCTTATGATGAGTAGCTTCTGCCTAATTGGATGAAGAATCATTTTAAATTAATTAGAAAGATATGGGCTATACATTTTTGAAATATCTTCTCCTATGTTCTTTTCACATAAATGAAGAAAGAATTGTACAACAAATATCAACTTGATTACAGAAGAATCTACAGAGTATGTATGCTGAATCAGTGAAGACAGTGTCCTACCTCAATTAAATCAGAGTCATAATCATTCTTTCTTTCAAAATTCCCTTACCCAGGAATTGGGAATGTCTAGTGCAAAAGGCTAACCTGCCAAAAATTGCGCTCACACGCCAGCACTCAGAAGGCAATGCACGTGGCCTCTCTGCACCCCCTGCACATGTATGTGCAATTCCCCCCTCTACACTGCCTCCCCTTAACTGCACTGCACACTTCCCAGCTGATTTTCAGCCCATGTGAGTCCTTTTTCAGCCTCCCAGAAGCTCAAGGGAAACCTCTGCAGCCTTTGGAGGCTGAAAAACAGGGCCATTTCATCATTTCCTGTATTTCTGGAAATACCAGAAGTGATGAAATGGGCCCATTTTTCGGCCTTCAAAGGCTGCAGAGGCTTCCCTCGAGCCTCAGGGAGGCCAAAAAAAAGCCTCAAATGGGCTAAAAATCATCTGGGAGATGTGCAAATGTGCAGTGCAGGTAAGTTTGGCTGGGGCTTGCGTGCTTGCACAAATGGCTCTGTGTGCCACCTGTGGCACACATACCATAGGTTCGCCATCACAGGTCTAATGTAATGAAAAGAAGGACTAGGGTGTCAAGATAGGAATGCTCCAATATCTTGAGGCTGCCAAAAAGGAAGAGGGAGTCAACTTATTCTCCAAAGCACCTGAAGGCAGAACAAGAAACAATGGATAGAAATTGATCAAGGAGAGAACCAACCTAGAACCAAGAATTGACAGAACAATTAATCAGTGGAATGACTTGTCTTTGGAAGTTGTGGGTGCTCCATCAATGAAGTTTTTTTAAGAAGAGATTGGAGAACTATTTGTCTGCAATTGTATAGACTCTCCTGCTTTAGCTAGTGGGTTGGACTAGAAGACCTCCAAGGTCCCTTCCAGCTCTGTGTTAAAGAAGTCTATTCTTAAACAAAAATAAAACCACTAGGCAATCAGACTTGCCAAGATATGTTGGCAAGTATTCCCTTTGGAGAATTGCAATTAAATAGTCTTTGTGTATTCATATAACTTCTGCTGGATCTGTTTCTTGACTGTCCTGGGCATCCAGATGGATTGATAAACAGGTTAACAAGGCTTCATCTCTTGATCATTGGGTAGATGTATAAGGCTTATGAAATAACCAGGCAAATGATAGTGGCTTCCCTTTGAAGTCTTTATTCCAGAATTCAACAAATAAGATCTTAAAGTTGTAAGGGTCTACCCTTCCACTTATGTCTTACTTGCTTTCTGATTGCCAATATTGCATGATCACATCCTTATGAAAATAACCTAGAAAAATGTTTAATTACCATTACCATATGATCTAAGCCTCCACATTCACTGCTTGTTGCAAGTAGCTTATGAGGCCGATATAAAAATGCTTGGTCTTTTAAGAAGATCTATCAGGGACAAAGAATCAGGGACATATGTTATAGCAATAGCACATAGACTTATATATCACTTTATATATCACATCTACATCCCCCTCTGAGCAGTTTACAGAGTCAGCCTCTTGCCCCCCCCCCAACAATCTGGGTCCTCATTTTACCCACCTGAGAAGGATAGAAGGTTGAGTAAACCTTGAGCCTGGTGAGATTCGACCTGCCAAATTGCAGTGGGAGTAGCTTGCAGTACTGCACTCTAACCACTTCACCACCAAGGCTCTTTATGTTGCTGTTGCTCAATAATCTCTGCAAGAATCTAGTCAAGTAACATCCAGTGATAAACTGATGCCAAATAAGGGTCAATAGAATTCAAGAAGGGTTGGATTTAGACCATTTGTGGGAATGTAATGACTCTAAGCTAATGACTCATTTTACTTTGCCCTCCCCTCCAGCTCTGCTTGTTCTTCTGCTACAGCAGGGGTGTCAAAATCACATTGTCATGATGGCATCATATGACATATTATGACTTTTTTCTCCTTTGATAAACTGGACATGGGCATGGACAGCACATGACATATCTGGCCTGTGCACCAGGAGTTTGACAGCCTGTTCTACAGGATCTCGTTATAATAATGGTAGTTTCATATAAGAAATTGGTGTCTGTGAGAGGGGGGGAGGAGGGAGGGAGGGAGAGGAAAAGAGAGAGAGGAGGGAAAGAGAATAATTGGTTTTGGTAAATTATTATTATTGTACATATTTGTAGTGTTGCTCTCCATGATACTGAAATTTAATTGTTTCTGTATCTTCAAGTCAAATTAAGCAGTGGGATTGAAAATAAATAAACAGCATTAACAAAGAATTGTGACATTCTATATTAATAAAGCAATGGCTATGAATTTTAAGAATATGATATATCTTGCAATGTTAAAAAGAATTGTTCTACATAATACTTTTACGTCTACATTTGTTGTATAAATCAAAGAATGTTTTTAAAAGAACATCTAGTAAGTTCATGTTGGTAAAAATATATAAAAATATTCTCATGGTATGGTTTTTTTCCATTTTGATTTAATAACATGGGTTTGTTCATATAGCGCTAAACTAAATTAAGCAGTTGTAAATTGTGAATGCAGTTCTGGATTAGACGTCCCAAATTTGGAATTTATCCTGACAGAAAAAAAGTATGGATTTGTCAAGGATTTCAGAACAAAAGAGAAGAAGGAATAGAAGGAAGGGAGGGAGGGAGGGCAGATTATTCTTAGTTTGAGGACAAGTCACTCCCAATTAATAATTTTGGGACATTTAGCAATGCCAAATTTTGCAAAGAAAAAAAAAAGCAAATCCTCTGTATCTTAGCAACTTTCTCCTCCTCCTAAGATCTCTGATCTATGTTGCAAATAACTTTTATTAAAGATTTTAATTACAAAAGCAAAAACAAATTCAGAGAGGAAAAGAAAAATAATAAAAGGTGCAAAGAAAAGGAAATGACTTCTCCTTTCTTCACATTTTCTTCTTCTTAATTTTCTTTCTTCTTAATTTTCTTCACAGAAAATTATCTTTCTTATAGATAATTTCAGCAACTTATCATCTTGTCTTAAAAGATAATAAATAGTTTATTCTTCCTCATATCTAATCTCTTATATAAACAAATCCTTATTGCCTCATTGATTTAGTTCTGGTCAGCAAAATTCCACTAAGGGCTACCAGAGATAATAGCATACATGTTTTAATATTAATCAAATAAACCAATTTTATATTTCTTCCAATTTACTTATGACAACTTTAATCATTGATGCCTTCAAATAACATCCTGCTTTAACATTCCTTATTTTCATTTATTCTTTCTCCCTTCTCACAACATACTTCAAAACATCAACAAATTTCCAATGTTGGAAAACCATCCAAGTCACTCTTCTGGTTTCTTACTTATATATCCCTTCATTATTAAGACTTAGCTGGTTTATTCTGAATACCCCATGTAACATCTTTCTCCATATCACTTTTGTAGACTGTTATTTTAAAATCCACTTTCCAATCAATCTCATTTATTTAAACTAGGAACTCTACTGGACTTAGGAACCACAGATGAAAAATAATTATAACCTGTTCAAAAAGGAACAGTGAGACTAACTGCACACACTGTACAGTATGTTTTATTATTTGGGTATGTATGGGTTTATTATATTAAATTTTGTAGCATTAAAAGTTATATATTGCATATGATACAAACATGGTGTCATATATATAATATAACATGCAAATATTGGTTTTACAAATCTGTAGTGCAGAGATTTGATTTTGAAGCATCTCAGTACATTCTAAATTGACTCATGTTTTAAATGAAACTGTCAAATCAAATCACCCATAGATTTTGAATTGATTTGATTTGGGTTTGAACCAGTCCACCTGTCCCTACTTAATATATACTGATTCCTAAGAGTTCTAAACAAATTTCATAATCAGATTACTACACATCCCAGAAAAAATATTCTTTTTCATGTCCTAAAAATGGTACACATCTTGGTACACTCAGTCTTTTGATGTCAGCCTCTTCAGGGTTTCTCTACGTCGCGATGAGAATCACCTTTTCCACACCGTGACTTGAATCTCCCCACACTGGCACGCTTCTCTACAAGATGTGTGCACCCCTAAGGGTCAGTCCAACAGCAAGAGAAGGTAGCGTGAAACCCAGCGAGCTTCAACACCTCCATTCATCCATATCTAGTCACTGGAAGTTGAGTTGCTAGTTTGTTTGTTTTTTGAGTTTTTTTCTTTTTTCTTTTTTTTCTGTGTGTTGTGTATGTGTTTGTTTGACATTTTAGTTGTATAATTAATAAAGTTTGTTTTTTTTAAATGTCCCAAAAAAGAAAAAAGGGAAAAAAATGGTACACATTTTCACACAGAAGTGTTCTGTTTCTGCATGACTAAGAATAATTGGAAGAAGAATGGACTGAAAGGTACATGAAATTTTGTACAAAATGTAGTTTTCTCCAATTTACAGTTTGGGGAACATTTCTTATTTCTTTAAGCAAATGCAACTTTTCTTTAGGTCTCCATTTTTTTGGTTTCTCTTGTTTCAGAAGTATGTACAAACAAAAAGGCAAAATTTGCAAAACCTGGAGGATAAAATCACTTTTGTTCGGGCAGCATATATTTCTCTGCCAGAGAACAAATTCATTTCACACCTCCAGATCGTTCTTGGAATTCTTGTCAAAGTCCTTTACATCACATCTGTCTGGGAAGTGCTTTTTAAGAAATTTTGTCTGATCTTTCAAATCTTTCATAGTAATTTATTTGGGGATCATATTGTTCAAAAGACTCTTCTCAATCTAAGAGATTTACTTCTAAAACTGTCTGTTTGGTACCACAGTTTTTGGTACCGCAACCAAACAAGGCAGACTTCAATGGATGGTTAGGAATGCAGAAAAAATAATTGCAACCAGCCTACCTTCCCTTGAGGACTTGAATATTGGAGGAGGGACTCAGAGGGGGTGCTGAGAAATATCTACCAGATCCTTCACATTTTGGATATAAACTGTTTCAACTTCTCTCCTCCAGACACTGCTATAGGGCACTGCATGTCAAAACAACTAGACACAAAGACAGACTTTTCTCTCGTGCCATCACTCTGCAGAACACCAAATTCCCACAGTACTGTCTTATGTCCAAGGATATTTCCCCATGTCCTTTGTCTGTACTTCTATTATCTTTCTCATCTTTTCTACTCCTTTCTCCTATTGGTATCGTATGATTATTTTGTTATTTATATATATACTGAGAGCTCATGCAGTGGAAACAGATTACCTGTGTCCAATCACACTTGGCCAATAAAGTATTCTATTTCTAGACTTTTGCATGCAAAAATGAGTTGCCAGGTGCTGGTCTGGAAAAGGACTAACCCAATGAAAATAAGCATTTTGGGCATCCAATTAACCAGAATGTCCAGAGGTTAATACTTTGCTCATACCATTTTGAAACAACATCTGAGAAAGAGATGAAGGTATAAAAATAAAAACAGGAAAACGTCAAATTATTTAAAAAAACAACAACATGCATATTCTATACAGACTTTAAGTGGGGTGGGAGAGGCATACAGTACAACTTTCCTAGCATATGCATTTCATTTCTGTGGGGGGAGGAACATCTGTTTTATACAGGCCTTCTCGATTTCATTGTACTTGTTGGTTTCCATATTGGGGGGGGGGGGAAATCACCTGCCTTTTTCATCAAACAGTCTCTTTTCTTGATTCAGGACAAAATTCTTCAACCTGTTACATTACACCTTTTATGTGACACCATAATATTTCATCAAAGGCATGAGGGGAGTCAGTTTCTATTTGCTTTATTCCTGTTTCCGGCTCTTCTTATGTCTCCTTCATCCCTCCCCCCCACACACACACACATTGTTATTGACAAAGTGGGGCAGAAGGAAACCATATTGTTTATGCCATCGGAATTGATCATAAGTGTGAAAGAATCATTTGCTCAGCTATTTGTGTCTTCAAAAACTCCCCTAACACAGTTCAGAATGCTGAATAATTTAAACATGCCATTTTTACCAGTTAGTTGACGAGAAAGGAACACAATTATTCAGTTATAGACAGCGTGTAAACCCCTTTCCTGTTTCTTTTTGGCTCCCTTATTCTTTCTTTAAGGGACACAGTGGCTCAGTGGCTAAGATGCTGAGCTGGTTGATTAGAAAGGTTGGCAGTTCAGCAGTTCGAATCCCTAGCACCATGTAACAGAGTGAGCTCCTGTTACTTGTCCCAGCTTCTGCCAACCTAGCAGTTCAAAAGCATGTAAAAATGCAAGTAGAAAAATAGGAACTTCCCTATTAGGGAAATAGTTCCCTTCTTTTGGTGGGAAGGGAACAGCATTCTGTGCACTTTCTGCATTTAGTCATGCTGGCCACATGACCACAGAGACATCTTCAGACAGCGCTGGGTCTTCAGCTCTGTAAGGAAGATGAGCACTGCCCTCTAAAGGTGAAAATGACTAGCATGTATGTGCGAGAGGAGCCTTTACCTTTTTATCTTTAGTTCTTTTTTTACTCCCTCCATTTTGGGGGGTGATTCTTTTTAAATGGCTGTTAAGAGAAAAAGAAAGAGAGCTTAGCAATTAATTGATTTGTTCAGTAGTTGGCCATTCCAATTCAGTGTTCAAGCTTAATCCTAGGAGAGTCTACTGAAAACAAAACAAAGCATTTTTAGTTGAGCTGCATTTTTAAAAAATAAGGAATAAAAAAGTAAGCCAAAAGACAACTAATTATAATTATAGCATCAAACATTTTTTTAAAAAAAAATCACTAAAATGAACTTGCAGGACTTAAAAAAAAGTGACAGTGAAATTGACAATAAAGACAATAACACTCCAAGCTATTTTGAGAAAAGTGACTGAAGAACCATTGATATATATATTTTTTAAAGTGGATAAAGATAAAATCCCTACAAGATAAAATGTCTTGTAGAGTGGCATTTCAACTTACAGTAGATGGCAAGAAACCTCTTAGGTCCCTCCCTCTTGGTATGTATTAAAGATGTGAAGAAATTTGATGTTTTGCGACTGAAACTGCTCAATGAAAATAATTAAAGAGGTAAAGCAGTACTTTGAATTATGTGTGAAGACGAAAGTAGGACTTCCCAACATGATATAATAACAATACCCAACCTATATCCTGCCCACTTCTGATCCATCTTTTAAGGCAATCTGATATAGGATATACTAAAGTTATCTCATGGTGAGCACATTCAGTGGACAAGTTTCTTCCAATCAGACCAATTCTCAGATGGATTAAACATTAACATCCTAACATCCATGGAACAGAAATCACTATATATGTTTTCTTTAGACCAACAGGGAAACTGAATGAAAAATAGAACATCCCAAAATTGTCATTTATCCTTTGATTGCTTGTTCATCAGTTATTCTGGTTAATCCAGGCCAGGGATGGGATTCTCCCAGTTCTGACTGTTCGGGCAAACACTTTGTTCCAATGATCAGCTGGTTCTGAAGGGTTCACTCCGATGAGCATGTAGGCCCACCCACCTGCCCCTGCTCTTCCCTGTGCTGTATGTTTTTTTCTTAGAGCACAGCTAATTCATGTGGCAGAGTGGTTTGCTGCACCTCAGCTGTTTTCCTCAGCTGCAGTGGATGGTAAGTATTAGCTTTTTTAAACGTGGTGCATGCATGCAAATCGTACGCTTACCAAACTGGTTGTTTTACCAGTTGAATCACACCCCTGATCCTGACTGATATAAAATTTGGGAAAGTTTCTTTTTGAGGCTTACCTCAACTTAATGGAGCAACTGTAACTACTTAGGAAAATTTTAGCATTAAGGGATGATGTCTAAATTGAATAAATTTAAAAAAAATGTGACCCATGAAGCAGGATTAGAATAGAATAGAATAGAATAGAATAGAATAGAATAGAATAGAATAGAATTCTTTATTGGCCAAGTGTGATTGGACATATAAGGAATTTGTCTTTGGTGCATAAACTTCCAGTGTATGTAAAAGAAAAGATATATTCATCAAGAATCATGAGGTGCAACACTTTATGATAGTCATAGGGTACAATAAGCAATCAAATTATATTAGGGAACAATCAATATAAATCGTAAGGATACAAATGACAAAGTTACAGTCATACAGTCACAAATGGGAAGGGATGGGAGATAAGGAGTGATGAGAAGGTTAATAGTAATATCAGTGCAGACTTTGTAAATAGCTGAACAGGGTTGAGGGAATTATTTGTTTAGCAGAGTGATGGCTTTCAGGAAAAAAATTGTCCTTGTGTCTAGTTGTCCTGGTGTGCAGTGCTCTATAGCATCATTTTGAAGGAAGGAGTTGAAACAATTTATGTCTGGGATGTGAGGGGTCTGTAGATATTTTCACAGCCCTCTTTTTGACCTATGCAGTATTCAGGTCCTTGATTGAAGGCAGGTGGGTAGTAATTGTTTTTTTCTGCAGTCCTAATTACTCTCTGAAGTCTGTGTCTGTCCTGTTGGGTTGCAGAACCAAACCAAACCATTATAGAGGTGCAGATGACAGACTCCATCATTCTTCGGTATTAGCAGCTCCTTGGGCAGTTTGAGTTTTCTGAGTTGGCGCAGAAAGAACATTCTTTGTTGTGCTTTTTTGATGACGTTTTTGATGTTAGGTGTCCATTTTAGGTCTTGTGATATTTAATTAGTTCTTGACTTACAATCATTTGTTGTAAGATTCATTTGAAATTAAAACAACAATGAAAAATGTGACTTACAACTTCCTTAAATTTTAAAACTCTTGCAGCATCCTTTGGTCACAGGATCAAAATTTGGTTGCTTGGCAACCAGCACCAGTTTACCATGGTTATTCCTGAGCCCTGTGATTTCTTTTTATGATCTTTCCAGCTGGGTTCAGACAAACAAAGTCAATGGAGGAGAAAGCCAGATTCATTTTTAAATGTTGTGATTCACTTAACATCTGTTTCACTACCTTTGCAAAAGAAGTCACAAAATTGAGCATGAATCCCTTTAAAATGACCTTGCTTAGCAATGGAAATTCTGGTTCTAGTTGGGTTGTGGGTTGAGAACTACCTTCAAGGCTGTATCTAAAGGCTCCAGGTGAAAGCTCACCATAAATGACCATGATAAAAAAAATCTGAATACAAAAAATAATAATACAAAAACTGGGATATTATTGTGGCTCACCAGCAGCCAGCAGAGCTGGCGGAAGACTTGGACAGTGAGAAGGTTGGGGAGGAACATGGGCCAGTCCTGGAGTCTGGGGAAGGCTCTGAGTCAAAGGCAGAGATGGGACCAGGGCCATCCGATGGTTATCAGCTGCCTTTGGAGTCGGACATCAGTGGGGCAGAAGGATAGCTGGAGCCTGTTCCCAGTGTGCACATGCACAGAGCTGCCAGGAGAAGGGAACAGTTAAGGAACAAGAGTCAACCCAGGAATAAGGGCACAGGTGGCTGGTGAATGGTCCCTCCCAGAGGGAATAAAGAGGAGCAAAAGGGGAATGGTGTTTATAGGAGACAATTAGTTTAATTAATTAAGGTAAAGATCTGTTCCTGACTTCTTGCCAAGTAATTTCTGCTACAGTGTGGAGTTTGGAAAATATTGGCCTGGCAACTCTCCAAGCCTGATAAAGGTTTGTAGTTGTGAAATCTCATGAAAGACTCTTTTTCAGGGACTTTGCTGGAGAGGAATTCCCTTTAACTTAAATAAAAGGGGCTTTATCGGGATGAGGAGTCAGCTTCATGATCTTGGGAAGCCTAGGTCAGAACAGATATAAGGGAAGGGCTGGGGTCCAACTTTCTTTCTTGACAATTTTTAATATATAGAAATTGGATTCCTTAACAGAAGTGCATCCATTTTTCAGGTGGACGTCTAAATTTATAGCTCAGAACGTAATATGCCAGGCAAAGTTTTCTAGCTCCTTTTTAAAGTAACTCATTGTGGCAGCAGGCCATAAAAAACATTGTGAGAATGTTAAGGGAAAAAACTCATCTGTGACACATGGCCTAGACTGGTCTGCATCTTCATAAATAATGGAGTAAGATGATGCTTAGTTGAATGAACAAGGAGGTTGTTGTTGTTTCTTAAGGAGAGATGGCTTGACGCTACGTAATTTGAGATCGGATTAGACATCTGAATAGAAATCTATTTGTGGGAATGGAATGGAATGGAATGGAACAGAATGGAAGACCAGAAGAGAATAACAAGTTTTGAAGGGACCATGGGGGTTTTCTAGTCCAATGCCCTGCTCAAGCAGGAGACTCAATACCATTCTCAACAAATGGCTGTCCAGTCCAGCAGTGGGATCCTACCTGTCCCACTACCAGTTCGGTGATCGTGTACGCGATCACTTTGCCACTCAAGTCACTCAAGAGAAAAGGCAATGAGGCCAATTATTCAAAAACATGCATCGTAACCTCTCCTAGGCCTACAGTTAAAAAAAAGTCAGAATGATATCTACAAAATTTGGTGATCAAATCTTTGCCTATTTCTATGCATCAAGCCAGTTAGGGCTCCAAGCTAGAGATCAGGAGACTGTGAGTCATTACCTGGCCTCAAGCCAAGATCAGCTCCGTGATCTTGGGCTAGTCACATCCTAGATGTAAACAATAGCTGAAACCAGGGGGCTTCTCCAAACTGCACAGAATCTTAGCTAGGGGCTCTCCTGAACCCCTGCGAACCCCCATCAGCCCATCCCTGGCTGAAACAAGGAACCACCAATAACATACCCACCTACACTGACAGGGCATGCATATGCATATAAAAAGGCAAAAAATTCCCTGCCCTTCTGGCATTGATGGTATGACTGTGGGAAGAAATATCCATCTGGTTCAGTTCCAAGCTGGGAGAAAGACACTAGAAACATAGAGGCTGATTGGAAAGATGGTTTTAATATTCACCAATCAGCAGAAGCCCATGGGTTCTGGTCCAGTTGACCACATGGAGTTGAGAGTGGGGGTGTGTTATGTCTTCTCTTGGGCTTTGTACTTGAGCTTCCTGTTCCTGTGAAAGAACATGCATTCTATTGGCTGTTGTCAGACTCCCCTGGAGCCATTTAGAGTTTATATAGGAGACATATCTGGCTTTATTGGCCAAGTACAAATCGTAGGTGATTGTCTGAGCTAAGATTGGTTGAAGTTTCTGAGGGTGATACAATGAAGGGCTTATGTTCTGAAAGGATGTTGGGTAATTCCTATTGTGGTTTAATGGCTTTTGTCCTGTCTTGGCTCTTGGGTGAGGATATTTGCTTATGAATAGAGCTATCTAGAAACTTGTCTTCTTTCAATACACTCTTTATGTCTTAAGTACTGACATCTGCTGTGGGCTATTGAGGAAAGTGGGGGTTGCTTTCTGCCTCTAAAAAACCCTGATTCTCCATTTCTCCCTTTGGATAAATATAATAGTCTTCCTTTTTAAATATTTCTCAAAATATTTCATTCTTCTAGGAGAGGGGTAGATACTGATTTTTTACATGACCTAGTTGGGGAATGAAACATCTGCAAGAAAAAAAACAAGGATCCCATGGTCACATCCTATCAAGAGGACATCCTTAAGAAAGGAATCAAGACCAAAAGTACCACTTCTGAAATCTTGTTAAGAAAACAATCAGTATTTGTCCAGACAGTGTCAGGAGTCAATATAGAAGGTACTTCTGTGTTGTATACAGGATAGAATTTCAATTCCATGGATGAAGCCACCAACTTGGCATATTTTATCTCTCTAACAGATGCCTCTCCCATCAACTCTACTCCAGTAGTTTTTTTTTTTTTTTTAATTACTACCTGGTCTGTGGGCATGCCTTGGTGGGTGTGGTATGTTTTTGTAGGTATGGTGTGGCTTGGTGGGCGTGGCTTGGTGGGCGTGGCAGGGAAAGGATGCTGTAGAAATCTCCATTCCCTCTCCACTCCTGGGGGAAGGATACTGCAAAATCCCCTCCCCTCCCCACTCCACTAACCTGCTTTCCAGCTCCGTTCTCCTGTGCAAGGCAACAAAAGAAGACCCAGCCAATCATCTGGGACTTGGGAGGCAGAGAATAGATTTGCCGGTTCTCCAAACTAATCAAAATTCCCACTACCAGTTCTCCAGAACTGGTCAGAACCTGCTGAATACCACCTCTGCCCTATTCACTCATAATCCACTGCTGTCGGGAATACTGAGTGAAATATATTTTCAGACAACGCTCAACTTTATCCTGTTAGCACAGAAATGAAGAGATTCAAGGAAAAGGAAAGAGTTGGTTTGCATGCAACTACAGCAACATTGCCACAGTAATAATGGTCTGTTGAGAACCTCTTACATCCCATTATTCTACAGTTACCTTCTATTGAGGGAGCTTTGACTGACACATTCAATCATTTATATTTGATAGAATTCACACCAGCTCTTAAAATAAAGTGAAATTTAAAAACTTTTCACTTGACAACTAGAACAGAATGTCTTCCTGCTCTGTGAAAATTTTCCACAATTTTTTTTTTTTTTGCTACCCACCAAAATATGGGTCTGTTTTATGATTTGTTTAAAAGTTTCTGTATTCCAGTGGCCTTTTAAGTAACCAAGCATTTATTTAAAGAGGGTGAGTCAACAGGAGGAGGAAGGCAGCTATATTATATTTGCTGAGCATGGCCTAAAATATTATGGGAGATAATTATCATTGTTCTTATTTTTTATTGTTTTTTTAATTTTATTGATTTTTAAAACAAACATAAACAAACAAAACATAAAAACATCAAGCCATCTTCCATATATATATATATATATACAGTGTGCCGGTTGGTTTACAGATTGTTTTGTGCTTCCATTTCGTAGTCTTCAATTACAATTACAATTACAATTACATATACACTCTCGTACTTTCAATCAAATATTAAGTACATAAATATCATTATTAATCAATCATTTGACCATACTTTTATTCATTCATGTTTTACAAAAAGTCATATTTTACTTAATTTGTTTTATAATGGTTCATATTATCATCCCAAATCTATCCTAAAATCATTTTGTAGATATAATAAGAAAAGAATACATCTTTACATATTTATTATTTTCTAAGAATCAATATATTTCATTATTATGTTTTATTGTCTAACCATTGATAGAATAGATCCCAAATTTTATAAAATCGTTTATCATCTTGTTCTCTAATTTCAAATGTCAATCTACTTATTTAAGCACATTCCAATATTTTCTTAATGATTTCCTCCTGTGATGTTGTTTTTCTCATTTTTCCAGTTTTTAGCAAATACAATCCTAGCCGTTGTTAATACATTTACAATCAGGTATTTCAAAACTTTAACCCCATGTCACACTGCACCAACAGATGCAAAGAGGATGTAAAATGGACAAAAAAGCTTGCCATCTGTTGGTTAACGCGATGTACTCACTGCCTCCGTTTTGCTTCCTCTCTCTCCTTCCAGCATCCGTTTATGGACGTTTCATCTGCTCAGAAAGTTTTGAGCTGCCCAAAACTTTTGCGCGGAAAATGTATCCAATTCATCCGTTATGCATCCACTACGTATCCACTACGCATCCGTTCTGCATCCGTCACGCATCCGCTATATCCGCTAGGCATCCGTTCCGCATCCGCACAACTCGCATCCGCTCGGACGTAGGGAGGAAGAGGAATGGACGCAGAACGGATGCAGAACGGATGCAGAACGGATGCCAAGCAGAAACAAAGCGTTTAAAACAGAAAAAACGTCTGCAGAGGGGACCTATCTCGGATATTAAGGATGTCTACAGGATGTCTAGAGGATGCCTAGAGGATGCAAAGGGACACCTATACTGCCTATAAAAAGGGGGAGCAACACATCTGGATCTCACTTTCAGAACAGCAGCCCTGTGGTGCGGACCTCTGCAGCCTTCATCTGCCTCTTCATCTTCCACAGCATCCAGTCATGTCCAACGTGGATCGTAACACAGTCCTTTTGGCAGCCACCATCCTTCTGCAACAGTGCAAAGCCATCTACAGGCTATGTGAACTCTACTACGGGAAGAAAAAGAGGTGGCCAAGAAGCCTCTGGGTACGAAGATGGTACGCCAGAAGAGCAGAGGATGGACTGTACAACAAGCTGATGGTGGAGCTCAGGAACGAAGACACTCAGGCATTCCAGAACTTCATGAGGATGCCTCCAGCCATGTTTGACGAACTTGTGCAGCGGCTGACACCCAGGTTGACCAAGCAGAGCACCAACCTCTGGCCCAGCCTGGACCCTGGGCTCAAGGTGGCACTCACTCTGCGCCACCTGGCCTCAGGGACCACCTACAGCAGCATGCAGTACGGATGGAGGGTGCCACACGACACCATCAGCATTGTGGTCAGAGAAGTGGTGCAGGCCATCATCGAAGAATACAAGGAGGACCTCCTCCAGTGCCCCTCCACTGAAGAAGGATGGAAGAAAGTTGCAGAGCAGTGGTATCAGAAGTGGAACTTCCCCAAAACCGTTGGAGCCATAGATGGCAAGCACGTGGCCTGCAAAGCACCAGCCAAGTCGGGGTCCACTTATTTCAACTACAAGGGCTTCTTCAGCATCATTCTCTTTGCCATGGTCGATGCTGACTACAAGTTCATCTACATCGATACTTCAGGCAACGGCTCATCTTCAGATGCCCAGGTATACAACGCCAGTCACCTCAAGGAGGAATTGGAACACAACCTCATCGTCGGCTTCCCAGATCCAGAACCCCTGCCCAACGACACACAAGATGTGCCCTACATCATCGTGGGGGATGACGCCTTCTACCTCACAACCTACCTCATGAAGCCCTACACTTCCAGACTCCTCACCCGTGAAGAGAAGATCTTCAACTACAGGCTGTCCAGGGCAGGGCGGGTGGTGGAGAACGCCTTTGGCATCCTGGCCAACAGGTTCCAGGTACTTCTCACCACCATGCAGCATCGCCCAGAGACCGTGAGGAGGATCATGGAAGCTTGCTGCATCCTGCACAATCTCATGTGCACCCGCTGCCCAGTCTTGCAGAACAGGCTCATGGACCTCCAACAAGGCAATGGGGACATGGAGCCTGGGGAATGGAGGCAAGGGCGAAACCTGATCGACACTGAGGATGTGCAAGGCCCCAACAGAGCCTCACGTGAAGGGAAGAAGCAGCGCAACCTCCTGAAACACTGCTGCAACTCCCCAGCTGGAGTTGTGGAGTGGCAAGAAAGGATGATAGATGATTAATGGATGCTTCCTTCAGCCTGTCTCATCACACTGATGAGATTGGGCCATGTATGTTGAGTGGCCCTACAATGAACAGGGCATTTAATAAAGAGTTGTGTTTATGTTGAAATGTGTGGATCAATGCTTACATTGTTATTGATAATAAAGGGCCATAGGTGTGGCACCTGGGAGGGTGGACCATACAGTCCCACTATGCTTGCACTGGAGGTTTGTCTATCCCACAGCTATTACCCATCCCAACGGTATCCCCGCCCATTCCACAGGTATCCCTGCCCAACCCACTGCTATCTTAACCCATCCCACAATCATGCAAAGGCTTAAACCATTTCTAAAAGTTTCCACCAAGACTTTATTAAAAAAAAGAAATGAAGCAAGTGTATGAATCAAAAATAGACTTTATTAACAAGAAGGTATAAAACAAAAATGAGTCTCTGGCACTCCTCTGGGTCACTCAGTCTCGGGGTGAAGGATGCAGGTGCTGTGGAGGTGGCTAGTGCTGGAGTGCTTGTCGTCAGCTCCTCCAAAAGCAGAAGCAGCAGAAGCCCCAGCCTCAGAAGAGCGAGCCCCAGCAGAACCAGAGTGAGGGCCAGGGGGCGGGATGGTAGCCCTGTCCCTCTTGCCAGGGCTGGCAGCAGATGGCTGAGGCTTGCTGTGCTTCAGCATGGTTGTGGGGTTGCTGGCTGGTAGGGAGGCTTGCAAGAAGGCTGGCAGGCAGGCAGGCAGCAAGGCTGGCAGGCAGGCAGGCACCAAGGCAGGCACCAAGGCTGGCAGGGAGGCAGGCACCAAGGCAGGCAGCAAGGCTGGCAGGCAGGCATGCAGCAAGGCTGGCAGGCAGGCAGGCACCAAGGCTGGCAGGAAGGTTGGCAGGCAGGCAGGCAGACAGGAACCGAGGCTGGCCGGGAGGCAGGCACCAAGTCTGGAAGGAGGGCTGGCAGGCATGCAGGCACCAAGGTTGGCAGGCAGGCATGAATCAAGGCTGGCAGGCAGGCAGGCACCAAGGCTGGCAGGCAGACTGGCTGGCAGCAAGGCTGGCAGGCAGGCAGACAGCAAGGCTGACAGCGAGGCTGGCAGGCAGGCTGACAGCAAGGCTGGCAGCGAGGCTGGCAGGCAGGCAGACAGCCAGGCTGGCATGGAGGCTGTCAGGGAGGCTGGCAGCAAGGCTGGCAGCAAGGCTGGCAGCAAGGCTTGCAGGCAGACATGCAGGCAGACATGCAGGCAGGACAGGCAAGGCAGTCGATGTGTCTGGAAGCAGGTCTTTCCTCTGAATGGCGACCTGCTTCCGAGTTGCTTCCGGTATATCCGCGGGGCTTGCGCAATGCATCCCCCCCACATGTGCAATTAACGCCAGGCATCCGCTAGGCTTCCGCTGTGCATCCGCTAGGCTTCCGCTGTGCATCCGCTTCATCCGCTGTGCATCCGTTCTGCATCCACTGTATCCGTTCCGCGTCCGCTTTGCTGCAGCCCCCCGGAAGCCTAGCGGATATGCCATCTGCTCTCATCCGCTTCCATCCGCTGGGCTTCCGTTCCACATCCGCTTTCCATCCACCCTGCGTCCTCCCCGCGTCCATGTTATCCGCTCCAGTTATGCAAATTTTTGCCCCTTCTGAGAGCGGATAACAACGGATGGAACATTTTTCTCGTCCGTTGTGTCTGTTTTGCATCCGTTGGGCAGTGTGACAGGGCCTTTACTATATATTTCAGGTAAAATTCCCAATAAAAATATCTCTGGTTTCAAATCTATATGCTTTTTTGTCATTTTTTTCAACCACATGTGGATTTTAGTCCAATATTTTTTATCATCTGCACATGTCCATCATGTGGTAATATGAACCAAGTGTCTGATGACATTACCAACATTTTTCGGATTTATTCTTGAACATTCTTGCTATTCTTGTTGGGGGAAAATGCAAAACATAAAACTGTAAAACATCTTGTACAAATTTTCTTTACATGCTGTTGACATTGTCATTTTATAATTTTGAGACCATAGTTTTTGCCATTTCTCTAGATCAATCCCATTGTTCTTATTTTTGTAGTGTCTTGCAGACTGGTTCTTTTTTCCCCCATGAATGAAGGCAAATATATGTGTCCCAGGATTATGATGTGAAATCGAATTTGTCATCAGGTCAAAGTTATATCAATTGGCATATTGCTTAATTTTTTTAAAAAAAAAACTATTATTATTTTTAAAATATTTTTTTACTAATTTTCTTCTATCACATTTAGTTAGTGCTTAATAAACAACATGTTATCTGAGTTATTATTATTTTAAATATAAACTTTATTGAATAAACATTAAAACAATTGAACACAGTGCAACTTTCTTAGCCATCATTTTAGCCGTACAAGCTATAGTACAGAGATACACATAACAGTTCATTTCCTTTTTCCCTTATGTTATTAGTATAGTCCTAGCTGCATATTATTTCTATTTACATTTATATACATTGATACACAATTACATACATATTTGCAGCTGTCTTTTATATACATTCATTCGTATTATTTCATATTTGCCCATTATATTCCATTCTCTTTGGTTTACAAAACTTTAACTTTCATTCCTATAAAGTGTCAACCCTTTCTTTTTCCTTGACTCTAGCCATTGATACATTTTACCTGTTATCTGAGTTATTTTGTTTGCTTAACAATACAAATTCCTAAACTTTATTCCATTTTTCCAGTCATTGATAAAATAAATTCTATGTTTGATAGTATTTTGTCTCTTCTTTCTGTTTGACCTTCAGTGTTAGTCTGTCCATTTCTGCACAGGCCAATATCTTCTTAATTGTCTCTTCATCTAGTGGTATTTCTTCATTTTTCCAATGCTGCAGAAAAGCTGCTGTTAGTACATGCAATATTAAATATATTGTGTATATTTATACGTATGGGGACGTATGAAAAAAAACCTATTACTTTAAAATACTTTTTATTAATTTTTAAAAAAATGAATAAAAGTCAACACAAACTAAGGTCAGAAATATCTTTTGCTTGGAATCTTTAGCCCCCTCTAGTGACCAATTTCCAAAGTCATAAAGTCTTACATTTCTGTTATGACTTCAGGTAGATTAAATAATTTGAATGTGTATTTACTTACATAATTATTCAGTTGGTATGTTGTTTAGTGACAGAACATATCTTTTTTTGCAAATCATCCTAACTCAATCTTTGGTATCTTCAGTTATGAAGATAAATGAGAGTGGAGAAGGAGAGGGGGAAAGAGGAGGAGAGGGGAAGGGAAAGAAAACCCTGCTGGAATTATTCACTGGACACAAGTTGAATTGGACTTTTGGAGCCAAAAATGGGAAAAAAATACAGATTACTTTTCCCTTTGCATTACATCCCTGCAGTGATATTCATGGATTATATTTCTACCAGGTAGAAATATAGTCAGATATTTACTTAAATCAGAAACAAATTGTCAAAGAAGAAAAGTGTGCATTGATTGAAGAAGGAGGAGGAGGAGGAGGAGGAGGAGGAGGAGGAGGAGGAGGAGGGGGAGAAGGAGGAGAAGGAGAAGGAGAAGGAGAAGGAGAAGGAGAAGGAGAAGGAGAAGGAGAAGGAGAAGGAGAAGGAGAAGGAGAAGGAGAAGAAGGGAAGGAGGAGGAGGGGAGGAAGGTCTTGCAATATTCAAGTGATTAAATTAGCTTGCAAAAATTTAACTAGGGTAAAAAAACTAAGCAAAATATATATGGTGATGGAGAATGCGGGCAAGACAGAAAGAGATTTAAATATTCCCACATGCTGGAGTACATTTATATTTATCATGCCTTTTACAAACTATATTCTCTCATGAGCAGAGACAATAACAGAAGCCAATTTTCTTTAGGTTTCACTGCCAGGATGCAATGCATATTTCAGGAATGGTGGGATTTCTTGTCTCATTCAGGCTGTAGCAGTTTCAGAAGAAATTAATTTTATTCTTTAGTTCTCCCTCCATAAACTAAATGCATATCTATAAATAATGGAATTCAATTTTCCCACATCTACCACCAGTGTGGAAAAGTATCCACTGCCTCCCCCCCAAATAAAAGGATTTTGCCAAAGAGAAGCAACAACCCCATATTATTTCAGGAGTCTTTGGTGCTCTCTGAGCTTGTTTGATTTCTAGAAGATATTTCATTACCCAAACTAGGTAACATCATCAATGCTATTTGCAAACCTCACTCCTTACTAACACTGATGATGGGTAATGAAATATCTGCAGGAAAACAAGCAAGCTCAGAGAGCACCAACAACCCTTGGTTCTGATCATGAGCTACAAATATTCTTCTTTATTGCTACCATATTATTTCTCTAATCTATGAAGACAAATGGTTGTTTATTTCATGTTGGGACCATGTAAAAATAGTCCCTGTAAGATTATAGTGAAATCTTAAATGCCATCAGTTTAGTTTAGATAAAGTGTACTAAATCATCACTTCATGTTAACATGCCATTTTGTTCAAGTGATGTGAAATATTAAGTATTAAAATAAAAACATGTTGATCTTCTGTCTTGCATTTAATAGAATCTTGTACCTATTGCTAAAGGTGAAGGTTGCTTACTGTTGCCTTGTGATATCTCTGGGCTTCAAATAGCTGGCATATCATATCATTAGAATGAGCCGAGGTTAATTTGTCCATTTCTGCACAACTTGAAATTTTTTGAATAATCATCTGCTCTGATGGAATAGGAGGCTGTTTCCAACATTGTGCAAAAGCCAATCTGGCCGCTGTCAAAACATGTATTATTATATATTTCACTTTTTTAGGTATTTGTTTATCTAAGATCTCTAATAGAAAGGACTCTGGTTTGAATTTGATCTGTTCTCTTGTTATTTCCTCCAGCCAATTTTTAATTTTCTTCCAAATTTTTGAGCTTCTGTACAGGACCACCATATATGGAAGAAAGTTCTCTCTTTTTAACCTTAGCACTAAAAAAATAAATACACTTCAATATACTACAACAGCTGAAACTGCTGGTACAAATGGATAAATCAAAGATAGATTTCACACTAAAAGGCAAAAGAGGATAGGATAGAACCATAGTAGTGATATATAGATATAAGTAAGGATTAAGTGTGTATATGGCATAAAATAAGGATAAAAAGGAGATCTCACAAACTGTTGAAGATGAAAATGTTTTTATTGTTATCTATCTTTTTTTTTCTATTTTCTTCTTC
This sequence comes from Laticauda colubrina, assembly GCA_015471245.1. Classification (NCBI taxonomy): domain Eukaryota; kingdom Metazoa; phylum Chordata; class Lepidosauria; order Squamata; family Elapidae; genus Laticauda; species Laticauda colubrina. Next base: position 27,518,347 of record BLBF01000039.1, read on the forward strand.
CTTTCTTCTTTTCTTTTTCTCTCTTATATTTATGTATGTGTTATTGGTCTGTTTTAATTGTAAAATCAATAAAACTTATTTTTTTTAAAAAAAGAATTAGAATGAGCAATAGCACTTTGACTTATATACTACTTCACAGTGCTTTTACAGCCCTCTATAAGTGGTTTACAGAGTCAGCCTCTTGTCCCCAACAATCTGGGTCCTCATTTTACCAATCTCAGAAGGATGGAAGGCTGAGTCAGCCTTGAGCCTGGTGAAATTCAAACTGCGAAATTGCAGTCAGCTGGCAATCAGCAGAAGTAGACTGAAGTACTGCATTCTAACCTCTGCACCAATAGGCTCAAAAAATTAGCATTAGCATTAGCATTAGAATTCTTTATTGGCCAAATGTGATTAGTCACACAAGGATTTGTCTCTGGTGCATAAGGTTTCAGTGTACATACAACAATAATGAAAGATCATTATCATAGTAATTGTTATACATTCATAATAAAACATTAGATACAACACTTAGTGATAGGCTTGGATACTGGATAAGAAATCAACATAAATCATACTAGGATACTAAGTAAACAATTTAAATCATAAGATACAAGCAACAAAGTTACAGCTATAAGAAGATAAGATAGGTAATAGAGAAGATGAGAATAATGATGGTAATTCTGCCTTTCTAGATAGTTTGACAGTTTTGTGGGAATTAATTGTTCAGCAGAGTGATGGCATGGGGAGAAAACCTGTCCTTGTGTCTAGTTATTCTGGTGGGCAGTGCCCTATAGTGTCATTTTGAGGGTAGAAGTTGAAACAATTTATGTACAGGATGTAAGGGTTTGTAGATATTTTCACAGGCTTCTTTTTGACTCGTGCAGTATACAGGTCCTCAATGGAAGACAGGTTAGTAGCAATTGTTTTTTCTGCAGTTCTAATTATCATTGACCGACATCAATGACCAGTATCATCTCTCAGGGTTTTGTTCTGTCTGCTATTTAGCATATATCTCAAACTGTTAGAGATGATGTAAGGAATATGTCACTTAGAGTTAAGGAAAATGGATATAAAGTGATATGGAGATGGTACCTAATACCATGTAAATTAAACAACGTGCTTCCTGGTGTTTGGCTGTTCCATCCCTTGAGGTTTTGAAGAAGAGACTAGACATCCATTTAACTGGGATAGTGTAAGATCTCCTTCCTTGAGCAGAAGGTTGAATTAAAAGACCCTTGTGGTCCCTTCCAGCTCCCTATGCTTAATAACCAATAATAGCCAGATCCTTTTCTTAAAAAAAGAAAAGAAACTAAATTATTTTTAACCTTATCTCCTTACATCAACAGATCACAAACAAGAAAATGTTGATGCCTCATCATGACTTCTTCCAGCTTGTGAACATGTTTGTCAAGTTTCCTGGTAATTTGGCAAATGCTATCCTGATAAGGAAAGGCTCTAAACCAGGGGTGGGCTGCTACCAGTTCAGCCCAGTTTGGAATAGAATAGAATAGAATACTTTTATTGGCCAAGGATGATTGGACACACAAGGAATTTGTCTTGGTGTAAATACTCTGAGTATACATAAAGAAAAGATACATTCGTTAAGAATCAAGAATCATAAGGTACAACACTTAATGATAGTCATAGGGTACAATCAACAATCAAATCATGCTAGGAAACAGTCAATATAAATCGTAAGGATACAAGCAATAAAGTTACAGTAATACAGTCCCAGGTGGGAGGGGAGAAGTGATAAGGAGTGATGAGAAGATTAACAGTAATAGTAGTGCAGACTTTGTAAATAGTTGAACAGTGTTTAGCAGAGTGATGGCTTTCAGGAAAAACTTTTCTTGTGTCTAATTGTTCTGGTGTGCAGTGCTCGATCGCATCGTTTTGAGGGTAGGAGTTGAAACAGTTTATGTCTAGGATGTGAGGGGTCTATAAATATTTTCACAGCCCTCTTTTTGACTTGTGCAGTATACAGGTCCTCAATTGAAGGCAGGTGGGTAGTAATTGTTTTTTCTGCAGTCCTAATTACCTCTGAAGCATGTACCTGTCTTGTTGGGTTGCAGAGCCAAACGAGACAGTAAAATATTATATAATATAGATGATAGACTCAATTGACTTTGGGAGAACCCATAGCTAATTTTATGGCCATTTTATGGCCGGTCTGGTGAACTGGCAATTCCCATCCCTGGCTGGCCTTGCCCTCCCCCACCTTACCCATCTCACAAGACCCCACACGGCCCATTTTGGGTCCCAGGTAAGTACAGGGCCCACATGGAGGCTCAGGGAGGGCAAAAAACTGGTCTCCTGGAAGATCTGGAAAGCTGAAACCAGGCCTGTTTCTGGCCTCTGGAGGGCCTCCAGAGTCCAGGGAGGCCATTTTCGCCCTCCCAGAGGTTCGAGGAAAGCTTCTGGAGCCCAGGGAGAGCAAAAAATGGGCCTTCCGGAAGTTCTGGAAGGCCGCAAATGGGCTCATTTCTGGCCTCCAGAGGACTTCTGTTTTCGCTCTCTCAGAGGCTTTTGGAAAATCTCCAGAGCCCGGGGAGGGCAAAAATTCCCTCCCACACCATGGTGCAGGATGCCGACTAGAATACGCCCACCCAGCAACCAGGCAGAAAACCACTTGCTAAAATTTTTGAAGCCCACCCCTGCTCCAAACCTACAGACTCTAGCATTTCTCCCAGGGTATCCCAAAAGCCCTGTCCTGTGTAAGAAATCCTTATGTATAATTTGGCCTCATTAAACAGTGCTCAATGCCCCAGAGTTATAACGGGGTTCTTAAAGCACACTTTGCATGTCAGCATTCAGTCAGAGCATTCCTTAATTTATGCTGTATGCAAAGCAGATTATTTTTCTTTCGTTGTTTTTTTTAAAGCAACAACTTAACATCATTAAGAATCTTTTTATGACCTTGCCACATTCTCTACATTTCCAAACTGTTGTTTAATTTAATGGACCATATCATAACCCCTCTGTTTTGTTTCCTCCCTTTGGTTTCTCCTGCACAAGTTAAATTAAGTCAATATGTTTTTTCCTCAGATTTTTAAGTGCTTCTTGGGAGATATGCCAGAGATGGTCTCAGGAATATTGTTACCTTAAAAAGATGACTGAGCAAATGATTCTCTTCTCTTAAATGTTTCAGGAAAAAAAATGCTATGCATGTTGCATCCGTTTTCTGACAGCATGTCATAATGTGCTTCAGCAGTTTAATGGTTTTGCCCGAAGAAAATTTATCATTATTTTGACACCTCAGAACCTCAGTGATAGTACACTGGAGAAAGATATACTATATTAACGGTTGCAGTCATAATGGGTGTGAGCCTTATTTCCATCAACTAAAACCAAGTAACCCTTCCCATAAGTGGCATGGTGGTAATGAGTTAAGGGGGTCTAGAGAGGACAAAGGGTAAAAGTATGCAGAAGAAGAAAAAAAGATAGAATTAAAATGGAAAGTTATAGAGTTATAGATATATTCTTTCTTTGAGTTTGGGAAAGAAGTACCAGCTAGTCAGGTAAACCACAGGTCAGAAAAGCTCACCAAAGTCTATCCAATTAAGTTTATCCAGTTAGAGGTCTGGAGGCTAAAACATACAAAAAACAGTTGTTGGAAGGGTGCTTCTAGTTTGATGAAAAGAAGGACTAGGGGAGACATGACAGCAGTGTTCTAATATTTCAGGGGCTGCCATAAAGAAGAGGGAGTCAAGCTATTCTCCAAAGCACCTGAAGGCAGGACAAGGAACAATGGATGGAAACTCATAAAGGATAGAAGCAACTTAGAACTAATGAGAAATTTCCTGAGAATGAGAACAATTAATCAGTGGAACAACTTGCTTCCAGAAGTTGTAAATGCTCCAACACAGGAAGTTTTTAAGAAGAGGTTGGACAACCATTTGTCTGAAGTGGTATAGGTTTTCCTGCCTAAGCAGGGGGCTGGACTAGAAGACCTCCAAGTCCCTTTCACTGCAACCATCATCATTGCAGGCCAGTTGCCAAGCATCTGAATTTTGATCATGTGACCATGGGGAAGCTAAAAGGTTGTTAGCATGAAAAATAGTACTAAGTCCCTTTTTTTCAGTGTCATTGTAACTTTGAATGGACACTAAATGAACTGTTATAAGTCAAGGACTATCTGTGCAAGCTAAACAATCTCTTTGATTTAATCACTCCTTGATGTATGCCTCAACTGGAAACATGCCATATTTAAGTGTCCCTTCCTACACATTTCATGTTCCAACCATGAATAGTGCTTCTTATTATTAGAATGAATTATGTGAAGTGTTTAGAATATAAAAACATTAACAAACAAGATGCTATAATATCTTGCCTATGAGTGACTTCTTCAGCTTCAATCACAATAATACACAGGCAAACAACTGTTACAAACTCAAGATAAACTGCTTCAAACTCAATTGCAGAAAATACAACTTCAGCCACAGAGGGGTCAACGCCTGCAATGGTCTACCTGACTCAGTTGTTACAGTCTCAACCCCTTACAGCTTCATCCTCAAACTGTCTACTGTGGACCTCACCCCATTCCTAAGAGGTCCTTAAAGGGGGCCTGCATAAGTGCACCAGTGTGCCTACCGTCCTGTCTTACTGTCCCCATTTATCTGTATTTACTCCCTTTGTTCTTACTTATGCTTGTTATCTTGTACATGTTTGATAAACAAACAAACAAACAAATCAATCAATAAATAAAAAAGTTAAAAGACAGAACAAAAATCAAGGAAATAACAATTAAAAAGCAAGATATATCCTTTGGGAGTATGTCACTTAGGAAATCAATCTTCTCTTGAGAGGTTATAAATGGACACTATTTCTGAGATTGACAAGGTGATTTTTATAATCTCAGGTCATCTTTGCCAAAATGGCATATGTCATCATCTTTTGATACATTTAAGAGAGCATACAGACTCTGTTTGATGGAGGTCGCAATTTATTTATAAGTATTAGAAAATCCATTATTTATTTTGTATTTGATGTATTAGTTTCAATAATTTTATTTTTTAAAAATCCCACATATTATAAATGTTCCGAATTGGAATGGTAGGCAGCATATAAATTTTGGCAAATCAATTTATGATTATTATTTTTTCATTGCAATTTTGTTTTATTTAGTGAGAGCAACACAAAAGGAAGATGAATGGGTTTTATCATTATTCAAGGTTTTATGTTTGCAGCCCAGAGTGTAATAGTAGAATCCTAACACCCATCAACTTTGTAGAATTCATTTCTAAGCAAATGTATTAAATCAATTTAAAAAAATAACTTTGGGATATATTTATTTTTCTGAAAATGGATTAATAAAAAAGATTGTGAGAACATTCCCTCTTAAGGTGGAATTTTAGATAAGAGAAGAAGAAGAAGAAGAAGAAGAAGAAGAAGAAGAAGAAGAAGAAG
>BLBF01000039.1:27529171-27586249 GCA_015471245.1 Laticauda colubrina
TGGTAGGGGGGTTGGCTGTGTTCTGATTGGCTGGGGGTGTGTTCTGCATAGGTTGGGGCTTGGTTGTGCTCAGGTTAATCTTAGTTATTGGGGGATTTGAAGATGATGAATGAGACTTCATCGAAACGTTGCCTAGATACTTCCAATTCTACGTGGGAGAAAACCCAAATAACCAAAGATCCACATACAAATACCCGCGAAAACCTCAGAAAACATATATATATATATATATATATATATATATATATATATATATGCTGTTTAGCTTCCTTCGGGTATTATCCCACGTCATTGTAGTTCTGTTAAAGTTGTAGCAACGTTTCAGCAGAATCTCATCTGCCATCTTCAGGCTTCTGTATGGATGTGTGTCTCACAGCTTTTGGTTTCAAATTCAGACAGAAGAAACCAGGAACACCAATCAATCAAACTCCAAGTCCAATGAAACAGGTCCAGGCTCCCAACCAATCAGAATGGACCAGCCTCAAATTTAAAACCAGGAGTTGTAAGACCCATATCCATACAGAAGCCTGAAGATGGCAGATGAGATTCTGCTGAAACGTTGCTACAACTTTAACAGAACTACAATGACGTGGGATAATACCCGAAGGAAGCTAAACAGCACACATGTAAGTACCCGCGAAAACCTAAGAAAACATATATATATATATATATATATATATATATATATATATATATATACACACACACACACACACATACATACATACATATGAACTGTACATAATTTTCCAAACATAGCCATTTTGTATATTTTACTTTTTATATGCCACAGTGTATATATTTTACTTTTTTTACTTTTAAAAAATATATTTTACTTTTTATATGCCACAGCCTCCCACTATGACTTTTTCAATGACATGCATTATGCATGTAGCTTTGTTAAACCATTTTCTTTTCTTATGTATGATGAGAGTCATGCAAAAATAACTAATAAAAACTAAAGCCAAAAGAATGTGCCTTTTTTCAACGCAAGTAAATTACTTTCTTCTCTTATCTGCTTTTCCAGGGAAAATCAACCATTGCCTCAACCATGGAAACTTTTAGAGTTGATCAGAGATGAAAATAGTTCCAGAAAACAAGACCAGTAGAAGATTACCTCTCAAGAAAGCAACGCATCAGTATAACTTTTATTTAAAGAAAAATAATGTTTTTTCTAACATTTTTGTTTGTTTGTAGTGTTTACCATCATTATCCCACTGTCTTACTTCATCCTTAGGGGTGTGTTGTAACTATGTATCATTTATGTGTTTGCAACTATGTATCAATGCAACTATGTATCATTCAGACACTTGCAACATTGTATCATTCACGTGTAATCAATAAGCTTCTGTCTTCTCAGTGACCTTTTACAGGGCACGTACAGAGACAAGGAGTCAAACATTTGCAGAAATGGTTTATTCACTTGGGATTACATTGTCTGGCATGCAGCTTTGTGAAGAAGTAATATCCCGATCAAATATAAATCTTGCCATCCTGTCTGTCCTGGTATCTTGCTTTTTTTTGAGCCATTGTTAAATCTGTATATTCCGTCTGACCTAGGCTTAACCTAGGTTCTGAATAAACAATCACCCCCTTTTGAATGAGCATAATAAAAGAGCGTGTACCCAGTCATTCGGGGCACACTCATCGCGAGGAACTTCGTCTCCTGTCGTTTCTCTCTCCTTCGCTCCCTATCATGAGACGCCCATCTGATGCAGGATAGCAGATACCGCAGGGGTGTACTCTAAGGGATGTACCTTAATAATTATTAAAAATAATTATTTTCTCTAACATTATTTTTTCTTTTGTTGTGTTTACCATCATTGTTCAACTGTCTTACTTCATCCTTAGGGGTGTACCGCTATATTTAATTTCACAATTTTATCTAACATGTTATATTCAAATTCTTATGCATATTCTGATTTTCAAATCCAGATCAATGATATACCCAGATAAAACTGATCAGTTTAAAGGAGAAGAAAAAGAAAAGATTATCGGGTTATGTTTTATGTTAGTCATGACACTTAAATCAATAAAGCTATATGTCTAGAAATAAGTTTCTCTTTCTCTCTCTCTCTTTCTCTTATCTCTCTATCTTTCCATCTTTCTATCTCTCTTGATGGATGAAACCGAGGCAAAAATTGCCATAATCTTCATACCTGCTGTGAAAATTTAATCTCTTGATCTTTTAAAAGTATTCCAGCTGGCCTTTTTTTTGTAACTGTGTAGACTGATATTCAAAATGTTCCAATTCAATCCAATTTTTCAAAGTGTACTATCAATGTGCACAACTATTTTCTGACCAGAGCACCTGGCATTCAAGCAAAATGTTATGAAACAATGATGACCCCAATAAACCACAATGCCCAGCAGTGTTCATGAGGGAAAATCAAAACCAACAAGATGATAGATGGAGAATGCATGCACCAGCCCTTTTAATCAATGAAGGAAAATATTTGTAGCTCAGGGTGGAAATGAGGGGTCCTTGGTGCTTGCTTATTTAACTAGGTAACATCCTCAATGCTCTGATGGCATTAACTAGTTAAGGGTAATGAGACATCTCTAAGAAAACAAGCAAGCTCAAAGAATACCAAGGATTCCTCAACCCTATGCATTTAAAAGGCTTGTTTGTTTATGGAAATAATTGTCAAAGTCACATGCATGTTTATATGCTAATGGATGTTTATGTGCTATTTCCATTGATGGTTGCATCTTTGCTCTAATATATGCTTTTAATGTACAATTTTAAAAGAAAACCCGAGAACTGTGTAACAAAACATGGACACATGTGAAAATCCAAAGATAGCATAACATTTGTATGAACATCTTTTGTTTGCTTAAGAAGCAAAAGAAACCCAGTTGGTTTTGATCCCTAAATAAAATAAACCTGTTAATTTTCATTTTTGTGATTTAAAGAGTGAGGAAGGGGATACAAAGTATGAATTGACTTGGTGCTGCTTTATGCAAGTGCTAATTTTTCTACATAGCCTACAGAGTTTGTCTTAATTTTACAATTTGGCTGAACCATTGATCCATCTATGGCTAATCTGTATAGTCTTTCACCTCCTCCCAACTCTACAATTTCTTCCGACACCTTTAATGAGGGTACTTCTCTTCTGCTGAATAGCCACAGATTGCAGTGACAGATTCTTGACATTGATGCTTTTGCCTTCTTCTTGGAATGAAACTTGACAGTGTTTGAAGGATACCAAACTCAACTGATGCTGACATACGTTAATTATAAGATAATGCCACATGCATTTTGAGGCACTACAAGCGATAATTATGGTATCAGCTGTAAGGCTCAGCTTGAGTTTTATTCGAACACATGAAACTCTTTTGGGTGAGATGCTTACTTTTAAGTATCTATTTACGTGGAGAAACAAAGTACTTCCATAGATTGATTTATATTTAACATTCCATTTTAGAGCAGTTTATGCATAATCTTATTCCATCGAACTCTCTACTATCAACAAAAACCATTTGAATAGATCTGTGTGCTTCAGGTGGAAAGTGATTCAGCTTTGAAGTGAACCTGTAAAATGTTGTGGAACTTTGCTGCACTAGATTGTACTAGACATAATGCTTCTTTTCGTTGACATATTTGGCTGTGTTCTGCATGGAATATATGGAACTCATTAGCATTGAAGCAGAGCTTTAAAATGTATCATATATATAAGCATCTCTCTCTCTCTCTCTCTCTCCATCCCTCCCTTTCTTTTTCTTGTATTATCCTAGAAGACCCAGTCCTACTTCATATATTTGCTATAAAGATCCAGATTAACAGACAGGAAGCAGCAGATGAAGCTAGGCAAAATCACACCAGCTACTGTACAATTAGCACAGCCCAAGGCTGTGTGGTTTCTCCACTTCTCTTCTCTCTATATACTAATGACTGCATCCCCAAAGATCCCTCTGTTAAAGTACTGAAGTTTGCAGATGATACAACAGTGGTTGGTCTCATTCGAGACAACAATGAATCTGCATACAAATGGGAGGTTGAACAAATTGCCTCCTGGTGTGACCAGAACAATCTGGAACTCAACACACTCAAAACCATAGAAATGGTGGTAGATTTTAGGAGAACTTCCACCTCTTACAATACTAGACAGTACAGTATCAACAGTAGAGACCTTCAAGTTTCTAGGTTCTATAAAATCTCAAATCTTAAAGTGGACACCTAACATCAAAAACATCATCAAAAAAGCACAACAAAGAATGTTCTTTCTATACCAACTCAGAAAGTTCAAACTGCCCAAAGAGCTTCTGATTCAGTTTTACAGAGGAATTATTGTGGCTGTCATCTGCACCTCTACAACTGTCTGGTTTGGCTCTGCAACCAAACAAAACAGACACAGAATTCAACAGATAATTAGAACTACAGAAAAAACAATTGCTACCAACCTGCCTTCCATTGAGGACCTGTATACTGCACAAATCAAAAAGAGGGCTGTAAAAATGTCTTACATCCTGGACATAAATTGTTTCAACTTCTACCCTCAAAATGATGTTATAGAGCAGTGCACAACAGAACAACGAGACACAGGGACAGTTTTTTCCTGCATGGCATCACTGCTGAACAACTAATTTCCACAACACTGTTAAACTATTTACTAAGACCGTATTACTTCTCATCCTTCTTACCTATGTCCTTCTACTTATGACTATAATCTTGTTGCTTGTATCTTTATGGTTAAATTGTTTATATTGTTTTATTTAGTTTCCTCATATGATTTGGTTGCTTATTCAGTATTCTATAACTATCACTAAGTGTTGTATCTTATGAGCCTTGATGAACATATTATGAATGCATATGCACTAAGACAGATTCCTTGTATGTCCAATCACATTGGGCAATACAGAATTCTAATCTATAAAGAATTATATTCTTACTGTAAGCAGCTAGATAACCTTGACTGACCTCAAAGACTTCATCCTTTATAAATCTTAAATGAGGAATACCAGGACATTCCAGAATTATAAAATAAGCTGGAAAGTACCAACAACTCAAAGGGAAAGAGCATCTCCATGGTTGCCTCCAAAACCAAATAGATCCAGGAAGTCACTTTATCACCACTTACTCAGGATAGCAGAAATGTTAAATAAGATTTCTATTCTTTCCCCATAGCAATGACTTCAGACAGGAATATGTCCACTTACAATTAAAGAACACATTAACTTCCCAACAATAGTGCTTAAAACAGGGAGAGCAATCAACCAATGGAATAGTTTGCTCCAGAAATTGTGGATGCTCCATCACTGGACAACCATTTATCTGATATGGCAACCCCTTGGCAACATTATAATTCATTAAAGTCCCTCGCTGTAAGAAAGCATCATTATTTTTGGACCGCCAGAACATTAACACTTCCACTCCATTTCTTGAACTTAATAACAAGCAATTAGATGATGCCAACCCAGAAAACCAGCTTTGGCAATATATCAAGACTAAGTGGTTAAAAGAGAAATATTGCCCACCAAGTATATTATGGCAGAAAAAAGTTGTACTTAGTTTGTCTGCACAATTGAAGATGTGAAACTCCAGCAACCAACTTCCATTGTAGCTTGTTGCTTAAATGTACAATAAACAATGGATATTTCTAAAATCCAGAGCTACCCAGCTGAATCAGGTGAGAAGGCCTGCTAATAATGGTTCAAAGTGAATTCACAGTCAGCCTTCTAGGTTAACATGCAGGTTAATTTTTCTACTTTATGCATCCCTGGAGGATATAGATGTTGGAGTCCCATCAACCGTCTTGCTCAGATTGAACAAGCTACTTGGATAAGCAATGAAAAAGCTACTTAGACAACCAACAAGAAAAGAAACCCAGCTGCCATGACTCAACTGTCCAAAGGAATCTATCTGAATGACTGAGAATCTTCAATGACATATTGACATTTTGGAAGATTTACAAAAATTATTTCTTCTTTCCTTCTTGTCATTATGTTCCCATTGTGCTACAACCTACAACCATCTCACTAGATTGTAGACACATTTTCAAATCTGCTGAAATGCAAATAGGTAAACATTCTAGTAAACTTGTGACAAGCAAAACTTATAAAAGATGCGGAATAGGGATTCATCTTCAGGAATAGCAGAATTGTCAGGTGGTGCTCCATTCAAAATCCAAGAAAGAAACGCTTAGACTCCATTAATATAGAGAAAAAATCTTTTACTGGAAATCAAGGGGTAGCATCAAAGGAATTCTGAATCTGAGGAATTGCACACGAAAACCACATATACAAAGTGATGGCAACATTCCCACAATAGTTCAAACTGACCATCCAATTAAAGTTGTATAAAATGTCACATGGGGCATCTTCAGGTGGTGATGCAGGCATCTGTCCATTGACCTTGGCCTATTTTGGCAAAGAGTTGTGCCTGTGCATTGCACAGCAAAGAAGCATCAACAAGAAACTTTTCCTACAACTTATACAGTTTATTCTCTAAACCTCAAGCACATTTCCCACACTCTCAAAGCCCAATTATTTCACCCCTTTCCCTGTTACTATGGCAGCTGAAAGATTAAAAGCAAAGGAAAGAAATCTTGAAGGTTAGACATAACAATAAGTATGCCTGATAATAATTTCTTGTTGCATTGGGACATGTGTTCTCAGATATTTCAATGAGCAGAATGAACCAATGGGTTTTAATCATACCAAAAGAAATTGTGATCATGATTTCTTTATCACATGTGCTGTTCAATAATAGAAGAGGCTAGCTGGGAAATGATGGAACAGTTTTATCTAGCAAGCAGAGGTTTGGATGATTGTTGGTCAAGGATAGTAGAACAATGAACTAACAGAGGACTTGATTAGATGACGTTTCATGTCTACAATTCTTAAATTCAGTAGGACATTAGGAGATTTATTGTTCACAGCAGTGATGTACTCAAATAGCCCTTTTGCATTTATATCCTTTTAAAAAATCATTGAGGCCATTCGGAGGTTTATCTGTGTCCTTAATGTCACCTGAGAAATGGTCCTGGTTCCTGTAATTTTTTTCTCTCTGGAAATCCATTTCTATTTCCACACCATTCCAAGGGTGTTCATCCTAAATTGTATGGCTAAAAGTCTGTAGAAATTCAGTCATCCAGGTTAGGGTTATCTCTAAAAGGATGCACATGACCAGCTGTCTGCAAGGAATATAAATCTTTCAATTCCCCATCATCCAGTCAGAGATAAAGAAGCTTCCTGGATGAGAAGCAAAATATCTTCAAAAGAAAAAGAACAAGAAAGTCCAGTTGCTTCCTGAAAAGAAAGCAACTTTGGGACAACCATTTACAGGATATGATAATCATATACATTTTCAAAATAAAGTAATACAACTAGCTGCCTTTGACATCTACTTACTCCTTACTGAAATACTAAAGGCCCGGTCCCACTGCACTTACGGATGCAAAGAGGATGTAAAACATTTTAAAAAAGCTTGCCATCTGTTGGAAAACGCTATGCATCTGTTGTGTACTCACTGCATACGTATTTCATACGCTCTATCCCTCGAGCATCCGTCCACTGCGATTTCATCTGCGCAAGAAGTTTTGAACTGCACAAAACTTAGTGAACGGATGAACTTTCCGCTGCGTACGATGTACATCCACAACATATATGGGCAAAAAACGTTCTATGTCTGTAATCATCCATTAAACGTCCGCTGTATCCTCTCTGCATCCTCTGGCCATCCCCTCAACTCACATCCGCTGCAGCTGAAAACGGAAAGAGGGAGGGAAAAAAAGGTACATGGAATGTCTACACAGTGTTAGTAGCACAGAAATAGAAAGGATGTAAGCATATGCATCTCATATATAAAATATTCAAAATGGACAAAACGTTTGTATCTGGGATGTATCTCGTATATTTAGAATATCTAGAGTATGTCTAGAGTATGTAGAAGGACACCGAGCGGACAACTGATATTTTTTATAAAAAGGGGGAGAAAATCATCTGGATCTCAGTATGAGTCCAGCAGCTGTGATGTACAGACCTCATCACCCTTGGTCTTGGTCTTCAACATCATCAATTGTTCTCCACCATGGATCATGACACAGTCCGTACAGTAGCTGTGATCATTCATCACCAGAACCAAAACCTGTTCAGACTGTGTCAAGTTTTTCACAGAAGGAGAGGAAGGAGACGTCCAAGAATTGTGTGGGTCCAAGGATGGATCATGAGAAGAATGGAGTTTGGACTGTATGACCAGCTGATGGTGGAGCTGAGGAATGAAGAACCTCATGAATTCCATCAACTCATGAGGATGGCACCAGCCATGTTTGATGAACTTGTACAGTGTCTGAGACCCAGGTTGACCAAGCCTAGCACCAACTTCCATCCCAACCTGGACCCTGGACTGAAGGTGGCACTAACTCTGTGCCACCTGGCCTCTGGAACCACATACAGAAACATGCAGTATGCATGGAGGGTGCCACACAACAGCATCAGCAAAGTGGTCAGAGAAGTGGTGCAGGCCATCATCAAAGAATACGTGGAGGAGCTCCTCCAGTGTCCCACCACTGAAGAAGGCTGGAGGAAAGTTGCAGAATAGTGGTATCAGAGGTGGAACTTTCCCCACACCGTTGAAGCTATAGATGGGAAGCACGTGGCCTGCAAAGCTCCAGCCAACTCAGGTCCACTTATTACAACTACAAGGGCTTCTTAAGTATCATCCTCTTTGCCATGGTTGATGCTGACTACAAGTTCATCGACATCGATGCTTCAGGCAATGGGTCAGCTTCAGATGCCCAGGTATACAATGCAAGTGACCTCAAGGATGGGCTGGAATGCAACCTCATCATGGGTTTTTCAGGTCCAGACTCCCTACCCAATGACACACAAGATGTGCCCTACTTCATCATTGGTGATGACACCTTCTCTCTCAGAACCTACCTCAGGAAGCCATACAGTTCAAGATACCTCACCTGTGAACAGAGGATCTTCAACTACAGGCTGTCCAGGGTAAGATGGGTGGTGTAGAATGCCTTTGGCATCTTGGCCAACAGGTTCCAGATACTTCTCACCACCATGCAGCATGAGGTACATATTGTGAGAAGCATCGTGGAAGCTTGCTGCATCCTGCACAATCTCATGCGCACCCGCTACCCAGTGTTGCAGAACAGACTTGTCGACCATCAACAAAGGAATGGGGACATGGAGCCTGGTGAATGGAGGCACAGATGTAACCTGATAGACACTGTGGATGTGAAAGGCCCCAACAGAGCTTCACATGAAGGGAAGAAGCAGCGCAACCTCCTGAGACACTGGTGCAACTCCCCAGCTGGAGCAGTGGAGTGGCAAGACAGGATGATAGATGATTAATAGATGCTTCCTTGAGACTGTTGCAAAACACTGATGAGATTGTGCCATGTATGTTGAGTGGTCCTACAATGAATTAATAAAGAGCTTTGTTTATTTTAAAATGTGTTGATCAATAAATACATTGTTATTGATAATAAAGGTCCATATGTGTGGCAGCTGAGATGGTGGACCATACAGTCCCACTATGCTTGCACTGGAGGTTTATCTATCCCACAACTATCCTTATCTATCCCACAGCCATGCAAAGGCTTAACCATTTTTTCAAAATTTTTACCAATACTTTATTAAGTGAACAAAATGAACCAAGTAAACTTTATTAAGTGTCTTAAGCAAAGATAAACTTTATTAAACAAGTAAACAACTCAGTCTCTGAGACTATTCTGTGTCAGAATAGTCTATTCCGCGTGCGTGCTGCATCCTTTTATATCTGCGGAGCAGACGCAATTCATACCCCCAGCATGCGCAGTGAATGTTTTGCATCCGATATACATCTGCGCGGCATCCCCTTTGTTTCCTATAGGTGTAAGTGATGCATCCACTTCATCTGCTATGCATCTGCCCCTTCCGCTATGCGTCCACTTCGAAATTCTCCCCCTGAAACCCTTCGGAGGTATCATCCGCTTTCATCCACGAGGCTTCCGATGAACATCCATTTAACATCCCCGCTACATACTACCCACTTCCATTCTTTTCTGTTCTGTTTATGCAAATTTACACCACTTTTTGGAGTGAATGAAAACGGATGGAGCCACCCCCAAAATTTTGCTCGTCCACTGTGTCCTTTATCCATATATTTTGCATCCATCAGTCAGTGGGACCGGGCCTTAACAGTAAACAGTTTACTGTGTAAGTAAATAAATAAGCAGTAACATTGACTGTGTACTGTTTACCTACTGAGAGGAGCAATGGTTCAGTGTTAAAAGATGCTGAGCTTGTCAGCTGGAAAGCTAACAGCTTGAGTGTGAGTCCTGAGTGCTGTGCAATGGGTAAGTTCCTGTTGCCAGCATCAGCTTGTGCCTACCTAGCAGTTGGAAGGCATGAAAATGCGAGTAGAGTAATAGGTACCACTTCAGTGAGAAGGTAAAGCCCATGTCACACTGAACCAATGGTTGCAAAGAGGATGTAAAACGGACAAAAAAGCTTGCTATCCATTGGTTAACGCGATGTATCCGTTCTGTACTCACTGCCTCCGTTTTGCTTCCTCTCTATCCGTCCAGCATCTGTTTATGGACGTTTCATCCACTCAGAAAGTTTTGAGCTGCTCAAAACTTTTGTGTGGAAAATGTATCCAATTCGTCCATTCTGCATCCGCTAGGCATCCGTTCTGCATCCGTTACACATCCTCTATATCCGCTAGGCATCCATTCTGCATCCGCGCAACTCGCATCCACTCGGACACAGGGAGGAAGCGGAACGGACGTGGAACAGATGCAGAACGGATGCCTAGCAGATGCAGCACGGAAACAAAGCATTTAAAACAGAAAAAACCTTCGCAGAGGGGACCTATCTCGGATATGAAGGATGCCTAGAGAATGCCTAGAGGATGCAAAGGGACACCTATACTGCCTATAAAAAGGGGGAGCAACTCACCTGCATCTCACTTTCAGACCAGCAGCCCTGTGGTGCAGACCTCTGCAGCCTTCATCTGACTCTTCATCTTCCACAGCATCCAGTCATGTCCACTGTGGATCGTACCACAGTCCTTTTGGCAGCCACCATCATTCTGCAACAGTACGAAGCCATCTACAGGCTCTGTGAACTCTACTATGGGAAGAAAAAGAGGTGGCCAAGAAGCGTCTGGGTACAAAGATGGTTCGCCAGAAGAGCAGAGGACGGACTGTACAACAAGCTGATGGTGGAGTTCAGGAACAAAGACACTCGGGCGTTCCAGAACTTCATGAGGATGCCTCCAGCCATGTTTGACGAAGTTGTGCAGCGGCTAACACCCAGGTTGACCAAGGCAAACACCAACTTCCGGCCCAGCCTGGAACCTGGGCTAAAGGTGGCACTTACTCTGCGCCACCTGGCCTCAGGGACCACCTACAAAAGCATGCAGTACGGCTGGAGGGTGCCACACAACACCATCAGCATTGTGGTCAGAGAAGTGGTGCAGTCCATCATCGAAGAATACCTGGAAGAGCTCCTCCAGTACCCCTCCACTGAAGAAGGATGGAAGAAAGTTGCAGAGCAGTGGTATCAGAGGTGGAACTTCCCACACACCGTTGGAGCCATCGATGGCAAGCACGTGACCTGCAAAGCTCCAGCCAAGTCGGGGTCCACTTATTTCAACTACAAGGGCTTCTTCAGCATCATCCTCTTCGCCATGGTCGATGCTGACTACAAGTTCATGTACATCGATGCTTCAGGCAACAGCTCATCTTCAGATGCCCAGGTATACAACGCCAGTCACCTCAAGGAGGGGCTGGAAGGCAACCTCATTGTGGGCTTCCCAGATCCAGATCCCCTGCCCAACGACACACAAGATGTGCCCTACTTCATCATGGGGGATGACGCCTTCTCCCTCACAACCTACCTCATGAAGCCCTACACTTCCAGACTCCTCACCTGTGAAGAGAGGATCTTCAACTACAGGCTGTCCAGGGCAAGGCAGGTGGTGGAGAATGCCTTTGGCATCCTGGCCAACAGGTTCCAGGTACTTCTCACCACCATGCAGCATCGCCCAGAGGCCATGAGGAGGATCGTGGAAGCTTGCTGCATCCTGCACAATCTCATGCGAACCCGCTGCCCAGTCTTGCAGAACAGGCTCGTTGACCTCCAACAAGGCAATGGGTACATGAAGCCTGGGGAATGGAGGAAAGGGCGAAACCTGATCAACACTCAGGATGTTCAAGGCCACAACAGAACCTCACGGGAAGGGAAGAAGCAGCGCAACCTCCTGAAACACTGGTGCAACTCCCCAGCTGGAGCGGTGGAGTGGCAAGACAGGATGGTAGATGCTTAATGGATGCTTCCTTCAGCCTGTCTCATCACACGGATGAGATTGGGCCATGTATGTTGGGTGGGCCTACAATAAACAGGGCATTTAATAAAGAGTTGTGTTTATGTTGACATGTGTGGATGATTGATTACATTATTATTGATAATAAAGGACCATAGGGGTGGCACCTGGGAGGGTGGACCATACAGTCCGACTATGCTTGCATTGGAGGTTTATCTATCCCACAGCTATTAGCCATCCCAAAGGTATCCCTGCTCATTCCACAGGTATCCCTGCCCACCCCACTGCTATCTTAACCCATCCCACAAGCATGCAAAGGTTTAAGCCAATTCTAAAAGTTTCCACCAAGACTTTATTGAAAAAAAGAAATGAAGCAAGTGTGTGAATCAAAGATAAACTTTATTAAACAACAATCTGTAAAAAAAAATGACCCAAGTCAAGTGTCCAAATAAAGTCCACAGGTAGCCAGCTAGCCGGTCTCTTGCACTCTTCTTGGTCACTCGGAGGTGTGCCCAGTCTCAGTGGTGAAGGGTCCAGGTGCTGTGGTGGTGGGTGGTGCTGGAGTGCCTGGCCTCGAGAGTACAACAGGGGACGGTATGTTTAGAAAGGTATCGGACAGCTGGCTCAGCCTCGTGATGCTGAGAGGTCCTTCCTCCATGCCATGGGGTGTCAGCCCCAGTACTGATGACAGATGTACTGAGGCCGGGCTTGGCTGTGGGGTGGAGGAAGGAGTAGTGTAGTGGGGCTGTCTGCTCTGCAGCTGGGTGAGGACTGGCGTGGGTGGCATCGCTGTTATGGGTGGCATCATTGGCGTGGATGGCATCGCTGTCGTCGGTGGCATCATTGGCGTGGGTGGCATCGGTGGCATCAGTGAAACAGGTGGCAACGGTGTTGCCTGATGACTCTGTGCCTGGACTGGGAAGGGCTGCTGCCTGTGCTGCTGAACCTCCTGGTAGCGTAGCCCTTGTATGTGAGGGCCTGTGGGAAGCCTTGGAATGGGAGGGACATCACCTGGGGTGGAGGAGCAGGGCTGGACTGGGTGGGAGCAGGTTCCTCTGGGTCTGGAGGGTTGTGACGCAGCTTGGTGATCCGGTCCTTCACCTTCTGGTACTGTGGATCTGCCATTTCCTTGAGGGTCTGGTTGAAATAGGTGAGGAAAGGCTTGCGGTTGGAGGATGAGGAGTCAGTGTGGACCAGCTGAGAGAAGAGATCTATGCTGGTGCGGATGGTGTCCCTGATCTCCAGCAGGACATTGTGGCTCTGCCGCTCCAGCTGTCCGGCTCTCTGCCTTTCTGCGGAGGTGGAGCTGGGGGTGGTGGATGCGGCTAGGACTGTGGTGGACTCAATGTCTTCTTTCTCCCACCGCACCAGGGAGTCCTCTATGCACTCCAACATGCTTAACACACCTGTCCACGGGTTCTCCGCCGTGGCACGCTCCACGGAAACCTGCCTGGAGACAGAAGCTGACTCTCGGCCAGAAGAGGACTGGGTGGCAGCAGGTTGCCTGAGAGAGAGGGTAATGAGAGGGGCTGCTGGTGCTCCTCGGTGGTGGATCTCACCCTCCAGGAAGCTGCACCTGACCATGACGTAGGTCTCTCTGTCTGTCAGCTTCACAGTGGCCTGGCCAGATTTCTTCAGGTGCAGCTTCCCGTACCAGGAGTGCATATGTTTCCACCAGCCAAGGAGCACCTCCGAAGTGTCACCCATACTCTCTGCCCTCTCTCTCCATGCAGCATACTTCCGCTTGGTGTCCCTGTACAGCTGGTGTCCCTTCCGCCACAGATAGTCATTCTCTCTCAGCCACTCCAGCACCTCATCCTCGTGCGTCTCTGCAATGAAGTATTGCCTCCTTTCCCGTTGTCGCATATGCCTCTTCCTCCCTTTGGCAGGACCAGATGGGCCCTCATCAGAGGGGCTCCCAGGTAGTAGGGACTGTTCCTCCACATGACCACCAGCAGCAGCACCAGCAGGATCATAATCAGCATCATCATCCTCACCAGCAGGATCATAATCATCATCATCATCATCAGCAGCAGCAGCAGCAGCAGGAACACCAGGACCAGGATCAGCAGCAGTAGAGTAAGCTCCAGCAGGGCCAGCAAGTCCAGGAGAACGAGCAGGACCAGGAGCACGAGCAGGACCAGGAGCACGAGCAGGATGAGCAGGACGAACAAGACCAGGAGCACGAGCAGGACGAGCAAGTCCAGGAGCACAAGCAGGTCGAGCAGGTCGAGCAGGACCAGGAGCAGCTTCAACAGAGTAAGCAACAGCAGAAGCCCCAGCACCAGCAGAAGCACCACCACCAGGAGCAGCTTCAGCAGAAGCCCCAGCACCAGCAGAGTCAGGGGCAGGGGGCAGGAGGTTGGCCCTGTCCCTCTTGCCAGGGATGGCGGCAGGTTGCTGAGGCTTTCGCTTCCTCCCCATGGTTGTGGGGTTGCTGGCTGGCAGGGAGGCTTACAGGCACCAAGGCTGGCAGGAAGGCTGGCAGGAAGGCTGGCAGGAAGCCTGGCAGAAAGCCTGGCAGGAAGGCAGGCAGGCAGACACCAAGCTGGCTGGAAGGCAGGCTGGCAGCGCAGGCAAGGAACTCGAAGTGTCCAGCAGCATCTCTTTCCTCGGAATGCTGGCCACGTACGAGCGGCTTCCCTTTATATCTGGGGGGCTTACCTAATACTTCCCCCCCGCATGCGCAATTAACGCTCGGCATCCATTCCGCTTCCGCTGTGCATCTGCTAGGCTTCCGCTGTGCATCCGCTTTATCCGCTAGGCTTCCGCTGTGCATCCGCTTCATCCGTTCGGCGTCCGTTCTGCATCTGCTGTATCTGTTCTGCGTCTGCTTTGCTGAGCCCACCCGGAAGCCCTGCGGTTGTGCCATCCACTCCCATCCACTCCCATCCGCTTCCATCTGCTGGGCTTCCATTCCGCATCCGCTTTGCATCCGCCCTGCATCCTCCACGCATCCGTGTTATCTGCTCCAGTTATGCAAATTTTTGCCCCTTTTGAGAGCGGATAACAACTGATGGAACATTTTGCTCGTCCGTTGTGTCCGTTTTGCATCCGTTGGCCAGTGTGACATGGGCTTAACAACATTCACATACTTTTGGAGTAAAGCCCTGCTTGCCATATAACTACAAAAAAAAAAAAAATCTTTTCACACAATGCCAACTCCCTTGGCCAAGAAACAGAAATGAACACTGCCCTATAAAGTCAGGCATGATTGGACAGGGAAACCTTTACCCTTACTGCTTTACTGACCATGGCTTATCTTTAAATATTAAAAATAATCAGATGCAGGGGTGGGCTGCTGGAGGCTCGCAGGGGCTTGGGCAATCCCCTAACAAAAGGCCCTGTCACACTGCCCAGTGGATGCAAAACAGACACAACGGACGAGAAAAATGCTCCATCTGTTGTTATCTGCTCTCAGAAGGGGCAAAAATTTGCATAACCGGAGCGGATAACACGGATGCAGGGAGGACGCAGGGCGGATGGAAAGCGGATGCGGAATGGAAGCCCAGCGGATGGAAGCGGATGGGAGCGGATGGCACATCCGCTAGGCTTCTGGGGGACCTCAGCAAAGCGGATGCGGAACAGATACAGTGGATGCAGAGTGGATGCACAGCAGAAGCCGAGCGGATGCCGAGCATTAATTGCGCATGTGGGGAGGATGCATTGTGTCAGCCCCGCAGATATAACGGAAGCAGCTCGGAAGCAGGTTGCCATTCAGAGGAAAGACCTGCTTCCAGACACATCGACTGCCTTGCCTGTCCTTCCTGCATGTCTGCCTGCAAGCCTTGCTGCCAGCCTTGCTGCCAGCCTCCCTGCCAACCTTGCTGCCAGCCAGTCTGCCTGCCAGCCTTGGTGCCTGCCTGCCTGCCAGCCTTGGTGCATGTTTGCCTGCAAGCCTTCCTGCCAGCCTTGGTGCCTGCCTCCCTGCCGGCCTTCCTGCCAGCCTTGGTGCCAGCCTTCCTGCCGGCCTTGGTGCCTGCCTGCCTGCCTGCCAGCCTGCCTGCCAGCCTTGGTGCCTGCCTGCCAGCCTTGGTACTTGACTGCCTGCAAGCCTTGGTGCCAGCCTCCCTGCCAGCCTTCCTGCCAACCTTGGTTCCTGCCAGCCTCCCTACCAGCCAGCAAACCCACACCATGCGGAAGCACAGCAAGCCTCAGCTATCTGCTGCCAGCCCTTGCAAGAGGGACAGGGCTACCATCCTGCCCCCTGGTCCTCACTCTGGTTCTGCTGGGGCTTCTGCAGCACGAGCTCATTCTTCTGGGGCTGGGGCTTCTGCTGCTTCTGCTTTTGGAGGAGCTGATGACAAGCACTCCAGCACCAGCCACTTCCACAGCACCTGGACCCTTCACCCCTGAGACTGAGTGACCAAGAGGAGTGCCAGAGACTCATTTTTGTTTTATAGCTTCTTGTTAATAAAGTCTATTTTTGATTCATACACTTGCTTCATTTCTTTTTTTTAATAAAGTCTTGGTGGAAACTTTTAGAAATGGTTTAAGCCTTTGCATGCTTGTGGGATGGGTTAAGATAGCAGTGGGATGGGCAGGAATACCTTTGGGATGGGTAATAGCTGTGGGATAGATAAACCTCCAGTAGAAGCATAGTGGGACTGTATGGTCCACCCTCCCAGCTGTCACACCTTTGGCCCTTTATTATCAATAATAATGTAATCAATAACAATGTAAGCATTGATCCACACATTTCAGCATGAGCACAACTCTTTATTAAATGCCCTGTTCATTGTAGGCCCACCCAACATACATGGCCCAATCTCATCAGTGTGATGAGACAGGCTGAAGGAATCATCCATTAAGCATCTATCATCCTGTCTTGCCACTCCACCGCTCCAGCTGGGGAGTTGCACCACTGTTTCAGGAGGTTGCGCTGCTTCTTGCCTTCACGTGAGGCTCTGTTGGGGCCTTGCACATCCTCAGTGTCGATCAGGTTTCGCCCTTGCCTCCATTCCCCCAGGCTCCATGTCCCCATTGCCTTGTTGGAGGTCCATGAGCCTGTTCTGCAAGACTGGGCAGCGGGTGCACATGACATTGTGCAGGATGCAGCAAGCTTCCATGATCCTCCTCACGGTCTCTGGGCGATGCTGCATGGTGGTGAGAAGTACCTGGAACCTGTTGGCCAGGATGCCAAAGGCGTTCTCCACCACCCGCTTTGCCCTGGTCAGCCTGTAGTTGAAGATCCTCTCTTCATGGGTGAGGAGTCTGGAAGTGTAGGGCTTCATGAGGTAGGTTGTGAGGGAGAAGGCGTCATCCCCCACGAGGAAGTAGGGCACATTTTGTGTGTCGTTGGGCAGGGGATCTGGATCTGGGAAGCCCACGATGAGGTTGCGTTCCAGCTCTTCCTTGAGGTGACTGACGTTGTATACTTGGGCATCTGAAGATGGGCCGTTGCCTGAAGCATCGATGTACATTAACTTGTTGTCAGCATCGACCATGGCGAAGAGGATGATGCTGAAGAAGCCCTTGTAATTGAAATAAGTGGACCCCGACTTGGCTGGAGCTTTGCAGGCCACGTGCTTGCCATCTATGGCTCCAACGGTGTGGGGTAAGTTCCACTTATGATACCACTGCTCTGCAACTTTCTTCCATCCTTCTTCAGTGGAAAGGCACTGGAGGAGCTCCTCCTTGTTTTCTTCGATGATGGCCTGCACCACTTCTCTGACCACAATGCTGATGGTGTTGTGTGGCACCCTCCATCCGTACTGCATGCTACTGTAGGTGGTCCCTGAGGCCAGGTGGCGCAGAGTGAGTGCCACCTTGAGCCCAGGTTCCAGGCTGGGTGGGAAGTTGGTGTTTGCCTTGGTCAACCTGGGTGTCAGCCGCTGCACAACTTCGTCAAATATGGCTGGATGCATCCTCATGAAGTTCTGGAATGCCCGAGTGTCTTCATTCCTGAGCTCCACCATCAGCTTGTTGTACAGTCCGTCCTCTGCTCTTCTGGCGAACCATCTTCATACCCAGATGCTTCTTGGCTGCCCCTTTTTCTTCCCGTAGTAGAGTTCACAGAGCCTGTAGATGGCTTCGCAGTGTTGCAGAAGGATGGTAGCTGCCAAAAGGACTGTGTTATGATCCACAGTGGACATAACTGGATGCTGTGGAAGAGGAAGAGTCAGATGAAGGCTGCAGAGGTCTGCACAGCTTGGCTGCTATTCTGAAAGTGAGATGCAGGTGAGTTGCTCCCCCTTTTTATAGGCAGTATAGGTGTCCCTTTGCATCCTCTAGGCATCCTCTAGGCATCCTCTAGACATCCTTAATATCTGAGATAGTTCCCCTCTGTGGACGTTTTTTCCATTTTACATGCTTTGTTTCCACTAGGCATCCGTTCTGCATCCGTTCTGCCTCTGTTCCCCTTCCTCCCTGTGTCTGAGCGGATGCGAGTTGAGCGGATGCGCAGCAGATGCCTAGCAGATATAGCGGATGCATAACGGATGCATAATGGATGCGTAGCGGATTCAGAATGGACGAATTGGATACATTTTCTGTGCAAAAGTTTTGAGCAGCTCAAAACTTTCTGAGCGGATGAAACGTCCATAAACGGATGCTGGACGGATAGAGAGGAAGCAAAATGGAGGCAGTGAGTACATCGCGTTAACCAACGGATGGCAAGCTTTTTTGTCTGTTTTACATCCTCTTTGCATCCGTTGGTGCAGTGTGACATGGGCTTTAGACTCTGCAGGGCTCGAAGAGCCCCCCTCCCCCAAATAACTCCAGAAAGACAAGCAGCCACACTAGAATAATCAATGGACACCTTTTTGGCTTTTTCCCTTTCTGGGCATTTAGCCAAGAGCATTTCACACCTCCTAAAAGTGTTGCAAGCTAGATAAAGTGCTTACTGAGGGAGAGCCATTGAGAAAATAAGATAACATAGCCACTAGAAAGCCGCCGTCCTGCCTCCAATTTGGGATTAATTCCCAAATAATAAGAATTACTGAACTCACCAGAAACTCCACTAAGACTCCAATATCTCTTTCACAGTCATTGCTATTAAGCCTGGTTTCACCCAGTCTTTTATTTAAGTATTAAATGCACGAAATAATAAACAACTTTTTGGTATATTATTTTTTTTTAGATCAGCGATGTCAAGTTGGCCACACCCAGTCATTAGGACAGAGAGCCCCTTTCAAAAAATTTGAAGCCCACTCAGGATCAGATGTGACTAGCACCAGGATGGAAAACAGCCAGGAAATCTGAGGGCTGTAGACAACGCTTGAAATATTTTTTTTTTCTTTGAAGGAAATCCTGAAGAAGGTAATAGAAAACCAGTTGAATCACTGCTAAGAAAATCACGAGTGTATCTATGTAGTCACCAACTGTCAGTGGACTTTATTAATCTCATCACCCACAGTTTCAGGTGAGCAAATAGTAATTTTGCTTCATCTCTGCAGCCTTGCAAATAAAACATCCTGTCAGTCTCCTGGCACAGAAAGTGGCATTATTTGCTGCGGGAGGACTTTGTCTGCTGTATTCCCCACATGAAGCAGTGTTGGACTATGCATCTTTCCAGACTGATTTATAGGAAAGCAAAGAGAAAAGGCTCCGTCTTTCTCAGCCACAATATGACTTGAGCTGCGCTTGCCCAATTAATGTGCATTTTTAAAATCCAGCAATTCACCAGACATCACATTTCTCCTTTAAACACTCAATTTAAAATAAATATTAGGATGCACAAGAATGCAGAAATTATGAGACAGAAATACATTGCTAAATTTAATTTAAAAAGGAGGTCCATAGACCATGCACCATTTTCCCTGGTAGTGATTTATAGCATCTTCAAAACATCACCCAGTTGATTGCTGAAATAATATAAGGCCTGTCTATATTACCGCTTGTGGTTGGGTGGCTATAGAAGATCCTATAAATTATTAGTGGGGAAATAACCCATGAAAGCAAATGTCAGTGTAAATATATTTGCTTTTTAAGATCTGGGTTTGTTGTTTTGTTATCTTATAACAAGAACAACAATGGAAGTTTCCTGTGAGTTTAAAGTAAAATGAAGCTTAAAAATGCAAATCAATACAGAAATGGCAGCGCTGATTTAGAAAGGAAAAGAATAACACAAAATGAAAACAGGTTCTGTTTACCTGTGTCTACCCCTGCAAGTAATAATTTTGGAAAGAGAAGAAAGGGATGTTAATTTTTTGCATGCATACATCCGTATGAGGCCACTCCCTTTCAAGCTAAGCAATATTATACAAAGAGCAGGGGGGAAAAGACATAACAAATAAGAAAGGATGAAGTGAAATTGATTTATCCAAATCTAGTTTATGTAACCTCAGTGCTGATTTGTACTGTCTTCTAACATCATGCAGCTGATCTAGTAGTAATGGTGACACATCTGAAAAGATTTAATCATGGCAACTGGACCAAAGTTTGTTAAAACTGAGGTGCTTTCATGACTCACCCAAGTAACTTCTTAAGTCCAAGTAAAAAATTTGGATAGGCAGAAAGCTACAGTGTCATTGGAAAGAACCAATTCTTGCCATACAGACTGCAGGGGGTTTCTCCCCAAAATGAAAAGCAACATATAAATGAAGATTGGCTGAAACAGTACATCATAGGGCAACAATATTTGAACTAAGTATCCCCAAATAGGATGCTTTCAAAATCCTGGGCTTATGTCTCTCATGGAACTGAAATTTGGGGAAATTGGGACTGCTTCAGCGTTGTTGGGGTGCTGCTGCAGTCACACAATGTTCAGTTTGAACACGCTGTGACAGTTTCCCAGGCACTCTTGCAATCCTTTATTCTCTCCCTCACCCAGCAGTAGCCACTTACTGGGAAGAGAAGGGAAAGGGATGAAAGAGAAAGGAAGGAAGGAAGGAAGGAAGGAAGGAAGGAAGGAAGGAAGGAAGGAAGGAAGGAAGGAAGGAAGGAAGGAAGGAAGGAAAGAAGATAGATTTCCAAGGCTTCCTGCTGGCTTCTCACAAGGAAACTCAATTGGGATATCAACTGGAAATTGGAACAATATTTTTGTGTTTTATTAATTTACATTTGCTGTTTAACAGTGCTTTTTTATCATTTTTTTAGTGTTTCCCAGAGAATTTACAGGAGATGACAGCTATACATTTGATTAATAAATAACACATGCACACACACACTCTATACACAAGGTACTTCAATGTATAGTAGCTATCCTTCATTATAGCAGCTCATCTACAGGCATAAGTGCTCATAACTTCATATCACATTTGAATACAATTGTGGGTTATACAAACTTTCTAAGACAGTTTTGTGTCTATGTGTCCATTCTGACTCCCTGAAATGACAAGGGCAAGTCCATGCAATTTTCTTGGCAACATTTTCAGAAGTGGTTTGCCTTTGTCTTTTTCTAAGGCTGAGAGAAAATGATTAGTTGAAGTCAACCTCCCAACTTTGTGCCTAAAGCAGGATGAGAACTTGTGATTCTCAGCAGGATGAGACCTCTCAGTTACTAGCCCATTATGCCAAACTGGCTCTTTGACATCACTGAATTGTTGGAGCTTCTATAGGAGAAGAGGAGGGAGTGATGGGAGGCAGAGTTATACGAGCCATCAGCTTAGAATCGTTACATTCCAACAAATGGCTTTTTTAAGTCCAGCCCTTTGTGAATTCCATTGACCCTTATCTGGTGCAAATTTAATGCTGAATTTTAATTGACTCTGGTGCACATATAGTCCTTGACTTACTGTTCTGATCCAAGCTTCCTAAACCGTAATCATGCACACACTTATTTTAAAAACAAAGCTGGGAATTGTTTTCATTCCCAGCTGAAATTAATCTCAAAGAGTCCCCTAAGATAAGCACACACCTGGACTTCCAGTTTGAGCCTCTTCGTGGACAGACCAAAACTGTGATTGTGTGCAGTTCCAATCCGTGCTCACCGCTGGAGCGCCCCAAGCTGGCTGGTTTCAGGGCTAAGCCACCCTGTAGAGGTGGTGCAGAGGGGGGAAATTGCCAGCAGGGTTGAGGAGAGCCGTACCTCTCCTTCTCAGCTGGCTATTACTCCCTTTCCTGAAGGCGGTTGCAGTGGTGGTCAGAAATGGCCACCTCAAAGAAGAACTTGACCGGAAAAGAATGTGCAGGAGGAAGATAAGAAGAGAAAATTTTGATTGACAGGGTTAAACTGCAAAAGCAAGAACCAAGGTACACTGAAATTTAAACTAAAAAAAAAAGTAACATTGTTCCCAAAGAAGACTTTGAAGCAGCAAAGGAGAGAGAAAAGGGAAAGGATTTGGGTTTTTTTCTTCTCTCCCTTTCCCTACACTGACAGCTAAGAGATTTAAATAAGAAATTGAAAAAAAAAATCCACTTTGACATCAATAGGCATTTAAGCTGAAAATAAAATGTCAAAGGGATAATAAAGATTTATGGATATTTAAAACTTTTTAAAAGTAGGAAAGGAGAGAAAAAGAATAAAAGGGCAGGATCTGGAAAAAAAGGGAGGAGATTGCCTGGAATTAAAAGGAATTTACAGTAAAACCTTAACAAGACTTCTAAAAGATACATTTTAACTGAAACTTGGCAACAAAATAGGAGAACCCCAGGAAGAGAAAGTGGAAAAAAGAAGCATGAAGAAATAGGTTGGGAGTATTTGGATTATTTGGTGATCTCTAGATTTTGGGTAATTGCATTTGTATGACTAAAATCAATTGGTTGGTTGTTTAAAAGTGTTTAAAAAGGAATTACTTCTAGATGAACTGAAAATGGAACTTAAAAAGTACAAAGAAGATGCACAAGAAGGGTGAGGTTCTTTTGGCTTCATATTTCAATTCTTAGAAATGGAGATCTCAAACTATGAGAAACAACAATAAATGCCTGAAGAACAAAAAGAAGACTGGGATAAAGAAGAAGCCATCTTTAATGAATAAGTAATTTATGTGGGGGGGGGGGGGAGGAAAGGTGGGAAAGAGAATAAAAAGTTTAAGATTTGAAAAAATGACCAAGAAAAGGAAGAATAGCTTGAAAAATAAGTATAATATTAGAAAGCAACAGAAGAGGGGAACACAGAAGAGAGAATTAGAAGTACGGAGACAAGGGGGTAAAAAGGGGAGGGAGAAGAAGAGAGGGAAGAAGGAAAGGAAAAGAAGTTATAAAGGACAGAAACAAGATATGGAGAAGAAAGGGCCTATTTAGAGATAATAAGTGAAAATTTAATTGAAAAAGGGATTCTGCAAAGGTACATAAGATAGTATTGTTATATTAGAAATAGAAATAATTTTAGAAAATATGAAACAATGTATGATTAAAATGATGGATAAAATAGTTATGGTAATCTGGTGAAATGTTTGTTAATAAATAAATGAAATAAAATGAATAAATAAATGAAATAAAATGAATGAGAGAATTGGATTAGGAAAGGATGGGAACATTTTAATTATTTAATGTTTTATAAAATATAAGGGAAGAGAAATAAAGGGAAAAATTAATTATGGAAAACTTATAAGTGTTCCCAAGGAAGTATGATATTTAATTGAAAAGTAATGTTAAAGAAGTTAAAACTTTAATGAATATTAATGATAGAACTGAATTGGAATGGAATGAGTGTTTTAATTACATATATTTATAATTACTTTTTAAGAATATAGTGAGTTTTTTAAGAATGTACCAAGCAGAATTCGATTGGAAGTTATGTATTATATTGAATGTTATAACCTCAAGGTATATATTGAAGCTTAACTAAGAGCTGAATGGATAAAATTAAAAGATACAAAGGTGTCATACTCCAATTAGTAATTACAGGAAAAAATTTGTGTAATGAGAAAAGAAAATATGAAATTGAAACAGGACAGACAAAAGTATAAATATAATGATTTGAATTGATATGAGATAATAAAATAAAATTGAGAAAATTAAGAGAGGAGAAAAACTATGTAGAAAATGTAAAACAGTAATAAGATATGGAACAGAACATAAAAGTGAGCATGAAATTGAGTTTGTGTCTGTATGAAGAAGTGTAACCTGGGACCACGTTATTTTTTTTAAAAAAAGATGTTTCATTTGTATTATTTTTTGTGTGTGTGTGAAAACCCAAATAAAAATTTCAAAAAAAAAAAAAAAAAAGATAAGCACATACTTTTCAGTTCTGTGAAGTGCTACCAAAGACAGAAGTATCAAATGAATTAAAAAAGAAACCAACCAAAGTACAAAAAAACCCAATCAAAGTGCAAAGAGCTTCCAGAATGACTCTGAACCAACCAAACTACTTTGCTTCCTGCAAAGGTATCATCATCTTGGCCTGACCTTTATATCTTATGGGATGAGCAATCACTTCACAGCCTTACTCCCGAGTTGCCCCTTTTGTTTCAGCTACTCTCACCTCTGGCAGCTCTGCGCACATGTATACTGGGACACAGGCTCCCCTCAGTCCTCTGCCTCGGTGCTACCAGACTCCAAAGGACCACTCCCAGATGGTCCTGGCCCCATCTCTGCATCAGATACAGGATCCTCATCCAAGTCCCCTTGAGACTCCCTGACGGGTCCCCGTTCTTCCCCACTGTCCAATTCCACTGCACTGGCTGTTGGCAAACTACATCACTTACAATAGTGTGCTTAGTGATTATTCAAATTACAACAGCACTTTAAAAAGTGATTTATGACCATTTTTCACACTTACAACTGTTGCAGCATCCCCATGGTCGTGTGATTTACATTTGAATGCTTGATAACTGACTCATATTTGTGACGGTTGTAGTGTCTCAGGGACTCAGGATCACGAGATCATCCTTTGGGAACTTCTGACAGGCAAGATCAATGGGGAAGCCAGATTCACTTAACAGCTGTGTTATTAATCTTAGAACCGCAATGATTCACTTCACAAATGTGGCAAGAAATGTCATAAAATGGGACAAAGCTCACTTCACAAATTCCTCACTTAGTAACCTAAATTTTGGGCTTGGTTGTGGTCATAAGTTGAGGATTACCTGTATGGGCAGTAAATCTTCTTAATTGCAACTCAACCTCTGGTCCTGTTTTTTTGCACCCAACTGTGATGACCCAGGGTGGGATACAAAATAAACACAGGTGCAAAAACAGGTGAAGCCCCTTTAATTCCTTCAACATTCCTTTGGGCTTTAAAGCTCCAAATATCCTTGACTGGAGACAAAAACACTCCCCCACAAACAGTTGCAAAAAGGAGGACATGCCTTTTAAACTAAAAATACCTATAAATTATTACGAGAAAAAAACAACACAAACCACAGTGAAGCAATTAAAAAAACCAGGCAAGATAAGGGCTTGAAGATGTCCACAGATACTGGAATACACACTGGGAAGGACAACAAACTCAGGTAAGAATGGACAGACTAGAAATATTTTCAAGCTTTGTTTTCCAGCACTGGCTCATGCACAGTCTGTCCTTTTAACCAGTTCTCACAGCTGCAGCCCATGAAGGGGATCAAGGCCCTTTCCTCCCCTGTAGATCATGCCATTCACATTTCTTCCTTACCTTCTCCTCCCTGCATGCCCTAGGATGGAGAGGGGATGGGCCTCGGTCCTCCTCTGACTGCCCAGCCAGCCTGTGCCCTTCCCCAGCCTCCTCCACCACCTCTGGAGCCACACTTCCACTCCCTTTTGGCTGTTCCTCCTCTCCCTCAGAGTCAGTCTCCAACAGGAGCATGACATCAACAGGCTGTATTTTTATATTCCCAGTTCTAAGGAATAATCTATTTTATCTATAAACAGGACATAGACGGTTTTTGCCCAGATGTCGATTTCCATGCCATAGGAATATAATTAAAAAGAACATCTGAAAATATTAAATCTCACCTCAAACTGGAGTTAATGCCTGTAGTAACTTCCTCCCCGAATGGAGCAATTACAGGATAATGTACCCACATATGTTTAAATGAAGCCTTAATCTCATTACATCCCCAACATGATGATTTACTTTGGCCTTTTCTGTATAAAAGCAATGGGAGGCCAATCAGTCTAAAATAATATTTCTTTATTGAATAACATGTAATCTGAGATCTATTGAAATGTTCAGTATTGATGTTAACACCTCTTCCCTTTGTCTAGGCAAAATGTAAATCTCTAATTCTTTTTTTCCATTCAGCCATTAAAGCTTGCATATCAGATTGATTCATCCCTAACAGAATTTTCTAAAGAGTAAGGAGTAGGGGGTGTCGTAGGATTTAATAATCATTTGTAGTGGATTAGATGTTTCTGAAGCCAAAAACACCACTGCCGAGATGCAAGAAAGCTAATACTGTAGCTCATTTAATTATTAAGCCAAATCATGAAATTAACTTGCTTGTATATCTACCCTTCTTCCATCTGTCATCAAAGTTAGAAAAAAAAATGGTTAGGCCCAAACCACATTGCTAACTGGACAAGTATAAAAGGGAATCTGTAAATGTACAGAAATCCAAATAACATAACCAAATGATTCCACTGTATTTTGCATTGGTCTGTATTTGTATTGGTTGCACTGTATTTTGCACTGAATCCAGAAAGATTAAGAATTTTTTTTTTGAACAAATGATTAAATGACTCCATTCTGTTGAGTAAGCAGAGGGAGCTGCAGCCATTTGTACAAGAAGAATAAGACACTCTGTTCTCAGGGAGGGAGAAAATAAAGAAAGAGATTTAAAAGGAAATTGGCAGCAAAATTAAGATGACAAATGTAATCCTTAATTTTGCAGTGTAATGGGAGCAAAAACAAGAAGAAATAAATTCTGGCTAGTGGTATCAGAAGTAATGTTAAAGATGAGTAGACAGAAATTTGCCTACATTTCTTTCAGCATATGTATAGTGAAAACTATTTGGATATTACTGAAGGGCAAACGTGTATAAAAATAGATAGACAGATAGATAGATAGATAGATAGATAGAAAATAGATGGTTGGATGAATGGATGGATGGATGGACAGACTAGACAGACAGATATACTAGATAGAAATAATAGATATGAGAGAGGGAGAGGGAGAGAGAGAGAAAAAGGTAGATAGATGGATAGATGGATAGATGGATAGATAGATAGATAGATAGATAGATAGATAGATAGATAGATAGATAGATAGATAGATATGGTAGATGGAGATGATAGATGATAGATGATAGATATAGATATATGAGAGAGAGAGAGAGAGAGAGAGAGAGAGAGAGAGAGAGAGAGAGAGAGAGAGAGAGAGAGAGAGAGAGAGAGAGAGAGAGAGAGAGAGAGAGAGAGAAATTTTCTAAAAGTGAGAAAAATTAACCATAGAATAGCTTGCCTTCAGATGTTGTGGGTTCCAACAATGGAAGCTTTTAAGAAGAGACTGGGAAGCCAACTAGTCTGAAATGGGATAGGGTCTCTTATTTGAGCAGGGTGTTGGACTAGAAGACCTCCAAGATCCCTTCCAACTCTGCATTCTATGTCTATAGTCATTGAAAAAACTCAGGTGATTGCAGCTACCACATTTCAATTTATGAGTGGATGAAATGTTGTTAAATCAAACAATGAGATCTACTGTAGCTGACATAGGAAGCAGCTATGACTAAGGAAGAAGAATCAAAGGATTAAAGTCAGTGGTTGAAAGTGACTTCTAGAAACAAGATATTCTCTTCCATCAGAAAGACAGAAAAACATATTATGGACTCCTGCCCTTCAGGAATGTTCTGTCTTGTTCAGCAGTATCTCTTTTTCTTCTTTAAATATTCAGATGAAATTTCTTCTGTGTATCTGTTTCGCTAGCAGACATGAAGTTCCAACAGACAATTGACTTGAATCTACAAAAGTAGAAAATACAAAATTTTCAAAATTTTCTAAAAGTACAAAATAACCTGTTATTTCCTGCCCTATATTTAGAAGCAAGACAAAATGAATCCATTTTCCCTTCTGTCTGACTACCCTTCAGCTATTTCATGATTGCTCTCTTATCTTCCCTTGGTTGTCTCTTCTGCTAAACAGACTCAAATCTTTGAACTGTTTTTCATAGAACTTAGTTTCCAGATTTCTTCTCATCTTGATAACCTTCCTTTGAATGCACTCCAATTTGTCAATGTCCTTTTTTGAAATGTACCTGCATGTAATATTCCAAGTGAAGTCTTATCAGGTTAAGGTGGGATGGAACATTTCTTTATGTAACGTAGACCCTAGTATTCCAATGAATAAATAGGTAAAGTTTTCTCTGTTGAGTTTTGTCTGAATGCTCATCTCTATTTCCTGGTCAAGGGAGCCATTTTCCATGGTCATGTGAGTTTGGCTCTATGCCAAAGGCACACAGACTGCTGTTACCTTCCCACCAAAGTGGTACCTATTTATCTACTTGACTTATAGCAATACATTTAGTGTTAATTTGAAATTACAATGGCATTGAAAAAAGGGACGTGACCATTTTTACACTTACAACTATTGTAAAATCCCCATAGTCACCTCATCAAAATTCAGGTGCTTGGTAAATGATTCATAGTTATGATGGTTCCAGTGCACTGATTCATAGTTATGATGGTTGCACCACTGGGCAGTGGTGGGATTCAAAAAATGTTCTATGGGCATGGATTGATTCCAGCTCTGTTCTTCTGTGCAGGGCAACAAAATAAGACCCAGCCAATCAGCTGGGACTTAGGAAGCAGAGAATAGATGGGAGTGGATCCAGTCAGAGGTGGTATTTGCTGGTTCACCAAACTACTCAAATTGGCCGCTTCCAGTTCTCCAGGACTGGCCAAAACCGGCTGAATCCGACCTCTGGTCCTGGGATCCTATGATCATCTTTTATGATATTCTGACAAATGAAGCCAAATTTGCTTAACAACTGTGTTACTAAAGGCCCTGTCACACTGCCCAACGGATGCAAAATGTAAGTAAAAAGGACACAACGGACAAGCAAAATGTTCCATCCATTGTTATCCACTCTCAAAAGGGGCAAAAATTTGCATAACCGGAGCGGATAACACGGAAGGAACGGATGCGGGGAGGATGCAGAGTGGATGGAAAGCAGATGCGGAATGGAAGCCCAGTGGATGGAAGTGGATGGGAGCGGATGGCACATCTGCTAGGCTTCCGGGGGACCTCAGCAAACCAGACACGGAATGGATACAGCGGATGCACAGCGGATGAAGAGGATGCAGAGCGGAAGCCTAGAGGATGCACAGTGGATGAAGCGGATGCAGAGCGGAAGCCTAGCGGATGCAGAGCGGAAGCCTAGCGGACGCCTAGCGTAAGCCTAGCGGATGCCTAGTGTTCACTGCGCATGTGGGGAGGATGCACTGCGTAAGCCCCGTGGACATAAAGGGAAGCAGCTCAGAAGCAGGTCACCATTCAGAGGAAAGACCTGCTGCCAGACGGATTGACTGCCTTGCCTGCCCTGCCTGCATGCCTGCCTGCAAGCCTTGCTGCCAGCCTTCCTGCCAGCCTTCCTGCAAGCCTCCTCCCAGCCTCCTGGCCAGCCTCACTGCCAGCCTTGCTCTCTGGCTGCCTGCCAGCCTTGCTGCCAGCCTGCCTTCAAGCCTCCCTGCCAGCCAGTCTTCCTGCCAGCCTTGGTGCCTGCCTGCCTGCCAGCCTTCCTGCCAGGCTTCCTGCCAGCTTTCCTGCCAGCCTTCCTGCCAGCCTTCCTGCCAGCCTTGGTGCCTGCCTGCCAGCCTTCGTGCCTACCTGCCTGCCAGCCTTCCTGCCAGCCTTGGTTCCAGCCTTGGTGCCTGCCAGCCTTGGTGCCTGCCAGCCTCCCTGCCAGCCAGCAACCCCACAACCATGGGGAAGAAGCGAAAGCCTCAGCAACCTGCTGCCATCCCTGGCAAGAGGGACAGGGCCACCCTCCCACCCCCTGTCCCTGACTCTGCTTCTGCTGGGGCTTCTGCTGCTCGGACTCGCTCTTCTGGTGCTGGAGCTTCTGCTGAAGCTGCTCCTGGCGGTGGTGCTTCTGCTGGTGCTTACTCTGCTGAAGCTGCTCCTGGTGGTGGTGCTTCTGCTGGTGCTTACTCTGCTGAAGCTGCTCCTGGTCCTGCTGGTGCTGCTCGTTCTGCTCGTGCTCCTGGACTTGCTCGTACTGCTCGTACTGCTCATGCTCCTGGTCCTGCTCGTCCTGCTCGTCCTGCTCGTGCTCCTGGTCCCGCTCGTGCTCCTGGTCTTGCTGGCCCTGCTGGTGCTTACGCTGCTGCTGCTGATCCTGGTCCTGCTGGTGCTGCTGGTGCTGCTGGTGCTGCTGCTGCTGATGATGATGATGATGATCCTGCTGGTGCTGCTGGTGCTGCTGCTGCTGCTGATGATGATGATGATCCTGCTGGTTCTGCTGGTGCTGCTGCTGCTGCTGCTGCTGATGATGATCCTGCTGCTGCTAATGATGATGATGATGATTATGATCCTGCTGGTAATGATGATGATTATGATGATGATGATGATGATGATGATGATCCTGCTGGTGCTGCTGCTGCTGCTGGTGTGGAGGAGCAGCCCCCACTACCTGGGACCCCCCTGATGAGGTCCCATCTGGTCCTGCCAAAGGGAGGAAGAGGCGTATGCGACAATGGGAGAGGAGGCAATACTCCATTGAGGAGGAACATGAGGATGAGGTGCTGGAGTGGCTGAGAGTGAATGACTATCTGTGGAGGAAGGGACACCGGCTGTACAGGGACACCAAGCGGAAGCATGCTGCTTGGAGAGAGAAGGCGGAGAGTATGGGCTACACTTCGGAGGTGCTCCTCGGCTGGTGGAAGCACGTGCACACATGGTACGGGAAGCTGCACCTGAAGAAATATGGCCAGGGCACGGTTAAGTTGATGGACAGAGAGACCTACATCATGGCCAGGTGCAGCTTCCTGGAGGGTGAGATCCACCAATGAGGAGCACCAGGAGGCCCTATCACAACTCTCTCTCTCCGTCAGCCTGCTGAGAACCAGTCCTTTTCCAGCCGAGAGTCAGTCCCTGTCCCCAGGCAGGTTTCTGTGGAGCGTGCCACGGCGGAGAACCTGCAGACAGGTGTTGTAACTGTGGTGGAGCACGTGGAGGACTCCCAGGTGTGGTGGGAGAAAGGAGACGGCATGTCCACCACAGCCGTACCCGCCTCCACCCCCCCAGCTCCACCTCCACAGAAAGGCAGAGAGCCAGACAGCAGGAGGGGCAGAGCCACACTGTCCTGCTGGAGATCAGGGACACCATCCGGACCAGCATAGATCTCTCTCAGCTGGTCCACACCGATGCCCCACTCTCCAACCACAAGCCCTTCTTCACCTATATCAACCAGACCCTCAGGAACATGGCGGAACCCCAGTACCAGGTGGTGAAGGACCGGATCACCGAGCTGCTTCACAACCCTCCAGATCCAGAGGAACCTGCTCTCACCCAGTCCAGGTCTGGTCCTCCACCCCAGGTGATGTCCCTCCCATTCCAAGGCTTCCCACAGGCCCTCACCTACCAGGGCTATGGCTACGAGAAGGTCCAGCAGCACAGGCAGCAGCCCTTCCCAGTCCAGGCACAGAGTCATCAGGTGACACCGTTGCCACCGGTTCCACTGATGCCACCGATGCCACCCACGCCAATGATGCCACCCACGCCAGTCCTCACCCAGTTGCAGACTAGACAGCCCCACTACACTGCTCCTTCCTCCACCCCATAGCCAAGCCCGGCCTCAGTACATCTCTCATTAGTACTGGGGCTGACACCACATGGCATGGAGGAAGGAGCTCTCAACATCACGGGGCTGAGCCAGCTGTCTGAGAGCTTCCTCAACACACCGTCCCCTGTTGTCCTCTCGGGGCCAGGCACCCCAGTGGCACTTCAGACCAGCACTCCAGCAGCAGCCACCTCCACAGCACCTGGACCCTTCACCCCTGAGACTGGGCACACCTCCGAGTGACCAAAAGGAGTGCCAGAGACTGGCTGTCTGGCTAGCTGTGGACTTTATTTCGACACTTGACTTGGGTCATTTTTCTTTTACAGCTTGTTGTTCAATAAAGTCTATCTTTCATTCACACACTTGCTTCATTTCTTTTTTTTTTTAATAAAGTCTTGGTGGAAACTTTTAGAAATGGTTTAAGCCTTTGCATGCTTGTGGGATGGGTTAAGATAGCAGTGGGGTGGGCAGGGATACCTGTGGAATGAGCAGGGATACCTTTGGGATGGCTAATAGCTGTGGGATAGATAAACCTCCAGTGCAAGCATAATGGGATTGTATGGTCCACCCTCCCAGGTGCCACACCTATGGCCCTTTATTATCAATAATAATGTAATAATCATCCACACATGTCAACACAAACACAACTCTTTATTAAATGCCCTGATCATTGTAGGCCCACCCAACATACATGGCCCAATCTCATCCGTGTGATGAAACAGGCTGAAGGAAGCATCCATTCATCATCTATCATCCTGTCTTGCCACTCCACTGCTCCAGCTGGAGAGTTGCACCAGTGTTTCAGGAGGTTGCACTGCTTCTTCCCTTCACGTCAGGCTCTGTTGGGGCCTTGCACATCCTCAGTGTCTATCAGGTTTTGCCCTTGCCTCCATTCCCCAGGCTCCATGTCCCCATTGCCTTGTTGGAGGTCCACAAGCCTGTTCTGCAAGACTAGGTAGCGGGTGCGCATGAGATTGTGCAGGATGCAGCAAGCTTCCACGTTGTTCCTCACAGTCTCTGGGCGATGCTGCACGGTGGTGAGAAGTACCTGGAACCTGTTGGCCAGGATGCCAAAAGCGTTCTCCACCACCCGCCTGGCCCTGGACAGCCTGTAATTGAAGATCCTCTCTTCACGGGTGAGTAGTCTGGAGGTGTAGGGCTTCATGAGGTAGGTTGTGAGGGAGAAGGCATCATCCCCCACGATGAAGTAGGGCATATCTTGGGTGTCGTTGGGCAGGGGGTCTGGATCTGGGAAGCCCACGATGAGGTTGCATTCCAGCCCCTCCTTGAGGTCACTGGCATTGTATACCTGGGCATCTGAAGCTGACCCATTGCCTGAAGCATCGATGTACATGAACTTGTAGTCAGCATCGACCATGGCGAAGAAGACAATGCTGAAGAAGCCCTTGTAGTTCAAATAAGTGGACCCCGACTTGGGTGGTGCTTTGCAGGCCACGTGCTTGCCATCTATGGCTCCAACGGTGTGGGGCAAGTTCCTCTGATACCACTGCTCTGCAACTTTCTTCCATCCTTCTTCAGTGGAGGGGCACTGGAGGATCTCCTCCATGTATTCTTCGATGATGGCCTGCACCACTTCTCTGACCATAATGCTGATGGTGTTGTGTGGCACCCTCCAGCCGTACTGCATTCTCCTGTAGGTGGTCCCTGAGGCCAGGTGGTGCAGAGTGAGTGCCACCTTGAGCCCAGGTTCCAGGCTGGGCCGGAAGTTGGTGTTTCCCTTGGTCAACCTGGGTGTCAGCCGCTGCACAACTTCATCAAACATGGCTGGAGGCATCCTCATGAAGTTCTGGAATGCCCGAGTGTCTTCGTTTCTGAGCTCCACCATCAGCTTGTTGTACAGTCCGTACTCTGCTCTTCTCCCGATCCATCTTCGGACCCAGACGCTTCTTGGCCGCCTCTTTTTCTTCCCGTAGTAGAGTT
This sequence comes from Laticauda colubrina, assembly GCA_015471245.1. Lineage (NCBI taxonomy): Eukaryota > Metazoa > Chordata > Lepidosauria > Squamata > Elapidae > Laticauda > Laticauda colubrina. The sequence continues at coordinate 27,562,901 of BLBF01000039.1, forward strand.
CACAGAGCCTGTAGATGGCTTCGCACTGTTGCAGAAGGATGTTGGCTGCCAAAAGGACTGTGTTACGATCCACGGTGGACATGACAGGATGCTGTGGAAGAGCAAGAGTCAGATGAAGGCTGCAGAGGTCTGCACAGCTGGTCTGCTGGTCTGAAAGTGAGATCCAGATGAGTTGCTCCCCCTTTTTATAGGCAGTATAGGTTTTCCCCTAGGTGTCCCTTTGCATCCTCTAGGCATCCTCTAGACATAGGTCCCCTCTGTGAACGTTTTTTCCGTTTTAAATGCTTTGTTTCCGTGCTGCATCCGCTAGGCATCCATTCTGCATCCGTTCTGCATCCCTTCCGCTTCCTCCCTGCGTCCGAGCGGATGCGAGTTGCGCGGATGCAGAACGGATGCCTAGCCGATATAGCAGGTGTGTAACGGATGCAGAACGGATGCCTAGCGGATGCCTAGCGTATGCAGAACGGATGCATTGGATACATTTTCCGCTCAAAAGTTTTGAGCAGTTCAAAACTTTCTGAGCGGATGAAATATCAATAAATGGATGCTGGACTGATAGAGAGGAAGCAAAACAGAGGCAGTGAGTACAGAACGGATACATCGCGTTAACCAACGGATGGCAAGCTTTTTTGTCCGTTTTACATCCTCTTTCCATCCGTTGGTGCAGTTTGACAGGAGCTTAACTTAACAACTGCAGTGATTCACTTAACAACTTGGCCAAAAGCTCACAAATTGGAACAAAAACTTCCTTTATAGCTGTCTTGCTTAGCAACAGAAATGTAGGACTTGATTGAAATCATATGTCGAGGACTTTGTATGTTATAATGACTCAGAATGCAGATTTTTCTAATTTTTAAATGGAATTTTGACAGTTTGGGTACAAAGTGTAGTACTTCTTAAAAAAAAAAATCAAGAAATCAGAATATCATTTGGAAGAAAAACATTAAGCCATCCAGTATAGTATAGCAACGAAAGTGCAGGTATAAGATGACAGAAACATAGGTTTTTGCCTTTCCTTAGGCAAAAAATAGAATCCCAGAAAGGCAAAGGAAAGTTCAAATTTCTGCAGTGATAAAAGCCAAGAGATTGTTGAACTTCTTCAAGTCTTTATGCACAATCACCGTGTAGCCTGCCTCCTGGAGTGGTGGATGCTTCATCACTAGAGGTACCAAGGTGCTTTTTTTCAGAAGGCAACTGGGCTTTCTTGTTTTTCTTTGAAGACATTTTTCTTCTCATCCAACAAGCTTCTTCAACTCTGTAGTGTATAGCTGAGTCTTAGGACATTCTCCGTCATCCAGGTCATGGTTGTTTCAAAAGTGCTTTTTTATTTTTCAAGAGGTAATTGGACTTTCTTGTTTTTCTTTGAAGATGTTTAGCTTCTCATCCAAGATGCTTCTTCAGATGGGGAATGGAAGGATTTATACTCCTTGCAGACAGAATTGCATTCTTTTAGAGAGTTGTTGAGGATTTGTCTGTGTCATTAATATCACCTGAGTGTGGAGCCTTCTTGAAACTATTGAAAGGATCATGTTGTAGACTGGAGATAGATGACATTGAATCCCAAAGCTGCTTTTTTCAAGAGGCAACTGAACTTTGTGGTTTTTCTTTGAAGACATTTTGCTTCTCATCCAAGAAACATTTTCAGCTCTGACTGGAAGCTCTTGGATGAGAAGCAAAATGTCTTCAAAGAAAAACCACAAAGTTCAGTTGCCTCTTGAAAAAGCATCTTTGGGAAAACCATGACTTGGATGACTGAGAATCTCCACAGATATGATGTCATATCCCTCCCCTTCTGTTGAGAAATGGCTGTTCAGTTTTGACATAGATGGCCTCTTTCAATCTAGTAGTCTTCCCTGTTCAAAATGTGGAATTTGGATTATCTCAGTTATCCTTTACTAGAGGCTTTCAAGAAAAGATTGGACAGCCATTTCTCTGGAATGGTATAGGATTGTGATGGCGAACCTATGGCATGCATGCCACAGTTGGCATGCATAGCCATTTATTCTGGCGCACGAACTGCAGCCAAACGTAGTCACTACACTTACCTCACAGGTGATTTTTGGTCAGTTTGAGGCCTTTTTCAGCCTCCCAAAGGCTTGAGGAAGGCTTTTGCAGGCTTTGCAAGCCGAAAACTAGCCCCATTTCATCACTTCTTGTTTTTTTCCAAAAGTATTGGAAGTGATGAAAAGGGGCTAGTTTTCAGCCTGCAGAAGCCTACAGAAGTCTTCCTCAAGCCTCTGGGAGGCTGAAAAAGGCCTCAAGCTGGCTGAAAATCAGCTGTGATGCACAGTGCAGGCAAGGGAGCGGTGGGGGGGTGGGAGGTAGGTGAGCAGGGATTGTGCACGTATGCGTAGGGAGCATGGGGGAGCGCACATTGCTTTCTGGCACATGAGTGAGCTTGCAAGCACATGCACAATTTTTGGCACAGGAGCCCAAAAAGGTTAGCCACCACTAGTATAGGATATCCTGCTTGAGCAGGGAGTTAGACTAGACTAGGTTGCTTTTAACCATATTATTCTGTGTTCTATATGTTCCATCACTTTAACTGGTCCATGTTTTTTTTTTTTTTTACAGTTCTCCCCTCCCTCCACTCTATAGGATAAACAGAAAAATATTCCAGATAATCTTCATTAGCCAGAATGTTCCAACTGTATTGAACTCTAGCGGATTCAGCTTTCCTTTAAAAAATGTAGAATGATTAAAAAGATTTAGATTGAGTCACTTACAAAGTCAGTACAATTTTGATTGCCCGTTTCATAGTTTATTTTATTTATTTATTTATTTGTTTGTTTGTTTGTTTGTTTGTTTGTTTGTTTATTTTTCAAGCTTCTTTACTTTGAAGTTTAGTTAAGGATGATTGAGATATTGCAAAGTATTTTCTCTTTTTAATGAAATGATTAATTATCTTACTTTCAGCCTGTAAGCTATTTGTTTACCTGTCATGGAAACTCTTGTACTTCAAAACTAGAATGCCAAGGTATAAACAAAACTATTAGTAAGCAAATAGCTAGTTTTCTTATTCTTTTCAGAGCATAACTGCCCCATGTTTCATTCATTTTTTTTCTAAGAGTGCAATAAATATCAACATTTTGTACTATCTCCTGGCTTCTGGACAGCCTTCAAGGGCAACCCCAAGTGCATTTCAGTAGACGTTATCAAAGGAGTGATTTATCCCTATCTTGGGAGTACCATAAAAGATTCATAAAAGGACTATAAAAGATTCACTGCTATAAAATCCTTTCAAAGGAATACTCCTGAGCTAAGTATAGTTTGAAGCTGACTAGTGCTTTGAAGCTGTCTCAGTGCTTGAGACCAGATTCTGGAAATCATTTGGAAATGATTTTCCTTTGTCTTGCATTGTATTAATTTTCTAAACACTGATTATGTGTTTAGATGTCCCTATTCAAGGACTACTTCAGTAGCAGGAAACTGGGATGATATGGCTTGCATCTGCTTCATGAATTAATACTTCACTTTTACTATTTGATGATAGACAGGTTCTTCAGCCTGTGCAATCATATTCAGATAGAGATATATCCAACTATATCCTAAAAGACCTGACCACAAGACAGAAACATACTAGATAGTTATAATTCTGCTTCCTTGGCACATTGGACCAGAGAAAACCTGGATGGATAATTATTAGAAGGACATTATTTTCAGAATTAGGAGATATCAGCCAGGTGTGTCATAGCCATTCTTCAGCAATACTTTCACAGGTAGATAATTACCAAAACCACTCAAGATGATCAGTTAATGGAGACTCTGGAAGCACCCATGCTCCACTTTATTTTTATTTTATTTATTTATTTTGATTTGTCAATCGCTTACAAGATAATAGTTATAAGTATATACATAGTTATGAATACATGAAATGGGGATACATAAGAAAAATAAAAGAAACAATAGGACAGGGATGGTAGGCACATTGGTGCACTTATGCATGCCCCCTACAGACCTCTTAGGAAAGGGGTGAGATCAATAGTAAACAGTCTAAGGTTAAAGTTTTTGGGGTTTGGGGAAGAAACCACAGAGTCAGGTAGAGTATTCCAGACATTGATCACTCTGTTGCTGAAGTCATATTTCCTGCAATCAAGTTTGGTGCGGTTAACCTTGAGTTTGTATCTATTGTGTGTTCTTGTGTTGTTATGGTTGAAGCTGAAGTATTCATTGACAGGTAAGTCATTGCAATGTATGATTTTACATACCATACTTAGATCAGACCGAAGTTGGTGTAATTCAAGGTTTTCTAGGTCTAGAATTTCAAGCCTGGTGGCATAAGGTATTCTGCAATGAGTAGAGGAGCGGAGAACTCTTCTTGTGAAATATTTCTGGACTTTCTCAACTGTGTTAATATCAGATACATAATGTGGGTTCCAGACTGATGAGCTGTATTCAAATATAGGTCTGGCAAATGTTTTGTATGCTCCAGTTAGTAGTGTGATATTACCAGAGAAAAAGCTACATAGGATTAGGTTAACAACTCTTAATGCCTTTTTGGCTGCATAGTTACAGTGAGCTCTAGCACTTAGATGGATCATCTTGTTGGATTATCAACAAGATCTTGACTATTCAACTTGTATTTTATTTTCTGATTTTTTTTTTTGCCAATATATAAGACAGAGCATTTATTTGTTAAGATTTGAAGTTGCCATTTGTTTGATCATTCTGATACATAGTCAAGGTCTTTTTGGAGGGTAGTACTATTGTCTGAGGTGTTGAATAGCTTTACATCATCAGTAAAGAGAACACAGTTGCTCTTAATATGATTACAGAGATCATTTATGTAGAGTATGAAGAGAGTTGGTCCTAGAACACTGCCTTGGGGGACACCACTGTTGACAGGGACAGAATTTGATAGGACACTCCCAATTTTGACCATTTGTTGTCTGTTTAACAAGAATGCTTCTATCCAGTTATGCAGGTGTCCAGAGATACTGTAAGATTTTAGTTTTAGGAGTTGTTTGTCATGTACCACTGAATCAAAGGCTTTACAGAAGTCTATGTAGATTGCATCTATTGCTTTGCCCTGATCAAGTTGGGTAGTCCATAGGTTTTTGCAGTATAAAAGTTGCAGATTGCAAGATAGTTTTTTTTCTGAAACCAAATTGTTTATTAGAGTAAGTTGTTTGTCTCTAAGTGGAGGATAATGGATTGGTTAATGATTGATTCCATGACTTTACAGGTGACACAGCATAAGGAGATTGGTCTGTAATTTTCAACTAGGCTGGGGTCTCTCTTTTTGAAGATGGGGATGACTGTGGCTTGTGACCATAGTTTTGGCAAGGAGCTGGTCCTGAAAGATTTTTCAAAGATTATGCTTAGAGGTTCGGCTAGGGCAGTAGGTAGCATTTTTAAGAAGTAGGTACATATTCCATCCAGTCCAATAGATAGAGATGGTTTTAGACCGCATAGTGCTTTTTCAACACTGTCTTCTGTAAAATCGATATGTATTAGATTATTGTAGTTGTATGTAGTTTGACTAGGAATTACTGGGCATGATCCATTGCTGTTTACAAATATTGAGCCAAAGAATGTGTTAAAGAGGTTGGCTTTAATGGTGTCTTCATTGCAGTCTTTATTATTAGGTCCTTTCAGGGGTGGGATGGACCTTGAGTCTTTTAGTTTATTGTTTACAAAATTGTAAAAAGTGCAGGTGGAATTGGTGCATAGAAGGTTTTCCTCTCGTTTAATGTGATAATTTGTGCATTCAGTCTTTATCTGGTGGCATAAATTTTTGTATTGCCTTTTGAAATTGGCAATGTGACCAGATTTGATCTGTTTTTAGATTGAAGTTTCCTTATTGTTATGGGTAATCTTTTTTTTTTTGTTTGTTTTTTTGTTTTGGGACTTGTTGTTGGTACATATAGTTTATGACTCTTTTGACTTCAAGTAAAAATATGTTGTAATGGTCTTCAACAGTATTGCATACAGTGAATAGAGATTGCCAATCAAGGGATAAGAGATCTTTGTCTATAAGATCATAGTTGCCTTTTTTGAAGTTATAATTGGGGATTACATCATTGTGATGATTTTTGTGTGGGCGTACATTGAGACAAAAGTCAATCATATTGTGGTCGCTGTTGGAAAAGGGTTCTTTAGTTTGTATTCCATAAATTAAATTCAAACTATTGCAGAAGATAAGATGGAGGCAGTTGTTAAGTCTGGTATTGTTGGTTACTAGTTGTTCCAGTCCCAGATCTGTAACAGCATTGTAGAAGGTTGTTTGTATGGGTTCAGCTATACATTCATTTAGGGTCCAGTTAATATGAGGTATTGCTTCACTTCCTCCTCTATGTGACATAATTATGACTATTAGAGTGCTGTTGCTTACACTCATAATTAATATTGTTACAATGGTTAATTTAATAATTCAGTGGAGTTGAATTTAAGACAGGCACAGCAATGATAAAAATTATTTTGCAGTAATTAAAAACAAGAGGGAGAGATAATAGATGGATGGATGGATGGATGGATGGATGGATGGATGGATAGATAATTAATAGATGATTGATAGATAGAGCTATAAATATTTTTAAATGCATTGAAGAACATCCTTTTATAATGTCACTGAGCAATTTTCTCTCTCTCTTTTTAAGGAAGCTAATATCTAGCTAGTACTGGCTGAGCTTAAAAAGCTAGTCAAAAACATGCCTGGAACTAAAGCCATGATGAAATCTGAGGGCTTTATTCTGGACTGGAATTGAAGAAAAAAATTGTTTTCCCAAACAGTAATAGCAAATCTCTTCCACCCTGCTGCCAAAGAAACTACAAAAGAATCCATCAGAAGCCAAGCTGAGCTTTGCTTAAAACAAAGCTATTGAAAAAAACATCAACAAAGAGAAGAAGAAAAAATAATTGGGTCATTACAGCATTGATGTGCAGCTTGATCCTGTCCATACTGGTATATATATTAGGAACGCTGTTACCTTCCCATCAAAGTGGTCCCTATTTTTCTACCTGAATTTTTACATGCTCTCAAACTGCTAGGTTGGCAGAGGCTGGGATCCAGTAATGGGAGTTCACTCCATTATGCGGTGCTAGGGATTCGAACCGCCGAACTGCTGACCACCATGTCCCCTCTTTACTTTTTACTCTTTATTAACTCTGTATTCTTTACTTCTCCCTTTAATTCTCATTTGCAAAGAAAAGAAGAGCAGGCCACAGTTGAATGCCTACCAAGAGGACAGTGAAGAGGTAGAAATAGCAGGCGCTAGAAGCAAAGTTGAAAATTTGGGTGGCTATCCTTCTGGTTCTATGGAGTATGGATAAGATGATGTGCACCCAGACATTTTTGTAACAGGGTAACATCATGGTACTGTACCATCTGTTGTCTAGGGCCATTGATGGCATCATCAAGGTTTGGATGTGCCAGGAGTCCCACCCCCTTCTTTGGATGCCAAATACACTCCAACTCCCTCACTACACTGCAAATGCACTCGAGATGTTCTCTCTGGGGCCCCAATTCACCAAAGCAGCTTTGCAAGAGCTTTAGATCAGGTACAGAAGAATAAAATTGGAAGGGACCTTGGAGGTCTTCTAGTCCAACCCTTACACCACTTCAGGAAAGAGGCTGTCCAGCCTCCAGTGATGGAGCAGCTTTCGAAGGCAAACCGTTCCATTGGTTATTCTTCTCAATGTCATGAAATTTCTCCTTAGTTATAAGTTGCTTCTCTCGATGAGTTTCCATGCATTGTTTCTTGCCTTGCTTTCTGGTGTTTTGGAAAATAGCCAGACACCCTTCTTCTTTATGGCAGCTCTTGAAATATTGAGGGGTTGCTGCAACATATCTCAACACTGCCTGGCAGAGAACTGGTAGTAGAAATTTTGAGTAGTTCAGAATACCATCTCTGACTGGATCCACCTCCATCTCTTCTCTGCCTTCCAAGTCCCAGGTGATCAGCTGGGTCTTCTTTTGTTGCCCTGCACAGGAGAATGGAACTGGAAAGCAGGTTAGTGGGGTGGGGAGGAAAGGGGGATTTTACAATATCTTTCCCCTGCCACACCGACCAAGCAATGTCCACAAAACCAGTAGTAAAAATTTTTTGAATCCCACCACTGCTGGCTTTGCAGAAGAGAGGTAGAGGAGCTTGATAGCTAGATCAAAAGCAAAAATCTTGCTTTTTTCTTGCTCCTAGACTCCTATCTGAGTAGAACTGAGTGTGCGCATATGCACATTAATTCAACACAGACTACTTTAAATGAAAGTGATGTCCACCATGCATTTCGTTTGACTGAAGTCTGAATTGAGACAGATTAACAAAGACACAAGGGGCAGGCAGAGAATGACTGGTCAGCTTTTAAAATTGTATACATTTTGTTAAAAGGCATCTAGCTTGTATCTGATGATGGAAAGGATATCCGTGTTCTTTGGATGCTGCATTCAGAGAATTGTTGATGAAGCAGTGCCATCTTTTGGCTGGAAAGGGGGGAAGGTAGGAAGATTTGCAAATCCATTTGAATATCCACTGGAAAAGTGGATATTCCATTTGACTCAACATTTCTCTGATAGGAAGCAAACTGATATCCCTGTTAATTACTTCTGGGGCAAATGAAAATTCTTGTTTTGGGGGATGCAATATTCCAATTAAGCTGAACCAAAGCAATATCAACATACCTCTTGCACATAAAAGGATCAATTCTCTTTTCAGAATATTGATTGCTTCTAATTTTAGATGGAAATCCAGAGATTAAAGTACTGTAGATATGGATTTATAGTTCCCTGCAAGACCAGCTCTATAGACTGAAAGCTCTTTCTTTAACAATTATTTTTTTTTCCTAGCTAGAACAGTCAGTGAATATTTCCCTGAAGCAAATAGTGGTTTCTTTCAAGGCAAAATGCTGAAGAAAGTTTAGAAAAACTAAATAGATATGTAAGTGTGCCCAATAGCATTTTAGAAAAATTTCACAGAACCATAGCCCTTTCTTTCCAATGCATTCAAATCCTTCCAAATGTAACAAAAGATAATACTAAGAATTTTGTTAAAAAAAAATCCTCTAGAGTTGTGATGGCAAACCTACAGCAAGTATGCCACAGATGGTATGCAGAGCCATTTGTGCCAGCATGCGAGCTGCAGGTGAACTTACCTCACTGCGTATGCGAACGCCTCAGCTGATTTTCTCAGGCTTTTTTTTGAAAACCCCTGATATTGCATTAATATTGCACTTTACAATAGAATTCAATAGAGTTACTGCCCTGGGATTGGAGCTGTTTTTCAGCCTATTTGTCCTTGTTTTTATTATCCTGTGCTGTCTACCAGATGGTAATAGTTCAAAAAACAACAAGGTGCCCTGGATGTGATGGATCTTTGAAAGTGTTTTGGACTTTCTTAAAGCAGTGGGAGCTATAAAACTCTTCCAAAGAGGGAAGACGGCAATCAATGATCCTCTGGGCAATGAAATTAACCCTCTGAAATGCTGTCCTATCTGCCACTGTGCAATTAGCAAACCATACAGAGGTGCAGTAAGTTAAGATATTCTCTATGGTGTAGTGGTAGAAGGTCACCAGCAGTTTTTCATTTCGGTTGTTTATTCTCTTTGGATAATAGTTTGACCCCTTCTTCTTTGGGACAGCTCCTCAAATATTGAAATGCTGCTATCATGTAGTGCAATATGGTAGGACATGCAGGAGTTGTCTTAATCCCTGCCTTCCAAAAGAAGAAAAAAATATTGCATGGAATATTTATGCCAAAGTGATCCTTGTCCCTCGGTTCTGCTTTTCAGCAGTCACTTTTGGCTGTGATCCAAAATGCATGTTGAACTCAGTGTAGTTTATTTCTTTCTCAACAATCCATTACAATTACATTTGTTTAAATGCCTGGTTGCAATAATATGTGAAATAACCCATCTGTTTTCATGACCTTTGTAATCTATGTCTTTTTTTAGGACTAGCAAGTGTGTAAATTTCAAACAGTAGTCAACATTTATAATTTGAAACATGGGTCATCTATTAAAAATAGAGCAAGATAGATTAAAACAATGGGGGTGGGTGGTTTTTTTTTAATTGACATGCTTCTTGAAAGCCAGGCGAATGGGAACTGATCTATTGATACAAGTGATTGTGTTGAGCCCCTGGAAAGTAACAAGGAAAGCCACTTTTAACACTATCCAAATTGGAGCATTTTGAACAGGACTCTTCTGCATCTCATTGTCATAATAATTTAAAGCAGTTAGTCCCTTTTAACAATTTGAACAAAGCGGTTAAAAGATGAACAGCAGTAGATGTAAGCTTTTGATATTGACTTGTCAGAACCAAAATACAATAACATGGTTAAAAATCAACATAAGAGCATAAAGTCCAGCAAGAGAGTTTGTGAACAGCTAGTTAAGTTCTCATGTTCTTCTGAGAGTTGTAGCAGATGCAAAATTTGTAAGTAGGGAAATTCAAACAAGCTGAAGAAACAAAGTGGTAAAACTGGGAAACCTTCTGAGTACTTTACAAGTACTTATCCTCAGAGTATAGAAATAATTTCTGACAGATAAAATGAAAACAGCTTGTGTATGTTTCTATAAAAACCTTTGATCATGTCTCAAGTCCTAAAACTCCTTGCAGCTCATTCTTACTGGATATACCATTATTGCCAAACTCAGGGAAATACTCCTCACTTTTTGTTAGCTTACGGTTCATATGATTACCTAGAGCAGTTTTATTTGTTCATGTTTTTATTTGTTAGTGATTTTATCTACTGTTTCTATGATTGTTTATTTTAATGTTTTAATCTCTTTATTCTCTAAACCTAAATGCTTTCTGTATAATCTCTTTTTAGCTGAGTTTGAATCCAAGTGATTTCAGTTTATTGTTCAGTCATAAAATGCCTTATATGGATAGGTGTATTCCTCTGTCCATTTTATTGAGTGAAAAGAAGAATGCAATAATTCAGGAGAAACACAAAAAGGAATTGCAGTGGGATTTGGTTACTGAAGAAGAAACCAAGAAGATGGAAGTTCAGGAATTGATGGGTAACCAATGAGTATGGATTAATCATGGGAGCGAAGTATGTTGAAACGGTTTGATCATATAGAAAGAACAGATGAAGAACAAAGCGTACAGTAGAACAGAGATATAAAAAAATTGTGAATGCTCTGAGAGGAAGTGGAAGAATGTAAAAGTTAGATTAGCTAGATGGAGTTGAGATCCTCAAAAAAATAAAGAATAATTGAGGAGTTAAACAATTGATATATAGATTTAAATATAAAGTAGTACAACAAATGGATTGATTGATGGATTGTTTTTCATTTATTTATGTATTTATGTATTAAACCGATCTGCTTCCAATCTAGGAGAAAGGTGCTGGAAATAAAATGGAGGGTGATTGCAAGGAAAGAAGGTTTATTTGGTTTCCAGAAACTTCAGTTATAGTAAAATTGTTTCTGGAGTGGCTGACAAAAGGGCTGAGTGAGTGGATGGATCTTTACAGATTTCTGGGGGTTTGTCTTTGAGATGTTCCAGGGAATTATGCAATGTAGTGAGCCTTGTGTCTTTTGATATTCTAATAATGGTGGGTAAATCCTATTATATTCTAAAAGTGATGTCCTGTCTTTAGAATTTGGTTAGGGGAATGTAGATTTTTTATACCATCATTTCCAATCTTCCATGCAATTTGTTTATGAATAGATTGACCAAGTCTTTCTTAATAGGTACACAACATCCATCTCTAAAGACTTCAGGCAGAGCTGGAGGCTGTTAAGACTTGGCTGCTTTCTGCCTTTAAGAACATGTTTTCTCTATTTCTCATTTTGAAAAAAATTCTATTCTGCCTCTTTTTAATATTAAGAATAAAGAATATTTTAATCTGAGAAGGGGAGTGCTTCCTACCATACCTAATACTATACCATAACTAATAAACATTTTTATTTATTTATTTATTTTGTAAAAAGCTTGCAATATAATAGAAATAAGAATAAATGTAAGTTTAAATACATGAAATAGGAACTAATAATTGGGGACAATAGGACAGGGACGGTAGGCACGATCGTGCGCTTATGCACACCCCTTACAGACCTCTTAGGAATGGGGTGAGGTCAACAGAGGTTAGTTTGAGGGTAAAGGAGTAGGGGTTTGAGCATGTGACAACAGAATCAGGTAGTGAGTTCCAGACGTTGACACTCTGTTACTGAAATCATACTTCCTGCAATCAAGTTTGGAGTGGTTTACATTTAGTTTATATATGTTGTGTGCTCTTATGTTGTTGTGGTTATTAACTATAGCATACCTGATCTCCTTCCTCCTTCTATATTTCCCACAATAATAACACTGTCAACTGGGAAGTGCTGAGAGAAAGAGACTGGTCCCTCCAGCCAACTTTTGTGCACAAAGTGGGACTGGAATTCACAGCTTCCCAGTTTCCAGCCTGATATTTTAACCACTGTACCAAACTGGTATAAAAGTAATGTTAATGATTCTTCCTTTCCCTTGAATTTCTTAAGCATTCTTTTTCCTACCTTTTTCTGTGTTTTAAACAGCGATGGGTATATAATTCAAAGAATACTTATGCTGTTTTTATTCTCCACAGCACAATTTAAATTTGCTAATCAAGAAAATGAATCCAAAGGAATTTCTTGAAGCAAACTTTTGAAACATCAAGGGAAATGCCATATGCAGTGTAATAAAGAAGTTTTTTCTTCAGCTTCTTGCCTTAGCTGGAAAAATCTGAGTTAAGCTGGAGAAACATCAATGAAACTTCTCTTATGTCCAAATGTAATTCATTAGCACAGGAAGACATCATGCATAGACCTGTGGGACTTTCAACCATGCCTTACCATGACTTCCAGTTTGAGCTTCTTCAGTGACAGACTGAAACCTCGTCTCTGCGAGGCTTCGTTTCATGCTCGCCACTGGAGCGCCCCAAGCCGGCTGGTTTCGGGCTAAGCCACCCCGTAGAGGTGGTGAAGAGGGGGGAGACTGCCAGCAGGGTTGAGGAGAGCTTCATCTCTCCTCCCCAGCTGGCCATTACTCCCTTTCCTGAAGGCGGAGCACCCACAACTTCTGAAGACAAGCTATTCCATTGATTGATTTCTGTCACCAATAGGAAATTTTTCCTTAGTTCTAGGTTGCTTCTCTCCTTGGTTAGTTTCCATCCATCATTTCTCATGTTGTCTTTTGGTGCTTTGGAAAATAGTTTGAAACCAACACATCTTTGTAGGGGCTGCTCAAACATTGTTCTGACCCAAAACTTTTTCCAATAAAATAAACAATAATCAAAGGGAACAGAAACCTTTCAATGAGTCTTACGAATCCCCAATTAAAAGGCTGATGCAAGCTAATTAACTTTGATAAGCACAAACCTTGCCAAAACTGTGCAAGACTGGGAAGAATCACAGATAAGAAATATTTTGCAACACAAGAGTCTTCAAGTACCAACTTAAGATACTGCAATGTCCACGAGGCTGAGTTTCAAAACGTCTTTGCTTCCTGCAAAGAATGTTCTCTTCACAGCTGGCTTTTATCTTTTTGAAGGAGGGGCCATTACCTTGCAGCATTACTCCTGAGTTGCCCATGCTGCTGCAGCTGCTCTTTCCTGCAAGCAGCCCTGCATGCATGTGCACTTGGCACAAGCTCCTTGGGAACCTCCTCATCGCTGCTGCCAGTCCCCATAATCTCTGAAGGCAGCAGTCCACTCCCTAATGGTCCTGGCCCCTCATCTGAATCCTTGTCTCCTCAGCTATCCACACCTGCTGCCAGCTAACCAAAACAAACATTGGAACACTGCTATCATGCCCCTCTTAATCCTTCTAAACTAGACACACCCAATTCCTGAAACCATTCTTTGTATGTTTTAGCCTCTATCTCCCTAATCAATCTTATTGTTCTTCTCTGCACTCTTTCCAGAGTCCCAACATCTTTTTTCATATTTTGGTGACCAGAGTGCCTATGAAGGCAGTCAGTAGTCAAAAATACCCAGTTCCAGGCAATGATTTTTTTTTCTTTTACCAATCTCTAATTTTATTTTACTCATCTCTAATCCCCAGTTTTATTTCTTTATCTTCACCAGCTGATGCTCAGCATCTTGGAACTAATGAGTTTGCTTTATTTCTTACTAGGCCATGTGCTTCATTTTTTTTTATTCCCTCCTTCTCTTTTTAATTTTTTTTAAAAAAGGATTCATTTTAATAAATCCATCCTCAAACAGCAACATTTCCTCAGACAGCAGGGTTCCCACAAGTATGTTTTTGCTTTCTTCTTGTTTTGCAAAGGTTTTGCTTTGATTCCATGACTTTTGGGGCACTGTGAATTCTACAAAAGTGAAATATTTTCCCCTGTCCCATCTTATTGTAACACTTTAGTGTGTCAGAAAGAAAAAGAAGAAAACAGCGTTGATTTTTAAATTTCTTTCAGCATCGAAGACGGTCCTGGTTTATTCCAGTGGCCTCAGTGGAAAAACATAGGATGGTGAGTTGTATTGCTTTCTACTTTGAAGATGTTTCTAATTGCAGAAGGATGGAAAATGATGTATTTGTTCTAAACACAGAATTCACAGTTGGATATGAAATCAGCTTTATATCTCATTAAATTGCCTTGTGGTCACCTTTCAGCATTCAGAAAACAGAATGCACTTTTACAAGGAAATCTGCAATTTTATTTCTGTTGTCAAATAAGTTGAGAAACACAGAAATAATACGGTGTATACCACTTTGAGTTTTTGAACACTTAAAGTTACATTCAGTATAAATCTAATAAATAAATACATTCAGAACAAAAAAAACAACCCCACCCCTTTTTTAAAAATGGGTACCTTAAGAATGAATATTAACAATGAAATAAATATATTCAGGAAGCATTTGGGGAAAAAAAGCGAAATAGAGTAAGAAGATACATAGATCTTTATTTGAGATGAATGTATGGATAGTCCACAATGTATAACCACATATGGAACAGAAACAGCAATTTCTGTTGCTAAAGCCCATGTCACACAGCACAAACAGATGGAAAGAGGATGTAAAATGGAGAGAAACACTTGCCATCCATTGGTTAACGCGATGCATCCTTTCTGTACTCACTGCGTCCGTTTTTCATACTCTCTATCCATCTAGCATTCGTCTAGTGTGATTTCATCCGCTCAAAAAGTTTTGAGCTGCACAAAACATTTTGAGCGGATAAACTATCCAACGCATCTGTTCTACATCCACTACGCACACGGAAAACATCCGTTATACGTCCGTAGTCATCCATTAGGCATCCACTATATCCGCTAGGCATCCATTGTGCATCCGCGCAACTCACATCCACTCCAGCGGAAAACGGACACAGGGAGGAAGCAAAATGGACGCGGAACGGACACGCAGCATTAGTAGCATGGACGTAGAAAGGACAAAAGCAGATGCAGCTAGCATAGAAAGCATTAAAACGGAAAAAAAACATTCGTATATGGGACATATCTCGGATATTTAGGATGTCTGGAGGATGTCTAGAGTATATGAAAGGACACCTAGCGGAAAACCTATATTTCCTATAAAAAGGGGGAGAAATCACCTGGATCTCACTTTCAGTCCAGCAGCCCTGCTGTGCAGACCTCTGCAGCCTTCATCTTGCTCTTGCTCTTCCACAGCATCCAGTCATCTCCACCATGGATCGTCGCACACTCCTTTTGGTAGCCACCATCATTCTACAACAGTGCGAAGCCCTCTACAGGCTCTTTCACCTGTTTTACGCAAAGAAAAGGAGGCATCCAAGAAGTGTCTGGGTCTGAAGATGGATCGCGAGAAGAGCCAAGGACCTGAGGAACGAAGACACTCATGCATTCCAGAACTTCATGAGGATGCCTCCAGCCATGTTAGCTGAAGTTGTGGAGTGGCTGAGACCCAGGTTGACCAAGGCAAACACCAACTTCCGGCCCAGCCTGGACCCTGGGCTGAAGGTGGCACTGACTCTGTGCCACCTGGCCTCCGGGACCACCTACAGGAGCATGTAGTACACCTGGAGGGTGCCACACAACACCATCAGCATTGTGGTCAGAGAAGTGGTGCAGGCCATCATCGAAGAATACCTGGAGGAGCTCCTCCAGTGCCCCTCCACTGAAAAAGGCTGGAAGAAAGTTGCAGAGCAGTGGTATCAGAAGTGGAACTTCCCCCAAACCGTTGGAGCCATAGATGGGAAGCACGTGGTCTACAAAGCTCCAGCCAAGTCGGGGTCCACTTATTTCAACTACAAGGGCTTCTTCAGTATCATCCTCTTCACCATGGTTCATGCTGACTACAAGTTCATATACATCGGTGCTTCAGGCAACAGGTCAGCTTCAGATGCCCAGGTATACAACGCCAGTCACCTCAAGGAGGGGCTGGAAAGTAACCTCATCATGGGCTTCCCAGATCCAGATCTCCTGCCCAATGACACACAAGATGTGGCCTGCTTCATCATAGGGGATGACGCCTTCTCCCTCAGAACCTACCTCATGAAGCCCTACACTTCCAGATACCTCACCTGTGAAGAGAGGATCTTCAACTACAGGCTGCCCAGGGCCAGGCGGGTGGTGGAGAACGCCTTTGGCATCCTGGCCAACAGGTTCCAGGTACTTCTCACCACCATGCAGCATCGCCCAGAGACTGTGAGGAACATCGTGGAAGCTTGCTGCATCCTGCACAATCTCATGCGCACCCGCTACCTAGTGTTGCAGAAGAGGCTCGTGGACCACCAACAAGGCAATGGGGACATGGAGCCTGGTGAATGGAGGCAAGGGCAAAACCTGATAGATATTGTGGAAGTGCAAGGCCCCAAAAGAGCTTCATGTGAAGGGAAGAAGCAGTGCAACCTCCTGAAACACTGGTGCAACTCCCCAGCTGGAGCAGTGGAATGGCAAGACAGGATGGTAGATGCTTTATGGATGCTTCCTTCAGCTTGTCTCATCACAATGATGAGATTGTGCCATGTATGTTGAGTGTCCCTACAATGAACAGGGAATTTAATAAAAAGTTGTGTTTATGTTCAAATGTGTGGGTGAATGATTACATTATTATTGATAACAAAGGGCCATAAGTTTAGCACCTGGGAGGGTGCACCATACAGTCCCACTATGCTTGCACTGGAGGCTTATCTATCCCACTCTTATCCTTACCCATCCCACAGCTATTACCCATTCCAAAGGTATCCCTGCCCATCCCACTGCTATCCTTACCCATCCCACAAGCATGCAAAGGCTTAAACCATTTCTAAAAGTTTCCACCAAGACTTTATTTACTAAAAGAACTGAACCAAGTGTGTGAAGCAAAGATAAACTTTATTAAAAACTGTAAAAGCAAAATGACCCAAGTAAACTGTCCCAAGCAAAGATAAAGTCAACAGGTAGCAACCCAGTCTCTGGCACTCTTCTCAGTCACTCTGAGGCATGACCATAGTCTCAGGGGTGAAGGGTCCAGGTGCTGTGGAGGTGGCTGCTGCTGGAGTGCTGGTCTGAGGTGCCATTGGGTGCCTGGCCCCGAGAGGATAACAGGAGATGGTGTGTGGAGGAAGCTCTCAGAGAGCTGGCTCAGTCCCATGATGTTGAGAGCTCCTTCCTCCATGACATGGGGTGTCAGTCCCAAGACCGATGACAGATGTTCTGAGGCCGGGCTTGGCTGTGGGGTGGAGGAAGGAGGAGTGTAGTAGGGCTTTCTGGTCTGCAGCTGAACGAGGTGAGGCATGGGTGGCATCTGTGGCATGGGTGGCATCTGTGGCATCTGTGGCATCTGTCGCGTCAGTGGCATCTGTCGCGTTGGTGGCGTTGGTGGCATCGGTGGCATCAATGGCATCGGTGGCATCGGTGGCGTATGATGTACCTGTGCCTGGACTGGGAAGGGCTGCCTGTGCTGCTGGAACTCCTGGTTGCCATAGCCTTGGTAGGAGAGGGCCTGTGGAAAACCTTGGAAGGGCTGTGACATCACCTGGGGTGGAGGAGCAGACCTGGACTGGGTCGGAGTAGGTTCAGCTGGGCCTGGAGGGTTGTGCAAAAGACCTGTGATCCTCTCCTTTATCATCTGGTACTGTAATTCGGACATGTTCATGAGAGTCTGGTTGACGTAGGTGAGGAAGGGCTTGTGGTTTGAGGATGGTATGTCGGTGTGTACCAGCTGAGAGAGGAGATCTATGCTGCTTTTGAAGGTGTCCCTCATCTCCATCAAGACAGTGTGTTTCTGCCCCTCCGGTCTGCCTCTCTGCCTGCTTTCTGTGGAGGTGGAGCTGGGGGTGGGGGTGGGTTGGTCTCTGGTGTCAGTGCCCTCTCCTTGCTCCCACAGCGTCAGGGGGTCCTCCACGTGCTCCGCCAAGGGGAGTGCAGCTGTCGGGGGGGTCTCCATCGTGGGGCGCTCCACAGATACCTGCCTGGACACAGGAGCTGACTGGGTCTCCATGGGATGCCTGAGAGAGAGGGTAGACAGATGGGCTGCTCCTCGGTGGCGGACCTCACCCTCCAAGAAGCTGCACTTGGCCATCATGTAGGTCTCCCAGTCGGTGAGTTTGACCACAGCCTGGCCAGACTTCTTGAGGTGCAGCTTCCCGTACCAGGTGTGCATGTGCTTCCACCAGCTGAGGAGGACCTCCAAAGTGTAGCCCAGGCTCTCGGCCTTCTCTCTCCAAGCCGCCTGCTTCCTCTTGGTGTCTCATTAGAGCCTGTGTCCCTTCCGCCATAGGTACTCGTTCTCCCTCAGCCATTCTAGCACCTCATCCTCATGTTCCTCTTCGATGGAATACTGTCTCCTCTCCCTATCACGCGATTGCCTCTTCCTTCCTCTGGCAGGGCCTTCTGGGCCCTCATCAGAAGGGCTTTGAGGTTCTAGGGGCTGGTTCACCACACCACCACCAGCAGCAGCAGCAACAACAGCAGCAGCAAAAGCAGCACCAGCTGGACCAGCAGCACCAGCAACACTAGCAGCACCAGCAGCACCAGCAGCACCAGCAGCACCAGCAGCACCAGAAGCACCAGCAGCACCAGCAGCACCAGGAGGAGGAGCAGCAGAGTCAGCACCAGCAGAAGCACCAGCACCAGCACCAGCACCAGCACCAGCACCAGCACCAGCACCAGCAGAGTAAGCACCAGCAGAAGCACCAGCACCAGGAGCAGCACCAACAGAGTAAGCACCAGCAGAAGCACCAGCATCAGGAGCAGCGCCAGCAGAAGCTTCAGCACCAGCAGAGTCAGCCCGAGCAGCAGAAGCCCCAGCAGAAGCAGAGTCAGAGCCAGGGGGTGGGATGGTGGCCCTATCCTTGCCAGGGCTGGCAGAAAATGGCACAGGCTTCCTCTTCTTCCCCATGGTTGTTGGCTGGAGATGTGTCTGGCAGCAGGTCTTTCCGCTGAATGGTGACCTGCTTGCGAGCTGCATCCTTTTATATCCACGGGGCTGACGCAATGCATCCTCCCCGCATGTGCAGTGAATGCTTTGCATCCGCTAGGCATCTGCTAGGCATCTGCTAGGCGTCCGCTCTGCATCAGCGTCATCTGCTCTGCATCCACTCTGCATCCGCTCCTTCCACTGCGCGTCCGCTTCGCTGTGCTCCCCCGGAAGCCCTGCGGATGTGCCATTCATTCTTGCTTGCATTCGCTAGGCTTCCATAGAGCATCCGCTTTCCATCCTGGCTACATCCTCTTCCCATCCGTTCCTTTCCATTGTTGTCCACTCTGTTTATGCAAATTTGGGGCACTTTTGAGAGCGGATAACAACAGATGGAACATTTTCTCGTCCGCTGTGTCCTTTTTACATACTTTTTGCATCCATCGGCCTATGTGACAGGCCCTTAAGTGAAACAGTTAAATGAATTGTTGGAGTTTTATTTTTTTTTAAATCTAGTTCATGTCGTGTTCCTATTAGTATTTTGGCAAATGACTATCAGGGAATTGTAATTCAGCCGGGTAGTTGAAAGTTATTATGTCTGCCTGTCTTTCTATCTACCAATATCTGTCTGTCTGTCTGTCTGTCTGTCTGTCTGTCTGTCTGTCTGTCTCTCTGTCTGTCTGTCTGTCTGTCTATCTATCTATCTATCTATCTATCTATCTATCTATCTATCTATCTATCTATCCATCACCATCTACCTATCTATCCATCATCTATCTATCTATCTATCTTTCCATCTATCCATCTATCTTTCTATCTTCTATTTATCATCTGTCATCTATCAATATCTATCTGTTAATCATCTATCATCTATCTATCTATCTATTGTATCTATCTATCATATATCTATCTATCATGTCTCCCTTTTTCTGTTTCACTCTTTCTTAGAAGAAAACAATGGTGAACAATTTCCATGATAGAAAATTAGAAAAATAGAAAAACAATTTCCATAACAATTTCCATAAAAAAAGGTAGTAGGCTGGACTCCAATTCAACTCTTCCCTCCACCCACACCAATTTTGAATATGGCAAACCACAATAACCAATTAATCAGCTTAAATGCATTAAGTAATGAATATTTGATTTGCTGGTTCAGCATGAAAGACTTCATGTTAGCATTTGCTGGCAATTTTCATGAAAGAACCTACAGACTGTTATCTCCATTAAGTAAAATGGATGGGTGTATTCCTTTCTCTAGTGTTTTTGTTTGGTTATAGATCATTTCCAATAAATGCCATTAGTTAGTAAAAAGTAAGCATATTGCCTTGCTGAGAAGCTCAGGAACTATGACGAGTGCAACTGTTAGGATATGGAGGAAATAATCCATTTCTCATTGGTGATACTTTTTCAAGATTATGCTACTACAATAATATTAATCCAAGTAGTGTTCATCAATATTATTACTACAGTTTGTATGGCCACCCATCCATACAATTTCTGGAAGCTGTAGGAGATGACCAGGCTGAGCTGAAGGAGGGGTCAAACGTGTCATAAGTGACTAGTCTCTGCATGTCCATAAGAGATCAAAGCTCAGCCCACCTTGAATGCCCTTCTTATCTCCCACTCATTTCCCTTGACTGTTAGTTGGCCAGGTTCTTGTAGAGAGCTTAAGCTTGCAATAAAACTTGATGTTCATTTGAACTGCCTGAATCTCCTGATTTTTCCAGCACTTGACAGGAACCTCATAAGATGTCAAAGCAATGAAAAAAAACCAAGTTAAAACCCAATATACAAATATATAAAACTGTCTATAATTAGTCATAGGGTACAATAAGCAATCAAATCATAGGAAACAGTCAATAAAAATCATTAGGATATAAGCAACAAGGCTACAGTCATACAGTCATAAGTGTGAGGAGATGGGTGAAAGGAAGGATGGGAGGATTAATAGTAATGCAGACTTAGTAAGTAGTTGGACAGCATTGAGGGAATTATTTGTTTAGCAGAGTAATGGCATGCAGGAAAAAGCTGTCCTTGTGTCTAGTTGTTCTGATATGCAGTGCTCTATAGCATCATTTTGAGAATAGGAGTTGAAACAGTTTATGTCCAGGCTGTGAGGGGTCTGTAAATATTTTCACAGCCCTCTTTTTGACGCATGCAGTATACAGGCCCTCGATAGAAGTCAGGTTGATAGTAATTGTTTTTTCTGCAGTCCTAATTGCTCTCTAAAGTCTGTGTCTGTCTTGTTGGGTAGCAGAATAAACCAGACAGTTATTGAGGTGCAAATGACAGATTCAATAATTACTCTGTAGAACTGGATCAGCAGCTCCTTGGGCAGTTTGAGCTTTCTGAGTTGGTGCAGAAAAAACATTCTTTGTTTTGCTTTTTTGATGATGTTTTTCATGTTAGATGTCCATTTTAGGTCTTGACATATGATAGAACCTAGAAATTTGAAGGTCTCTGCTGTTGATACTGTGTTGTCTAACATTGTAAGAGGTAGTAGTGTGGGAGAGTTTCTCCTAAAGTCCACCACCATTTCTACGGTTTTGAGTGTGTTCAGTTCCAGATTGTTCTTGTCACACCACAAGGCAAGTTGTGGGAGAGAATAATTATGTACTTTCAATGAGGGTCCAAAGAAGATAAGTTGCTTGTAACAGCTGTAAAAAGTTTCCAAAGTCACTTCTTTGTACAGGTAGTCCTTCAGTTGCAACCATAACAGACCGCAAAATTGATGTTGCTAAGTGAAATATTTTTTTAAATGAGTTTGACCCCACTCTTTCTGGCCACGATTGTTAAGTGAATCACTGCAGTTATTAAGTTAATAACACAGTTGTAAAGTGAATCTTCCCCATTTTGCTTGTTAAACGTTCATAAAAGTTGATAGCTTCTCCTTCTTCTTGGACTGTTTTCATTAACATTCTATACAAACTGTATCTTACCTTGAAAAACAATCAACTATACAATAGAATTCTGCTTGGTACATTCTTAAAATACACATTATATACTTAAATTATATATATATGTAACTAAAACACTCATTCCATTCCAATTCAATTCTATCATTAAAGCCCATGTCACGCTGCACCAACGGATGGAAAGAGGATGTAAAATGGAGAGAAAAACTTGCCATCTGTTGGTTAACGCGATTCATCCGTTCTGTACTCACTGCCTCCATTTTTCATCCTCTCTATCCGTCCAGCATCCGTCGACTGAGGTTACATCCGCTCAAAAAGTTTTGAGCAGCTCAAAACTTTTTGAGCAGAAAATGTATCCAACGCGTCCATTCTGCATCCGCAATGCATACGGGGAACATCCGTTCTACATCTGTCATCATCCATCACAAGTCCGCTATATCTGCTAGGCATCCGCTGCGCATCCGCGCAACTCAAATCCGCTCCAGCAGAAAACGGACACAGGGAGGAAGTGAAACGGACGCGGAACAGACACGCAGCGTTAGTAGCACGGATGGAGAAAGGATGAAAGCAGATGCAGCTCGCAAAGAAAGCATTTAAAATGGAAAAAACGTACACAGAGGGGACCTATCTCGGATATTAAGGATGTCTAGAGGATGCCTAGAGGATGCAAAGGGACACCTAGGGGAAAACCTATATTGCCTATAAAAAGGGGGAGGAACTCACCTGGATTTCACTTTCAGTCAAGCAGCCCTGCTGTGCAGACCTCTGCAGACTTCATCTGACTCTTCCTCTTCCACAGCATCCATTGATGTCCACCATGGATCATGACACAGTCCTTTTGGTAGCCACCAACATTCTGCAACAGTGCGAAGCCATCTAAAGGCTCTTTCAACTGTTCGATGGGAAGAAAAGGAGGTGGCCAAGAAGTGTCTGGGTCTGAAGATGGATTGGGAGAAGAGCAGAGTATGGACTGTACAACAAGCTGATGGTGGAGCTGAGGAACGAAGACCCTCGTGCATTCCAGAACTTCATGAGGATGCCTCCAGCCATGTTTGATGAAGTTGTGGAGCGGCTGAGACCCAGGTTGACCAAGGCAAACACCAACTTCTAGCCCAGCCTAGACCCTGGGCTCAAGGTGGCACTGACTCTGCGCCACCTGGACTCAGGGACCCCCTACAGGAGCATTCAGTACGCCTGG
>BLBF01000039.1:27604208-27621172 GCA_015471245.1 Laticauda colubrina
GAGAAGCACAGAGCTGAAGAAACAAGCCTGAAGATGATGAATGAGATTTCATCGAAACGTTCCCTAGATACTTCCAATTCTACGCGGGAGAAAACCCGAATAACCAAAGATCCACATACAAATACCCGCGAAAACCTCAGAAAAATATATATACATATATATAAAGAGAGAGAGAGAGAGATCATAGGGAGGGAGGGAGGGAGGGAGCAAGAGATAAATTAAATAGATGAGTGAGAGACAGACAATGAAAGAGAAGTTGAATAGGAGAGAGAGAGAGGAGGAGAAAGGGGGGGGCATCTAATGGAGGGTTATAAAAACCAAGATGTAAGTTGTGGACCCGTGATCTTATCTCTTGAACAGATACATTTTCCAATTAAACAATTAGGACAAAATCCAGAAATTAGGAGTTATTAGTTTAATTCAGCCAAATCAACACATTTTCATTATCACAGGAAAGCTTTAGAAGTGCCACTTGGTTACATTTTGAATGTCAATATAGAAAAACGTGGCCACCTGTCTCCTAAGCATCTTGGGATCTGGGTGTGGGATGCCAAAGAAGCCAGATGATAGGCACAATATCATGACCCAAACATCATCCCTTTTTGTAAGTTCACTGACCCATGTGTCCAACAGGAGTGGAGATTACACTGTGGAACTGTGCCTCCATTTTGCTGGTTTTGATTTTGACCCTCAGTCATGGATATATCATGTTCTTTCAAATGTTAATGCAGTGAACAATTATCGATGTTTATGCATTTTAGGGGTGGGAAACCCTTTATTTCTTATTCACCAGGAAGGCATTATAGAAAATATCTGTAAGGCACTGAAAAGAAACACCAGATGTACTTTGTTATATTTAATAATTTCAAGCTTTTACCCTGAGGTTAAACTGCTACTGTTCCACAGAAGAAAGATAATAATTGAGAAGGATTTAGGATATATAGTTTCCAAATTCTAAAATATATTAAAATCCACATTGCAGATAATAGCCCCATTAAAGTAGAAATTATGTTAGTCTGAAATATTTTAATACACGGATGTCTAATTCCCCTTTTCAAAATTTCAATACATGTCAATTTGAGGTTGAATTTCTCACCAGGGATTAAAGCTTTGATGATTGATGTTTTATTTTAATATTCAGAATGAAAATTGGCATTTGTCTGTCTCTGGTGTAAATTGATAAAGCTCCCCTGCTGGATGAAACTTTTCCAAAACCAAATCTTATGTATAGTATTTATGAAACCCAGTAAACCATATAAAGTCACAGAAACATGGGTAATTATTCTGGCTGACTATATAATTTGGGGAACTGTGCAAATGAACTGATTTTCCCTTCAGTGGGATTTTACTGGGCTTGATGAAAATGGTGAAATGGAGAGGTTAATTAAAATGAAGTGACTTAACAGGGTACATACCTACTCAGGAATAAGTCCCTATTAAGTTGAATAAGTCTTACTTGGATAGATCAATGGATAGAAGATTGTAGCCTAAGTCAGGGGGGGCCCAACACCTCAATCTGTGGATCAACAGCAGTCCGTGGCATGCCAGAAACTGGGTCGTGCAAACAAGGAAAGTCCCATCCATGGGATGCAGGCAGTGTACAAAACCACGTCCCTTCCACTCCATGGAAAAATCTCTCTCCATGGAACCAGACCCTGGTTCCCAAGGTTTGGTGGCCATTGGCCTAAGTCCTATTTCAAATTCAGTCCCAGGAAAAAAGCAATGCAAAAACTCCTAGTTATAATACTAAGTGGCTCCACTGCTTTAGAAAAGCACCCAAAGACAAGACAAGGTATAATGGATGGAAACTGAACATAAAGATATTTAACTTGAAAATAAGGAGAAACTTTCGGACAGTGAGAACAATTTACCAATGGAACAGCTTGCCCACAGAAGTTGTGGGAAATTCATCACTTGAGACTTTCAAGAAGAGATCGAACTGCCATCTGTCAGAAATGGTGTAAGGTCTTCTGCTTGGACGGGGAGTTGGACGAGATGACCTACAAGGTCCCTTCCAACTCTGCTTATCTGTTATCTGTTAGGATGAAGTCTTTTCTTTGAAATAAGCTCTTATTTCAGTGTTTTCATTTATTAACAAGAAAGCATTAAGATTCATATGCAGGAAAATTATCAATACAAATATATTTCCATAACTGCTCACTAAATGTGTACTTACCCATAGAAACAGCTGTACATTACATGCACATTAGTGTCCCTGTCTTCATGTATATTTATTTAACAATTTGCATTTTGAACAATAGTTCAATGGTAGACATACATACTTCTGTGCAGGGATGGGCTTCAAATAATTTTGAATAATTTTGAATTTTGAAGCAACTGGTTCTCTGCCCAGAGTGAAAATGAGCTACAGGGGAAATTTTTTTTCCTCCCTGGGCTCCGGAGGCTTTCCTTGAGTCTCTGGGAGGGCAAAAACGGCCTCCTGTGGCTTCAGAAGCTGTCTGAGGGCCAGAACTTTCAGAACTTCAGGGAGGCCCATTTTTCGCCCTCCCAAGCTTCTGCACTTTCCTGTGATTCAAAACGGGCCATGTGGGGACTCTGGGGAGGGGAGGGGAGGAGTGGGTGGCCAGCCAGTTGCCAGAACTACTGGGTTCCCAAACTAGATGTAAAATTAATATTCGATTCACTTGAACCAGTGTGAACTGGTAGTAGTCCAGTACTGCTTCTGTATACATACAACAGTTAATGTAAAGACATTGCTTTGAATGAAACATTTCTCTGTAGAACATTTCACAGAGATTCTATTGCCATCAAATAGCCTCACATTTCTTTAAAAGAAGAGAGAAAGTCATAAACTCTTAAGCAAGTGGTTTTAAAAAAGGGCAGGAAAACACAGGAAAAACAGCAGCATTTTCTTAGACTCTATCTCTGTCTGTCTACCTGCCTGTCTATTTATCTATCAGTCATCTGTTTGTATATCTATCTATCTATCTCGTGACTCAGGGATTAAATTGCTGAACTTGTCAGTTGGAAAGCCAGAAGCCTGGCCTCAAGACCCAAGTGCCAACTGAGCATCCCATCCAAACTAAGTGTTCAAAAGCATGCAAATGTGAATAGATAAATAGGTACCATAGGTCCCACTCCATGATGTCATGTTGGGCAGTGGTAAGATGTAAAACTAATATCCAGTTTGCCCAAACCAGTGCAAAGTGGTAGCAGCCCACCTCTGCTTCTATATACAAACAACAGTAAATGTAAAGACATTGCTTTGAATATAGGTTTTAGAAGGGAGAGTTTATTCAGCATTTGATCTCTCGGTCTGCAGCCAACCATTACCGCATCTTCAAAATTCAGTCCACTGAAAAAGAGATGGCATTATGTCCCAACTCATTTGTTAGTGTATGCTGAGTGTTTTTCCTTGGGAAAATAACCCCCCCCCCTCCAAAGGAACCAACATTAGATCAAATAAACAAACAAAACATCAGCTGGAGCTCACAATTGTGCAACTGATCATCAAAAACTCCTGTCTGCCACAAGTAGGAGATAAAACCGATTTTACTACTTCCTTCAAAATGCTAGGTTCCAACTGGAGGAAAGACCCAGAGATCCCTCAATCCTAAAAACATGGAGACAACTCAAAGGGATAAAAAAAAAAGTATTGATTCTTCATCTAGGATCAAATGGAGAAATACAGTTCTATTTTTAGTATCCTTGTAAAACAGAACCAGGATAGAACTGTTATAGGCTTTTTGAAACATCAGAATGACAAATATCTCACTTGTGAATCATTTGGTGTCGGTCAATGGAGTGGTGTATAAAAAACAACCTTGGGAGACTGGAGCAAGAGCTACAGCAAAGGTGGGGTTCTATTTGCTTGAACAGGTTTGAGCGACCTCCTTGCTCTGAAGATCATCTGTCTCCAAACCGGTTTGCTGTGATGAGCACGTGGGCTGGCCTGCCCACTCCTGCTCCTTCCTGTCCTTTCCTTCCTTTGTTTGCAGCTCAGCTGATTCATGAGGCAGAGCGCCTCAGCTATTTTCTTCACAGGGAGTGCTATAGAAGGTAAGTATTAGAGCTGTTTGATATGTGGAATGTGCAAACACCGAACCAGTTGTTATACCAGTGGAATCCCACCCCTGAGCTACAACTAGGGGAATGGTCAGAAAAGAAGAAGCTTAAGCCCATGTCACACTGAACCAAAGGATGCAAAGAGGATGTAAAATGGACAAAAAAGCTTTCCATCCGCTGGAAAACGCAATGTACTCACTGCCTCCGTTTTGCTTCCTCTCTATCCGTCCAGCATCCGTTTATTGACGTTTCATCCGCTCTGAAAGTTTTGAGCTGCCCAAAACTTTTGCGTGGAAAATGTATCCAGTTCGTCCATTCTGCATCCGCTACGCAAGCGCTACGTATCCGTTACGCATCCGTTACGCATCCGCCATATCCGCTAGGCATCCGCTGCGCATCTGCGCAACTCGCATCCGCTCGGACGCAGGGAGGAAGCGGAAAGGATGCAGAACAGATGCAGAACGGAAGCCTAGCGGATGCAGCATGGAAACAAAGCGTTTAAAATGGACTTGTGAGAATGCCAGAAAATATTGGACTAAAATTCACATGTGGTTGGAAAAAATGACAAAGAAACACATAGACTTGAAACCAGAGATCTTTTTATTGGGAATTTAATATTCCAATAAAATTCTGATATATATAATAAAGACTTGAAATATTTGATTGTAAATGTATTAACAGCGGCTAGGATTGTATTTGCTAAAAACTGGAAGAATGAGAAAATACCATTGCAGGAAGAAATTATTAAGAAAATATTGGAATGTGCTGAGATGAGTAGATTGACATTTGAAATTAGAGAACAAGAAGATAAACAATTTTATGCAATTTGGGGTTTTTTTTATCAATGGTTAGATGATAAAATACAATAATAGAGCATTAGTATTATATATATGAAGGGCTTTTAGGATTGATTTGTTATGATTATATGATAAGTTATAGAATAAACTGTTTGAAGTATTGTTATCTCACAAAGCATGAATGATTAAAAGTATAGTCAGAAAAAGATTTTTTTTTTTTTTTAGTAATATTAGAATATGGATTGACAATATGAGTGGTTATGCAATATAACTGTAATTGACACTATAAAATGAATGCACAAAACTGATGAACCAACCGATACACCGGAAGTACATATGAGAGTAGATGTTTTTAATGTTTTGTACGTTTGTCTGTTTGTAGAAAATTAATAAAAAATTTAAAAAAAATAAATAGAAAAAACGTTCGCAGAGGGGACATATCTCGGATATTAAGGATGTCTAGAGGATGCCTAGAGGATGCCTAGAGGATTCAAAGGGACACCTATACTGCCTATAAAAAGGGGGAGCAACTCGTCTGCATCTCACTTTCAGACCAGCAGCCCACCTGTGCAGACCTCTGCAGCCTTCATCTGACTCTTCCTCTTCCACAGCATCCAGTCATGTCCACCATGGATTGTAACACAGTCCTTTTGGCAGCCGCCATCCTTGTGCAACAGTACGAAGCCATCTACAGGTTCTGTGAACTATACTACAGGAAGAAAAAGAGGCGGCCAAGAAGTGTCTGGGTCCCAAAATGGATTGGGAGAAGAGCAGAGTACGGACTGTACAACAAGCTGATGGTGGAGCTCAGGAACGAAGACACTCGTGCGTTCCAGAACTTCATGAGGATGCCTCCAGCCATGTTTGACGAAGTTGTGGAGTGGCTGACACCCAGGTTGACCAAGGCAAATGCCAACTTCCGGCCCAGGCTGGAACCTGGGCTCAAGGTGGCACTCACTCTGCGTCACCTGGCCTCAGGGACCACCTACAAAAGCATGCAGTATGACTGGAGGGTGCCACACAACACCATCAGCATTGTGGTCAGAGAAGTGGTGCAGGCCATCATCGAAGAATACAAGGAGGAACTCCTCCAGTACCCCTCCACTGAATAAGGATGGAAGAAAGTTGCAGAGCAGTGGTATCAGAAGTGGAACTTCCCACACACCGTTGGAGCCATAGATGGCAAGTACGTGGCCTGCAAAGCTCCAGCCAACTCGGGGTCCACTTATTTCAACTCCAAGGGCTTCTTCAACATCATCCTCTTTGCCATGGTCGATGCTGACTACAAGTTTATGTACATCGATGCTTCAGGCAATGGCTCATCTTCAGATGCCCAGGTATACAATGCCAGTCACCTCAAGGAGGAGCT
This sequence comes from Laticauda colubrina, assembly GCA_015471245.1. Taxonomy (NCBI): domain Eukaryota; kingdom Metazoa; phylum Chordata; class Lepidosauria; order Squamata; family Elapidae; genus Laticauda; species Laticauda colubrina. Next base: position 27,610,401 of record BLBF01000039.1, read on the forward strand.
GGAAGGCAACCTCATCGTGGGCTTCCCAGATCCAGACCTCCTGCCCAACGACATGCAAGATGTGCCCTACTTCATCGTGGGGGGTGACGCCTTCTCCCTCACAACCTACCTCATGAAGCCCTACACCTCCAGACTCCTCACCCGTGAAGAGAGAATTTTCAACTACAGGCTGTCCAGGGCAAGGCGGGTGGTGGAGAATGCCTTTGGCATCCTGGCCAACAGGTTCCAGGTACTTCTCACCACCATGCAGCATTGCCCAGAAACCGTGGGGAAGATCATGGAAGTTTGCTGCATCCTGCACAATCTCATGCTCACCCGCTACCCATTCTTGCAGAACAGGCTCGTGGACCTCCAACAAGGCAATGGGGACATGGAGCCTGGGGAATGGAGGCAAGGGCAAAACCTGATCGACACTGAGGATGTGCAAGGCCCCAACAGAGCCTCACATGAAGCGAAGAAGCAGCGCAACCTCCTGAGACAGTGGTGCAACTCGCCAGCTGGAGCGGTGGAGTGGCAAGACAGGATGGTAGATGCTTAATGGATGCTTCCTTCAGCCTGTCTCATCACACGGATGAGATTGGGCCATATATGTTTGGTTGGCGTACAATGAACAGGGCATTTAATAAAGAGTTGTGTTTATGTTGACATGTGTGGATAATTATTACATTATTATTGATAATAAAGGGCCATAGGTGTGGCACCTGGGAGGGTGGACCATACAGTCCCACTATGCTTGCACTGGAGGTTTATCTATCCCAATGCTATCCTAACCCACCCCACTGCTATCCTTACCCATCCCACAAGCATGCAAAGGCTTAAACCATTTCTAAAAGTTTCCACCAAGACTTTATTGAAAAAAAAAAATGAAGCAAGTGTGTGAATCATAAATAGACTTTATTAACAACAAGCTATAAAACAAAAATGAATCTCTGGCACTCCTCTTGGTCGCTTAGTCTCAGGGGTGATGGGTGCAGGTGCTGTGGAGGTGGCTGGTGCTGGAGTGCTTGTCATCAGCTCCTCCAGAAGCAGAAGCAGCAGAAGCCCCAGCCCTAGAAGAGCGAGCCCGTGCTGCAGAAGCCCCAGAAGAACCAGAGTGAGGGACAGGGGGCAGGATGGTAGCACTGTCCCTCTTGCAAGGGCTGGCAGCAGATGGCTGAGGTTTGCTGTGCTTCAGCATGGTTGTGGGGTTGCTGGCTGGCAGGGAGGCTGGCAGGAACCAAGGCTGGCAGCAAGGCTGGCAGGGAGGCTGGCACCAAGGCTGGCAGGAAGGCTGGCAGGCAGGCAGGCACCAAGGCTGGCAGGCAGGCAGACAGCAAGGCCGGCAGGCAGGCAGGCAGGCAGGAACCAAGGTCGGCAGGAAGGCTGGCACCAAGGCAGGCACCAAGGCTGGCAGGGAGGCAGGCACCAAGGCTGGCAGGAAGGTTGGCAGGCAGGCAGGCACCAAGGCTGGCTAGCAGACATGAACCAAGGCTGGCAGGAAGACAGGCAGCAAGACTGGCAGCAAGGCTTGCAGGCAGGCTGTCACCAAGGCTGGCAGCAAAGCTTGCAGGCAAACATGCAGGCAGGGCAGGCAAGGCAGCCAATCCGTCCGGCAGCAGGTCTTTCCTCTGAATGGCGACATGCTTCCGGGCTGCTTCCATTATATCCGCGGGGCTGACGCAATGCATCCTCCCCGCATGCGCAATTAATGCCAGGCATCCATTAGGCTTCCACTGTGCATCCGCTGTGCATACGCTGTGAATCCTCTTCATCCGTTCCGCGTCCGCTCTGCATCCGCTCTGCATCCACTCTTTCCGTTCCACGTCCACTTTGCTGAGGTCCCCCGGAAGCCTAGCGGATGTGCCATCCGCTCCCATCCGCTTCCATCTGCTAGGCTTCCGTTCCGCATCCGCTTTCCATCCGCCCTGCATCCTCCATGTTATCTGCTCCGGTTATGCAAATTTTTGCCCCTTTTGAGAGCAGATAACAACGGATGGAACATTTTGCTCGTCCGTTGTGTCCTTTTTGCATCCGCTGGGCAGTGTGACATGGGCTTTAGTTCAAGCAGGAATGTGGGTAGGCAAAATAATTCAGAGGAGAATTTCTCAATTGGCTGAATGTGGAGAGAAATGTACTTTCAGATTTAACAGAATAGCAGAGGACCTTAGAGGTCATCTAGTCCAACCCCCTGTTCAAGCAGGAAACCCTATGCTGTTTCAGACAAATGACTGTCCAATCTCTTTTTAAAAATCTCCAGTGGTAGAGGTTTTAAAGTACCCTGAATAAAGGTACCACTGAATAAATACTCTGTCAGGAAATTTTTCGTTATGTTCTAGATTGTTTCTCTCTTTTAATTTCCATCCACCGTTTCTTGTCTTGTCTTCTGAGGCTTAGGTAAATAGGTTGACTTTCCCACTCTTCTTTGTGGCAGCCTGACAAATATTGGAACATTGCTATCATGTAAATCTTAATCTTTCTTTTCATTTGATGTAACTTTAAAATAAAGCAGAATGTTTACTATCTGGTCTGTTAGGGATAACATTGTTTACCCTAACTGGTTTAGGTGAAATAATAAATATGAATCATAGTTGTGTATGTTAAAGTGTCTGCAGCTTTAACTGTGGGATAGTAATTAAGGGAGTGGTTATGAAAACACTATAAAAGTAGCAAGACTACAGCTTGCACTCTCTGGCTTTGATGATCCCTGATTACTACTTGGAATCAAGACTGCATTGCTCGAACGGGAGAGACAACAAAGGACTGATTTGTAAGTGAACTGACATAGGATATTCTACATGGACTTTGCTAACTGAATATCCCTGAATGGACTGACTACTTGATACATGACTATTGGACTGTTATTTGACTATGCTATGAACTTATAATGGAATAAACTATATTCTTGATAGCACAAGCGTATCTGTTATTTTTACTGTATGTTAATAAACATACAAGCTTAGCTCACTCATTTATCTGTGTTCCTATCTGACTAATGCTGCACATTCTGTTTAGCTTGTCTACCTAACCCTGATTGGGGAACCCTGGCTTAACATGGTCCACAGATGGTTGGAACCTATAGCTCCTGGCTGACATTAAACCAAAGAAACAGACCAGCAAAGCAGCAGCTGGATCTCTCAATTGTGCAGCTGGTCATCAAAAAAAATCCCTTTTTTGAAGCATCCCCTTAGATATTGGAACACTGGTAATCATTTCACTCCTAGTCTTTCTTTTCACTAGATCAGTGATGGTGAACCTTTTTGTTGTGATGTGCCAAAAGCACATTTGGGTGTCTCCCTTGCGCATCCAACACCCCCCTGCCCCTTACCTGCACTACTCATGCATGCGCCTCCCAGCTGATTTTCAGCCCATTTGAGGCCTTTTTCACCCTCCTGGAGGCTCAAAGGAAGCCTCCTGAGGGCCTCTGGAGTTGGGGGAAGGCCATTTCACCCTCCTGGGGGCTCAAGGGAAGCTTCTGAAGACTTGGGAGGCTGAAAAACAGGCCCGTTTTGGCAGTTCCAGTATTTCTGGAAGGCCTGTTTTTCAGCCTCCCAAGGCTGCAGAGGCTTCCCTTGAGCCTCCAAGAGGGCGAAAACAGCCTCAAACAGGCCAAAAATCAGTTGGGAGGCACACGTGCAGAAAAGTTTGGCTGGGGGTCATGTGGCACCTGTGGCACCCATGCCATAGGTTTGCCATCACAGCACTAGATTAAACAAACTCAATTCCTGAAACCATTCTTCATATGTTTTAGCCTTCATCCCCTTAATCTTGTTTATTGCTCTTCTCTGCACTCTTTCCACAGTTGCAACATATTTCTTCACTGCGTATGGCTAATCTAGAGAAAAGAAAGACTAGGAGTGGCATGATAGCAGCCTTTCCAGTATTTGAGGGCCTGCCACAAAAAGGAGGGGATCAGTGTATTTTCCAAAGCACCACAAGAAAAGACAAGAAACAATGGATGGAAATTAATCAAGGAGAGAAGCAACCTGGAATTATGGAGAAACTTCCTAATAGTGAGAACAATTAACCACTGGAAAAACTTGCCTGCTGAGGTTGTGGTTGCTTCATCACTGGAGTGACTGGATGAAACTTGTATAAGGCAGTGGTGGGATTCAAAAATAGCAGTTCTGTGGGTGTGGCTTAGTGGGGAAGGATTCTGTAAAATTGCCCATCAGAGTCGGTATTTGCCAGTTCTCCAAACTACTCAAAATTTCCGCTACCAGTTCTCCAGAACTGGTCAGAACCTGCAGAATACCACCTCTGGAAGAGGATCTCCTCTTTGAGCAGGAGGTCAAATAGAAGATTTCCAATGTCCCATCCTGATCTATTCTGATGGAATGAAGTTGTTCTGAAAAATAATAAACAATCTTACTGGACAACGCAAATATTGGAAGATTTAACATAAATGCTAATAATGAAACTGACTTTTGTATTCCAGCCATAAAAGTGGAACATCTGAGGATGTGCTTGTACCAAAATTGCCTTTGAAATCAATGAAACCTTAAGTGAGTCAAACCCTTCTTTCTTCTGAGGGGAGGTTGAATATAAACTGGTGATCATAAAGCAAATCAGATTCTAGGCTACAAAATGAAACTATGGCAGAGATACACTTCTCCAGCTCGCTTTTCATAGCCTTCCAAAATTAAATCAAGGAACAGCTATACCGCCTGCCCGGCAAAGCACCTGGACACATTATGATAGCTAATGAAATGAATAAGCTTCTAGCTGCAATATCTAGGCCTTGTTAGCCAAGAGGTAATGAAAAATGTCAAATTATCCTGAACAGCTGGGGAGAAAGGAAACATTTACTGCATTATTCTATTGAGGGAATGGCTGTTTTTGAAGTCTAATGAATTATATCGTTGAGGACTTTATGGCAGCTATAAGAGAGATTTCTCAAGGATAGGCCTTCTATTCCAAATTGATTGGAGCAGGCTTCCCCACCTCTCATGGTTATCCATCAAATAAATGGAGCCAATCCAAAACAGGGAATGATTTTAAGTATATTTACAACTAAGGAAGAAGACTTTCCATTTGGAACAGGAAATCCATTAAAAAAAAATCACCTATGTTATGTCCATAAAATGATACAGTTAATTAATTCCTTTTTTAAAATTACAAATTAAAATGTTCTCTACATTCCAAATTGTGATGTTACATAGAGATATCAACAAATAAATAATTTTATTTTTTTGGGCGGTAAATAATTGAAACAGCATTTCAGGTACTGAGAATTTAATTCTTGAGAGCGAATGTTCCTAACCCAAACTTTGTACTTTCAATAAAGCACAAATGTCACATTTATAAAGCACCTGTTCAAAGCTTTTAACTAAATCCCTTGTCACACTGGCCAACGGATGCAAAAAGGACACAGCAGACGAGCAAAATGTTCCATCAGTTGTTATCCGCTCTAAAAAGGGGCAAAAATTTGCATAATCGGAGCGGATAACGGACGCGGGGAGGACGCAGGGCAGATGCAAAGCGGATGCGGAACGGAAGCCCAGCGGATGGAAGCGGATTGGAGCGGATGGCACATCCACGAGGCTTCTGGGGGGCCTCAGCAAAGCAGATGCGGAACGGATACAGCGGATGCACAGCGGATGCACAGCGGATGCACAGCGGATGAAGCGGATACACAGCGGATGAAGCGGATGCATAGCGGAAGCCTAACGGATGCACAGCGGAAGCGGAATGGATGCCGAGCATTAATTGCGCATGTGGGGGGGATGAACTGAGTAAGCCCCCCGGATATAAAGGGAAGCAGCTCGCATATGGCCAGCATTCCGAGGAAAGACCTGCTGTTGGACACTTTGAGTTCCTTGCCTGACCTGCCTGCATGCCTGCCTGCCAGCCTTACTGCCAGCCGGCCTTCCAGCCAGACTTGGTGCCTGCCTGCCTGCGTGCCTTCCTGTGTGCCTTCCTGCCAGGCTTCCTGCCAGCCTATCTGCCAGGCTTCCTGCCAGGCTTCCTGCCAGCCTACCTGCCAGCCTACCTGCCAGGCTTCCTGCCAGCCTTGGTGCCTGCCGCCCAGCCTTCGTTCCTGGCTTCCTGCCAGCCTTCCTGCCAGCCTTCCTGCCAGCCTTGGTGCCTGCCAGCCTCCCTGCCAGCAAGCAACCCCACAACCATGGGGAGGAAGCGAAAGCCTCAGCAGCCTGCCGCCATCCCTGGCAAGAGGGACAGGGCCAACCTCCCACTCCCTGCCCCTGACTCTGTTTCTGTTGGGGCTTCTGCTGAGGCTGCTCCTGGAGGTGGTGCTTCTGCTGGTGCTTACTCTGTTGAAGCTGCTCCTGGTCCTGCTCGTCCTGCTCGTGCTCCTGGTCTTGCTCGTCCTGCTTGTCCTGCTCGTGTTCCTGGTCCTGCTCGTGCTCCTGGGCTTGCTGGCCCTGCTGGTGCTTACACTACTGCTGCTGATCCTGGTCCTGCTGGTCCTGCTGCTGCTGATCCTGCTGTTGCTGCCGCTGCTGCTGTTGCTGATGATGATGATCCTTCTGCTGCTGGTGCTGCTGCTGGTGGTGGTAGGGTGGAGGAGCAGCCCCTACTACCTGGGAGCCCCTCTGATGAGGGCCCATCTGGTCCTGCCAAAGGGAGGAAGAGGCGTATGCGACAACGGGAGAGGAGGCAATACTATATTGAGGAGGCGCACAAGGATGAGGTGCTGGAGTGGCTGAGAGAGAATGACTATCTGTGGTGGAAGTGACACCAGCTCTACAGGGACACCAAAAGGAAGCAGGCTGCTTGGAGAGAGAAGGCAGAGAGTCTGGGCTATACATCGGATGTGCTCCTCGGCTGGTGAAAGCACATGCACACCTAGTACGGGAAGGTGCACCTCAAGAAATCTGGCCAGGCCACGGTTAAGCTGACGGACAGAGAGACCTAAGTCATGGCCAGGTACAGCTTCCTGGAGAGTGAGAACCGCCACCAAGGAGCAGCCCCTCTCACAACCCTCTCTCTCCGGAAGCCTGCTGAGAGCCAGTCCTCTTCCAGCCGAGAGTCAGTCCCTTTCTCCAGGCAGGTTTCTGTGGAGCGTGCCACAGTGGAGAACCCGCGTACAGGTGTGATAAGAGTGGTGGAGTGCGTGGAGGACTCCCTGGTGTGGTGGGAGAAAGGAGACATCGAGTCCACCACAGTCCTAGCCGCATCCACCCACCCCAGCTCCACCTCCACAGAAAGGCAGAGATCCGGACAGCAGGAGGGGCAGAGTCACACTGTCCTGCTGGAGATCAGGGACACCATCCGCACCAGCATAGATCTCCTCTCTCGGTTGGACCACAACGACTCCTCCTCCAACCGCAAGCCCTTCCTCACCTATGTCAACCAGACCCTCAAGGAAATGGCGGATCCACAGTACCAGCTGGTGAAGGACCGGATCACCGAGCTACTTCACAACCCTCAAGATCCAGAGGAACCTGCTCCCACCCAATCCAGGTCTGCTCCTCCACCCCAGGTGATGTCTCTCCCATTCCAAGGCTTCCAACAGGCCCTCACCTACCAGGGCTACGGCTACCAGGAGGTCCAGCAGCACAGGCAGCAGCCCTTCCCAGTCCAGGCACAGAGTCATCGGGTGACACTGTTGCCACCGGTTCTACTGATGCCACCGATGCCACCCACGACAATGATGCCACCGACGACAGCGATGCCACCCACAACAATGATGCCACCCATGACAGTCCTCACCCAGCTGCAGAGCAGACAGCCCCACTACACTGCTCCTTCCTCCACCCCACAGCCAAGCCAGGCCTCAGTACATCTGTCATCAGTACTGGGGCTGACACCCCATGGCATGGAGGAAGGACCTCTCAGCATCACGGGGCTGAGCCAGCTGTCCGAGACCTTTCTAAACATACCGTTCCCTGTTGTACTCTTGAGGCCAGGCACTCCAGCACCACCCACCACCACAGCACCTGGACCCTTCACCCCTGAGACTGGGCACACTTCCAAGTGACCAAGAAGAGTGCAAGAGACCGGCTAGCTGGCTACCTGTGGACTTTATCTGGACACTTGACTTGGGTCATTTTTTTTTACAGATTGTTGTTCAATAAAGTTTATCTTTGATTCACACACTTGCTTCATTTCTTTTTTTCAATAAAGTCTTGGTGGAAACTTTTAGAAATGGTTTAAGCCTTTGCATGCTTGTAAGATGGGTTAAGATAGCAGTGGGGTGGGCAGGGATACCTGTGGAATGAGCAGGGATACCTTTGGCATGGCTAATAGCTGTGGGATAGATAAACCTCCAGTGCAAGCATAGTGGGATTGTATAGTCTACCCTCCCAGGTGCCACACCTATGGCCCTTTTTTATCAATAACAATGTAAGCATTGATCCACACATGGCAACACAAACACAACTCTTTATTAAATGCCCTGTTCATTGTAGGCCCACCCAACATTCATGGCCCAATCTCATCAGTGTGATGAGACAGGCTGAAGGAAGCATCCATGAAGCATCTATCATCCTGTCTTGCCACTCCACCGCTCCAGCTGGGGAGTTGCACCACTGTTTCAGGAGGTTGCGCTGCTTCTTCCCTTCCTGTGAGGCTCTGTTGGGGCCTTGCACATCCTGAGTGTCGATCAGGTTTCGCCCTTGCCTCCATTCCCCAGTCTCCATGTCCCCATTGCCTTGTTGACGGTCCACAAGCCTGTTCTGCAAGACTGGGTAGCGGGTGTGCATGAGATTGTGCAGGATGCAGCAAGCTTCCATGATCCTCCTCATGGTCTCTGGGCGATGCTGCATGGTGGTGAGAAGTACCTGAAACCTGTTGGCCAGGATGCCAAAGGCATTCTCCACCACCCGCCTTTCCCTGGACAGCCTGTAGTTGAAGATCCTCTCTTCACGGGTGAGGAATCTGGAAGTGTAGGGCTTCATGAGGTAGGTTGTGAGGGAGAAGGCTTCATCCCCCATGATGAAGTAGGGCACATCTTGTGTGACGTTGGGCAGGGGGTCTGGATCTGGGAAGCCCACGATGAGGTTGCGTTCCAGCTCCTCCTTGAGGTGACTGGCGTTGTATACATGGGCATCTGAAGATGAGCTGTTGCCTGAAGCATCGATGTACATGAACCTGTAGTCAGCATCGACCATGGCGAAGAGGACGATGCTGAAGAAGCCCTTGTAATTGAAATAAGTGGACCCCGACTTGGCTGGAGCTTTGCAGGCCACGTGCTTCCCATCTATGGCTCCAACGGTGTGGAGGAAGTTCCACCTCTGATACCACTGCTCTGCAACTTTCTTCCATCCTTCTTCAGTGGAGGGGCACTGGAGGAGCTCCTCCTTGTATTCTTCGATGATGGCCTGCACCACTTCTCTGACCACAATGCTGATGGTGTTGTGTGGCACCCTCCAGTCATACTGCATGCTTTTGTAGGTGGTCCCTGAGGCCAGGTGGCGCAGAGTGAGTGCCACCTTGAGCCCAGTGTCCAGGCTGGGCCGGAAGTTGGTGTTTGCCTTGGTCAACCTGGGTGTCAGCCGCTGCACAACTTTGTCAAACATGGCTGGAGGCATCCTCATGAAGTTCTGGAATGCACGAGTGTCTTCGTTCCTGAGCTCCACCATCAGCTTGTTGTACAGTCCGTCCTCTGCTCTTCTGGTGAACCATCTTTGTACCCAGACGCTTCTTGGCCGCCTCTTTTTCTTCCCATAGTAGAGTTCGCAGAGCCTGTAGATGGCTTCGTATTGTTGCAGAAGGATGGTGGCTGCCAAAAGGACTGTGGTACGATCCACAGTGGACATGACTGGATGCTGTGGAAGATGAAGAGTCAGATGAAGGCTGCAGAGGTCTGCACCACAGGGCTGCTGGTCTGAAAGTGAGATGCAGGTGAGTTGCTCCCCCTTTTTATAGGCAGTATAGGTGTCCCTTTGCATCCTCTAGGAATCCTCTAGGCATCCTCTAGACATCCTTAATATCCGAGATAGGTCCCCTCTGCGAACGTTTTTTCGGTTTTAAATGCTTTGTTTCCATGCTGCATCCATTCTGCATCCGTTCTGCATCCATTCCGCTTCCTCCCTGCATCCGAGTGGATGCGAGTTGCACGGATTCGCAGCAGATGCCTAGCGGATATAGCGGATGTGTAACGGATGCGTAACGGATGCGTAGCGGATGCGTAGCAGATGCAGAACGGATGAACTGGATACATTTTCCACGCAAAAGTTTTGGGCAACCCAAAACTTTTGGAGCGGATGAAACGTCAATAAACAGATGCTGGACGGATAGAGAGGAAGCACAACGAAGGCAGTGAGTACATCGCGTTTTCGAACGGATGGCAAGCTTTTTTGTCCATTTTACATCCTCTTTGCATCCGTTGGTTCAGTGTGACATGGGCTTAAGGGTTTTTGGAGCCTTTTCATGAAGAGGAGAATCCATAAATGATTGCCAGGAGTTACATTTGTAATGGATAATAGTTTTCTGGGACTGGGAGATTAGTTGCAATGATGGAGCCTAGCAGAAGTTTCTGTTTGGATTGTTTATTCAATGTATAGCTACAGACATTTCTCTGTAGAATATTTCACATAGATTCTATTGCCATTAAATAACCTCACATTTCTTTAAAAGAAGAGAGAAAGTCATCTTAAGGAAATGGTATTTAAAAAGGGAAGGAAAACATAGGAAAAACAGGAGAATTTTCTTCGACTATCTCTGTCTGTTTATCTGTCTATCTATGTGTCAGTCATCTGTCTATCTATCTGTCCGTCCATCCATCCATCCATCCATCCATCCATCCATCCATCCATCCATTTATCTATCTATCTATCTATCTATCTATCTATCTATCTATCTATCTATCTATCTATCTATCTATCTATCTA
>BLBF01000039.1:27645730-27659545 GCA_015471245.1 Laticauda colubrina
GAATGAATGAATGAATGAATGAATGAATGAATGAATGAATGAATGAATTTTTTATTGGCCAAGTGTGATAGACGCACAAAGAATTTGTCTTGGTGCATATGCTCTCAGTGTACAGTAAAAAAATAGAAGAAGGAGAAGAAGAAGGAGAAGGAGAAGGAGAAGGAGAAGGAGAAGAAGAAGAAGAAGAAGAAGAAGAAGAAGAAGAAGAAGAAGAAGAGGAAGAAAAGTTGTTTCTGTCATGTTAAAAATATGATGGTTAATCAAGGAATAGATTCAGATTACTAGAAAGAAGGAATCACATAAGAGTTCCAAAGTGCAATGGGAAACCCAACCAATGACTTGAAGTCCAATGATACCAATAACTTGGTATCCAATGACTTGAAGAGAGTCCAATTTCTGTTTGAGCAGGTCACTTCCAAGTCACAATAAAGAACAGTTTTCTTTCACCCAATCCAAGGGCAAAGCATAAAGCTTCTATAAAACATTGATGAAAGCAGACCAAGCATTCATACATTAAATGATGGTCTGAATGTAAAGGGAATTGCTTTACATGTTATACATCCACAACATAAAAAGAGAAGAAAGATAACTTGCAAAGCATGGAGAATTTCAAGTGCATTATTTAAAATAAAAACAAAACAACCTTGATATGAAGAAAGTACCAGGCAACCAACTGTTATTGTAACACAGTGACCTTGAGATAACTAGGAAAAGAGCAAGGAGAAATAAGATCCTGTGTAAGTCCCTTCTCACAGCTTTGGTTTTGCATTTTTCATCAGAACATAAATTTCTTTAGGGATGCAAAGACATCTACAGGCCTATTACAAAGACTAGATTAATGGAAAAGGGCCTACACTATTGTTAAAATATATCAACTTCATATATTATTCATACAGACCACCTGCTGTTCATATTCTGTATCTGAAAAAGTGGGGAAAATGTTCCCTATTTTGTTTGTGTCCTATTTGCCTGCCTTCCAAGGATGCATTAATAGGACTTGAACAGAATCCTGTTCAGGCATGCCTACCTATGCTTCATAAGGAATACTAACATATATCAATTATCATTGTTTATTTTAATGGTCTGACTTGGGTCTAAGACAAGTTGCCATGGCCAACTTGCCACAGCCAATACACTGCAGGGCAACTCACCATGGAACAATTCCATGCAATTTTAATAATTAATGAAAACAAAGGGATAGAATCAAGATCAAATGAAGCGTTAATACCACTTTATAATGCCACACTTGGAACACTGCATCCAGTTTTGGTTGCCACAATGTAAACAGATGTTGAGAGTGCAGAGAAGAGCAACAGAAAGAGTGCAGAGAAGAGCAACAAAGATGATTAGGGGACTGGAAGATAAAACATACAAAGAATGGTTGCAGGAACTGGGTACGTCTAGTTTAATGGAAAGAAGGACTAGGGGTGATATGATAGCAGTGGTCCAATATCTCAGGGGCTGCCACAAAGAAGAGGGAGTCAAGCTATTCTCCAAAGCACCTGAGGACAGGACAAGAAGCAATGGGTGGAAACTGATCAAGGAAAGAAACAACTTAGAACTAAGGAGAAATTTCCTGATAGTGAGAACAATCACTCAGTGGAAGAATTTGCCTCCAGAAGTTGTGAATGCTCCAACACCGAAAGTTTTAAAGAAGAGATTGTATAACCATTTGTCTGAAGTGGTGTAGGGTTTCCTGCCTAGGCAGGGGGTTGGACTAGAAGATCTCCAAGGTCCCTTCCAACTTCGTTATTCTATTCTAATGATTTCACTCAGTTACTTTAATCACTGATGACCATATTTTCATTAAAATTATTGCAAACCTTTCTGGATTGAAATTATTTTATTATTATTGACCACGGTTCTGTCAACATTTATTTAACTTTTGTATTTGTTGAACAAGTTGTCCCATGGCAAGAAGGCCATGTTGAGTTGGCCACATTGAGTTGGCCATGTTGAGTTGGCCACATTGAGTTGTCCTTGGTGAGTTGTCCCAATCCAGTCTGAGTCCTCTATATCACCATTGTCTCAGGCCAACTTTAAAAGGCAGTCCTTGAGTCTCATTTTATTTTTGTCTTTCCATAATTGTGTAGGTAAGCCAAGCTGGCTTCAAACTTTCCCAAAGACAACTGTTGAACAAGGTTCCCTCACAGAAATTATAATAAGTGAGATGGGAAAGGGGTTAGGTTACATAAATCTCAACAATTTGATACTTTAACATCTAATTTACCTGTTACACTTGCCAGATCAGATTTTTTTCAATTCTTCTGCTCATAACTGTCTGAGGGACAGGGAAAGTAGAGAGTCATTAAAAAAACAATGGAAGTATGTGTAAAAGTTTCAAGTTTATAGTATTTTGCAAAGTATTTCCCTGTTTCTCAGGCTTTCAAAAGCAGTTAGTTCCCTGTCTAAGACTGGTGCAGAAATAATAATTCAAATCCTGAGATATAATGGAAGAGACTATTCCTTATATTTTGCCCATCCCCAAACCTGGTCTTGATATATTCTATATATAAAACATACCAGCACACTCATACTGAAACAAGGAAGATGAGGGTCAGAATTTTCCACTGGGAAAAACAAAAACAGAAATAATCCACTCTGTTTAGAATTACCAGGTAGTCACTAAACCCCAAAAAATAAAAAATAAAAGAATGTTTGTCCAAAATCTGAAATTTGTCTTGATAACTGGCTCTGCTGCATAACAATAATTTTCCAGTCTTCATCACTAACTTAAAAAGTCATCAAAAAGTTATCCAAGATGTTAAAAAATATATTATGTATGCCTATATTTGAATGACTTTGTAGCCTTTCTTTAGTAAAGCTGTTCATCTCACAATTTTATTTTCATTTTATTTTAATTTCAAATATGTAGTCTTTTAACAACCTACATAAGGCCATGTCACACTGCGCAACAGATGCAAAAAGGACACAATGGATGAGCAAAATGTTCCATCCGTTGTTATCCGCTCTCAAAAGGGGCAAAAATTTGCATAAGCAGAGCGGATAACACGGAAAGGAACGGACGTGGGGAGGACGCAGAGTGGATGTATAGAGGATGCAGAGCGGAAGTATAGAGGATGCGTAGAGGATGCGTAGAGGATGCGTAGAGGATGCATAGAGGCATAGAGGATGCAGAGCGGATGCGTAGAGGATGCAGAGCAGATGTAGAGCGGATGCGTAGAGGATGCAGAGCGGATGCGTAGAGGATGCAGAGCGGACGCAGAGTGGATGCAGAGCGGATGAGCTGCATCCGCTTTCATCCTTTCTCCATCTGTGCTACTAATGCTGCACGTCTGTTCTGCTTCCTCCCTGTGTCCGTTTACCGCTGGAACGGATTTTAGTTTTGCAGATGCACAGAAGATGCCTAGCGGATGTAGCAGATGCGTAATGGATGCAGAACGGATGTCCCCCGTATGCCTAGAGGATGCAGAACGGATGCATTGGATACATTTTCCGCTCAAAAGTTTTGGGCAGCTCAAAACTTTCTGAGCGGATGAAACGTCAATAAACGGATGCTGGACGGATAGAGAGGAAGCAAAACAGAGGCAGTGAGTACATCGCGTTAACCAACGGATGGCAAGCTTTTTTGTCCGTTTTACATCCTCTTTGCATCCGTTGGTGCAGTGTGACATGGGCTTAACTTCTGGAAGTTAGTAACAGAAGCAAATATATTATAGATCATTTGTAGACCAATATTCCAACGTTGCCTAGGTATAGAAGCTAGTTTATAAATCAATTTGCAGATTCCTTACTAAGAAAAAAAAAATTGAAACACTGAAGCTTTCATAGCCATTGACACCAAATGCCAGCCCTGTGCATGTGTGCATGTGACAGGATTAAAGAAAGGTATTTTTTAAAAAAAAATATATGCTAAATTCTTTAAAAGAGTAAGTCTCATACATTTGTCCTTCTGGATATGGGTCATCTTTATCTCTATAGAATTAAGCCAGCATTGTTTGCCACCTTATAACACCTTCATTGATTTCTCTAAGGTTTTTGCAGTGTTTGCAGTTAGATATATTTAGAAGGCCATATCCTGAAAATGAAACTCAAATATTTTGGCCACCTCATGAGAAGGAAGACTCACTGGAGAAGAGCCGGGAAATGCTGGGAAAGATTGAGGCAAGAGAAGAAGAAGAGGACGACAGAGAAGGAGGTGGCTGGATGGAGTCACTGAAGCAGTTGGCATGAGCTTCAATGGACTCCAGAAGATGGTAGAAGACAGGAAGGCCTGAAGGAACATTGTCCATGGGGTCGCAATGGGTCAGACACAACTTTGTGACTAACAACAATAAAATATTATTAAGTAACAAAATGAAAACAATTTTGTGAGTTCACTGCCTAATAGGTAGGAGTCAATTTGTATTCAGCCTTGTACTGAATGAGGTTATTTACTCAAAGGCTGAGCTAAGGGGTGGATCTAACCACACAATTGGTTTGGATCCCTCGTAATAAATACTCCATGCATCATCCAAGTATCTGAGCTATTTAGAAATAATTTCTTGACCTTCATTAATTAAATTCCACTCCAATAACACATCACGTCCCCAATGATAATGTCACTTTCATGCTTAATTGATTAAATAAATGTGTAATTAATGTTTAGTAAGAGGTCTAGGAATAACATTTCACCATATTTCATCCATTACATCCTGATGGCTTATGGCATTACTGCCACCCTCATAAGACACATGCTGTTTAATTAAAATAATTAAAAATGTAGGGAGTTCAATCATGTTTCCATTAAAAAGGTATAAAACTTTGTGCCGTGTGCCGTTTGGAAGATGAAACATGTTTCGGGGTTCAGTTGTAAGTTGGTGCTCAGCCATTCTCAAAAATCTGTCACCGAACTATTATTGTACTTTCTAAATTGCTGCAAAATGTTTACGAGGGAAGCAGAAGAAGAGAATGCACAAATAGATGAAAGCATTTAAAATTAGATCATCATTAGATCATATGAAATGCAGCAGGGGGAAAAATGAACTGACAGAGCAGAAGAATGCAGGTTGAACCAGAATTGGAATGTGGCTGACCTCTAAATGCAATATCAAAGCAGACCAGATTCAGTGAATTAAAAAACTAGTTTATTATTTTTTCTGAAATTTATTTCATGTGCCCACAGATTCAAAATAAATGAGCTTCCCAACATTGTTAGCTGGTAGAGCAGAAAAGCAGCATATGCATTTGAGATGCTATGCAAGAAACTCAGGTAAATCGAATTAAAAAAAAATATATTTAAGTTTGCCAGGTTGCTAGACAACATTTATGTGGAGCAGTTATTTAGATCGGTACACCAGATGACTGTTGCTTGTATACATTTTTAAGCCTCGATGCATAAATTAACACTTGGCACTGGGAAAATGTTTTTTTTTTCCTTTCATTGTAGTGAGCTGCAACCAGTTTAACAACCGGGGGGTTGGTGAGCACACACTTTGTGTGTGTGTTTGTTCTCAGCATTCAAAAATTGCCCATTTTAAGCTTAAAAACTTACCTTCTATATCAGCGCTGAAACAGCTGAGCCATGGCAATAGGACAGGAAAGGGCAGGGGTGGGTAGGCAGGGTGAACTAGTAGCAGCCCACCAGTGCAGCAAACCCTATCCCTTCCTGCTGTTCATTAAAGCAGCAACATCTTTAGTGTGATTCAGTAATCAAGTTATTATCCTTAACGCAATTCATTAAAATAGTCACTGGGTTAATATGATTCATTAAAGCAGCCATATCTTTTTTCAATTTCATGCAGAAGTCTGATGCAAGACATGGTTGCATTAAAAAAAGTGCTTATGTCTTGCAAAACAGCTCTTCCAAATCATTTTCAAAGCAAGTTCAACCTTGTAAATAAGTGGACCAAAGAACTAGAGAAAATATTGAGAGAAAATATATTTAGAGTGGTTTTTTTCAACCATTATCAGGCAATTTAATGGGAAAAAGATTGCTTTTTTTCAAAGGGAAATGAACCAAGGTGAAATTCTCAGGATGTGCTTACTGGATTGTTGTTGTTGTTGTTGTGAAGTGATTCAAGTAGGTATTTTTCATTAGGCAACCATAACTGCATTGGTCTGTGGCATTCTTGGCTCCCTACATTTTAATTACAACCCAAAAGATATCATCATAAAGAACCAAGGACCAATAGTTTGGTTTTACAATAAAAAGATAAGTCACTGTAAAGTCAACAATAGCAGTGCTGCTCATCTGCCATTCCAAAATGTAACTTTAAAAGGATAAGCCGTTCTAAAGAAATTCTGATGCATTCTAAGAATGAGAGGGAGGAAGGAAACTTTTGAAAACCAGAAAACGGTTTTCACCTAATGGATCCCTTGTGAACAGAGGTCTGTTCATTAGGTGCAACAAGAATGTTTCTTCCCAGCAATGTTAAAAGGAGAGAGGCCAAAGAACTGAGATGGGTATGGATTATTTAATATTGGCTTATTCCTATGGTTCCAAAGAGTAAACCTCTTCCAATAAGTCAGGTAGCTCAAAAGAAGTTCCAATGTTCCCACTTTATTGACACATATATTACACTTTCTTTATTTGTGTTGAGACCTCTAGCTTATTTTTCTCTGATGCCATATCATTTCATAATGTCAAATGGGACAACTGTCACAAGATGATGGGGGGGGAGGGCATGAATCATAAACTAACAAAACATGAAGCACTTGAGTGATTCTTGCAATTAAACACTACAAATGTGGGGAACTTTTTCTGAAGATGGCTTATATTTCTCCCACTGTCAGGAAACATTTTAAAGTCAACAGAAGCTTCTTCCCTGATTAGTTAAGCCCAGGGTTTATGGAGGCAGCCAGAATTTTTAAACAGAAGCTTCCCAGAAATCATACAGAGATATTTTGATTTAAAAGCAGGGATTTAATGACCTGAATACTGTGCATAAACATGAATGATTACATGATCATTCACACCCTGTCATGTTTTATTAATTAGATATTGGGGACCATCTGTGCAATGTGCTTTAATGATATGGAATGGGGAGGGAAGGGTACATTAAAAAAAAAACAGCTCTGAATTTAATGCTGGGGTTCGTAAAATACTAGCATCCTTGTTTGCAATGAATATGGAAAGGAAGTGTTATCTGGACCATATATTTTCATCTTCAATCATTAACAGAAATGTCATGGCAAAATGCATTATGAATGCAGACTATCTAGAGACAGGACAGGGATGCTGAGTTTATCACTCTTTGTTTTTCTAGACTTCCGAGTAGATTTTGATACTACTGAAGATAGAATCATCATAGACCAACTACCGGTAGTTGGGATAAAATTGGCATACCAATTTCAAATTGGTTTCTTCCAATATTTAAACCAAGGGTCTTCAAACTTGGCAAGTTTAAGACTTGTGGACTTCAACTCCCAGAATTCCTGAGCTAACATGACTGGAGAAGGAATTCTGGGAGCTGAAGTCCACAAGTCTTAAAGCTGTCAAGTTGGAATACCCCTGGCCTGTTTAATCCATGTCAGAAGTCAGATTGCCTAGAAGGCAGGACAAGAACAGAGGTGGTATTCAGCAGGTTCTGACCAGTTCTGGAGAACTGGTAACAGCAATTTTGAGTAGTTTGGAGAACCAGCAAATACCAACCCTGACTGTCCCCATCCCCATCTATTCTCTGCTTCCCCAGTCCCAGCTGATCAGCTGGATCTTCTTTGGTTGCCATGCACAGGAGAACGGATCTGGAAAGCAGATTAGTGGGGTGGGGTGGGAATGGGATTTTGCAATAACCTTCCCCCAGGAGTGGGGAGGAAATGGGGATTTTACAATATTCTTCCCCTGCCATGCCCACCAAGCCACAGCCACAGAACCAGTAGTAAAAAAAAAATTGAATCTCACCACTGAACAAGAAGCAACAGATGGAAACTAATCAAGGAGAGAAGCAGCCTAGTCATTTCCTGACAGTAAAAACAATTAATCAATGGAATGGCTTGCCTCCAGAAGTAAATGCTCCAACACTGGAGGTTTTTAAGAAAAGATTGGGCAACCATTTGTCTGAAATAGTATAGGGTTCTTGCCTAGGCAGGGGGTTGGACTAGAAGACCTCCAAGGTCCCTTCAAACTCTGTTATTCTGTTAAATAGAAAATACCAGACAGACATACAATTTATGATGGTAATTATTCTGTTATTATGTTGCTAATTTTTTTTCTGCTAAAGCCCCTGTCACACTGCACCAACGGATGCAAAGAGGATGTAAAACGGACAAAAAAGCTTGCCATCCGTTGGAAAACGCGATGTACTCACTGCCTCCATTTTGCTTCCTCTCTATCCATCCAGCATCCGTTTATTGACGTTTCATCCGCTCAGAAAGTTTTGAGCTGCTCAAAACTTTTGTGCGGAAAATGTATCCAATTCGTCCGTTCTGCATTCCAATACGCATCCGCTACGCATCCGTTACGCATCAGCTATATCCGCTAGGCATCCGTTCCACATCCGCACAACTCGCATCCACTCAGACACAGGGAGGAAGTGGAACGGACACAGAACGGATGCAGAACGGATGCAGAATGGATGCAGAACGGATGCAGCACAGAAACAAAGCATTTAAAACGGAAAGAACATTCGCAGAGGGGACCTATCTCAGATATTAAGGATGCCTAGAGGATGCCTAGAGGATGTCTAGAGGATGCAAAGGGACACCTATACTGCCTATAAAAAGGGGGAGCAACTCGCCTGCATCTCACTTTCAGACCAGCAGCCTAGCTGTGCAGACCTCTGCAGCCTTCATCTGACTCTTGCTCTTCCACAGCATCCAGTCATGTCCACCGTGGATCGTAACACAGTCCTTTTGGCAGCCACCAGCCTTCTGCAAAGTGCGAAGCCATCTACAGGCTCTGTGAACTCTACTACGGGAAGAAAAGGAGATGGCCAAGAAGCGTCTGGGTCCGAAGATGGATCAGGAGAAGAGCAGAGTACGGACTGTACAACAAGCTGATGGTGGAGCTCAGGAACGAAGACACTCGGGCATTCCAGAACTTCATGAGGATGCCTCCAGCCATTTTTAACGAAGTTGTGCAGTGGCTGACACCCAGGTTGACCAAGGCAAACACCAACTTCCAGCCGAGCCTGGAACCTGGGCTAAAGGTGGCACTCACTCTGCGCCACCTGGACTCAGGGACCACCTAAAGGAGCATGCAGTATGGCTGGAGGGTGCCACACAACACCATCAGTATTGTGGTCAGAGAAGTGGTGCAGGCCATCATCGAAGAATGATGGAGCTCCTCCAGTGACCCCCCACTGATGAAGGATGGAAGAAAGTTGCAGAGCAGTGGTATCAGAGGTGGAACTTCCAACACACCGTTGGAGCCATAGATGGCAAGCACGTGGCCTGCAAAGCACCACCCAAGCCGGGCTCCACTTATTTCAACTACAAGGGCTTCTTCACCTTCGTCCTCTTTGCCATGGTCGATGCTGACTACAAGTTCATGTACATCGATGTTCAGATGCCCAGATATACAATGCCAGTGATCTCAAGGAGGGGCTGGAAGGCAACCTCATCATGGGCTTCCCAGATGCAGACCCCCTACCCAACGACACACAAGATGTGCCCTACTTCATCATGGGGGATGACGCCTTCTCCCTCAGAACCTACCTCATGAAGCGCTACACCTCCAGATGCCTCACTTGTGAAGAGAGGATCTTCAACTACAAGCTGTCCAGGGCAAGGCGGGTGGTGGAGAATGCATTTGGCATCCTGGCCAACAGGTTCCAGGTTCTTCGCACCACCATGCAGCATCGCCCAGAGACCATGAGGAGGATCGTGGAAGCTTGCTGCATCCTGCACAATCTCATGCGCACCCGCTACCCAGTCTTGCAGAACAGGCTCGTGGACCTCCAGCCTGGGGAATGGAGGCAAGGGCGAAACCTGATAGACACTGAGGATGTGCAAGGCCCCAACAGAGCATCACGTGAAGGGAAGAAGCAGCACAACCTCCTGAGACACTGCTGCAACTCCCCAGCTGGAGCAGTGGAGTGGCAAGACAGGATGATAGATGATTAATGGGTGCTTCCTTCAGCCTGTCTCATCACACGGATGAGATTGGGCCATGTATGTTGGGTGGGTCTACAATGAACAGGGCATTTAATAAAGAGTTGTGTTGATGTTCAAATGTGTGGATCAATGCTTACTAATGAAGGGCCAAAGGTGTGGCACCTGGGAGGGTGGACCATACAGTCCCACGATGCTTGCACTGCATGTTTATCTATCCCACAGCTATCTTAACCCATTCCAAAGGTATCCCTGCCCACCCCACTGCTATCTTAATCCATCCCACAAGCATGCAAAGGTTTAAACCAATTCTAAAAGTTTCCACCAAGACTTTATTACAAAAAAAGAAATGAAGCAAGTGTATGAATCAAAGATAAACTTTATTGAACAACAAGCTGTAAAAGAAAAATGACCCAAGTCAAGTGTCCAAATAAAGTCCACAGGTGGCCAGCTACCCAGTCTCTGGCACTCTTATTGGTGACTCGGAGGTGTGCCCAGTATCAGGGGTGAAGGGTCCAGGTGCTGTGGAGGTGGGTGGTGCTAGAGTGCTGGTCTGTATCGTCATTGGGTTGCCTGGCCCTGAAAGGACAACAAGGGATGGTGTGTTGAGGAAGCTCTCAGACAACTGGCTCAGACCCGCGATGCTGAGAGGTCCTTCCTCCATGCCATGGGGTGTCAGCCCCAGTACTGATGAGAGGTATACTGAGTCCGGGCTTGGCTGTAGGGTGGAGGAAGGAGTAGTGTAGTGGGGCTGTCTGGTCTGCAGCTGGGTGAGGACTGTCATGGGTGGCATCGCTGTCGTTGGTGGCATCATTGTCGTTGGTGGCATTGGTGGCATCAGTGGAACCAATGGCAACGGTGTCATCCAATGACTCTGTGCCTGGACTGGGAAGGGCTGCTGCCTGTGCTGCTGAACCTCCTGGTAGCTGCAGCCCTGGTAGGTGAGGGGCTGTGGGAAGCCTTGGAATGGGAGGGACATCACCTGGGGTGGAGGAGCAGACCTGGACTGGGTGGGAGCAGGTTCCTCTGGATCTGGAGGGTTGTGAAGCAGCTCAGTGATCTGGTCCTTCACCACCTGGTACTGGGGTTCCTCCATGTTCTTGAGGGTCTGGTTGACATAGGTGAGGAAGGGCTTGTGGTTGGAGGATGAGGAGTCGGTGTGGACTCGGTGTGAGAGAGGATATCTATATTGGTGCGGATGGTGTCCCTGATCTCCAGCAGGACAGTGTGGCTCTGCCCCTCCTGCTGTCTGGCTCTCTGCCTTTCTGTGGAGGCAGAGCTGGGGGGGGTGGATGCGGCTACGATTGTGGTGGACTCGATATCTCCTTTCTCCCACCGCACCAGGGAGTCCTCCACGCACTCCACCACGGTTACAACACCTGTCTGCGGGTTCTCCGCTGTGGCACGCTCCACAGAAACCTGCCTGGAGACAGGGACTGACTCTCTGCTGGAAGAGGACTGGGTCTCAGCAGCCTGCCGGAGAGAGAAGTTAGACAGAGGGGCTCCTGGTGCTCCTCGGTGGCGGATCTCACCCTCCAGGAAGCTGCACCTGGCCATGACGTAGGTCTCTTTGTCCGACAGCTTAACTGTGGCCTGGCCAGATTTCTTCAGGTGCAGCTTCCCATACCAGGTATGCATGTGCTTCCACCAGCCGAGGAGCACCTCCGAAGTGTAACCCATACTCTCTGCCCTCTCTCTCCAAGCAGCCTGCTTCCTTTTGGTGTCCCTGTACAGCCGGTGTCCCTTCCACCACAGATAGTCATTCTCTCTCAGCCACTCCAGCACCTCATCCTCGTATTCCTCCTCAATGAAGTATCGCCTCCTTTCCCATTGTCGCATACGCCTCTTCCTCCCTTTGGCAGGACCAGATGGCCCCTCATCAGAGTGGTAGGGGCTGCTCCTCCACACTACCAGCAGTAGCAGCACCAGCAGGATCATCATCATCATCATCATCACCAGCAGGATCATAATCATCATCACCATCATCATCATCATCATCATCAGCAGCAGCAGCAGCAGGATCATCATCATCAGCAGCAGTACCAGCAGCAGCAGCAGCAGGATCAGCAGGACCAGGATAAGCAGCAGCAGAGTAAGCACCAGGAGCCCCAGCAGCACCACCAGCACCAGCACCAGCAGCACCAGCAGCACCAGGAGCACGAGCAGGACCAGGAGCACGAACAGGACGAGCAGGACGAGCAAGACCAGGAGCATGAGCAGTACGAGCAGTACGAGCAAGTCCAAGAGCACGAGCAGGATGAGCAGGACCAGCAGGACCATCAGGACCAGCAGGACCAGGAGCAGCTTCAGCAGCATACGCAGCAGCAGAAGCACCACTGCCAGGAGCAGCTTCAGCAGAGTACGCAGCAGCAGAAGCACCACCGCCAGGAGCAGCTTCAGCAGAAGCTCCATTACCAGAAGAGCGAGCCCGAGCAGCAGAAGCCCCTGCAGAAGCAGAGTCAGGGACAGGGGGCGGGAGGGTGGCCCTGTCCCTCTTGGCAGGGATGGCGGCAAGTTGCTGAGACTTTCGCTTCTTCCCCATGCTTGTGGGGTTGCTGGCTGGCAGGGAGGCTGGCAGGGAGGCTGGCAGGCACCAAGGCTTGCAGGAAGGCTGGCACTAAGGCTGGCAGGAAGCCTGGCACCAAGGCTGGTAGGAAGCCTGGCAGGAAGTCTGGCAGGAAGCCTGGCAGGAAGGCAGCCAGGCACCAAGGCTGGCAGGCAGACTGGCTGGCAGGGAGGCTGGAAGGCAGGCTGGCAGCAAGGCTGGCAGGCAGGCAGAGAGCAAGGCTGGCAGGGAGGCTGGCCAGGAGGCTTGGAGGCACGCTGGCAGGAAGGCTGGCAGCAAGGCTTGCAGGCATGCAGGTAGGGCAGGCAAGGACTTGATGTATCCTGCAGCAGGTCTTTCCTCCAAATGCTGGCCACATGCGAGCTGCTTCCCTTTATATCCGCGTGGCTTACGCAATGCATCCCCCCCGTATGCGCAATTAACGCCAGGCATCTGTTAGGCTTCTGCTGTGCATCTGCTGTGCATCCGCTGTGCATCCGCTTCATCCGTTCCACGTCCGCTTTGCTGAGGGCCCCCGGAAGCTTAGAGGATGTGCCATCCACTCCCATCCGCTTCCATCCGCTGGGCTTCCGTTCCGCATCCGCTTTCCATCCGCTCTGCGTCCTCCCCGCGTCCATGTTATCCGCTCCAATTATGCAAATTTTTGCCCTTTCTGAGAGCAGATAACAACGAATGGAACATTTTGCTCGTCCGTTGTGTCCGTTTTGCATCCGTTGGGCAGTGTGACAGGGCCTTTAGTTTCTAAAGATAGTATTGAGAAACTGTTCAACAGGAATCTGGTGGATTTGGTGATTGGCCTGAAGGAATTTTTGTTGAGGTGGCACAATTAAAAGTTCAGGCCTCAGTGGGCCTTTGAGGTCATAGAAAGTCCCTAAGGAAACCGTTAACCTGTGTTTTTTGCTTGTGTCCAACACCAAAGAAAGCATGCTTGACTGTTTTTATCCATCTATCTATCCATCCATCCATCCATCCATCCATCCATCCATCCATCCATCCATCCATCCATCTATCTATCTATCTATCTATCTATCTATCTATCTATCTATCTATCTATCTATCAATCTATCTAAGTGAACTCACACATCATCACAAAATCTCCAGAACCGTGAAGCCTACAAACTTGAAATTTGGCACACGTTCCTCTTGGCTTCTAAGTGCTCACTAAGAAAGGATTTTTTTAAATGACCATCAGAGCATTAATATTTCCTATATTATTATTATTATTATTATTATTATTATTATTATTATTATTATTA
>BLBF01000039.1:27659555-27704652 GCA_015471245.1 Laticauda colubrina
TTATTATTATTATTATTATTATTATTATTATTATTATTATTATTATTGCTGTTGTTGTTGTTGTTATTAACATGCTCTGATGTTGAGGAGTTCTACTCCACCTCCCCACCTGAAGAGAAACCTGTTTCAAATGCAAAACACAAGCAAAGGAGGGGAGTTTCAGTTTCACAGCACCAAGCAGCTTTAGTGCAGAACAATTGAGCTAAGCCATGCCTAGGCTCCTTGCTGTCTCCTTCTTGCTCACAAGCAAAAACTGCTTCAGTTTTCAAACAGCCCTCAACTCTCTCACAAACTGATAGGATGCTAGCCAGATGAATACCGATGGATGCTGGTAGACAGAGACAGCATTTTTTCCCTTTATTTTCCTCCCCAAAAACTAAGCCCAACCACATAGTTTCATAGCAAAGCACAGGTATCGAGCTAGTAATTTCTATATTTCTACAACTTACCTGCTGTGTGCCAGCTTTCTCTGACGTAACCAAACAAAAGCAAAGAAATGTATACATCTCTGACTCACACTGTGTTCGGGGTTCCTCTCTCTGTAGAAGGACAATCTTTATTCAGCTGAATAAACACATTGGGCATATCACCACAAACCAGAGTCCATTTTTTCGTTTTTCAACAAGCCACACCTGCAAACCTGCCTCACCAAACTTTGCTCTGTTAATGACAAGACAAAGCATCTGAGATATTAAGGTCTTGTTTTACTTCCAATGTTGTTCACGATCTGTTTAAATAGAGATGTAGATGATCCAGAGGAGGAAATAAAATGACAGATTTAATTCTTTTCTTTTGTCCTTCCTTGAGGGAAGTTGATGGAGTTTGATCCACATCCATTATGTATATTGCATGATGTGACTTCTTTCTTATGGACTGACAGTGGAACAAGGAAAAGCAGAAACTTTATTTTAGGAAAGGAACAAAGCAAATTTATGTGTTCAGAATTTGCCATATATCCCTTGCTGCCCGTCATGTGTGATTGATTAGAATTTGCAAGGACAGGGTATTATTTGCATGTTGTCGATCTCAAATATGTCTTCCTCTTGTTTTTTTTTAGATAGATAGATAGATAGATATAGACAGACAGACAGAGATAGATAGATAAATTGATAGATAGACAGACAGACAGACAGATAGATAGACACAGACAGACAGACAGACAGACAGACAGACAGACAGACAGACAGACTCAAATCCTGAATTTCTCTCCTGAAACCAGTGAATCTTGTCAACACATAAATAGATATTAGCTGTCTGTCTGTTTCTTTGTAACCTGGGTGATTATGATAATTGTTGTTCGACCACTAAATAAAGCTCTTAATCACAAAAATGTTTCAATTTTTCAGTGGTATGTAGATTTTAAAAAGAAACATAACAAAACTTCTTTGAAACTTTTGAAAGCAGGATGGCTGGAGAGTTTATTCCCTTTTTTAGGCAGTGCAGATCAAGCCATTCTAGATACTCTTTATTTGAAAAAGAGCCAAGATTGTTTAATATACAAGTTGTGATGTTGGTGACATTTTATCTGTGTATTGAACATAGACTCCTGAATTCTCCCACAAATCTCATGCACACCAATTAACTTGATACAAAAGGAATATCACTGATTTTTCCTTTCAGTTTTTCTGCCCTTGCTAAGACTCAGAGTTTAAAATTTGGCTCACGTTGCTGTTACAAATTCCTGGCCAAGCAGTTTGTTGACGGACCCTTCGTGCCTGCATCAAATGCTGCCAAGTAGTAAGAGAGAAGCATAATTTGGTTCATTTTTTGAAGTCAACAAGTCATTTGAACCGTTCATGCCATCATTGGATTGCAGATATTCCTTGAACTATGACTACAGTCAAAGCCCAAATTTTTGCTGGTAAGCAAAACAGTTACTAAGGAAGTTTTGCCACATTTGTTAGGCGAGTCTGCTTCCCTATTGAGTTTGCTTCGTCAGAAGGTCACAAAAGGAGATCAAATGATTCCAGGACACCATCGTAAATAGAAATCAGTTGCCAAGCACCTGAATTTTGATCATGCAACCACAGGTGGAATTCAAATTTTTTAACAACCAGTTCTGTGGGCATGGCTTACTTGGTGGGTGTGGCTTGGGGTCATGTGACTGGGTGGGCGTGGCCAACTCAACATCAGTCACATCAAGGCAATGCATCTCCTCGCCTCCTCTCATGACTGTGGGGATGTTGCAACAGTCATAAGTGTGAAAAACGGTCATAAGTCACTTTTTTCAGTGCCATTGTAACTTTGAATGGTCACCCCACACAAGCAAAGTACCAGCAAAGGAGGGAAAAAAAGATAAGTTCTGAGATAGGAAGTCTAGTCCTGCCAAGAATGTAATCAGGGTTAACGGACAGGCAGTTTTTGTAAGCAACACCAGAATGTTTTCTTCCTGCATTCCTTACAGGATTAGACCAGTAATTTCTTCTAAAAACTGGTTCTCTGAACTGCTGAGAATGTTAACAACCAGTTCGAGAGAATAGGTGCAAACTAGTAGAATCCTACCCCTGCATGCAACCACAGGGATGCTGCAGTGGTCATAAGTGTGAAAAACTGTCACAAGTCACTTTTTTCAGGGCTTCAAATGGTCACTAAATGGATGGTTGTAAGTGGAAGTTTACTTCAGAGGTGGTGTTCAGCCAGTTCAGACTGGTTCTGGTCTACTGGTACCAGACATTTTCAGTATTTCAGAGAACCAGGAAATACCATCTCTGGTTGGCCCGCCCACCGGCACCCGCCATTACATCTCCTATATTCCTTTGTTTTTTAGCTCAGCTGATTTGCACAGCTTAGCAGATGGCCACACCTTAGCTGAGCTAAGAAACAGCACAGCTCACTCCTGTTGATACAGAGGGCAGTCTTTGATCCCTGCACATGCGCACAAAGCGCGCTCTTAGAACCAGTAGGAAAAAAAATGGAAACTCGCCACTGGAGTACTGAAGATTACAGAAGCTTTTTGAGAATTTGTGTGTGTTGGGTGTTTGTGTGTGTGTGTAAATTTGGAATGAACGAGGGAACCCACACCGTACAATTCCTGATTTGCACCTAGGACAAACCAGCAATCTCCTCAAGGAAATTAACTCCTGGTTTTATTTTTCTTGCCAGTTTGGCGGGAGGAGGTGAAGGAAGAGTTAACATTGATTGTTTTTGAGGACCTGGTTTGACATGTTTTTTTTAAAAAAAATTTAAATAGTACATTTTCAGGGCTTCCGTCTGCTTCATTTCCTCATTATAATTGCAAAATTCTAATCAATGGCTTAGCTGATTGAAGATCCTTGGCATTTAAGAAACATGCCGGAACAACTGTGGCAAGAGATCTCACCCACCCTGCAAGTAATGGGTTAATTAGTTCAACACTCAGTCTTTCCTAGCAACAGGGATGAAGAATTAAATACATGCATGCCTCCTCTACAAGCTAACTCTAAAAAAAAAAAATGCTGTTGGTATTACATCCCCCACACCCCACCAAACTTTAACAAAATAAAAAGGCCAGTTTGTTATATTAGAGGCCCTCCAATGGAGTTGCATGGTTCTACAATTCATTTATCCTGTTCAGCTTTTTCTGCTTAGAGAGTAATTATGTACAAAGTCAGAAATGGGAAGAACAGACATTGCATTTTCTGATCTCCCCATGTCTTTCCTCTGGTGGAGATTGACTCTGAGGGAGAGGAGGAACAGTCAACAGGGAGTGGAAGTGTGGCTCCAGAGGTTGTGGAGGAGACTGGGGAAGGGCAGAGGCTGGCTGAGCAGTCAGAGGATGACCCAGTCCTATCCCCTACCCATCCTAGGGCATGCAGGGAGTAGAGGATAAGAGAGAGACGTGGTCTATTGGAGAGGAGAGGGCCTTGATCATCTTCATGGGCTGCAGCTGTAACATCTGGATAAGAGGATGGACATGCGTACAGGCGAACACTGGAAACAAAGTGTGTTTTATTTTGGTCTGAAGTAAGCATCCTTCCAACAGACTGTGCCTTGTTATCTCCTTGAATTTGGTAAATACTTCTCCTGTTCCATTGTGGAAATTTCATCATTGTAGTTTGTTTGGTTTGTTATTTCATCTCTATCTGCTTATTAAATTTGTACTGTATTGCTTTCTTTTGAACACTATACTCACTCCATTATGCAGCACTAGGGATTCAAACCACCGAACTGTCAACTTTTCTGATCGACAAGCTCAGTGTCTTAGCCACGGCGCCACTGCATCCCTTCCACACCATCTAAAGATAAATGTAAAGTTTTCATCACAACAGGCTGAATATGTACTGATCTTCTAGTAGTTTAAGTGCTAATCTGTTTTTCAAGATTAAAAGCCACAGAGTAATCTTAGAATTCTAATTCTTGCCTGGGGATAAAAACAAAATCAAATATTTATTATTGGGATGTTTAAAAAGGGCATGCAATCTTCAAGCTCCCATTGAAATCCTATAATTGTCTTTCTTTTTGTTCTGTTCCCAAGCAAAGGGCCTCTTTCTTCACACCATCCATTCATCAAAGCAGAGAAAGAAAAGAAGTGGAGAGAGAGACAGAGAAGGGAAGAGGAAACCAGGCCTCTTGAATCAACTAGTTATTTTATAATGATGCCAGTAGCTCAAAAGTTGAGGAGGCTTCATCACTGCAGGTTTTTAAGAAGAGGATGGGCAACCACTTGTCTAAATTGTGTATGGAGGTTCTCAGTCGTCCATGGTTGTCCCAAAGGTGCTTTTTCAAGAGGCAACTGGACTTCCTGGTTTTTCTTGGAATATTTGTCACTTCTCATCCAAGAAGCTACTTCAGTTCTGGCTGGTTGGTGGGGAATGGAAGGATTTATATTCCTTGCAAGCCAATGGTCATTTGTATTCTTTTACAGAGCTATTGAGGATACTTGGAGGTTTATCTGTGTTCTCAGGGTCACATGAGTAGTTCAAATTGGTGTAGAAACATTATGGAACTGATGGAAGGACTGTGTTGTAAACAGGAAATAGGTGGTGTATCACCTGTTGTACCACACTCGTTTGCACTATTCAGGTGATCCTGCAGACACAGATAAACCTCCAAGTGGCCTCAATGTCTCTCTAAAAGAAACCAGCTGTCTGCAAGGAATATGAGTCCTTCCATTCCCCATCAACTAGCCAGAGCTGAAGTGGCTTCTCAGATGAGAAGTGAAACATCTTCAAAGAAAAAAAAAAAAAAAGAAAGTCCAGTTGCCTCTTATAAAAAAGCATCTTTGGGATAGATTGTTTCTACATCTGACTGCCAAATACCACAATAACCTTGTTCTTCCTTGCTTCATCATTAAGACAGGTAATCTATTCCTGCAGAGCATATCCAAATCTTAAAATATGTTTTTTTTTTGTTTTTGAAAGAAAAGAGATGTATCAAACTCACACCTTGAAAATTAAACAGGAGAATCCATGATTCTAAACCCAGCAAGAAAAAATAATGAGTTTTGGAGTAAATCCAGACAGAGGGATGAACTGTAAAATTATACATTAAAAGAAAATACCATAATTATAGCAGATTTGTTTGCTTTGTGAAGTGCAAGAGGTTGCAGGAAAAAGAACAAATACCTTTTTCAAACACGTATGTTTTCACTTATTGCCTGTTAGAAGTATTTTAACCCTGTTGATGCATATTTGGATTTCAGATGTTTCCATTCCTCGTTTCATTAACTTAGTAAATTAATGTGAGGATTTTTGGGTGTATTCCGATCTGTATCATCCATCTATATCTGATTGGAAATTTATTCAGGAAATGCTACATCTTTATCCACTGTCCTTTCCACTTTCCCATCCAAATTGATTTGAATCCTTCTCATAAGTGAAATTTATACTGATAAACCATGAGCAAGACAAATTCAGTTTGGAGCAACATACAGTACTGATATGAAATTGTGGCATTCAGAAAGCCCCTGGAGAGAAAAATGAAAAAAAGCCCATTCCAGAATCTGGTTTTTCAACTTAATTTTAAAAAGGAAGTGGAGATGTTACTGCTAACTATGCCTTGAGTATATTAACCTTCAGACAAATACTGTAGAAATCAAAGAAGATGTTGCGGTTCACCGGCAGCCAGTGCAGATGGCAGAGGTATCAGACAGCAAGGACAAAAGGAAACCAATCAGGGAATCTGGAGAGGACACAGACGAGGATCCTGCATCCAATGTAGGGATAGGGCCAGGACCATCTAAGAGTGGGGGTGCTGCCTTCGGAGCCTTTGGAGTTGGCAGCAGTGAGGCAGAGGACCCAGGGGAGCCTGTTCCCAGTGCGTTTGTGCGCAGAGCTACTAGAAGGTGAGAGCAACTGAAGCAGAAGGGGTGACTCAGGAGTAAGGCTGGGAGGTGATTGCCCCTCCCATAAGGGATAAAAGTCAGACCTCAATGATGAAAAGCTTTTCAGGAAGCAAAGCAGTTCAGTAATTTCCGAGTCCTTTGTGAAGGTCTGTACTCTGGTTGTTTTTTTCTCAGTTTTTGGGTTGGTTTTTGTTATCCTTAATTGGGCTTCTGTTTTTTTGGCAGCATTCTACAGCACTGAAAAGTATGCTCTTATATGGAAGAACTGTGTATAATTAGTTTTGGCTGGGAATGCAAGTAATTCCCAGAGTCACATTAAAATAAGTTTTACTTTTAAATTCAGTTTGTGTTTTATTAAGTTTGACGAAGCCTGGGTCAGAACAAAAGATATTTCTGGAGATCACACACAGACTGACAGATAACATATAAGGAAGTTATGTAGTCCTCAACTTAACGACCATAAGGGAGCACAACATTTCTATTGCTAAACAAGACAGTGAGTTTTGTTCCATTTTAATGACTTTTCTTGCCACAGGTCTTAACTTGATACTAATACTAATGCTTCAAATAATGCTACACTTCCTGAGAAATAGATGGTAACAAAATGAATCAAATCAGTGCATTTATGGGCAGCATATTTGGATTTTCCAGTTGCATTTGGGAATGAAAAAAAATGTTATAATATTTTCACCTGCTATGAAACGATGCATGAGTCCCCTTGTGTGAATTGGATGGCTATATAAATCTATTTAAGAAATAAAGAAATAAGAGTCTTTGGAGCTACAGTCCCAGCTGCAAAAAAATTGAGTGAGCATTAAGATAAACCTAAGAATTCTGTATCTCTTTGCTTTGGCCATCTGATTTTTTTATTTTATTTTTGTTTTTTTGTAGCCAGATCTGCAAAACCTAACCCTAAAATACTTCCTTAAGTCAAATTCAATTCTGATGATTTCATAGATTTGCTCAGGAATATGTAGGAAAGAATAACGAAGGGGTGTTTCTCCTTTATTTTTGCTACATATGCCACCTGTATCAGGCAAAAATCTTTAATTATAACTGTATGTTACCAGACATACACTTCTCAATTTAGTGGTGTATATTTGCCAGACTGTGTTTCAATCCTTCACAAAAATATAATTGAATCAAAGCTTTCATAGCATTGCCCTTCTGGCTTCTCTATGAATTGATGGTAGCATTCCTGTCTCTCTGAGAATAATCCAGCCTCCATTTTTGCCTCCTGGAGAGGTTTATTTGAGTTGACGAGCCTGCAGAAATGCAACAGATTTGCTGCCCTTCTCTGTGTAAACCTATTAACTATTTATGGTTTACATTTTGTATGTATAGTTTATATTAATACTTAGTATGAAGCCTTGTCCTTCATGTAAAGAAAGTCTATATTCTGCTAAATTACCACATTGATTTCATGTTAAAAAATAACCAGAAACAAAGAGGCAAATCTTCCCAAGTGGGGGTGGGGAATAGATAAAGAAAGTCATTGCCTAGGATCATAAAAGATGCAGCTCCAAGAATTTCTTGTACTCTGTAAAGCAATATTGTCCTAGATTTTAAAATGCACACATTAAAATTTATCCAATTGCATGTTAGCTCAAACATATACCGATGCAAATAAATACATTCATACAGAGGTTGGATTATAATGCCTAATTTGCATTTGGGGTATTAATACCACTCTACAAAGCCTTAGTAACACCACACCTAGAATACTGCATCCAGTTTTGATCAACACACCATAAAAAAGATGTTGTGGCTCTAGAAAAAGTTCAGAAAAGAACAACAAGGATGATTGAGGGACTGGAGGCTAAAGGCCCTGTCCCACTGCACTTACGGATACAAAGAGGATCTAAAACGTTAAAAAAAGCTTGCCATCCATTGGAAAACACTATGCATCAATCGTGTCCTCACTGCATACGTGTTTCATATGCTCTATCCGTCGAGCATCCGTCCACTGTGATTTCATCCACACAAGAAGTTTTGATCTGCACAAAAATTTGTGAACTTTCTGGTGCGTCCACGACATCCACGACATATACGGGCAACAAACATTCTATGTCCGTTATCATCCGTTAAATGGCTGCTGTATCCTCTCGGCATCCTCTGGACATCCCCTCAACTCACATCCGCTGCAGCTGAAAATGGAAAGAGGGAGGAAACAAAAGGTGCACGGAATGTCTACACAGCGTTAGTAGCATGGAAATAGAAAGGTTATAAGCTTATGCATCTTGTATATAAAGGATTAAAACGGACAAAATATTTGTATCTGGGATGTATCTCAGATATTTAGGATGTCTGCAGTATTTCTAGAGTATGTAGAAGGCCCCATAGCGGATTACCGATATTTCCTTTAAAAAGGGGGAGAAAATCATCTGGATCTCAGTATGAGCCCAGCAGCCATAGTGCACAGACCTCTTCATCCTTGGTCTTGGTCTTCCACATCATCAATTGTTCTCCACCATGGATCATGACACAGTCCGTACGGTAGCTGCGATCATTCATCACCAGAACCAAAACCTGTTCAGACTGTTTCACCTTTTATACAGAAGGAGAAGAAGGAGACGTTCAAGAGCTGTGTGGGTCTGAGGATGGATTGGGAGAAGAATGGAGTTTGGACTGTATGACAAGCTGATGGTGGAGCTGAAGAATGAAGACCCTCATGCATTCCAGAACTTCATGAGGATGCCACCAGCCATGGTTGACGAACTTGTAGAGCGTCTGAGATCCAGGTTGACCAAGCTGAGCACCAACCTCCATCCCAACCTGGACCTTGGACTGAAACTGGCACTGACTCTGCGGCACCTGGCCTCTGGGACCACATACCGAAACATGCAGTATGCCTGGAGGGTGCCACATAACACCATCAGCATTGTGGTCAGAGAAGTGCTGCAGGCCATCATCGAAGAATACGTGGAGGAGCTCCTCAAGTGCCCCACCACTGAAGAAGGCTGGAGGAAACTTGCAGAAGAGTGGTATCAGAGGTGGAACTTTCCCCACACCGTTGGAGCCATAGAGGGGAAGCACGTGGCCTACAGAGCTCCAGCCAACTCAGGGTCCACTTATTTCAACTACAAGGGCGTCTTCAGTATCATCCTCTTTCCCATGGATGATGCTGACTACAAGTTCATCCACATCGATGCTTCAGGCAATGGGTCAGCTTCAGATGGCCAGGTACACAACCCTGGTGACCTCAAGGATGGGCTGGAACGCAACCTCATCATGGATTTTCCAGATCCAGACTCCTACCCAATGACACACAAGATGTGCCCTACTTCATCGTGGGGGATGACGCCTTCTCCCTCAGAACCTACCTCATGAAGCCATACAGTTCAAGATACCTCACCCGTGAAGAGAGGATCTTCAACTACAGGCTGTCCAAGGCAAGGTGGGTGGTGGAGAATGCCTTTGGCATCGTGGCCAACAGGTTCCAGGTACTTCTCACCACCATGTAGCATGAGCCACATACTGCGAGGAGCATCGTGGAAACTTGCTGCATCCTGCAGAATCTCATGCGCACCCACTACCCAGTGTTGCAGAACAGATTTATCGACCATCAACAAGGGAATGGGGACATGGAACCTGGTGAATGGAGGCAAGGACATAACCTGATAGACACTGTGGATGTACAAGGCCCCAACAGAGCTTCACGTGAAGGGAAGAAGCAGCGCAACCTACTGAGACACTGGTGCAACTCCCCAGCTGGAGTAGTGGAGTGGCAAGACAGGATGATAGATGATTAATGGATGCTTCCTTGGGACTGTCGCATAACACTGATGAGATTGTGCCATGTATGATTGTGCCATGAGTGGCCCTACAATGAATAGGGCATTAATAAAGAGCTTTGTCTATTTTAAAATGTGTTGATCAATGAATAAATTGTTATTGATAGTAAAGGTCCATATGTGTGGCAGCTGGGAGGGTGGATCATACAGTCCATACACTATGCTTGCACTGGAGGTTTATCTATCCCACAACTATCCTTATCTATCCCTCAAGCATGCAAAGGCTTAACCATTTGTTGAAAGTTTTCACCAATACTTTACTAAGGTAAAAAAATGAACCAAGTGTCTTAAGCAAAGATAACCTTTATTAACTGTCTTAGGTAAACTTTATGGCTTTATTAAAAAAGCAGAATGAACCAAGTAAAGTGTCTTAAGCAAAGATAAAGTGAACAAGTACAACTCAGTCTCTGACACTATTCTCAGTCACTCTGAGTCATGTCCATGGTCTCAGCTTTTAAGTGGGCAGGGACTGTGGAGGTGGCTGTGGCTTGAGTTCTGGTCTAAGGCGCCATTGTGGTACTTGGCCCCGAGGGTAAAACAGGGGATGGTGTTTTCAGGAAGCTGTCTGAGAGCTGACTCAGTCCCGTGAGGTTGAGAGGCCCCTTATCAAGAACCTGAGATGTGAGTCCCAAGACTGATGACAGATTGTCCGTTGACGGGCTTGGCTGTGGGGTGGAGGAAGGAGGAGTGTAGTGGGGCTGTCTGGTCTGCAGCTGGGTGAGAACTGGAGTCTGTGGCATGCAATGAACCTGGGCCTGGACTGGGAAGGTCTGTTTTTGCTGTGGGAAGTCCTGGTAGTCATGGCCTTGGTAGGTGAGGGGCTCCTGAAAGCCATGGAAGGGCTGTGACATCACCTGGGGTGGAGGAGCAGACCTGGACTGGGTAGGAGCAGCTTCAGCTGGACCTTGAGGGTTGTGCAGAAGTGCTGTTATCTTCTCCTTCATCACCTGGTACTGGGCCTCGGGCAGGTCCCTGAGGGTGTGGCTCACGTAGGTGATGAAGGTGTGGCGGCCCGAGGATCCTCTGTCCAAGTGGACCAGCTAAGAGAGAAGTTCTGTGCTGGTCTTCATTGTGTCCCTGATCTCCAACAGGACACTGTGGTTGTGGACCTCCAGTCTGCCTCTCTGCCTGCATCCTGTGGAGCTGGTGGTGAGGGTAGAGGTGGGTTGGCCTCTGGTGGCTGCTGCTTCTTCCTCCATTTGTGACAGCATGGCGTCATCCTCCATGGGATCCTCCAAGTCCGCCGGCATGGGGAGTGCAGCTGTCGGGGTGGTCTCTGCCATGGGGCCCTCTGAAGACACCTGCCTGGACAGGCTCACTGGCTCCTGGCTGGAAGAGGACTGGCTGTCTGTGGGCTGTCTGAGGGAGAGGGGTCTCAGAGGGGCTGCTCCTCGGTGGTGGATCTCACCCTCCAGGAAACTGCACTTGGCCATGATGTACATCTCCTGGTCAGTGAGCTTGACAGCGGCCTGCCCGGATTTCTTGAGGTGTAGCTTGCCATACCAGGTGTGCATGTGCTTCCACCATCCAAGGAATACTTCTGCAGTGTACCCCAGGCTCTCTGCCTTGTCTCTCCAAGCTGCCTGCTTCTTCTTGGTGTCCCGATAGAGTCTGTGGCCCTTTCTCCAGAGGTACTCGTTCTCCCTCAGCCGTTCCAGCATCTCATCCTCATGGTCCTCGGAAACGGTGTACTTTTTCCTCTCTCCCTTCTCCTTCCCTTGCCTCTCCCTCCCTCTGGCAGGGGCTTCAGCAGGGCCTTCAGGGGCTTGAGCAGCAGGACTTCAGGGGCTTCAGTAGCAGGGCCTTCAGCAGCAGGGCTTTGAGGGCCTTGGGGCTGGTCCACCACAGCAGCAGCAGCAGCAGCAGCAGCAGCAGCAGCAGCAGCAGCAGCTTCAGAGTCAGTGCCAGGGGGTGCGATGCTGGTTCTGTCCTTGCCAGGGCAGGAACGAATAGGCATGGGCTTCCTCTTTTTCCCTGACTGACGAACCATGGTGTTCCTCCTAGATGTATGTGGCAGCACATCTTTCCCCTGAATGCTGATTGCATGTGTGCTGCATCCTTTTATATTCATGGAGCTGATGCAATTCATACTCCCCGCATGCGCAGTGAATGCTTTGCATCCGATATACATCCACGCGGCATCCGCTTTGCTTCCTATAGGCCTCCGTGATGCATCCGCGTCATCCGCTATGCATCCGCCCCTTCTGCTATGCGTCTGCTTTGCAATTCTCTCCTGGAAGCCCTTCGGAGTTGTCATCCGCTTCCATCCGCTTTCATCCACTAGGCTTCCTACGAACATCCGCTTAACATCCCCGCTACGTACTACCCACATCCGTTCTTTTCCGTACTTTTCCGTTCTGTTTATGCAAATTTTCACCACTTTTTGGAGCGGATGACAATGGATGGAGCCACCCCCAAAATTTTGCTCATCCGCTGTATCCTTTATGCATACGTTTTGCGTCCGTCAGCCAGTGGGACCTAGCCTTAAAATATATGATGAACGGTTGTTGGAACTAGGTTTGGCTAGTCTGGTGAAGAGAAGGGCCAGGGGAGACATGATAACAGTCTTCCAATATTTGAGGGGCTGCCACAGAGAGGAGGACAACCTATTTTCTAAAGCATCTGAAGGCCAGACAAGGAATAATGGATGGAAACTGATCAAGGAGAGATTCAAACATAGAAATAAGGATAAATTTTCTGACAGGAAGAACAATCAACCCATGGAACAGAAGTTGACTTCAGAAGTTGTGGGAACTTCATCATTGGAAGCTTTCAAGAAGAAACTGGACAGCCATGTCAGAAATGTTGTAGGGGCTCCTTTTTGGGTGGGGGGTTGGTCTGGATGACCTACAAGGTCCCTTCCAACTCTGTTATTCTACTCTATTCTGTTCCATTCTGTATTCTATATAAAATGTAAGGCTTACAAAGTTAGAATCAGGGAAGGTCTTACAAGAGTAAATCTCTCATTTAAAATTCTTTGGAATTTCAGATTTGGCATTCATAACTCCAATGTTATATTTATTTTAGATATCTATTCTTCCTTACTGTAGTTCTTCAGTTTCACCCTCTCCCAACTTATTGCTATCAAACCAAAGCCACTTCTAGAAATGTCAGAAGAATTAGACCTCTGTTATAATGTCATAAACATTTGTTGGAAAGAGAAAATGTGGCAACCTCATCTAATGCTACAATCACTTCAGTCCGCAATCAGTTAATGAGGATAATGAGTTGACAACCTAAGATCCTCTCATGGAGCATGGTGGTAAGATTATTATTTTTTCCTTATGTTCCTGAATAGGAACTGAGTGAAGTAGTTCATAACATTCTTTTTTAGCTTTTGGGGTCTTTTTAGGGGTGCGCTGCTACAGATTCACCTGGGTTTGGGCAGACCCATTGCTAATGTTGTGGCTGGTTCAGTGAACCGCCAAATCCCACCCCTGGCTGGCCCCACCCCACCCACCCTGCCCCTCCCAGGAGTCCCCACATGGCCCATTTTGGATGTGAGGTAAATGCAGGTCCACGCTGAGGCTTGGGGAGGGTGAAAAATGGGCCTCCTGGAAGTTTCTCCAGAACCCAGGGGGGACCATTTTTGCCACCCTAGAAGCTTGAGAAAAGCCTTAGGAGCCTGGGGAAGGTAAAAAAAATGGGCCTTGTGGAAGTTCTGGAAGTCCGGAAATGGGCCTGTTTCCAGCCTCCGGAGGGCCTCCAGAATCAAGGGGAAGCAGTTGTCACTGTCCCAGAGGTTTGAGGAAAGCTTCTGGAGCCTGGGGAAGGCAAAAAAAAAGGGCCACTCAGAAGTTCTTGTAGGCCATGCCCACCATGGCCACGCTCACCCAGCAACCAGGCAGAGAACCCCTTGCTGAAACATTGGAAGTCCACCCCTGGGTCTTTGAAAAATATTTCTTTCTCTATCCAAAAGATTGTCAACATTTGTGGAACTGAAACCAAGAGCAATCTGAATCATAGCTGTTCTTCAGAGAGTCAGAAAAAAGTCTTTCCCAGTAGGGCTTAAAATGGCAAAGAACTGAATGTAAAAACTCCTGTAAAATAAGTAGTCTTCCACTAGGCTAAAATTCATTGACTTACATTACTGAACATTACTGGTTATTAATATATGTTGATTGATTAAACATGCTTTTGATTTTGTATTGCTGCTCAATCATTTTGGATAACCTGCATATGTAGAAATTCTTGCCTACTCATTGGACTTTGTTCTGCTAGGAGTTTAATAAACTCAGGAGCAAAATAATCACATTAGCATTTGGGAATAGCAACATATCAGCAACTTCTTGTTAAGCTCTAGAAAAGGGGTCGCCAACCTTTTGGACCTCAGGGACCACCAAACTCATAATTTTAGATCCCAGGGACCACTTACTGGTTCTGTGGGTGTGGCCTAATTTGTGGGTGTGATTTGGTGGTCATGTGACTGGCTGGGCATGGATTGTATGTCAATATTATAAATATTTGTATAAATATTGAATTTTTATTAAAAAAAAAACAACTTTTACCCAAAATCAAGCAAAGCAGGCAGGCAGATTGAGTTGCTCACAGAATCACAGATTCATTCAGAAATCTATCTGTCTGCCATTGGCTAGCTCAGTTTGTCACATAAAATTTGCTAGTAAGCAAACTCACAAAATTAACTCACAACACACCATGCATGTAAATATTGATTTTTTTTATTTAAAAAAAGAGCAACTTTTATCTAAAATCAGGCAAAGCAGGCAGATTGAGTTGCTCACAGAATCATTGAGTGATCTATCTATCTGCCATCGGCTAGCTCAGTCTCTCAAATTTGCTTGCCATGAGTCTGCACTGAATTTACTTGCCAGCAAACCTTCAGTCCAAAGGGAGGTTCAGCTGTGCTTACCTAGAAAGCAAGAAATCCAACCATTTCCTGCTTCCTAGCTAATCAAGATCTCCCGGCACAGCAGAACAGATGATGGTTGGAAAAAGGAAAAATAGCAACTTAGCAGACAAGTTTGCCAGGTAAGAAGTGAGTGGGTGGGGAGGGTTCCCATGGGCCATGTGGACTGAACAGCCTTGTGTTTCTGCGCAGCCTGGATTAATTGCTTTGGGGCAGTGCTCTGGGGGTGAGATTTCTCTGCAGCCCACCAAAATTTTCTCATGGCCCACCAGTGGGCCATGGCCCACCAGTTGGCAACTGCTGCTCTAGAATATTTAGTTGGTGTATCACTTAGAATCCAATCCATGTGTCATTTTCTTGCTATCTCTCACTTCTGTATTTAAACCTTTGTTTAATAAATAAACAAGGCTCCATCACTTTTCTCACTTCTTAATATTTTTCTAATTTTGTTTCCTTACCAGGGCACTTACACTTCCTTTTATTCTATATCTGTTTGGCTCTCCCCTCCCTTTCTCTTCCCTTTCCTTCCTCCCACCTTCCCTCCTTCCTTTCCTTTCCCCTTCCTTCCTTCCTTCCTTCCTTCCTTCCTTCCTTCCTTCCTTCCTTCCTTCCTTCCTTCCTTCCTTTCTTCCTTCTGAGAGCTTATGCACTGAAGACAAATTCCTTGTGTGTCCAATCACACTTGGCCAATAAAAATTCTATTCTGTTCTGTTTTATTCTATCTTATTTTCTTTCAAAATATTTCTTCTCATGTTTCTATATGTGAAAACTGGTTTGTATACAAGAAAGAGATTACTATAGCCAGAAAGGAATCAATTAATTATATTAATTTTATAAATGGGTCATTTTATTTTGCCAATGTCTATGAAGATTCTCAGTCCTCCAGGTCATGGTTGTCCCAAAGGTGCTTTTTCAAGAGGCAACTGGACTTTCTGGTTTTTCTTTGAAGACGTTTTGTTTCTCATCTGAAGAAGCTAAGGAAGCTTCTTGGATGAGAAGCAAAATGTCTTCAAAGAAAAACCAGAAGTTGCCTCTTGAAAAAGCACATTTGGGACAGCTTATTTTGCAGTTTCATTAAACTGAGAGGAGTTTATAAAGTACTTGTCCTGGGTCTGAGGTTTTTTTTCCCCTGTAGAGTGGCTTATACTATGTGTGCATAATTGTTTTCAATAACAATAATTGTTCTTCACTAGAGATTGGCAAATAGGAAGAGGAAGGTGTGTTGTTTTAGCGTTTCCTGTTTGAGCAGGAGGTTGGAGTAGAAGACCTTCAAGATTCCTTCCAACTCTGTTATTCTGTTAGTCTCTAAAAGTGGTACACTAATTATTTTTTAAAAAATCAGTTTGAAACAGGATCAACAAAAGACAGGACAATGCTTAATATTGCCAAGGCATCTGCAAGCTGTTGTCAGCCTGAATATAGAGAAGTTACTAAAGCAAAATCCATGCTAACAAGGAATAGCCAAAAATATTTGTCTGCAAATTCCAGCCCAGTGGATGCCTGACTTCAGCACAGAATAATTTGTGCCAACGACTTCAGGTGCCTAGGGAAATGGGTGTCAGCTGGCTTTTTAAATATCTCAATGGTCTGCACCAATAACATTCACTTTCCAGAGACTTCAGTCTGTGGTTTCTGTTATTCTAGTTACATATTGTTATATAGTCACCATTGATCTAGATGGAACTTTATGTAGACTCACCTTTATTATCCAAATTGCAGAAGTAAAACTTAATGTGTAAACTGGTAAAGGGAAATAAAGGATGTGGAAAGATATAAGCTGGGGGGCGGGGAAGTGCAATCAAGTAGATTGCTCTAAAATGCAAAGCTATGGAAGCTATGGGATTGAACATCAATGCTCAATTTCTGCTTCTGGTTTTGGATAATGGTGTCTAGACACCAGGACACTAAAAACACAAACAGGAAACAGATCATCTTTCTTGAGATGTTCAAGGAGGGAGGACAATAGTTTTATTACACCATGGAAGGCAAGATATAAAATATGTGGTTTTCTCCAGATTAAGTTGAGTTTAGTTCCCAATGAATTCGGTAATGTATCTCTTAGTTATTAGGAGATGTTTCTGTGGGTTTCAATGCAAACTGTTGGGAGAGCAGAAGCTGAGGTGAGTGATGGGAGCTTACCCTGCCATGCAGTGCTAGACTCAAACCACTGGAACAAAGACCATCTCCAGCATCATTAAGCCACTGAGCCACCATGCCTCTCGTTCTCTGATAATCAGAAGGACATTTTCAGGTTGATGACTAAGTAGGTAAAGGACAAAAACAGTGGGATGCTGAAGTGACACCAATGCCGTTCCCTTTTTACAAATAGGATAACTTTGCAGGCATGCATGGAAGAGGTGGCACTTTCCCAATTATTTGATAAGAACAACAAATACTCATCTTATCTGATACGACTAATACAGATTCTGATATAAAACCTGGTGCTGGTAATGATAAAATCTGAATATCTGTGTGTTGTTTGTATTTTTTTAATGTCTCAATTTCGTAATTGGATTTTTTAAAATTGATACATATTCACTCTGAGCCTTTTTAGCGAGAGACACAGTTGAATAAGCA
Source organism: Laticauda colubrina (assembly GCA_015471245.1). NCBI lineage: Eukaryota > Metazoa > Chordata > Lepidosauria > Squamata > Elapidae > Laticauda > Laticauda colubrina. Next base: position 27,677,056 of record BLBF01000039.1, read on the forward strand.
AATAAGGGGTGAGGAAACTGCACTTGAACTTCCAGAGAGACTGATTTTCTAAGAGATTTCAAGGAGAAAGGCAACCAGTTTGGTGATGTGGTTAAGGTGATGCAGAAGATCTGGGACAGCTCAACCTTAAACGTGAAATATAAATGTATAGTTTGTCTTGCTTCCATAATTGGGGTCCTTGGGTCTTCTGAATGAACAGAGAAGAATGTATAATCCATTTTTAACATTTTTACGTGGGTAGCACTGGCAAGGAATTTAAACACCCATTGAATAACCATTTCCACTCATATTATTTCCTTTGTGTTAGCAATTGTTTTCTGGTTTGATTTTACATAATCTTCAGGAAAATAGCCCGATTTCCTAGCATATGTTTTAGTAACCCATAGCCTGTTTCCTTGAAAGCTAAGTCACGAATGTTTTCTGGATCAGTTGTGAGATTCAAAAAATGTTACTACCAGTTCTGTGGGCATGGTGTGGATTGGTGGGCATGGATTGGTGGGTATGGCAGGGGAAAGATACTGTAAAATCCCATTCCCTCCCCATCCCACTAACCTGCTTTCCAGATCCATTCTCCTGTACAGGGCAACAAAAGAAAACCCAGCCAATCAGCTGGGACTCAATGAGAGTCAGAGAAGAAATGGAGGGTGAGGCCAGTCAGAAGTGATATTTGCCGGTTCTTCGAACTACTCAGAATTTCTGCTACTGGATCTCCAGAATGGCTCAGAACCTGCTGAATGCCACCTCTGCTCTGGATTGGATTTCAAGGCTGAAAAAGACTAAGCAATTTTTTTTAAAAAAATTGAGAAAGTACTAAATGTTGGTGAAGATCTTGCCATCACGGTTCAATATTTGCTTCTAAGGCAAATATTTCCAAGATCTCACCATTTTTGCTCTAAGCTCTGACCCTCAAAGAATAGAAATCAGATGGCTAATACTGTTCTCTGCTTAATGAAAATGCCACTCGGCTACTTTTACTGGTTCAGCAGATTCTCAATGCAGCAAAGTAATAAAATAGACAAATGTGTTAAGCTCTCATATGTTTCATCATGGATGCAGTGCCAAATTAGCAGATTTTTATTGTATTATTCAGATAAAGCTGACAGACAAATATAGGCAATGTGTTAGGACTTTTACCTGCATGCTCAGCAATCTATATTCATGTGCATGTGAGGGTTAGCTTCAGCACCCTAGACAGCTGCACTAATTCAAATCATTTTATTGGCAGGGTACAAAAGTCAGGACTGCCTTTTCTATTCTCCTTTCAAAGACGATGGAGACGTATTGGAGAGCGAGCAGTACAAAATGTGAAAGGAGCATCTACCCTATTTCCCTGAAATACAACCTGCCCTGAAAGTAAGTCCTAGCTTGATTTTTACATGTGCACCCAATATAAATCCTACCCCCAAAATAAGCCCTAATTAACACTCCTCCCAGTCCAGGGTGCACAGGTAAAAATTAATCTAGGGTGGGGATGGGGAAGGGGGGGAGCTGTCCTACTACTTACCTTTGGACAGTTGCAGCCAGGCCTCACTCACCCTGATACCTGCCTTGCTGGCCCATTTCTTCTGCAATCAACAAGGCTGGCAAGGCTTTCCTGAAGGCCTCTCCATCTGATAACAGAGCTCCGGATTGACCTTGTTGGCTGCAGAAGTTCCTGAAGGCCTCTGACATTGAAAAGGAGGCTGGGGACAACATGCACAATTGAGGTGAGTCAGTGGATGACATCCTCCCCCCCGCAAAAAAAATAAGACCTGGTGACTTTTTTGGTGGCAAAAAATATAAGACAGGGTCTTATTTTGGGAAAAACACTGTAATAATCAGGTCAATTTGGAAAGCTCAATCTGAATATATGCCACTGTTATATTAGATCAATCAACAGTTTAAGGAAGTCATCATAAAACACATAGCCATTCCTCAATAATCATTATAACAGCTTTTGCACTGACTTAAGCAATAACTCCAGTTTTGTCTACTGCCAGACTGGAAAGTGGGAGACCTGAGTTTTAATCTCACCTTAGCCATGAAAGCCAGTTGGCTGACCTTTGTCCGTTCACTGTATCATCCTACTTGTCCCACAGGGTTGTTGTTGTGAGGAAAATAGGAAGATGGTGTGTTGAATGTGTTTGCCACCTTGGTTTATTTGTAAGAATAACAGAGGTGGGATTCAAACAAAGAAATAAATAAACAAATACATTCCCAATTCCCAACTGCCAACAATAGATGAAAACTAATCAAGGAGAGAAGCAACCTGGAATTAAGGAAAAAGTTCTTAACAGTGAGGACAATTAACTAGTGGGACAGAAGTTGCCTTCAGAAGTTGTGGATGCTTCCATCACTGGAGGTTTTTAAGAAGAGACCAGAGAGTCACTTGTCTGAAATGGTTTTGGGTCTCCTACTTGAGCAAGGGTTTGGACTAGAAGACCTCCAAGGTCCCTTCACACTCTATTCTGACTGTGACTTGATTAGAGTAGCAGTAGGACTTTCTTGGGGATTACAGTGTGCTGCAAACATTAAGAAATATTATTGATCTCTTTTTGAAATTCTCATGATGATGTTTTTAGCAGGACAAACAGTTCACTTGAGACAAATTCATTAGAACATGAGTTAGCTGGAGAAACCATAGTAAAGAGTAACCAAGACAGGTTTCATTCTATATGTAATCTGGTTTCCATCCCCATATTAATTCCTTCCTTCCTTCCTTCATTCCTCCCTCCCTCCCTTCTTTTCTTCCTTCTCTTTGCTACTTTAAATCAGGAGTGATTTTTTTTTTTAACTGAGGTTAATGATATGTTTGTGTACCTAATTGTAGCTTTGGCCATTCTGAGAAAGATTTTTGTTCTCTCTTGTAGGCAGCAAGTAAATGGCATTGGGAATAAATAATTTTTATATCAAGACTGTCAAACCTATTTTTTTCTGCCAGTTCTTGGCTGCCAATGTCAGGCGGTGCTCCATTCAAAATCCAAGAAAGAAATAGTTAGACTCTTTAAGTTAGAGAAAAGTTATCTTTTACTGAAAGTGAAGTGGTAGCAACCAGAGAATTCTGAATCTGAGAAATTAGGCGTGTAAATCACATATACAAAATGATGGAAGTGTTCCCACCCCCAATAGTTCAGATGAAACTTCCAATTAGAAATTGTGAATATGATCATGTGGGCATCTTCAGGTGGTGATGAGGCCTCTGTCCGTTGACTTTGGCATATTTTGATAACAGGTTGCAGTTGCGCAGAGAAAAGAAAGCTAAGCAAGAAATAGAAACCTAACTCCATTGTATGCTTCCCCCACCTCATTTACACAACAGAAAAATGTAACACCTCCAGCTCACTTCCCAGACTTATCCCTTCCTCCCGTCCCCCCCATTTCTTATGACAGCCAAAAGATGCAAAGCGATAGTAAAAGATCTTGAAGGCTGGTATTCGGTCCTCCTAGAAAAAGGAAAACCATCAGTCCTAGAAGAGAGAGAGGAGAAAATATAAAGACAATTATTAATCATTAAACAATTACAAAAGAATACACTCCTAGGGTTTATCAGGATACTTGGAATGAAATGCTTTGATCAACTTAGGAGCTTTAATATCGGTTTTGTTAACCCATTCGGCTTGTGAAGAAGGGAAATGTTTCCAGGCTATAAGATACTGGAGCGAACCCCTCCATTTGCGAGAGTCCAGAATTTCTTTAACTTCAAAATGTTGTTCACCTTCAATCAGTATTGGTATGGGAGAGTCAGCCTGGATGGATCTTAAATCAGAAGTATGTTCAGGTTTTAACAAACTAACATGGAACACCAGATGAATTCGTAGAAGAGTTTTCAGTAAGTTCAGCTGGACTGTAACAAGATTTATAATCCGTTCAATCGTGAAAGGACCAACATATTTAGGACCAAGCTTCTTTGACTTTTGAGTGGTTTGCAGGTATCTGGTGGACAGGAAAACTTTGTCGCCTACTTTAGATAATTTCTGTGGAGATCTTTTCTTGTCTGCAAACATCTTATGAGCTTGATGGGCCTTATCTAATGCTTTGCGTGTTACTGGCCAGTTAAGTTGGAGTTCAGTTATCCATTCATCCAACGAATGGATGTTAGGCCTTTCATGAGGAAGTTCAGGTATGGGTACAAAATCTTGTCCCGAAGCTACTTTAAATGGAGTAAATCCAGTACTACTACGTACGGAGTTGTTATATGCCACTTCGGCAAATGGTACCGTGTTTCTCCAACAATACAGCCTCAACTAATAGGAAGGCCCAGCATGATTTCTAGGCATGAGGTGAAATTAAGCCCCACCCCCTAAATTTAGGCCTATTAAAACCATGCATTTCCCCACCATTTCTCACATCGTTCATTAGAATTTCATGAGGTGAAGAGAATGGGGGGAAAGGGCAGGTGTGGTGGGAGGAAGGGAAGGTGTGGTGGGGAGAAAACTTGCCTTTAGGAATGCCCTGCAGGTAGCCTAGGCTAGAATACCCTGATAGCCGATAGAAGCTCTCTTGAAGGCAGAGTCACCAGCCACTTCGATCGGCCGGTAGAAGCGGCCTTGGAGTGAGCGCACACACACACTCCCCTCGCCACGAGGCTGCTTCTATCAGCTGATCAAAAGCTCCCTTGAGGACACAATCCCCATCTGCTTCAGGGTGATGCGTGGCTCCCTGTCCCCTCACCTTTAGGGCAGTCTCTTTCTGGCGATTGGAGCTCTCCAAGTGTGGTCAACAGTCACTTCGATCGGCCGGTAGAAGCAGCCTGGGGCGAGCTCACACACACACTCCCCTCACCGCGAGGCCGCTTCTACCGTATCTGCCGATCGAAAGCTCCCTTGAGGACACAGTCCCCAGCTGCTTCAGGACAAGGCATGGCTACACCAGTCCCCTCGCCTTTAGGGCAGTCTCTTTCCGGCGATTGGAGCTCCCCAACTGTGTCCTCAAGGGAGCTAGCTTTCAATTGGCAGAGAGAAGCGGCCTCGCGGCGAGGGGAGTGTGTGTGTGTGCGCTCGCCCCTAGCTGTTTCTACCGGCCGATTGAAGTGACTGTTGACCGCACTTGGGGAGCTCCAATCGCTGGAAAGAGACTGCCCTAAAGGCGAGGGGACTGGTGCAGCCATGCATCGCCCTGAAGCAGCTGGGGACTGTGTCCTCAAGGGAGCTTTCGATCAGCAGATATGGTAGAAGCGGCCTTGCGGTGAGGGGAGTGTGTGTGTGTGCTCACCCTAGACCACTTCTACCGGCCAATCAAAGTGACTGTTGACCACACTTGGGGAGCTCCAATCGCCGGAAAGAGACTGCCCTGGAGTCTCTTCGTGGGCCACTCTTGGTGGAGAAAATTAAGTCACCCCCGAAAAGACGGCCTAGCTGTTTTTTCGGGGGTCAAAAAAAAAATAAGGCCCAGCCTTATTTTGTGAGAAACACGGTAATAAGTTGGACCAGTTATCTTGTTGATAATTTATATAACATCTAAGATACTGTTCTAACACTTCATTAGTCCTCTCATAGGCCCCATTGGTTTGAGGGTGGTGGGCGGAGCTTAAGCCCTGGGCGGAGCCTATTAACTTCAGGAACTCTTTCCGAACATTTGAGGTAAATTGGACCCCTCTGTCAGAGATTATGCATTCCGGAATGCCATGTAACCTATAGATATGTGAAATAAACAGTTTAGCCAACGTCTTAGCAGATGTAATATTGGAACAAGGTATGCAATGTACTTGTTTGGAAAACAAATCGGTTACTACCCAGATAACTGTGTTTCCACTGCTTTCGGGTAATTCTACTATAAAGTCCATAGAGATTTCCTTCCAGGGGGCTGTTGGTCTAGCTACATTTTGTAACAACCCTATTGGCTTACCAGGAGGTCTCTTTGACGAAGCACAAATTGGACAGCTAGCTAGATAAGCTTCAATGTCCTCCTTTAAAGTAGGCCACCAGAACTGCTGCTTAACCAGGTGTAAGGTTTTCACAAATCCAAAGTGACCAGCTGCTTTAGAATCATGAGCTTGTTGTAGTATTTGGCCCCTCAGCACCTGTGGCACATACAACTTGGTCACCACCCAAGCCAAACCATCTCTAACTGTATAGTCATTTGAATGAGCCAGGAACCAATCATCCAGTTTCAAAGCTTCTTTTAGTTGTTCGGTTAGGTCATTCGATAAATCCACTTCTTGTTTCTTCTTTTGGGCTCTGGTGATCACTGGGGCGGCTAGATGTTTGGTCAAAACAATTGGACTTATCACCTCCTGGCGCATACTATTATATTGGGGTAGTCTAGAGAGAGCATGCCATGAAGTTCTTCCCCCCTGGAATGTACTTCAATGAGAATTGAACCGCTTGCAATACTGGGCCCAGCGAACTTGTTTCGGGGACAGCTTCCGAGGCGTTTTTAAGGCTTCCAAATTTTTATGATCAGTCCATACCTCAAATTGATGTTTTACTCCTTCCAGGAAATGTCTCCTGGTCAGTAAGGCCCAACAAACTGCAAAAGCTTCTTTTTCCCAGACGGCCCACCTTCTCTCAGTTTCAGACAGTTTATGGGAGGTATACGCACAAGGCAGTAAGGTCCCTTTCTCGTTGATTTGAAGTAACACTGCTCCAACAGCCACATCACTCGCATCGGCTTGAATCATGATAGGAGCCTCCATATCCAGTGCTTTAGCACTGGTTCTGCAGCAAACAGTGGTTTTAACTTTTCAAAAGCTGCTTGGCACTCCATGGACCACTCCAACGGCTTGCTCGGCCTTGGCTTCACCTCCCCTTTTGTTTTTAAGAGATTTGTGATGGGCATTGCTATCTTAGCAAATGTTGGGATAAATTGCTGGTAAAAATTTTCAAATCCCAAGAAGCTTTGAAGTTGTTTTCTGGTACGTGGTGGAGCCCATTCCAATACGGCATGTACTTTCTCTGGATCCATTTCTATGCCCTCAGATGAAATGCGATATCCCAAATAGTCAATTTTCTTTTGATGGAATTCACACTTGGATAGTTTAGCATACAACTTAGCGGCACACAGTTTTTGTAGAACCGACCGCACCAGTTTCACATGTTCATCCAGAGTTTCCGTGTAGATAAGGATGTCATCAAGATAAACCAGAACCCCCCTGTATAAATGTTCATGTAACACCTGATTGATCATCTGCATGAATACAGCTGGGGCCCCTTGTAAACAAAAAGGAAGAACGTTGAATTGGAAGCAACCCATCGGGCAGTTAAAAGCGGTCTTCCACTCATCCCCTTCCTTAATTCGAATCTGGTAGAATGCTTCTCTCAAATCCAACTTCATGAAAATCTTTCCCTTGGCTAGTTGGACCAACATGTCCTTCTTCAAAGGAAGGGGGTACACGTTTTCCATGGAAATGGCGTTCAAATTTCTGTAGTCCACCACCAAGCATTTGGAACCATCTTTCTTTTCATGGAACAACACTGGGGCCGCTACCCGGTGCCTAGCAGGTTGAATGAAACCACGTTCCAGATTTTTATCTATAAACAATCTTAGCTCCTCCAATTCCCATGGTGTCATTGAGTACAACTTCAGTTTCGGGAGCTTCACCCCAGGCAAAATTTCAATTGCACAGTCTGTTGGCTGGTGAGGTGGAAGCTCATCCGAGGCCTTCTCACTGAACACTTCTTTTAAATCCCAATACTCTTTTGGAATTTTCTCCTCCTCTTTCACTGGTTCAGTACCTGTGGAAGCTATTTCAATCAGAATCTGAAGCTTCTGCTGAGATCTCCCCTCTTTTTCCAGTCGCTACTTGGTGTGTATGCACAACAACCCCTTTCTCCAGTTAACCTGAGGGTTCCATTTCCGGAGCCAGGGCAATCCCAGTATTAATGGTTGCTCCATCCCAGGGACCACAATAAAGCGCAGAGTCTCATCATGCTCTCCCATGATCATTTCTATAGGTTCCATGATAAAACGTGCAGGGCAACCTCCAGCCACTGATCTAATTGGCAAAAGGAAATGGGCATCTTCAAAGGTTTTAGTTTTAAGCCCATTTTCTCCACTACTTCCATGTTGATTATACACCTTGTGCACCCAGAATCTAACAGGGCTAGCATTTCCCCTTCAACCCCTGAATTGGGTACCCTCAACTTCACTGGAATGGTCATAGGGCCCACGCTTGGACTTACCAGGAAGTCATCTTCCGAGTCGAAATCAACCTCCTCAGGGGTAACTGAGGTTTCTGATTCCTCTCCTGTGGGAGGAGCAACCTCTGCCATCTCTTTCAACTTTAGTGCTGCTTCACAAGGCTTTGCTGGAGATTTTTCAGGTTTCTTCTCTTCTTTTGGCACCCCCTTTGGTTTGATTTTGCAGTTCACAGCCCGGTGACCTTCCTTCTTGCATAGGAAGCAGGCCGAGGGGTTGGGTCTTTCCGCCACTCCACCCCTCTGAGGTTTGGGGACCTCTTGAGGACGTGGGGGGGAAGGCTTGCTCCACCCAGAACCTCCCCGCTGTCTGCTTCAGGTTAAATCAATTTCCACTTCTTCTGCCAGCAAGTACCACATCTGCAAGTCATTTGGGTCTCTCCTAGCAATGCATCTCTGGTACACATCTTTATTTAAATGATCTTTATTTAAACGATCTTTAAACGCTTCTATCAGGGCTTCCTGGGACCAGCCTCGGATATAATCGGTTAACTGTCTAAATTCTTGGGTGTCGTCAGCCACTGATCTCCACCCCTGATTTATGGTCTTCATCTTAATCTGGGCCTTGCGCTCTGCCAGTGGGTCCTCAAACCTATCCCACAGCGCAGTCATGAACAGGTTATAATTTATCAACTGGGGAGCATTATCATTATGTAAGGTCACCATCCACTCTGCAGCTGTTCCCTCCATAGCCCTGGTAACACATCTCACTTTGGCTGCTTCTGAGGGAAAATCCTCCCCGTATTCTTCCATATAGCTCCAAATTTGGGCTAGGAAAAATCCCAAGGTTTTGGGATTTCCCCCGTATTTTACTTCTAACGGAGGCAGACTAGGAGCTCTACACCTTCTAGGAATTATACCCCCCACTGAGGGCCCCGGGGCTGCTGCTGGCTCAGGTTGATTTATGGGAGAAGGGGCTGCTCTGCTTCTTCTAGATGGTGCAACTCCCCCTTCCCCTTCATACCTTTGTGCAGCTTGGGGTTGTTCAAAGGCTTCATTCAGGAGTCTCCTGGCTTGATTCTCTCTTTTCCCTCTCTTGCCATGGCTCCTCTTTTCCATGCCGGCAGGTGGTGGTGATCCCGGGGGGGGGGGTCCTTCTCCGGATCTTTCCAGCCAACCCTCACCGACCATCTGGGCTTCACAGCTGGATCCTCTTCCAGATTGAGCTCTACTAACGATTGGGATTCCTGTACCAGCAAAGAATCTTGCCCTCCAATGGCTCCCAGATCTTTCTGGTCACTAGTTGAAGATGACATGATGTTCAGGCCCCCTCGGAAGAAAATTGGGTGTTTTCTCCGAGTGGGCTGGTAGAGTGAGATTCAGAATAATGTCAGGCGGTGTTCCATTCAAAATCCAAGAAAGAAATACTTAGACTCTTTAAGTTAGAGAAAAGTTATCTTTTACTGAAAGTGAAGTGGTAGCAACCAGAGAATTCTGAATCTGAGAAATTAGGCGTGTAATTCACATATACAAAGTGATGGAAGTGTTCCCACCCCCAATAGTTCAGATGAAACTTCCAATTAGAAATTGTGAATATGATCATGTGGGCATCTTTAGGTGATGATGAGGCCTCTGTCGGTTGACCTTGGCATATTTTGATAACAGGTTGCAGTTGCGCAGAGAAAAGAAAGCTAAGTGAGAAATAGAAACCTAACTCTATTGTATGCTCCCCCCCCCCCATTTACACAACAGAAAAATGTAACACCTCCAGCTCACTTCACAGACTTATCCCTTCCTCCCCTCCCCCCGTTTCTTAGACAGCCAAAAGATGCAAAGCAATAGTGGAAGATCTTGAAGGCTGACAGCTATTCTGTTTAGACCAGATGGCCTTTTTGTGTGCCTGTATATTCTTAATTCTCCCTCCCCTCCAGAATTGTTCTGATATTGCAGAAGATGAAATTTACATACCGTTTCAGAAAGTATAGGTGCAAGTGTCCAGTTCTTCCTTTTGTTAGATAAAATCAAAACTGACTCACTCTTTGATCAGTTCTGAATGTTAATTGACAATGGCATTGATGATAGCTGGAACTCACTCAAAAACTAAGCAAAGTTTGTATTGGTTAGTAATCAGCTGGGAGAACTCCAGAGAATATGAGGATTGTAAGCTAGATGAAAATTCAAAAAAGGAGGGGGAGGAGGAGGAAAAGAGGAGGAGGAGGAAAGAAGGAAGGAAGGAAGGAAGGAAGGAAGGAAGGAAGGAAGGAAGGAAGGAAGGAAGGAAGGAAGGAAGGAAAGAAGGAAGAAAGAAATCAACCTCAGTAATATTGCCAAGAAAATTATATGCAATTACCAGTTGAAGGAGACTTGATTATTCATATCATCTGTGCTACATGAGATTGTATAGTGGTATATAATGCTGGAAACTATAAGTCATTATTTATAATCATAAACCTTACAAATTTGTTGTAAGGTTTAACACAATGTTAGTGTTTATATTGTACACTTGTCTTGGTTTCATAGGGCAGAATCGAATGAGCCATATTGTGCTGTGCGATTTAACTCTTACGAATAGAGGTGAATAGACATGTCCCAGGATAATGTTGCAGGATCCAATCACTGATCTAGTCACCAGGATCAGAAGTTTTGACTTCCGAGCTCTCAAAATCATGCAGAAGCCCATCCTTGGGGAAATTCTCTCAAGCAGAGTGTGTGTGTGTGTGTGTGTGTGCGCGCGTTGGTCTCTGTGTGGTATTTATAGTGCCTGTGGTCAGTGGCTTTTTAGATGTCGAATATTGATTGGGGTGTGTGGATGGATGGCTTTTAAGTCATTCACTGTTGTTTGCTCGTGTTGTTGCCTGTTCTGACCCAGCCTTAGCAGAAGCAAGAAACAGACTCCTTGTCACAAAAAAACCCTCTTTATTTCCCTCTTGTGAATGAATGGCATTCACCCACTAAAAAGTCCAGGCAATAGTCCTTCAAAGAGTTAACAGAATAACAGACCTTATCACTTCCTTGCAATAATCGCCAGGTCGCGAACTCCCAAATAAAAGGCTGAAAATTAAATTCTGGCAAGCAGTCTCTGTGTCATAAAACACAATGAGGAAAATCTTCAGAAAGATGAAATGTTGTCTCCAATGACAACCCCTCCCCTTTTCTTCTATTTATTCCCCAGCCAGGGAGGGGCCATTCAGCATCCACATGTGCTTTGCTTCGTGAGTTGACTCCATGTCCTCCATTGTTCCTCTCTCCTAACAGCTCTGTGCATACATGAGTCTGGAACAGGCCCCAGCTGTTCTTCTTCCTCACTCCTATCAGCCTCCAAAGGCAGCTGCCTCTCTGGTGGCTGGGCAATATCAGACAGCCCTGGCTCTTTCTCTGCATCCGACACAAAGCATCCATTAGAACAATTTGAAACTTCTACATAAGGACGGGAGGGAGGGAAGGAGGGAGGGAAGGAAAGAAAGGGAAGGGGAGGAAGGAAGGAAGATTTCTGATGGTCCTTGCAAGATTCTCACTCTCAATAGAGAAGTCAGCAAGAAGTTGGAAGTTACTCCACCTCTCCCAATTCTTTTTTGCCCGCTGTTGATCATTCTGTTTCTCTATTTAGGTTAAAAATATTCTCTGAAATGATGACTTAATGGGGCACAGGTTGTCTAGTATGGAATGTTAAAAAGGTAAATTGAAGTAGAACTTATATGGAAAAGCAAATAACAGTGTAATTGTAAGGGGGGACAAATAAATAAATATTGTAAGGGGTAACAAACAAACAAATATTGCTTATTTGGTGACTAAATGAACTGTTGTAAGTTGAGGAATTCCTGTATTAGGTATTTTTGTATGTGTTTATGTTTGTGTCTGCATTGTGCATTTATATCTATATCAAACTGCACTTTTCCACGATCTTCATGTTCTAATAATAGAAACTATCTTCACACTACTACGCCATTTAAGATTTTCTTCCATTCTGAAAGAAGGTCCCTCTCATTTTTTTTATTACTTCCTATCAGAATCTGAAGCCTTTTCAAAGACCAGTCAAAAATGGAAATAAATTGAACTTCAGCTTCTAAAAAATGGCTGAGAAAACTCACCATTAATCACACACACAAAAAGAGAGAGGGGGGGGGGGTGAAATATGACTGATAAATAACATAAAACAAAATATGCATCAAATTTAGAAAAAGAAAAGTATCATTTTATTTCTTTTTAATATTTCATAAGAACACGTATTATGACATAGATATTTAATAAGCCGGTCCTTTTGATTCCAACTGTCATGTTCGTAACGTTCATAACGTTGATAAATGCTGCGGAACAGAAAGAATTTGACACAGTGTCATTTTAATATCTTCTTATAATAGAAATTCTTATTCATGAGAATTATTTTTTATATCCTGTCCTGTTCCTCCAGTCGATGCCATTTAAACATGAAAAGTTTGTCAGGTGCATTACCTTGGGTTATTATTTCCTTTGCTTTATAAATAAATGATATCAGTCTGTCATGATAAAATACTGGACAAATAAAAGGACCAACATATGGATGATTATCAATTTTCTAAAAACCTGGCAGGAGTGAAGATTTATATTGCAGTGGATATTCCTTTGAAAGACTTCCACAAGTCCACATATTTGTAAAAGTTTTCAAGAATAACTTGTAGCTGCTAAATACATAGAGCATAGAACAATAGAGTTGGAAGGAACCTTGGGGGACTTCTAGTCTGATACCCTGCATGAGCAGAAGATCCTATCTCATGGTTGTCCAGCCTCTTTTTGAAAGCTTCCAGTGATGGAGCACCTACAACTTCTGAAGGTAAGCCATTCCATTGGTTGATTACTCTCACAACTAAGACATTTCTCCTTAGTTCTAGGTTGCTTCTCTCCATGGTTAGTTTCCAGCCATTGTTTCTCATCTTGCCTTTTGGTCCTTTGGAAAATAGTTTGACCTCCTTATCTTTGTAGGAGCCTCTCAAATATTGGAACACTGTTTTCATGGCCCCTCTAGTTCTTATGTTCATTAGACTAGACATTACCCAATTCTTGTAACTGTTCTTCATATGTTTTAGTCTCCAACCTACTAATCATCTTTGTTGCTCTTTTGTGCATTCTTCCCAAGTCTCAATATCTTATCTTATATTGTGGTGAGCAAACTGGATGCAATATTTCAAGTGTGGTCTTACTAAGACTTCGTAAGGCAACACTAGAACTTCAGGTGATCTTCATTCTATCCCTCTATTAACACGGTCCAGGATTGCACTGGCTTTTTTGTAGGAACCTTGGCTACTTTATTTTATATTATTTCATTTTTCGCTCATTCTCCGTTAATTAGGATAAAACTTCTCCAATAACACTTCAGGCCAATTGGAAAATGTAGAAAATGAAGAGTGGAATAGCTCCCCTTTGTCCCCCAACAGAGTATGATAAACAATAACTATTTACAGATAACACTGTAAGCTTGTTTCTTCCCTTATTTTTAACCTAAGTTGTCATAAAGCATAAAATAACTTTGTTAAAGTATAAGTAAAAGCAATTTGGATGATCTGTTTCCCATCATTTTTTTAAGAGGTCCTTCTCCATTGTAACATCCTTTTGTCTTTAAATAAGCTTTTAATTAGTCTTTAAAAATGTATATTATGGCTTTTCAGAAACAACTAGTTGTCACTTAGATTGCATCTCAAGAGAACTAGTCATCCCAGGAATGACTTTCATAATCAATCTAGCCTGTGGACACCACTTGTTTATGGATTTCAGAGATTACAATCACAATTTATTTCTTCAAGCTACTCTTTTCCAAAGTTAAAAAGGATGTGTTTTTCTAAATTTAAACTCATCATAGAAAATACCCCTTCTAAGCCATTGCTTCCTTAAGCATTCATCCACATATTCCAAATATGCCTGTTTTTAAAATATTTGTTTTAAATTTTTGCTCTTCTACAAAATGTTTTATGTAAATTTCCAAACATAACAGTTTTGAAACTAATGTGAACTATTTTAAAATAACACTGATGGGGAAAAAAAGGGGGAGAGGGAGGGAAACAGCTATAAATTCAGGACAAATATAACAGTCTAATTTTTTTGCCAGGGCTTCATCAAACAAATGATAAACGAGATTTTTTTTCTTTAACTGAACAATGATTAACTGTAGGAGATGACCAGGCTGAGCCCAAGAGTGGGGTCAAATGGATCATCAATTTGGAGTCCCTGTGACTCCAAAGAGGCCTAAGTTCCCTTGAAATCCATTGATGCCGCCATTTTGCCTTTACCATTAGTAGATCAGATTCTTGTATAGACTGCATGGAATAAATTTACAATATTGTTGTTCTGACCCAGCTCACCAAACATGACAAACCCTCTGAAATGAACTCAAAATCTCCTTTATTAGGAGTGCTGGAAGCCCCGGCAAAAAGTTTTATTCTCAGGGCACGCTAACAAGTCTGGCTGGCTGGAAGAAGAATAGTTGTCTGCCACAATTATTCATCTCAGCCCCCTACCCCAGAGCTAAGGTGGGGCCTCACTAGCAGTGGTGGCTCTTCCTTCCCAAGGATCGGCTCACGGATTTCCATTGCTCTCCTCTCCTCTGTCTTGTGTACATCCAGTCAGGCACTGGACGCAGCTGTTCCTCCTCTTCCTCATCAGCCACCTCCAGACCTGGGGGCTGTTGACTCTCCATTTGAAGGCTGATGGACAGCCCAGGTTCTCTCTCTCTCTCTCTCTCTCTCTCTCTCTCTCTCTCTCTCTCTCTCTCTCTCCCTCCCTCCCTCCCTCCCTCCCTCCCTCCCTCCCTCCCTCCCTCCCTCCCTCTTCCCCCTTGGAGCTCTCAGATTTCCTTGATGCTGGCCTTAACTCCCAGGCCTCCTCCTCCTCCTCCTCTGAGTTGGCTGTTGGAGGGACTGGCAGCCAACAGGCCACAACAATTGTTGAACATAAATACACAAACACAACAGGAAATTTTAAATAATTTGGAATGCATTTTCCATTATGAACATGGAAATACACAAAAACACAACAAGAAATTTAACCTTTCTATCCATACTATGAAATGAGTTATTAGTATAATTTATTTATGGAGATATCCATATAGGATTTGGATGGAATCATTTATATTATTTTTACTTTTTTAAAAATACATTAATCCAATTTACATGGACACCCATCTCAGGGAAACATAACAATACAGCATACAACAATACAACAATAAAATCAATCAATCATCACCTAAATCATTATAATCCTTAAGGGAATATTAAAAAACTATAAAAGCATATAAAAAAACTATAAAAAAACTATCTCTAAATATTTTTATAGTCTTTTCCCTACCTCTCATAAACAGATGCTTACTTGACAAGCTTTGATGCTGTACCTTTAGAAGTTATAAAACTATGTGGATTTTTCTTTAGAAGGAGAAATGGAAATGCATATATTATATTATATTGTATTGTCTTTAAATCATACATGGGCTCCAGGCTTAATTTCTTATACTTATTAGCAAATGGTTATGTTGATTCCAATCTAAGATTTCACTTTTAAAAGTAAAATATTTAGGGGACAGTTACTAAATTTATTACCAGTGAAGCAGGTAGTTAGAAATAGAATTAGCACTTAGAGTTATAAACAGTGGTGGGATTCAAAAATTTTTTACTACCAGTTCTGTGGACATGGCTTGGTGGGCATGGCAGGAGAAGGATACTGCAAAATCCCATTCCTTCCCCACTGCACTAACCTGCTTTCCAGCTCCATTCTCCTGTGCAGGGCAACCAAAGAAGACCCACCTAATCAGCTGGGACTTGAGAGGCAGAGACTAGATGGGGACAGGGCCAGTCAGAGGTGGGATTTCCCAGTTCTCTGAGCTACTCAAAATTTCCCCTACTGGTTCTCCAGAACCTGTCAGAATTAGCTGAATACCACTTCTGCTTATAAACCACTTCATACTGCTTTACAGCCCTCCCTAAGAAAAGTCAGCATACTGGCCCAAACAATCTGGGTCCTCATTTTACTGACCTTGGAAGGATGAAAGGCTGAGCCAACCATGAACCGGTCAGTACTGAACTCATGGCAGTCAGTAGAATTAGCCTGCAGTGCTGGATTCTAACCACGACACCACCATGGCTCTTATGCTGGGTCTATTTCAATAAACATGTTTGCTTTTATAGAATTTTTATCCCCCTGGTATTGATTTTAGGAGACTCTTCAGATTGCTATGCTACTAACATACATGTTGTTTCCTAATCTGAAACATCTTGAAGTGATGCTATGAATGAGACATGAAAATAATAAAAACAATATACAATGAAAATGTACTCTTCAAAAAGGTGGAGGTGGAAAAGCATTCTTTGGATCAGACTTTGAGGGCCTGGTTATTGTAATGCTCAAGTATTAGGCATGTAAAGAGACCACAAAACTATTCCATGGTTAAATCCACTGATTGAACTATTCCAACATCACTGGATGTATTCCTATACAGTTCCCACTGAAAATATCTAAGCTTAAAACATTCCAATATGGTTAGAATAGCATTAAAACATTTTCCTGTAAGATTGGCAGGATTTGCTTTGAACTGCTGTTCCAAGCTGAAAGTGGCATAACTTTTGCATGAAATCTTTAAACATTTCAACAAACAAATGTTGCACAGAACACTTCTGCAGAATGGCTCCATAAATGATCCAATTTTCCTGTTTGTCATCTCATTTGGATGAAAACTTAGCCTTTATAGAGAAACTACACAGCTGTAAGTTGTAAGTTGAAAAGAAAACTGAAAAACTTGACACTAATTTATATCAATTTAGTGAGTTTCATCCACTTGTAATAGTCTAAAAGTAAAGTAGAATATAGGTCCAATCAGGTGAAGGGCAGAGCTCCAAGCTTTGAAAATGCTCCAGAATGGGAAAGAAGTTGAGATGAGTTATTGATTACTTTGGACTGAGACAAGACGCATCAGGCTAGTTACAGAACTGATGTTTCATCCACAAAGCAAGTAAAAAGTTATAAACAATAAAAATATGCACATGAACAGAATAACAGAGTTTGAAGAGACCTTGGAGGTCTTCTAGTCCAACCCTTTGCTCGAGCAGGAAACGCTATGCTATTTCAGACAAATGATTTTAAAGAAGAGATTGTCCAATCTCTTCTTTAAAACATCCAGTGTAGGAGCATCCACAACTTCTGGAAGCAAGTTATTCCACCGATTGATTATTTTAACGGTCAGGAAATTTCTCCTTGATTGGATCTCTAGATTGGATCTCTCCTTGATTAATTTCCATCTATTGCTGGCTTTTGGGTACTTTGGAGAATAGAAATCCTTAGATATTGGAATACTGCTATCATGTCACCACTACTCCTTTTTTTCATTAAATTAGATATACTAAGTTCCTTCGACTGTTCTTTGTATGTTTTAGCCTCCAGTTTCCTAATCAACTTTGTTGCTCTTCTCTGCACTCTAAAATCTTAATTACTCATGCAAACTAATGGGATTGGAGCTAGGACTGAAGAAGCTAGCCTCTGAAAAAGAAGGATATCCTGGAACAATGATAAACAGTTCAGTGAAGATGTCGACAATGTGGATCTGCTGAAAATGAAAGGTGAACATCATATTTGGGATAATAATACAATATCTATAATAGAGGTGCCAATTTACAATCTACAGTTTACAATCTACAGAAGGTTCAGAGGAAAACAGCCAAGATGACCAAAGGGATGGAGCAGCTTTCCTATATGGAAAAGTTGTGGTCCTTGCAGTTTTTGTAGTCTAGAAAGGAGGTGAGTAAGACAGAATTGAGGTGTACAGAATTGTGCACTTTGTGGTCAGAACGGACAAGAAGATATTTTCCCCAAAGATTAACACCAAAAGTCACTCAGTTCTGGAAGAATCATGGGGCAAACAAAATGATTTTTTTTTATAAAAACAGCAAATGCATAATTAAACCTTGGGAGTCACTAGTGTAATGCTGGCTCACTTGTAATCAGGTGTGGCTAGCTCCAAAAAAGAGTCAGAACAGGATAACGGCTGTTTGCCTTGATGGCAGTGGGATGCATCTGGAAGTCATCTGCTCGGACATTTGTTGGCTTCCATGTATAGCTGACAGACCACTGTGAAAAAAGACTGTTGGGTGGGATATGCTTATGTTCTTATGTTTTTCAGCTTACACCAACTCTACTGATAGAGGCATATTTTCTAATTACAAAAACAAAGTGCACGTATCGTTTGTAATATATCACAAGCAGAATGTAACCTTGATCTGAGTTGGCAATAACACAATTACAACTGCAGCTGCCACCAATTATTTCTATTCAAACAAACCTCATGGATAAGCATTCATCCAAAATCACAATAGTTCATTTCTTTTAAAATGTACACTTGTCATTAATCCATGCATGAGAGTTGGATCCACTCTACTTCTTAAATTAAGAAAAGGCAGCAGCTACTCTAAAGGGTCAAGAGATTCATTTGTATCTGAGCTTGGTTCTTGAAATTTTTTTTAACTGCAGGTCCCAGGAGTTGAACTTATATTTTACTTTACAGATCGTGTAAAAAAACAAAAATACCAATTAGCAGCTTGGCATAAGGTCTGCAGTAAAGAAATACAAACCAGATATGCTTGGTTTTTTTTATGACACACTTAGTGAAGAATGTGATACATAAGCAGTGGTGGTATACTTCAGGTTTGGACCGGTTCTATCAAACTGGTAGCTCCAACAATCAGCTGCCCCCATCCTATCCTGTCCTATATTTCTGCGTTTTTCAGCTCAGCTGATTCGCGCGACACAGTGGATTCCCATGCCTCAGCTGTTTTACTTACTGGGGCTGCCCTAGAACATAAGTTCTAGTGCTTGAAATTGGCGAATTTTGAACGCTGCTTGTACTTTCTCAAAACCAAAAAAAAATTGGTTTAAAGGAGTGGCTGCTGGTTATCAGAACATCAATATAAAAAATGATGGCTGGAGAAGAAAAGAGGGGAAAAGAGAAGGAGGAAAGTCTACCTCACAAAGCCTACCAAAAAGTTGCATCTCAAGACAGAAAAACAAATCCAAGCAGAGAGAGGATGAATGGTGAAGCTATTGTTGGAAATGTGGGTGCATATAATCAGACAAACTATAAGCAACTATCCAACAAGGATGGGAAGGTACACATGAAAGGAGATGCAATGATGGTCACTTTGGACTGCTAGCACTCTATGTATGTGCAAACCAGGATTTTTTTTTATTCTCTCACTTGTTCACTGTCATCTCACTGCATGTACTCTTTATTAATGGTTGTTGACTTGAAGAACAGGGATTGCTTAATTTTGAGGTGGCAGCTTAGATTAGACTTCCTGTAGACTTCCCAGTGATTTTGCATGCTGCCTTGGTTTTCCATAATAAAAATATTAAATCTATCAGTAGATTGTTGCAGTGGGCAGTTGATACTTCTTTATTTTTACCTACAAGTGTTTGTGATCCTGTTTGGGCAGCCTCTGTTTTCTCATGTGTTCTTTTCATTTTGTTAAATAATATTAATCTTATTAATGTTTTTCTTGAACATAGTAAAAACTAACACAAATTAAACTAAAAGAAAAAATGAAAAGTGCAGAAAAAAAGAAACCATTACAGAAAAAGGTAAAATAGAAATGAAAAAAGAAAAAAAAAAGAATGTTGTTGGGGGAGGGAATAAATTCAAAAAGAAATAACTTTCCCCTTCACCACAAGATGTATAAAGCAATTTTAGTGAGTTTTATTCTTTTAAGTATAACAAGCGATCTGTGCTTTCTATATTTCATCCTTTATGTATAAATAAATCTTTAAGATCTCAGCAGAAAGGGACTAGAAAGTTAGATTAGAGGGCTGAAGACTAAAACATATGAAAAAAGATTACAGGATTTGAGTATGTCTAGTCTAATGAAAAGAAGGACTAGGGGAGACATGATAATAGTATTTGAAGGTCTCCTACAAAGACGATGGGGTCAAACTATTTTCCAATGCTCCAAAAGACAAGATAAGAAATGATGGATAAAAACTAACCAAGGAGAGAAGCCACCTAGAACTAACTAGAAATTTCCTAATGGTGAGAGCAATAAACCAATGGAAAAGCTTGTCTTGAGAAGTTGTGAGTGCTCCATCATTGATGGCTTTCAAAAAGAGACTGGGCAGCCATTTGTCTGAAATGGTATAGGGTCTCCTGGTCAATCTGGGAGTTGGACCAGAAGACTTCCGGGGTTCCTTCCAACTATATTATTTTATACTCTTATCTTCTAGGGGTTATGAGAGATATATGCCTATTTTAATTTCAATCAGGTAAAACAACTTTATATTGCTTCGTTTTACTTTTAGCAATCTTGATCTTTAATCCCTTTAAATATTGTTCTAGAACAGGGGTGTCATTGATTTCATTAAGGATCGCATCAGGGTTGTGTTTAACCTCGGGGGGCTGGGGAGGGCATTGCTAGGATGGATGTGGCCAGCATGATGTCACTTATGTCGGGGGCACCTGTGGTAGTCCAAGCATTCTGCCAGCAAAAATGGGCTTCCGAGCTTCCTCCAATCCTCTGCCAGCAAAAACAGAACTTGGGAGGGCCAAGTGCAGCTTCCCAAACTCTATTTTTGCTGGCAGAGACGCTGCAGGCTCTTCACGCTTTCCAGGTTGGCTCCGTAAACCAGATATACACACCTGCAGGATGCATCTGGCCTGTGGGCCTTGAGTTTGACAACCTGTTCTAGAACTATGGGTTTTTATTTTCATATTTTTGGCCTTGTCTCACAAAATCATTCATAGTTCTTAAGAGACAAAAAACTGTTTCATAAATCCAAGACAGCAAAATTATCCATCTCACTCTTTTGATTTGTCATTTAATCATTTTTAATTATTATGACATCATCACACCCATGGTGGCACAGTGGTTGGAATGCAGTACTGCAGGCTACTTCTGCTGACTGCTGGCTGCCTGCAATTTGTGTCAGCTTTGGAAGTCATATTCCATGCTGCTAAATAGCCTGAGAAAGTGGGAGGGGGTGATTTCAATTAAGTAGCTCTAAGTAGACAAAATAAAATTATTTTGTTAGTTCAAGGTAATTTAGTATGGCACAGGATGAAATAAGGATCTTACTTTTGGATGGATTGTGACTGAGCCATGTGATATGATGACAGCCAAAGTGGGATGGATTTGTAGTTTGGGAAATTGTGGAAAGCCTGAAGAAGTTTTAGATTTGGGATTCCACAGATGTGCCAGGTGCTATTCTAATAAAGGTACTTTTGAGATGTCTTTGTTTTGGAGTTACTGACTGGAATTGAGGTTTGCTGGAATGCTGACATTTTGGCAGTTCAAATCTCATCAGACTCAAGATTGACTCAGCCTTCCATCCTTCCAAGGTGGGTAAAAGGAGGATTATATTGTTGGGGGCAATATACTGACTCTGTATACCACTTAGAGAGGGCTGTAAAGCACTGTAAAGTAGTATATAAGTCCAAATGCTATTGCTTTCCAGTTTCATTTGTATATCCAATGTAGAATGTTTTCCCACACCATTATTGTACCTGTCATTTTAAAAAATTACCTTCAAATCAATCTCATTCTTATCCAGAAAAATTTTTCTTCTGTCATAACAGTTTTTAAACACACTCTATCTATAATTAGAGACTGTTCCATCAGGAAAGAAGCGTGTGAGACCGGGTTCCAAACAACAACTATTTTATTTAACTTGCAAAGCAATAGAATACGGAACAACAGCCACAGTCACGGCAACCCTTTTTATAGCAGCTTGCCTGGAGCTTGTGGCCAATGACACTGTTTCGACTGTTCCCGCCATTTGGCGGGCTTCCCAGATTGGTTCTTCAATAACCAATCTGCGAGTGGCCTTTTCAGCCAATCAGAAGGGGGAACTTGGAACCTACCAAGCTCCATACAGAACATAAACTTTCTAAAAATTAAGTTCAGAGTGCATTGCTTCCAAATATCCTTCAAAAATTTAGTGCTAAAGCATTTTGCTCCATTCTCTCTAAAGCCCATGTCACACTGCACCAACAGATGGAAAGAGGATGTAAAATGAAGAGAAACACTTGCCATCCGTTGGTTAACGCGAAGCTTCCATTCTGTACTCACTGCGTCCGTTTTTCTTCCTCTCTATCCGTCCAGCATCCGTCGACTGAGGTTCCATCCGCTCAAAATGTTTTGAGCTGCTCAAAACTTTTTGAGCGGAAAATGTATCCAACCCGTCCGTTCTGCATCCGCTACGCACACGGGGAACATCCGTTCTGCATCCGTCGTCATCCGTTACGCACCCGCTACATCTGCTAGGCATCCGCTGCGCATCCGCACAACTCAAATCCACTCCAGCAGAAAATGGACACAGGGAGGAAGTGGAATGGACGCGGAATGGATGTGCAGCGTTAGTAGCAGGGACGGAGAAAGGATGAAAGCAGATACAGCTCGCAAACAAAGCATTTAAAATGGAAAAACGTTCGCAGAGGGGACCTATCTCGGATATTAAGGATGTGTAGAGGATGCCTAGAGGATGCAAAAAGACACATAGGGGAAAACCTATATTGCCTATAAAAAGGGGGAGGAACTCACCTGGATCTCACCTTCAGACCAGCAGCCCTGCTGTGCAGACCTCTGCAGCATTCATCTGCCTCTTCCTCTTCCACAGCATCCAGTCATGTCCACCATGGATCGTAACAAACTCCTTTTGGTAGCCACCATCCTTCTGCAACAGTGCGAAGCCATCTACAGGCTCTGTGAACTCTACTACGGAAAGAAAAAGAGGCGGCCAAGAAGCGTCTGGATCCAAAGATGGATCGGGAGAAGAGCAGAGTACGGACTGTACAACAAGCTGATGGTGGAGCTCAGGAACAAAGACTCTCGTGCATTCCAGAACTTCATGAGGATGCCTCCAGCCATGTTTGACGAAGTTGTGGAACGGCTGACACCCAGGTTGACCAAGAAGAGCACCAACTTCTGGCCAAGCCTGGACCCTGGGCTCAAGGTGGCACTGACTCTGTGCCACCTGACCTCAGGGACCACCTACAGGAGCATGCAGTATGGCTGGAGGGTGCCACACAACACCATCTGCATTGTGGTCAGAGAATTGGTGCAGGCCATCATCGAAGAATACCTGGAGGAGCTCCTCCAGTGCCCCTCCACTGAAGAAGGATGGAAGAAAGTTGTAGAGCAGTGGTATCAGAAGTGGAACTTTCCCCACACCGTTGGAGCCATCGATGGCAAGCACGTGGCCTGCAAAGCTCCAGCCAAGTCGGGGTCCACTTATTTCAACTATAAGGTCTTCTTCAGCATCATCCTCTTCGCCATGGTCGATGCTGACTACAAGTTCATGTACATCAATGCTTCAGGCAACGGCTCATCTTCAGATGCCCAGGTATACAACGCCAGTCACCTCAAGGAGGGGCTGAAACGCAACCTCATCATGGGCTTCCCAGATCCAGACCCTCTACCCAATGACACGCAAGGTGTGCCCTACTTCATCATGGGGGATGACGCCTTCTCCCTCAGAACCTTCCTCATGAAGCTCTACACTTCCATTTGCCTCACCCTTGAAGAGAGGATCTTCAATTACAGGCTGTTCAGGGCAAGGCGGGTGGTGGAGAACGCCTTTGGCATCCTGTCCAACAGGTTCCAGGTACTTCTCACCACCATGCAGCATCGCCCAGAGACCGTGAGGAACATCGTGGAAGCTTGCTGCATCCTGCACAATCTCATGCGCACCCGCTACCCAGTCTTGCAGAACAGGCTCGTGAAACAGGCAAGGGTGAAACCTGATAGACACTGAGGATGTGCAAGGCCCCAACAGAGCCTCACGTGAAGGGAAGAAGCAGCGCAACCTCCTGAAACACTGGTTTGGTGGAGTGGCAGGACAAGATGATAGATGATTAATGGATGCATCCTTCAGCCTGTCTCATCACACTGATGAGATTGGGCCATGTATGTTTGGTTGGCCTACAATAAACAGGGCATTTAATAAAGAGTTGTGTTTATGTTGACATGTGTGGATGATTGATTACATTATCATTGATAATGAAGGTCCATAGGTGTGGCAGCTGGGAGGGTGGACCATACAGTCCCACTACGCTTGCACTGGAGGTTTATCTATCCCACAGCTATCTTAACCCATTCCACAGGTATCCTAACCCATCCCACAGGTATCCCTGCCCATCCCACAGGTATCCCTGCCCATCCCACAGATATTACCCATCCCAAAGGTATCCCTGCCTACCCCACTGCTATCTTAACCCATCCCACAAGCATGCAAAGGCTTAAACCATTTCTAAAAGTTTCCACCAAGACTTTATTTACAAAAATAAATGAGGCAAGTGTGTGAAGCAAAGATAATCTTTATTAATAACAAGTTGTAAAAGAAAAATGACCCGTCAAGTGTCCAAATAAAGTCTACAGGTATCCACCCAGTCTCTGGCACTCTTCTCTGTCTCTCAGGGGTGAAGGGTCCAGGTGCTGTGGAGGTGGCTGCTGCTGGAGTGCTGGTCTGAAGTGCCACTGGGGTGCCTGGCCCTGAGAGGATAACGGGATGATGTGTTGAGGAAGCTCTCAGACAGCTGGCTCAGCCCCGTGATGTTGAGAGCTCCTTCCTCCATGCCATGGGTGTCAGCCCCAGTACCGATGACAGATGTACTGAGGCCGGGCTTGACTGTGGGGTGGAGGAAGGAGCAGTGTAGTGGGGCTGTCTGGTCTGCAGCTGTGTGAGGACTGGCGTGGGTGGCATCGGTGACATGGGTGGCATCGGTGGCGTCGGTGGCATCAGTGGCGTGGGTGGCATTGGTGGCATCAGTGGAACCAGTGGCAACGGTGTCGTCCGATGAACCTGTGCCTGGAGTGGGAAGGGCTGCTGCCTGTGCTGCTGGACCTCCTGGTAGCCGTAGCCCTGGTAGGTGAGGGCCTGTGGAAAGCCTTGGAATGGGAGGGACATCACCTGGGGTGGAGGAGCAGACCTGGACTGGGTGGGAGCAGGTTCATCTGGATCTGGAGGGTTGTGAAGCAGATCGGTGATCCTGTCCTTCACCACCTGGTACTGGGGTTCCGCCATGTCCATGAGGGTCTGTTCCACATAGGTGAGGAAGGGCTTGTGGTTGGAGGATGAGGAGTCAATGTGGACCAGCTGAGAGAGGATATCTATGCTGCTCCTGATGGTGTCTCTTATCTCCAGAAGGACAGTGTGGCTCTGCCCCTCCTGTCTGGCTCTCTGCCTTTCTGTGGAGGTGGAGCTGGGGGTGGATGCAGGTAGGACTGTGGTGGAAGTGCCGTCTCCTTTCTCCCACTGCACCAGGGAGTCCTCTACGCGCTCCGCCACAGTTAGTATAGCTTTCGGGGGGGTCTCTGTCATGGCATGCGCCACAGACACCTGCCTGGAGAAAGGAGCTGACTTTCGGCCAGAAGAGGACTGGCTCTCAGCAGGCTGCCTGAGAGAGAGGGTTGTGAGAGGGGCTGCTCCTCGATGGTGGATCTCACCCTCCAGGAAGCTGCACTTGGCCATCACGTAGGTCTCTCTGTCCATCAACTTCACCGCGGCCTGGCCAGATTTCTTGAGGTGCAGCTTCCCATACCAGGTGTGCATGTGCTTCCACCAGCCGAGGAGCACCTCCGAAGTGTAGCCCAGGCTCTCCGCCTTCTCTCTCCAAGCAGCCTGCTTCCTTTTGGTGTCCCTGTAGAGCCTGTGTCCCTTCCGCCATAGATACTCATTCACCCTCAGCCAATCCAGCACCTCATCCTCATGTTCCTCCTCGATGGAGTATTGCCTCCTCTCCCGTTCTCGCATATGCCTCTTCCTCCCTTTGGCAGGACCACATGGACCCTCATCAGAGGGGCTTCCACGTTGCAGGGGCTGCTCCTCCACACCAGCACTAGCACTAGCACCAGCAACACCAGCAGGGCCAGGATCAGCAGCAGCAGCACCAGCAGGACCAGGATCAGCAGCAGCAGAGTAAGCACCAGCAGCGCCAGCAGCACCAGCAGGACCAGGAGCATGAGCAGGACCAGCAGGATGAGGAGCAGCTTCAGCAGAGTAAGCACCAGCAGAAGCACCACCAGAAGCCGCATCAGCAGAGTAAGCACCAGCAGAAGCACCACCGCCATAAGCAGCAGCATCAACTCCTCCAGAAGCAGAAGCAGCAGAAGCCCCAGCCTCAGAAGAGTGAGCCCGTGCTGCAGAAGCCCCAGCAGAAGCAGAGTGAGGGCCAGGGGGTGGGAGGGTGGCCCTGTCCCGCTTGCCAGGGCTGGCAGCAGATGGCTGAAGCTTTCTCTTCTTCCCCATGGTTGTGGGGTTGCTGGCTGGCAGGCAGGCTGGCAGCAAGGCTGGCAGGCTGGCAGGCAGGCAGCAAGGTTGGCAGGGAGACTGGCAGGGAGGCTGGCAGGCAGGCTGGCAGCAAGGCTGGCAGCAAGGCTGGCAGGTAGCAAGGCTGGCAGGCATGCAGGCAGGCAAGGCAGGCAGGTAGTCGATGTGTCTGGAAGCAGGTCTTTCCTCGGAATGTTGACCTGCTTGGGAGCTGTTTCCCTTTATATCCACGGGGCTTACGCAATGCATCTTCCCCGCATGTGCAGTGAACACTAGGCATCCGCTAGGCATCTTCTAGGTATCCGCTAGGCTTCTGCTGGGCTTCCGCTGTGCATCCGCTTCATCCGCTTGGCGTCCGATTTGCATCTGCTCTTTCCGTTCCACGTCCGCTTTCCTGCAGTCTCTCGGAAGCCTTGCGGATGTGCCATCCGCTCCCATCCGATTCCATCTGCTATGCTTCCGTGGAGCATCCGCTTTCCATCCGTCCTGCGTCCTTCCCCCGTCGGTTCCTTTCCGTGTTGTCCGCTCTGCTTATGCAAATTTGTCCCCCTTTTGAGAGCAGATAACAATGGCTGGAACATTTTCTCGTCCGCTGTGTCCTTTTTACAAATGTTTTGCATCCGTCGGCCAGTGTGACAGGGCCTTTAGTAGGTAACACAATTAGTTAGTTATACATTTTAATTCTTTAGTTGAAAGCTTTAGTTCCTTCTGATTCCCTCTAGGGTTCAACCTTTAAAATCACATCCTAATATGTTTTTTTTCCAAGAATTCAAAGCAAGAGCATTTTCCCATGGAAAGGATTCATATAATTAATTTCACAATCTTATTTTAAATCTATCTGGATCCTTAGTCCATTTGTAACTTTTTCAAAAATTAATCTTCTTCAAAAATCAATCACCCTTTCGCTGTTCATTAAAAAAATTTCTCACAGTTCTGTTTAAACTTCTTTCACTAAAGGTTGAAGAATGTTCATCTGGGGCCTAAAACCCACAAAGATTTTGTGAAGATTCCAAAGAGCAGTTAAAAAGCAATTTCTGGAAGTGATAAAGAAATGAGGCCCAGAGACCCTTACATCCATGTAGTCTACATAATGGCTAGGCGTTGCTGGAAAAATCCAAAACCCTAGAAACTCAATTCTGTCAACTCCTCCAGGCAAATCAGGCATATAGAACCAGATAAACTAATTTCTAATTTATTGCAATGGTTAGGGTTAGGGTTTGGTTAGCGTTAGGGTTAGGGTTAGGGTTAGGGTTAGGTTTCCTTGTCATAAAGGGTTGGGGTTTAG
>BLBF01000039.1:27714276-27758845 GCA_015471245.1 Laticauda colubrina
ATTCTATTCTATTCTATTCTATTCTATTCTATTCTATTCTATTCTATTCTATTCTATTCTATTCTATTCTATTCTATTCTATTCCTTTCTATTCCTTTCTATTCCTTTCTATTCCATTCTATTCTATTCTATTCTATTCTATTCTATTCTATTCTATTCTAGAGGCAAAGCAACAGAGCAAAGGATAAGGACTTCTCTGAAAGAGGAATTAATATGCTTTGGAGTAGTCATTCTGCTTTCTACATTTAGAACACCCTTCTAGATACATTTTGTTCTGTATAAAGAATAGTAGACTCCTAAATACAGGTTTCTGATTGGCTAAAGAACTTGAATGGGGATTGGTTCAAAAGGAACCAATCCACATAGCTGCTCAAAGGCGGCAAATATTAAATACCTGTCATTGGCTACAAGCCGGCAGAGAAAAACCTATAAAAGGCTGCCGCAGCTTGAGCCAATGTTCCGTTTTTCAACTGTGTTATAAAATAAAGGCTTTGTTGTTGGAACCCGGTCTACCTCGTGTTTTTCCGGACGGAACACTGGCGACGAGGATGGGATCGTCCTAAACGCAAGACTGAGCACACGGTGACAGATAAAACCAGACGAAGAACAATGGCTGGAAACAATGCACCGCCCGCACCCTTCAATCCCAATGAAGAGGATTGGGAATCCTACGTAGACCATTTCCAGATGTACCTGGAGAGCAATGAGATGGAGGAAATCTCAGACCAGCGCAAGAGAGCTGTTTTCTTGACACACTGTGGGCCCTCAATCTTCAAAATGGCCAAGGCTTTGGCGAAGCCCCGAGATGTAAAACAATTGACTTAGACAGAGCTCCAAAGAACATTAAAGACCCACTATGCACCGGTGGTGTCAAATTTAATAAAGCGGCACGAGTTTTATCGGAGAGACCAGAAAGAAGGCGAAACCATTGCTGATTTTGTGGCAGCCCTCCGACAAATAGGGGGAGCATGTGAGTTTCTGAACTTAGATGAAGCGATGCGGGATCGAGTAATATTGGGGTTAAGAGACTAATATACAGAGCAGGCTACTGAATAAACCCAACATATCAGTAGCCGAAGCTATCGCAGAAGCCTCGGCCACTGAAGCCGCAAAAAAATTGGCGGATAAAATGAAACAAATGAACCCAAACAACGACGAAATCCACCGCCTATACGCCAACAAGAAAGGGCGCGAAAACAGAAATTGGCGGCAATGCGCTGGCTGCGGGGGAAACCATCCTCGAGCCGATTGCAGATTCCTCGATGCCATTTGCAGAGCATGCAAGAAAAGGGGGCATATCGAGAGAGTCTGCAAGAACAAAAAGAATTACAGCCCAAAAAGACGCAGCAACTCCCCAGCAAAGACTGAGCCAAAACTATCCGAGAGAAAGTGGCAGCGAAACAAGCAAGCCACTAACCGAGAGAAAGCATACCAGACTTTCACTATCGGAAGTGCTCAGACGGAAAGCGGGAAGAAAGTAAAAATAATTGTAAAAATTGAAGACAACCCCTGTGAAATGGAGGTTGACTCTGGATCTTTCCTATCAATGGTGTCATGGGACACCATCAAAAAACTGGTCCCAGACATCAAGATCAAGGAACTCCAGAGACAAAAATTAACCCTCAAGGACTATCAAGGAAACCGAATTCCTGTAGTAGGCCTAGGACATTTCCGAGTCGCCTACAGACAACATGTCGTAGTACTACCATTAACGATAGTCGACCGAGATCGACCAAGCCTCCTGGGCATCGAATGGTTCGCACCATTGGGCATCGGGATGACCGGAGTAGACCGGGTGGCCGCAACTGACTGGGGAGAAGACCTGATCCAAGAATTCCAGGATGTTTTCGATGGCTCCCTAGGCAGGTATCGGGGGACCCCAATTTCTTTTAGTCTAGACCCCCAGATAGCCCCTAAAAGACTAAAGGCCAGACGAGTTCCTTTTGCTCTAAAAGCAAAAATAGAGGAACAACTAAATAAGTTAATAGATCAAGGGGTTTTAGAACCGGTCGACCATGCCAAATGGGAAACACCAATTGTAACGCCGATTAAACCAGACGGGTCGGTTTGAATCTGTGGCGACTACAAGGCTACCCTGAACCACGCGCTGCAATAAAGCGCATACCCAGTGCCAGTCATGCAACACCTATTACACTCTCTTGGGGGAGGAAAAGTTTTCGCTAAACTAGACCTAGCACAAGCTTACCAACAGCTCCCAGTAGACCCCTTAACGGCTGAAGCACAAACAATAGTGACTCACAAAGGGGCATTCAAATGCAACAGACTCCTAATTTGGAGTAAGCGTAGCCCCAGGCGTTTTCCATAGTCTCATGGAACGCCTGTTAAATGGTATGAAAGGGCTCGTACCATACTTTGACGATGTCCTAATTTCGGCCAAAGATGCAACCCAACTTAAGAAAAGACTTAAAGATGTCCTAAATAAATTCAGAGAATCTGGCCTTAAAGTAAAGAAAGAAAAATGCTGTCTAATGACTGATCGCGTCGAATTTTGGGGATATTTGATAGATGGAGAGGGCATACACCCTACCGGAAAAAAAGTCAGAGCTATTAAAGACGCACCAGAACCAAAGAATAAAACTGAACTGCAGGCATTTTTGGGACTAATAAATTTTTATAATGTGTTCCTACCCCACAAAGCAACAATAGCGAAACCATTACACCGATTACTGGATAAGAAAACAATTTGGACTTGGGGGTATAGAGAAAAGAAAGCTTTCCAAAGAATAAAAAACTTATTAACATCAAACACCGTTCTCATCCAGTTTAGCAAGACACTACCATTGACGGTAACCTGCAACGCCTCACCATTTGGAGTCGGTGCCATCCTGAGTCACCAATTGCCAGATGGAAGAGAGGCACCCGTCACATACTATTCAAAGACTCTGTCTAAAGCCGAGCGAAATTATAGTCAATTGGACAGGGAAGCCCTGGCAATCATCGCCGGAGTAAAACGCTTCCACGAATATCTATATGGAAGAACATTTGTAATAGTAACGGACCATAAACCGCTACTTGGAATTTTGGCGGGAAACAAACCAACACTGAACATTTTATCCCTGTGAATGACTAGATGGTCAGAATTCCTAGCAGCCTACTCGTATACTCTAACACATCACCCTGGGAAACAAATCTCCCATGCAGACGCTTTGAGCAGAACTCCGCTACCAATTATAGAGGAAGACCCAGCACCAATGATGACCACCTTGCAGATAGAGACATGCCCAAATGTGCCCATATCTGCAAATGATGTCGCCAGAGCCACCGCAAAGGACCCACTGACTGCCCGTGTACTGAACTGGGTAGGTAAAGGCTGGCCGGAAAACCAAAAAACTGAGAACTTTAAGCCTTTCCAGACCAGACAAACTGAACTTTCAATTCAAAAGGGTTGTTTGTTATGGGGTGATCGGGTTGTTATCCCCTCCAAATTACAAACGAGGGTACTCAATATGCTTCACGAAGGCCACCCTGGAATTGTTAAAATGAAAAGCCTTGCTAGAAGCTATGTCTGGTGGCCGGGTATAGATAGGGACATCGAATACTGGGTAAATTCATGTAACAAATGCCAAAGAAATAGGCCTTCCCTGCCACAAGCACCCATAAGGGACTGGGAAACCCCACGAGGCCCCTGGTCACGAATCCACATCGACTTTGCGGGTCCGACTAAGGGACATACTTTCCTCATTGTCGTAGATGCATACTCAAATTGGCTACAGGTTAAAATTATGCCATCTACGACAACTGAAACCCTTATTAAACAACTGGACAAACTCTTTGCGACCCATGGCCTGCCGGACATCCTAGTGTCTGACAACGGGCCACAGTTAATGAGCATTCAATTCGAACAATACCTAGCCTCCCTAGGTATCAGACATGCCCTAACCGCGCCTGCCCATCCGGCTGCGAACGGCAGGGCAGAGAGAATGGTTAGATTTACAAAAGAAGGGTTAGAAAGAATGGACATTGGGGATGTCCAAAATAAAATAAATCGCCTGCTCACCCTCCAGCATATCACACCCAGTACCATAACAAACAAAAGTCCGGTGGAACTACTAATGGGGAGAAAACTAAGGTCGCAACTAGAAAGATTGCACCCAAACTATACACCAGAAAACCCCCTCGACTCCTCCACCCATTTCAGGACATTTGAAATAGGCGACCTAGTCTATGCAAAAAATTTTACCGGGGACCCATTATGGCTACCAGGAACAATCATGCAAATTACAGGCTCCTGGTCCTACCGACCAACCATAGACGACGGCAGGGAATGGAAGCGGCACATAGACCCGCTTTGTTCCCAAAACATCAAAAGAAGTACAAACACAAAACCACAAATATTAAAAAACGACGAAAACCAAACCAAAGGGGGGGGGGAATACGAGAAAATAGTAAAGAACCATTAAAATTAAATACAGAATACAATAGCAATCAAAAAGAGCATAAAAGAGACTTACAGTTAGAAGACAATCGTGGGGAAAGTCCAGACGAAGGGACCAGCCAGGCCAGCTCGACCTGCCCGGAGAGACCAGGAGGGAGCGGCAACAGCACCGGCCTAAGAAATCTAGGCGGCAGTAAAATGGCTGACTCACCCTTCCAGGCAGTTCCATGGGAAAGAACAAGAGAGACAGCAACCCCATCCGAAGTGGTTGAAGTCTTCAACAGGAATGAACCGCGGAAGCCCAGTCGAGTCAAAAGAAGCCCCACCTACCTGCGTGACATCACCACGTAGGACTAAGCCAAGAGGGGAGGGGTGTTCTTTATAAAGAATAGTAGACTCCTAAATACAGGTTTCTGATTGGCTAAAGAACTTGAATGGGGATTGGTTCAAAAGGAACCAATCCACATAGCTGCTCAAAGGCGGCAAATATTAAATACCTGTCATTGGCTACAAGCCGGCAGAGAAAAACCTATAAAAGGCTGCCGCAGCTTGAGCCAATGTTCCGTTTTTCAACTGTGTTATAAAATAAAGGCTTTGTTGTTGGAACCCGGTCTACCTTGCGTTTTTCCGGACAGAACACATTTCAAGAATAGCCCTATGTAGAACGCATTGCAACAGTCAAGAACTGAAAGCAGGTATTATAATCCATTTCTATAATGTTTTCAGATTAGCTACAATATTATTAAATTAACCACTTCTTGACTTGGAACTCAGAAGTAGCCTGATGAAGTGAGTTGTAGCTCATAAAAGCTTATATCTTTTAATATAAAGCTTATACCTTTAAATAGAATTTATTAGTCTGAAAAAACAACCATCCTATTTCTCCTATATTATGGTCTTGAACTGGGAACATCCTTCATCTGGAAGAGTCTGTTGGTTTCAATTCAGCACAAAACGTAACAGTTTGTATCAAAAGGTTCTCTATTTTCTACTATACTTGAGTTCACAACTTCAGTCCACAAGAAAACACAATCACTTGAAAATGTTTGTACACCATTGCGGACATGGCTAATCCTTATATTTTTGTGTATAATTTTCCTGGAGGTGCATTTTTCATGTTAGAATAGAGTGGAATGAATGAGCTGGAAGGGACCTTGGAGGTCTTCTAGTCCAGTCCCCTGCTCAAGCAGGAGACCCTACACCATTTCAGGTAACTTACCTCACTGAGCATGCGCGCACCTCACAGTTGATTTTTGGCCGATATGAGGCCTTTTCCGGTCTCCCAGAGGCTTGAAAAAAGCCTCTGCAGGCTGAATAGGCCCGTTTCATCACTTCCTGTAATAACAGAAGTGATGGAACGGGCCTATTATTTGGCATGCAAAGCCTGCCGAGGCTTTTTTCCAAGCTTCTGGGAGACTGAAAAAGGCTTCAAACCAGCCAAAAATCAGCTGTGAGGTTCACTGCAGGTAAGGGGGTGAGGGCTAGGGAGGGTTGGGGGGATTGCGCATGCATGCACAGGGGATGTGCATGCGTTGCCTTCTGGGTGCTGGCACACGAGTGCAAGAGTGTCAACAAGGGCATAATTTTGGCACAGGAGCTCGAAAAGATTAGCCACCACTGTTCTAGACTGTTCTTACAAACATCCAGTGATGGAGCACCCACGATTTCTGGAGGCAAAGCTGTTCAACTGGTTAACTGTCCTCACTGTTGTTAAGTTCTCCTTAATTCCAGGTTGCTTGTGTCTTTGATTAGTTTCCAACCATTAATGTTAATTAGCTAAAATGCAATTTGTGTATAATTTATTCTAATTATATGTATTTGCATGTTCATTATCTCCAATATATACATTTTATATATTTCAAATTGAAGAAAACAGTGATGCCAAATTAAGTACATGAGAAATTTCAGTATACACATGTATTGAAGCATTGTAGTAGTAAGCGATATTATTTGTAAAAGATTTAAAATTATTTTTATTGGTCAAATTTATCATTTAATTCTAAATAACATTTTGGCTTGCTTTCATCATAAAATGGAACAATTTTTCCCACCTATCAGATTGATAAAGAGTTCATTTTTCAGCCAAGGTTTAATTTAAAAACTATAATAAAAAGAAACATAAAGAAAAGAATTTCCTTCTACAAATTCTCATTTCCCTTGATCTGCATTCTCAGTCTGAATCCATTGTAATTTGTTCAATTTCATTATTAAATATGCTGCTGATACCTAGTGATATTAGCTTAAAGGGAGTTGACAGGAAAATATTTTATTTCTTTTCTTTCAACAGCAAAGAAAATCAATAAATCTATCTGGATACTTAACTGTTCTTGATAGTTGCATTCACACAGTACACAGGAACGTGGAGCTTTTGAGTTTTCTCCTT
The DNA here is from genome assembly GCA_015471245.1 of Laticauda colubrina. Taxonomy (NCBI): domain Eukaryota; kingdom Metazoa; phylum Chordata; class Lepidosauria; order Squamata; family Elapidae; genus Laticauda; species Laticauda colubrina. The sequence continues at coordinate 27,721,056 of BLBF01000039.1, forward strand.
ATGAATTAAGCAAATAAGTAATCCTGCTTTTTTCTTTCCCAAATGGAAATGCTTTTATTTACCTGGAAGCACTCATAATAGGAAGGTCTATCATTTGTCAAGAATGTAGAAGATTGCTTGACACACAAAGACTAATCATTAGGTAAGGAAAAGAGAGAAGAAAATCCAGGCACCTGTTCCGCTGATATCACTTGTAATTTTTTTAAAATTTACTCTAAAACCTTATGTGAATTAAGGCTAGAAATTCAAGTTGCACATAATAGCCTCTCCTCTCTCCTCTCCTCACCTCTCCCCTCCCCTCCCCTCCCCTCCTCTTCTCTCCACTCCACTCCTCTCCTCTCTTCTCTCCATTCCTTTCCTTTCTCCACTCCTCCTCACTCCTCTCCTCTCTCCACTTTTTTCCACTCCTCTCTTCTCCTCTCTCTAATCATCTCCTCTGACATTGTATATATAGATCTCAAAAGTATCCCTTAAGCATCTTCTCATTAAGTTTAGTGCAAAAACCTCAGACCCCTCTTGAAAATTACTGGAAAGAAGAATTGGAGGACATTCCTTACTGATGGTATGTGAGGTCTTGTTTTGGTCATTTAATGACCAAGAGACACACCTTTAGAAATCATAGTGCTTCCATGATGCAGCCTATTTTGTCATTTGGAAGTGAAAGTTAGATGTGGGAGAGGAATAGCAAAAGAGTTGAATGCCGAGGCAATGGGTTGGTTGAGAAATGTGCAAGGTAAAGAAAGAAGGCACGGGATGAAAAATAACAGAATAGCAGAGTTGGAAGGGACCTTGTAGGTCATCCAGTTCAACCCCTCTTTCCAAGCAGACCCTACACCATTTCTGACAAATGGCAATTCAGTCTCTTCTTGAAAGCTTCCAGTGATGAAACTCCCACAACTTCTGAAGGCAATGAATGAATGAGTCCTGAATGTCTATAGACTGAGTGATCATCTTAGGAGTAGACAGAAGTGATTTGGTCATAAAGAAAGAAGGCACAAAAGTGAATCACAAAACAAATTGAAAAGGAAGAGTGAATGGGTCAAGAGGAAGGGGAGGTAGGAGAAATCTGGGTTTGGATGGAACTGATAAGAAGTGTAGAAAATAGAAGCGTTAGAACACAATACATGTATGAACTAAACGTTCCCCATAACTTCCTATGATTGTGAAGTTGGACCTTAAAAAAAAACAAGTCTACTCACTTGAATTAGAGTACTGGAGAAGGCTCCTACATATTCCTCTGACAGCAAAGATGACCAGCATAACCCCAGACAAGACACTGGAAGGCAAAATCACAAAACTGCATCCCATTTATTTTGGTCATGCCATGTGGGGGGATTCACTGCTTAAAACAAATATGTTTGGAAGAGTTAGTGGTAAAAGGAAACCAGGCTGTCAAAGAACCATGGCTGGATATCATCCAAGCTGACACCAACCAGAGCATAGAACAACTCAAAGAAGTTGTGCAAGATTGGAAAGTGTGGAGAAACCTGGCCAATAGAATCGCCAAGAGTCCAGACATGACTGAATGTTTATCATCATCATCTATTCAAAGAAAGGATAGTTGCACTAAAAAGGTATAGAGAATTATAGTGGAAGGTGTTGGCATAAGCTAGATTCTCTGGTATTTTTTTCCCCTTACCATATGCCTTTAATTTATTTGGCAGTATTTCTTAGGAAGAATATTTCTTAGTCTTTTTCTGTACTTTGCTGCTATTAAAAGGGAATATCAGGATGGATGTCATGCCCCACCATATAATATTTATATACTGTTGTTGCCATCTAGTAGTCAGAGGGACAAATACCAATTATATTGTTTGAAGTTGACCCAACCTCTTTACCCATTAGTTTTTACTCTCAAGACAAGTGCATGCTGGGAAGTCACTCTCCATTTTCCTTTGGCATTTGGAGAAGGCATAAATTGCAAACAAGAATCCATCTTAATCTGTGGCACATGGTCATCCAAGGACAAACCCACATCCCATACGCAGAGCATTGCTGGTGAGCCTTAGTTTATTTGTATTTATTAATTGTTGTGTTCAGCAGCAACTCAATACTGCCTATCTTGTATTTGGTTCTCATTGTATGTATCCCTATTTTCTCCAGTTTCACCGTATCCTGTTCTTTCAATAAAGCATCCAGATCTATGTACACAATCTGTTTTATTGGAGGATAGGTGGGTTTAGCTGCATATTGAGCTACAGATTAATGTGTAGTGAGGACAGAACAATAGACATCTATGGATACATAGATCCATCTATGGATCTATGGAGAAAAGCACGTTGAGAGTCTATACTTATTCAAAAGCTGGTTTTGGGGTTGGAGTTTGCTATATGCACATACTAAAAACCTACTTATTGAATCCAGCTAACACAGAAATGTTAAACTATGAAGAGTGAAGCATTCCAGACACATTTAAGTCCAGAGATCTTTGAGATACATCAAGCCAGATATCAAATTCTAGTCACTCTTTTCCTAACCAAAATATTTGTAAAGCTATATTTATTAGAAATGTAAATTCTGGGGCTGAATGAATAAGCTTTTGGAAGATTGTTGGGACCTCATACTAAATTGCTATTCTAATCCACAGCAGAACATTTTAATAACAGTGATAAATGGCTTACAAAGAATTTTATTGCCAGGAAAATTATAATAAGTCCTGACCTGGATGATAGATTGAGAGATCATTTATGCAAACACTTTGCAGGGTTGAAGTAAGACTAACTTAATAAGCTCAACTCAGAAGATGAATCCTTGACCATTTGTCACTATATTGCTTGCAGACATCCCCCTTTGTTTGCTAACTCCTCTACTTGCCATAGAATTATCTGAAAAAAAATATTAGGGAAACATTTTGTCAGGGATCTATTAATATTGGAAGGGGAGTGCCTTAATTTTGTCATTGTCAGTGGGTAGGAGTTGAATGTATTTCTTAGAATAACTTTATTGTCACTTTGAATGTATACTAATTGGCATACATTAAAATGAAATTTCATTGCATGAAGCTCTCAAAAGGTCACCACCTCCCATATACATGACAAAATGAATGAATGAATGAATGTGCATGTATCCACATATATATTGTTTGACACAGAGTAACATCAGTCTAGTTTGCATATATATATGTGCATGGAGAGAAAAAAATGAATCTTGCAACTTTACCAGATGGATGGCATAGGGAATAAAGCTGTTACAGAATCCAGTAGTCCTGCTAGAAATACTTTGAAACCTCCTCCCAGGGGGGAGCAACAGAAACTGACCGTGAAGTGGGTGTGTGGGGTCTCTAATGATGCTTTGAGCTCTAAGCACATAGAGCTTATAAGCAGCATTCTGAATCACGGGAAGCGAGCTTCCTATAATCTTCTCGGTTGTCCTCACCACTCTCTGTAAAGACTTTCTATCTGAGGCATTGTAGCCACCAAACCAAACAGTTTGTTAAAATGCTCTCAGTTTTGCCTCTGTAAAAAGTGGCCAGGACAGGAGAAAGATGTGCTTTGTTAAAATGCTCTCAGTTGTGCAGTTTGTTAAAATGCTCTCAGTTGTGCCTCTGTAAAAAGTGGCCAGGACAGGAGAAAGATGTGCTCTCTTCATCTGAAAGAAGGAAATGGTTTGTACGCTTTGCTAAGGATGACGTATGGAGAGACCACTTCAGATTGTTAGTTATCTGCACCTCCAAATACTTAATACCGTTGACCACCTCAACAGCTGCATCCTTTTCATTTATCTCCTACTTGCAATGTGAATACAGATCATAGATATACTTTATTTATTGAGGAATTTGCAGTAATAGACCAAACACATATGCACAAACACACTCATACATAAATAAAGATACAAATCTAAGCTAAAAGCACATTTACAACTGAAGCTAAACAAGTCTCTGTAATTATGGGACCCACTACTGTTAGGACACAAAATGTGGCTGCCTTCTTAGAGACTTCATGCTTGTGATCATTTTAATGAGAGGCAATACAATTGCCAGTTGGGGTTGTTTGATGGAATTTAGTATCAGAATAAAAAGTAGGTCAAGACTGATATGTTGATTGATCCATTTCTTGGGTGATTAGATGCCATCAGTTTGTTTTCAACTTCTAGTGACCCAATAGTGAGATTCTCTCCAAAACAATCTATCTCTAACTTATTCTTTCATGTCTCCCAATTTATTTGTAACTGTCTTTAGTTCTCTTGTCCTTGTCATTCACTTCTTCCTGTCCCAGCATTAGAGCCTCTTCCAAAAATCTGAGTCCTTGAATGACATGTCTGAACTTTGAGCCTGGTCAGTAATGCCTCAAATGAGAACTAAGGGTTGATATTTTCTACAATCCATAAGGGTTTGGGGTTTTTTTTTGGAGGGGGGGCTCTCGGTGATATTCTCAGGAGTCTTCTCCAATACTTAACTCTTACTCCAAAATTAACTCTTCTTATCTTCTTAAAGTCCAACTTTCACATTCATAAAGTGTCACAGGGAATATTATGGCTTGCATGATTCTCATTTTGCATGATTCTCAGTGCCAGGGTAGCACAGTGGTTAGAATGCAGTACTGCAGGCTACTTCTGCTAGCTGCCTGCTACCAACACTTTGGCACTTCAAGTCTCACGTCTCAAGGTTGACTTAGACTTCCATCCTTCCAACACTGGTAAAATGAGGATCCAGACTGCGGGGGGAAATAACTGACTCTTAAATCACTTACAGGGGGCTGTAAAGTATTATGAAGTGGTATGTAAGTCTACATACTATTGTTAAGTACTATTTTGTAGGTATATGAGCCATGATGGCACAGTGGTTAGAATGCAGTACTGCAGGTTAATTCTGTTGACTGCCAGCAGGGCAACCTCCAGCCACTGATCCGTCTAATTGGGCAAAGGAAATGGGCACCTTTAAAGGTTTTAGTTTTAAGTCCATTTTCTCCACTACTTCCGTGTTGATTATACACCTTGTGCACCCAGAATCTAATAGGGCTAGCATTTCCCCTTCGACCCCTGAATTGGGTACCCTCAACTTCACCAGAATGGTCATAGGGCCCACGCTTGGACTTACCAGGAAATCGTCCTCCTCAGGGAGGCTAGTAGAGGGAGATTCAGAATATTGTCAAGCAGTGCTCCATTCAAAATCCAAGAAAGAAATACTTAGACTCTTTAATTTAGAGAAAAGTTATCTTTTACTGAAAGTGAAAGTGGTAGCAACCAGAGAATTCTGAATCTGAGAAATTAGGCACGTAAATCACACATACAAAGTGATGGAAGTGTTCCCACCCCCAATAGTTCAGATGAAACTTCCAATTAGAAATTGTGAATATGATCATGTGGGCATCTTCAGGTGATGATGAGGCCTCTGTCCATTGACCTTGGCATACTTTGATAATGGGTTGCAGTTGCGCAGAGAAAAGAAAGCTAAGCGAGAAATAGAAACCTAACTCTGATGTATGCTCCCCCCCTTCATTTACACAACAGAAAAATGTAACACCTCCAGCTCACTTCCCAGACTCATCCCGCCCTCCCTTCCCCCCATTTCTTATGACAGCTGAAAAATGCAAAGCGATAGTAGAAGATCTTGAAGGCTGACATTGAGTCTCACCAGATCAAGGTTGACTCAGCCATCCATCCTTATGAGGTCAGCCCTCTGCCAGCAAAAATGGAGCTCAGGTGGGCCACATATGCACCCCTGGGCCCTGTTTTCAGCTGACAGGCTCCTGTAGCTCTGTTTTCACTGTCAGAGGACTGCAGGAGTTCATCACAGCTAAAAAATGTGGCCTGGGAGGGCTGAACATGGCTCTCCCAAGCTCCATTTTTGCAGAAGTCCTTTGCTTTTTTCCAGAGCGGCCCTATGGGCCAGATCTAAGCACCCATGGGAGGGGTACAGTTCTTGGGCCTTGACTTTGATACCTCTGGTCTATACCATTAGAGGCAGAGCATGTAAGCATGCCAGCACGATCACCCTCTTATGTGGGGCTGCCAAACAAAAATATTTGGAAATAATGAAAGGGAGATACACAATCTCATTGTAGCAGAGATTTGAGAAATAAAATTCAGCACAATCAAGAAGTGTCGCTGTGGAACATCACTTCTGACTTTGTTCAAGCCCAGCATAGAGCAAATGTCAGGATAGAGATTGCATTAAACCAGATGGAATATGATTTGCTTCTTCCACAGGGAATCTATACTAGTCTACCTGGATAAGCTGGACTGGGGGCTCAATGCTATTGATTTGTTTGAGTCAGTATTTTAACCAACAGGGGCTCAGATGAGTCCCAACAAAGACATATTGAAGTTCTAACCAGAGAAAATGCATTTGCAGTTGAGTAGGAAACTTGAAGCAGAGGTCTCAGTAATTTGGACTGCACTGCTTTTAGCCCAAGGCTATCTTTAAACACACAACAATAACTGCCCTATAGCAAAAAGCTTAGTGCTTTAGCTTTGAAAAGTTTAATTGCAGCAGACATACATCATTTTCTCTAGTTGGTTTTTCTGTTGGAAGTATGCTGTGGACGGAGGTTGAAGTTGGAGGATTGAAATGTCTAGGAGGCAGATAACTGAAACTTGGTCTTTAAAGGCTTTTGTTTGCTCAGTTTGAATGTGTTCAGCTAAACATGAGGGAGGTTAATACACATTTTAGTAAATACAGTCATCTTAATTTACCTATGCAAATTATGTCTCTACTAACATTTAGCACATGGAGTTACATAAAAGTTTATGGAATTCAAGGGAGTTGGATCTACCATGTTTCCCCAAAAATATTTTTGGGGCACCAAAATAAACATTAGGGCTTATTTTGAGAGAGAGACAATATCAGGGTGATCAAACTCCCTTGAATTTGATGCACGCACAAGAGACAGCAAGTGAGCAGGGACCAATGGTATCCAACAACAGCATCAGTTTACCAGTCCCTTGGTTGGTGCACTCTGGGGCTGTGCAACCTGCATAGTGCAGTGATTCCCTGTCCAAGCAGCAGACAGAGGTGGGAGGGGGTAGGCAGGTGATCAGGATGTGCTGTGCAAGCCATGGAAAAGCTGAGAGTTGTTGGCCAGAGCAAATGAGCGGCTGCAGGAGGTTCATCTTCATATGGTGGCACCAGCAGCAGATGGAGGCACAGGTGTGAGGCGGAAGGCTAGTAATCCTGATGCATTGCACAGGATGCAGTCAAGCTGAGAGATGCAGTGACAAGCATCCCATGCCCACCTGTGAAATCCAGCCCACTGACTCTTGACTTTCCCGTGGCCTGTATGGTGTATCCCAATCATGTTCTTGGTCCCCACCTCTGCCTATGGCTGCTATGGCTGCTGCCGAACACTGTCAGCCTGTGTGCTCTTCCACCTCCTATGCTGGCCATGCCCAAAAAATAAGCCCTGGTGAAGGGGGGTGGGCTCCACTGATTCTTGACTTTCCCGTGGCCTATATGGTGCATCCCGATATTTGATTTGTGCTGTTGATGCAAGTCTTAAGTGTATTGAACCAAAATATTGTCTCTAGAAAAATAAAATAAAATAATCTTCCTTGCATATCAGAAATGCAAGCAGTTTCAAAATATCTTAGATCTGATCTAACTTCTAGTGAATTTCTGTTATTAAACTTGACTGTGTTTCATTTACTGAATTGCAATGGGATTATCAATAATTGTTCACACTCACTTAAGCCCCTGTCCCACTGCACCAATGGATGCAAAGAGGATGTAAAATGGACAAAAAAGCTTGCCATCCGTTGGAAAACGTGATGCATCCATTGTGTACTCACTGCATACGTGTTTCACATGCTCTATCCCTCCAGCATCCGTCCACTGAGATTTCATCCGCCCAAGAAGTTTTGAGCTGCACAAAACTTTATGAATGGATGAACTTTCTGCCGCATATGATGTACATACGTGACATATACGGGCAACAAACATTCGATGTCCATTATCATCCGTGAAACGTCCGCTGTATCCTCTGGGCATCCTCTGGACAACCGAGCAACTCACATCCACTGCAGCTGAAAACGGAAAGAGGGAGGAAACGAAAGATACACGGAATATGCACACAGCGTTAGTAGCACAGAAATAGAAAGGATGTAAGCATATGCATCTCGAATATAAAGGATTAAAATAGACAAAACGTTTGTATCTGGGATGTATCTCGGATATTTAGGATGTCTGCAGTATATCTGGAGTATGTAGAAGGACACCTCGCAGAAAACCGATATTTCCTATAAGAAGGGGGAGGAAATCACCTGGATCTCAGTATGAGTCCAGCAGCCATGGTGTACATACCTCTTTACCCTTGGTCTTGCTCTTCCACATCATCCATTATTCTCCACCATGGATCATGACACAATCTGTATGGTAGCTGCGATCATTCATCACCAGAACCAAACCCTGTTCAGATTGTTTCACCTTTTATACACAAGGAGAAGAAGGAGACGTCCAAGAGCTGTCTGGGTCTGACGATGGATCGGGAGAATAGTAGAGTTTGGACTCTATGACCAGTTGATGGTGGAGCTGAGGAATGAAGACCCTCGTGCATTCCATCACTTCATGAAGATGCCACCAGCCATGTTTGACGAACTTATACAGCATCTGAGACCCAGGTTGACCAAGCTGAGCACCAACTTCCATCCCAGCCTGGACCCTGGAATGAAGGTGGCACTGACTCTGCGCCACCTGGCCTCTGGAACCACATACAAAAACATGCAGTATGCGTGGAGGGTGCCACACAACACCATCAGCAAAGTGGTCAGAGAAGTGGTGCAGGCCATCATCGAAGAATACGTGGAGGAGCTCCTCAAGTGCCCCACCACTGAACAAGGCTGGAGAAAACTTGCAGAACAGTGGTATCAGAGGTGGAACTTTCCCCACACTGTTGGAGCCATAGATGGGAAGCACGTGGCCTGCAAAGCTCCAGCCAACTCAGGGTCCACTTATTTCAACTACGAGGGCTTCTTCAGTAGCATCCTCTTTGCCATGGTTGATGCTGACTACAAGTTCATCTACATTGATGCTTCAGGCAACGGGTCAGCTTCAGATAGCCAGGTATACAATGCCAGTGACCTCAAGGATGGGCTGGAATGCAACCTCATCATGGGTTTTCCAGATCCATACCCTCTACCCAATGACACACAAGATGTGCCCTTCTTCATCATTGGTGATGACGCCTTCTCCCTCAGAACCTACCTCATGAAGCTGAACAGTTCAAGATACCTCACCAGTAAAGAGAGGATCTTCAACTACAGGCTGTCCAGGGCAAGACAGGTGGTGGAGAACGCCTTTGGCATCCTGGCCAACAGGTTCCAGGTACTTCTCACCACCATGCAGCATCACCCACAGACTGTGAGGAGCATCGTAGAAGCTTGCTGCATCCTGCACAATCTCATGTGCACCCGCTACCCAGTGTTGCAGAACAGACTTGTGGACAATCAACAAGGGAATGGGGACATGGAGCCTGGTGAATGGAGGCAAGGACGAAACCTGATAGACACTGTGGATGTACAAGGCCCCAACAGAGCTTCATGTGAAGGGAAGAAGCAGCGCAACCTCCTGAGACACTGGTGCAACTCCCTAGCTGGAGAAGTGGAGTGGCAAGACAGGATGTTAGATGATTAATGGATGCTTCCTTGAAGCTGTGGTATAACACTGATGAGATTGTGCCATGTATGTTGAGTGGCCCTACAATGAATAGGGCATTAATAAAAACCTTTGTTTATTTTGAAATGTGTTGATCAATGAATAAATTATTATTGATAAAAAAGGTCCATATGTGTGGCAGCTGGGAGGGTGGACCATACAGTCCCACTATGCTTGCACTGGAAGTTTATCTATCCCACAACTATCCTTATCTATCCCACAACTATCCTTATCTATCCCACAACTATCCTTATCTATCCCACAACTATCCTTACCTATCCTACAAGCATGCAAAGGCTTAACCATTTTTTCAAAGTTTTCACCAACACTTTATTAATTAAAAAAATTGAACCAAATGTGTTGAGCAAGGATAACCTTTACTAATAACTGTCTTAAGTGTCTTATGACTTTATTAAAAAAAGCAAAATGAACCAAGTAAAGTGTCTTAAGCAAAGATAAAGTGAACAAGTAAAAACTCAGTCTCTGGCACTATTCTCAATCACTCTGAGTCATGTCCATGGTCTCAGCTGTTAAGCGGCCAGGGACTGTGGAGGTGGCTGTGGCTTGAGTGCTGATCTGAGGCACCAGTGGGGTGCTTGGCCTCGAGAGTACAACAGGAGATGGTATGTTCAGGAAGCTCTCAGAGAGCTGACTCAGTCCCGTGAGGTTGAGAGGCCCTTCATCAAGTACCTGAGATGTCAGGCACAAGACTGATGACAGATTGTCCGTTGACGGGCTTGGCTGTGGGGTGGAGGAAGGAGGAGTGTAGTGGGGCTGTCTGGTCTGCAGCTGGGTCAAGTGTGGCATCTGTGGCGTGCGATGAACCTGGGCGGACTGGGAAGGTCTGCTTCTGCTGTGGGAAGTCCTGGTAGTCGTAGCCTTGGTAGGTGAGAGGCTGTTGAAAGCCGTGGAAGGGCTGTGACATCACCTGGGGTGGAGGAGCAGACCTGGACTGGGTTGGAGCAGGTTCAGCTGGGCCTTGAGGGTTGTGCAGAAGTGCTGTGATCTTTTCCTTCATCATCTGGTCCTGGGCCTCGGGCATATCCCTCAAGGTGTGGCTCACTGAGCTGATGAAAGTGTGGTGGCTGGAGGATCTTCTGTCCAAGTGGACTAGCTGAGAGAGCAGTTCTGTGCTGGTCCTCATTGTGTCCCTGATCTCCAACAGGACAGTGTGGCTCTGGCCCTCCAGTCTTCCTCTCTGCCTGCATCCTCTGGAGCTGGGGGTGGGGGTAGGGGTGCGTTGGTCTCTGGTGGCTGGTGCTTCTTCCTCCATTTGTGACAGCAGGGCATCATCCTCCAAGTCCTCCGGCATGGGGAGTGCAGCTGTGGGGGGGTCTCTGCCGTGGGGTCCTCTGAAGACACCTGCCTGGACAGGGCAACTGGCTCCTGGCTGGAAGAGGACTGGCTGTCTGTGGGCTTTCTGAGGGAGAGGGGTGTCAGAAGGGCTGCTCCTCGGTGGTGGACCTCACCCTCCAGGAAGCTGCACTTGGCCATGACGTACATCTCCCAGTCAGTGAGCTTGACAGCAGCCTGGCCAGATTTTTTGAAGTGTAGCTTGCCATACCAGGAGTGCCTGTGCTTCCACCATCCCAGGAGGACATCTGCAGTGTAGCCCAGGCTCTCTGCCTTGTCTCTCCAAGCTGCCTGTTTCTTCTTGGTGTCGCGATAGAGTCTTTGGCCCTTTCTCCACAGGTACTTGTTCTCCCTCAGCCATTCCAGCACCTCCTCCTCGTGGTCCTCAGAAACGGTGTACTGTTTCCTCTCTCCCTTCTCCTTCCCTTGCCTCTTCCTCCCTCTGGCAGGGGCTTCAGCAGGGCCTTCATGGGCTTGAGCAGCAGGGCCTTCAGCAGCAGGGCTTTGAGGGCCTTGGGGCTGGTCCACCTCAGCAGTAGCATTAGCAGTAGCAGTAGCAGCAGCAGCAGCAGCAGCAGCAGCAGCAGCAGCAGCACCACCACCACCACCACCAGTAGCAGCAGCAGCACCAGCAGCACCAGTAGCAGGAGAAGCACCAGCAGGAGAAGCACCACCACCAGCACCACCAGCAGCAGCAGGAGAATCACCAGCAGCTTCAGAGTCAGTGCCAGGGGGTGGGATGGTGGTTCTGTCCCTCTTGCCAGGCTGGCACGAGTAGGCACAGGCTTTCTCTTCTTCCCTGACTGACGAACCAAGGTGTTCTTTGAAGATGTATGTGGCAGCACGTCTTTTCCTCTGAATGCTGACTACGTGTGAGCTGCATCCTTTTATATCCATGGAGCTGACACAATTCATACTCCCTGCGTGCACAGTGACTGCTTTGCATCCGATATACATCCGCTATGCATCTGCTTTGGTTCCTATAGGCGTCTGTGATGCATCCGCGTCATCCGCTATGCATCTGCCCCTTCCGCTATGTGTCCGCTTCGCTATTCTCCCCCGGAACCCCTGCGGGTGTGTCATCCACTTCCATCCACTTTCATCCACTAGGCTTCCTACGAACATCCGTTCAACATCCCCGCTACATCCTACCCCCATCCGTTCTTTTCCATTCTTTTCCATTCTGTTTATGAAAATTTTTTCCACTTTTTGGAGCAGATGACAACGGATGGAGCCACCCCTGAAATTTTGCTCATCCACTGTGTCCTTTATGCATACGTTTTGCATCCGTTGGCCAGTTGGACAGGGCCTTTACATCATGAGTAGGTCCTATTTTTAACCTCTGCTTGAAAGTCATTTGCAGCCAGGAAATCTCCAAAGGTGATTTATTTTATTCTCTGGATGAATAAATAATGTATTTATTCATAGAGTGTGGATTACACTTATATTTACATTTAATTGTTCTGCTGTTTTTATTTTTACTCAGAACCTCTATTTTTTATCATTATCTGTGTAATCATTTATGATACTATGAATATAAAAAAAAATCTTTCATATATTATAGCATGTTTATTTCTGACTTTGTATAAATTGTCTCCAGTGAGGGGGGGAAAGTATCCAAATGTAAAATTAAATTCAAAAGCAATAAAATCAGGGTTTGTTTAGAATTTGGTAACTCAATGACCTTTTATTAAATCAATACTATACAATCAAAAATTATTAAACTAAATTATTAAAAGTTCTCATCTTACATCAGTAGCTTTGGATCTGCTAGTTTTAAAAATTATAGGTATTTAATACAAACATGTGAATGAAACAAACCATATGCCAGGGTTCCTATGGATGCTGCAATTATTTCATGAGCCTCGAGCCAAGTTTCAAAAGAAATCAAATTGTTTATTAGAAGCAACATGTTGGCACTTTTCCCAAGTGCAGTTGGCTCTACCCTATGTAATTTACTGTTCACCTATGACCCTGTTTCCCCCCTCCTCCCAGGGTGTGTCATAAATCACATTCTCCAACAAAGCACTTTCACAGGCTGTGGAAAACACACCTCTCCAACTGAGCTTGGTAACTTGAGAATCTGGATAAAGGTATATGTGGAATGTGCTTAGAAACAAACTGCTCCATTAGATCTCTCCCCCCCACACCTTCTTATGGCAGCTCGAGAGCAAGCCAGGATTGCTTTATGAATTGACATTATACTGTATCTGTTAATAGTGTAATGGCAGTAGTTTAGTTTAAGAATCAAAACTCTTTGGGAAAATAGAGTGTTTACACATTTGTCTTCTTTTTGTTTGAGTTGTTTTTATCTTAAGTAGCTTGCTAGGGTCACTCACTATCTTTGTGCTTTTGAATTTCTTACTCTTAAGTTAGAACATTATCGTCTCTTCCTGCTTGCTCCAATATTTGTTACTCCTGTATACTAGGATTTTCCTCTACCAGATTGTGCTTGTCAACAATCCAGTACAACCTAATACTGTGTTAATTAATTACAGTATTATTTATTCAGTGAGAAAAGATAATAAAATTACATTGTATGGCTTGCTTGCTTTTAAATGTGCAGCAATGTTTTTGTGAAGAAATTACGAATAACAACTTGGGGGAAATAGGAGATTAGGAAAATTTGGCAATTTCCAATGAATTTACAGTGAACCTCAGATTTATTTCGTGAAATTGTGCTCTATGAAGGAAGAAGAAGGAGGAGGAGGAAGAGGAGGAGGAGAAGGAGGAGGTGGAGGAGGAGGAGAAGGAGGAGGAGGAGGAGGAGGAGGAGGAGGAGGAGGAGGAGGAGGAGGAGGAGGAAAGAAAGAAAAGATCATTTTGAAAGAATATAAAATATGTTGCAAATTTGTATTAACTATATTAAGAGGAGGAGGAGGAGGAGGAGGAGGAGGAGGAGGAGGAGGAGGAGGATCTGGACACAACCTATATTTGACATTTGGACCAACAAATGAAAAAAATATATATGATGATTTTCTCCTGTGCATTACATCCCTGCAGACATATTCATGGATTATATTTCTACCATGCAGAAATATAGTCAGACATTTACTTAAGTCAAACGAATTGTCAAAGAAGTGTGAATTAGCTGTTTACATCAGAGACAACCAAGAATAAGCATTGATACAAGTTAAAAATTGCAAGTTAATGAGAGTGCAAGAGAAAAAAAACCCCATGATTATCAAATAATGTAATAACAAGAAAAGAAATTGGAAAAGACAAAAATTACATAGTCAACTTCTACAAAATATCAAGCAGAACATGGATAAAAAATAAAACCTGACAATGGCTTACAAAGAGAATATTCAAAAAAGAATCTGAAGGCTTGGTTTTGGCTGCTCAGGAACAAGCTATTCACACGAATGTAATCAAGGCCAGAATTGAAAATTCATTTAATGTTTGTTTCAATGTGCAGATTGTGCAACAAGGCAGGAGAAACAGGAGATCATATACTCAGCTTGTGTAAGAAGTTTGCAGAAACTCATTATAAACAACAACCTAACACAGCCAAAACGATTCACTGGAACACCTTTAAAAGTTACCATATACCAGTAATGACAACAACAACCACAACAAAAATGTTGAAAAGATATAATGTTGGAAAGTTAAAATATTTTGGGATTTCTGAATATATCTAATGGGTTATAAAACAGCTCATAATACACTGGGTATAATTGTGGTTAAAAAGAAGAAAGTATGAACAATTAATATGGCAATACCAGGAGATAGTAGAATGGAAGATGAAGAACTGGAGACAATGTCAAAGTATCAAGATCTACAACAAAATTTGAAAGCTTATGGCATAAGCTGGCCTTGGTAGTCTCAAGTGTTTCAATCACTGCATGCCATACTAATAAATCTAGTATCACGCTTAGAAAATGTGAACATCGACAACATTTCCATCTGACAATTACAAAAGGCCACACTGCTGAGCTGCATAAACACACATACATACACACACAGTCACACACACACAAAGTCAATGACATCCTAGGTTCTTGGGAAGAATTCAGAGTGTATAAAAGCCAACACCAGAACTGGCAGCTGTGATTTCACATTTTTGTTTATATAACAATAAACGTTCTTCAGTTTAGATGGTTTATTTGATTTATTTATCTACCTATAGAAAATGTGATTTTTACTACCCCTCTGCTAGGTCAGATGAGTAGATAACTACTTATAGCCCACCTGCAAAGAACAATGGTTACACTATAATAAGTTGGAATGAAATTGAGAGTCATGGTGGGCAAACTTTTATTCTATTTATTGTTGACTCAATCAGTAGCTAATTTACCTTTTAACATATAACAATTCCTTTGAATGTAGTTCCAGTTCCCAGAGGACATTATATGTGCATTTATCATAAATTACAATCTTTCCTGCTAGTCTGAAGTTTAGGATACATCAATGTTTTGCTTCATTAGGAGGCTAAGAGGTCAAATACTCTGCTACTGTGAGCATTTGACTGTTAACCTATGCTAAATTGGCTAGAAGCTGACTTACCTTTGATAAATAATGCATTTCCTTGGAAAGGAAAGCAGGCTTTAACATCCAACGTTTGATTTCTAACATAATTATCATCACTTTGCTGTTCCACACAAAGATATCTACATTTAATCGCAATGTCAACTTGAATTAATATGCTCTGTAACATCACAATGTATTTTGTATTTTGACTTTTGTATTTGTGTAGCAAGGTGGTAGACATGTAGACACATGTCATATCACAATGTTGCAGTGAATATTATTACATCAAAGGTTCAGATAAATGATCTCAAACATTCAAAATTTCAGTTTTATTTTCTATTGATTGGGAGGGCAGGCATTTTCCATCTAGGGGTTAATTGTGTTAATCACTCAATACATAATTTATTATGTAAACATATGGTCTTAACAATTGTCTTTGTGCATGCGTGTGGGGGTGCATCCATGTGTGTGTTCCATTAGAGAAATACAGGTGACCCAAAGATTTTGAAAGGCAAAACTCTATTGTTCAAATAATTTTATCTCATTTTAGTTGAATGTGGACACCATTAATATCATCTGATGTTCCATATTAGGCCAGAGAAAGGAAGGAAGAGAGACAGAGGAAGAGGGAGAAAATCCCTTGTAACCATGTGTGAAGAGGCAATCAAAGCAGAATTAGTACACAGTACAAAAATGATGTTGAGATCCTAAAGAGGGTATACAAAAGATCAGAACTGTAGAGGCTGAATCATATGATGAAAAATTGAAGAAACTAGGTATGTCTAGTCTAACGTCCACAATTTTTTTCATCCTCCTTCAATGAATGTGCACAGAGTGTTGGAATAGTATTTAAAAATGTTCATTGATCATTTTGATATTTTCCATGCAGAAGCTTACTTGTCTGGTGTATCATTTAGTTTGATACCCTTGTTCATTAGTAATGCAATAATTCTTCTTTGATTGTTTTGGAGGGTGAAGAAATGACATGATAGGGTATGTGAGTTATTTCTGTATACTGTATTTTGTGATTTAGATGTCTGTCATGGTTTTGCTAGGGCTTCCAAGTATGGTTAAACTCTAGGAGAATGTAATGGTCTTATGTTCTCCAAATAGGTCATTTAGATATCTCCCGAGTTCTTCTATCCAGGCTGCCAGACAATGAATTTATGATCAATGCATTATTTTTTGTTTTTGCTATGTTCAGTCACTATAGCTACATTTTACAAGAAGGGTGGCCACCTAAATTGTTTAAATAAATAAATATTGAATAATCACTTCAAACATCTGGTCCCCCCTAGCAAGTTAACTTCAGAATTTAACAATCTGAACCATCAATACAAATAAATGTCAGAGATCAAAGATGAGATGTTTCCTAGGACAGGCTTCAGCATCCAGAAGCTTAGACTGACTTGCCCAATTCTCCATGTTTTTTTTTTCAAGGGGGTGTATAAATTTAACAAAGGAATTAATGCTATAGGTACTTCATGCTTTAACAAGGTATGTTCATGAGTTCCATAAAGCCCCACCTGAAAAATTATCCACAACACTTTAATATATTGCAAATGAAACTAATTAGAATGGATACTCACAAATAAGAATACTTTCAAAAATCCAGTCAGTGATACCAAAACAATCCTTGGGACAAGTTGAAAAAAAAATGTGTCAGCATGTTGCAAAGTTCTAATGCAACATTTAACAATTCCTTGCAAAGCAAATTAAGCTTTCTGCTTTGGCATATGAAGAAAACAGAGAAAAGAACCCAATGCTGTTTCCAACAATACATAAATTCACAGAACAAGCCTTTCTCTATAAGAGGGTACCATGGCAATTGGTTAGGACTACTGGTATGATGCTAACCCAAGAAAATATTAAATTAAACTAGGAAGTAATGGGAAGGACAATTATGTTAAAAGACCGATGGTGCAATTACCCTTTCTTGAAGTTTCATGCTTCTAATGAGATAAGGGCCCATCGAGTTCAGCCACAAGTATGAATGGGTGAACAATAAGTCTCATTTTAAAGAGGTTTTGCTCTTTGTGGCTGCTCAAATGCTCTGCATGTCTTTGATTAGAATGCTGAGGAGATTCTCCATTGCATCTAGCGAGTTGCTGAAAAGAAACTTCAAAGAGAGGCATTCAAAGACTATTTAATGAGAAATGGTAGAACTAAATAAAACACAAAACCTGGAAAATGTTATGTTTGCTGCCATCGGTACATTGCTGACAACAATGAGAATATTGAATATTTACGGGAACAAATTAACTGCTTTCAAAAACATTCTTCTACTCTCCCTTGCATACAAAAGATGCGTGTTTTTAATTTACTTTTTTTCCAGAGTTATATTTATGGAATATGAAATAATACCAATTAGTAACTTTAATATCTGATAACTTTGGTGCAGCTATTTTGCAAAGGATTAATACCAGTTGGATTTGCATATTGTCCTCACTGTATCACTGTGTGATGAGCAGCATATAAATTTGCCCAGCAGGAAGAGAAATGCCCTTCGCTCTTGTTCTTAATGCTTGGAATGCTACAAGTAGTCTTTGATTTATGATCACAATTGAACCAAAATTTGTCTTGCTAAGTGAGACAATTGCTAAATGAGTTTTGCCTCATTTTACAGCCATTATTGCCACAGTTATTAAGTGAATCGCATCAGTTGTAACAGTGAATTTGGCTTCTCCATTGACTTTGTTTTTCAGAAGGGTACAAAAAGAGATTGTATGATGTCGGGACGTTGCAATTGTCGTAAACATGAGCCAAGTTGCCAAGCATCTGAATTTTGATTACGTGACCATGAGGAGGCTGTAATCTTTGTGACCAATCATCACAAGTCACATTTTTCAGTTCTATTGTAACTTCAAATGGTCACTAAATGGTCTGTTGTAAGCTGAGGATGACCTATAATTCTGTCCAAGGTTCAGTTCTGACCTAGGCTTCCCCAAAAATCACTAAGCAGACTTTTTGTCCTGGCAAAACCCCTTTTATTAAATGAAGGTGAATTTCTTGCATTCACCTTCAGCCAAAGGCCTGGCAAACAGTCTTTCAAGGGTCTTAATTAGGAGCACAGACATTATCTAGCCTGCCAAGTAAATATTTTCAAATGCAGTGCTGACAAGGAAGGACTCAGCACAGAGTCTCTGAAATGCACAGATAGATCTTCACACTGCTGCAATGAACAAATTGTTTCCTGCAAAAGCCCCCTCCCCCTTTGCTCCTCTTTTAACCCCTATGGGAGGGGCCATTCACCATCCACCTGTGGCCTTATTCCCATGTTGACCCTTAGTTCGTAATTGTTCTTTTCTTTTGGCAGCTTTGACCATGTTTAGACTGGGAACCGGCTCCAGCTGCTCCTCCTCCTCATGGCTGTCTGATTCAAAGGCAGCTGATAACTGCTGGCCTGCCCTGTCCCCCTCTCTGCCTCTGATGCAGAGCTCTTGTCTGAGCCTTCCTCAGCCTCCAGGTCTGGCCCAGGTTCCTCCCCAACCTCCTCACTGTCTGACTCTGCTGCCAGCTCCGCTAGCCACTGGTGGGCTACAACAGGTTCTCTCCAAGCCAAGGAGCCTATGGAATTGGTGTCAAGATCCAGCTACAATAAAGGACAAATCAAGTCCACTCTGCTAAGTCCAAATCCTATAGGCCAATGGTTCTTTACAGGTATGAAAGCCTAAAGTGACTACGTAGTTACTAGACAACCATACTGTACATCATGTAGTATGGTCTCCTAATTTCAAACTAATGGAACAGCAATGTGGGTGGTTTCAAATGTTTGAACAATCTGTTCAGCAAGCTTTGTGTCTAATCAATTAATTAGCCTTCCCCAGTTCCATGGGGGCTCATCGATTTATGCCTGTTTTATTAATTTTAAAATTATGACTCAAATACCTCATGCTTTATCTAGGAGGGCAAGACGTTGGAGATGTTTTCCTCCAGAATAAACCTGGAAATACCTTGACCTAGAAGTTGATGAAACATCTTTTGGGGAACATCCATGGGTTGAGTAGATTCATGTATGATCTTGCAGAGACACACATTTAACCCGATTTCCATTTAAGAACACAACATAATGGCCATTGCTCTTGGTCTGTAGATATTCTCAGTTATCCAGATCATGGTTGTCCCAAAAGTGTTTTTTTCAGGAGGCAACTGGACTTTCCTGTTTTTTCTTTAAAGACATTTAGCTTCTCATCCACGAAGCTTCTTCAGCTGAAGAAGCTTCTTGGATGATAGGTGAAATGTCTTCAAATAAAAACATCTTCAAATTTAAAAAAAAAGCAAGATAGTGCAGTTGCCTCCTGAAAAAGCACCTAAAGTAGACAGCTATAGTAGACAGAGTAGAACAACCCAAGAAGAAAAATAAATCCAGCCATGAAACTTTGCAAATGTGAATAGAGGTATTCCTTGACTTACAACCATTCTGTCAGCGTTCCAGAAAACCTCCACTCCAACAAATAACTCTGAGATAGACATTTTAAAATTTCTACTGTGTCTACTTAGCTGCTTCTTTTTCCACCTTTGGATTTCCAGAATTTACATGTTTTAAGATTGCCTCATGTGTGATCACATCAAGGGAAGAGAATGAGACAAGAGGGAGGAAAGAAGGAAGAAAGGGAGGGAGGAAGGATATACAAGTCACATACATTTATTAAGCCCATGTCACATTGAACCAATGGATGCAAAGAGGATGTAAAATGGACAAAAAAGCTTGCCATCCGTTGGAAAACGTGATGTACTCACTGCCTCCGTTTTGCTTCCTCTCTATCCGTCCAGCATCCGTTTATTGATGTTTCATCCACTCCAAAAGTTTTGAGCTGCCCAAAACTTTTGTGCGGAAAATGTATCCAGTTCGTCTGTCTGCATCCGCTACGCATCCGCTACGCATCCATTCTGCATCCGTTACGCATCCGTTATATCCGCTAGGCATCCGCTGTGCATCCGCACAACTCCATCCGCTCCAGCGGTAAACAGACGCAGGGAGGAAACGGAACGGATGCAGAACGGATACAGAATGGATGCCTCGCGGATGCAGCATGGAAGCAAAGCATTTAAAATGGAAAAATCGTTCGCAGAGAGGACCTATCTCGGATATTAAGGATGTCTAGAAGATGCCTAGAGGATGCCTAGAGGATGCCTAGCGGAAAACCTATATTTCCTATAAAAAGGGGGAGCAACTCATCTGCATCTCACTTTCAGAACATCAGCCCAGGGGTGCAGACTTCTGCAGCCTTCATCTGGCTCTTCCTCTTCCACAGCATCCAGTCATGTCCACCGTGGATTGTAACAAAGTCCTTTCGGCAGCCACCATCATTCTGCAACAGTGGGAAGCCATCTGCAGGCTCTGTGAACACTACTACTGTGAGAAGAAAAAGAGGCAGCCAAAAAGAGTCTGGGTCCGAAGATGGTTCGCCAGAAGAGCAGAGGACGGACTGTACAACAAGCTGATGGTGGAGCTCAGGAACGAAGACACTCGGGCGTTCAATAACTTCATGAAGATGCCTCCAGCCATGTTTGACGAAGTTGTGCAGCGGCTGACACCCAGGTTGACCAAGGTAAACACCAGCTTCTGGCCCAGCCTGGAACCTGGGCTCAAGGTGGCACTGACTCTGCACCACCTGGCCTCAGGGACCACCTATAGGAGCATGCAGTACGGCTGGAGGGTGCCATCCAACACCATCAGCATTGTGGTCAGAGAAGTGGTGCAGGCCATCATCGAAGACTACAAGGAGGAGCTCCTCCAGTACCCCTCCATTGAAGAAGAATGGAAGAAAGTTGCAGAGCAGTGGTATCAGAAGTGGAACTTCCCACACACCGTTGGAGCCATAGATGGCAAGCACGTGGCCTGCAAAGCTCCACCCAACTCAGGGTCCACTTATTTCAACTCCAAGGGCTTCTTCAGCATCATCCTCTTCGCCATGGTTGATGCTGACTACAAGTTCATGTACATCGATGCTTCAGGCAATGGCCCATCTTCAGACACCCAGGTATACAACGCCAGTCACCTCAAGGAGGAGCTGGAAGGCAACCTCATCGTGGGCTTCCCAGATCCAGAACCCCTGCCCAACGACACACAAGATATGCCCTACTTCATCGTGGGGGATGATGCCTTCTCCCTCAGAACCTACCTCATGAAGCCCTACACCTCCAGACTCCTCACCCGTAAAGAGAGGATCTTCAACTACAGGCTGTCCAGGGCAAGGCGGGTGGTGGAGAATGCCTTTGGCATCCTGGCCAACAGGTTCCAGGTACTTCTCACCACCATGCAGCATTGCCCAGAGACCGTGAGGAGGATCATGGAAGCTTGCTGCATCCTGCACAATCTCATGCGCACCCGATACCCAGTCTTGCAGAACAGGCTTGTGGACCTCCAACAAGGCAATGGGGACATGGAGCCTGGGGAATGGAGGCAAGGGCGAAACCTGATCGACACTGAGGATGTGCAAGGCCCCAACAGAGCCTCACATGAAGCGAAGAAGCAGTGCAACCTCCTGAGACACTGCTGCAACTGCCGAGCTGGAGCAGTGGAGTGGCAAGACAGGATGGCAGATGCTTAATGGATGCTTCCTTCAGCCTGTCTCATCACACGGATGAGATTGGGCCATGTATGTTTGGTTGGCCTACAATGAACAGGGCGTTTAAAAAAGAGTTGTGTTTATGTTGACATGTGTGGATAATTATTACATTATTGATAACAAAGGGCCATAGGTGTGGCACCTGGGAGGGTGCACCATACAGTCCCACTTTGCTTGCACTGGAGGTTTATCTATCCCACTGCTATCCTAACCCATCCCAAAACTATCCTTACCCATCCCACAAGCATGCAAAGGCTTAAATCATTTCTAAAAGTTTCCACCAAGACTTTATTAAAAAAAAGAAATGAAGCAAGTGTGTGATTCATAAATAGACTTTATTAACAACAAGCTATAAAACAAAAATGAGTCTCTGGCACTCCTCTTGGTCGCTCAGTCTCAGGGGTAAAGGGTCCAGGTGCTGTGGAGGTGGCTGGTGCTGGAGTGCTTTTCATCAGCTCCTCCAGAAGCAGAAGCAGCAGAAGCCCCAGCCTCAGAAGAGCGAGCCCGTGCTGCAGAAGCCCCAGCAGAACCAGAGTGAGGGCCAGGGGGCGGGATGGTAGCCCTGTCCCTCTTGCCAGGGCTGGCAGCAGATGGCTGAGGCTTGCTGTGCTTCTGCATGGTTGTGGGGTTGCTGGCTGGCAGGGAGGCTGGCAGGAACCAAGGCTGGCAGGAAGGCTGGCAGGGAGGCAGGCACCGAGGCTGGCAGGAAGGCTGGCAGGCAGGCAGGCACCAAGGCTGGCAGGCAGGCTGGCAGGCAGGCTGGCAGGAAGGCTGGCAGGAAGGCTGGCAGGCAGGCAGGCACCAAGTTTGGCAGGAAGGCTGGCACCAAGGCAGGCACCAAGGCTGGCAGGGAGGCAGGCACCAAGGCTGGCAGGAAGGCTGGCAGGCAGGCAGGCACCAAGGCTGGCAGGCAGACATGAACCAAGGCTGGCAGGAAGGCAGGCAGCAAGGCTGGCAGGCAGACCGGCTGGCAGCAAGGCTTGCAGGCAGGCTGGCAGCAAGGCTGGCAGCAAGTCTGGCAGCAAAGCTTGCAGGCAGACATGCAGGCAGGGCAGGCAAGGCAGCCAATCCGTCCAGCAGCAGGTCTTTCCTCTGAATGGTGATCTGCTTCCGAGCTGCTTCCGTTATATCCACGGGGCTGACGCAATGCATCATCCCCGCGTGCGCAATTAACACCAGGCATTCCACTGTGCATCCGCTGTGCATCCGCTGTGCATCCGCTGTGCATCCACTGTGCATCCGCTGTATCCGTTCCGCGTCCGCTTTGCTGCAGTCCCCCGGAAGCCTAGCGGATGTGCCATCCGCTCCCATCCGCTTCCATCCGCTGGGCTTCCATTCCACATCCATTTTGCATCCGCCCTGCGTCCTCCCTGTGTCCATGTTATCCACTCCGGATATGCAAATTTTTGCCCCTTTTGAGAGTGGATAACAATGGAAGGAACATTTTGCTCATCTGTTGTGTCCTTTTTGCATCCGTTGGGCAGTGTGACATGGGCTTTATGCTATGGTTAGAAGTAGTGGAATTCTATATCTGCAGTAGATATGTGAGTGAGTCAAAGAAATATGTTCTTCAAAGACTATAGGGTGAGTCTGCCAATATTGTAGAACCATCAAAATATTTGCAAAGGTTACTTTTGTAGCAGTTTTAAATTCCATTGCAGATGGATACCCAGGAACACATATTTACGACCTAGGTAAAAATAATCTTGCACAGGCTGGTTGAGAATCTGCAAAGTAAAATACAGATGGCCACCAGGCTACCAGAACAGTTGATCAGCCATTCTCTGGATAATTAATTATTGTGAAGAAGGACTTCTATTTCTTAATAACTGAGGTTTACTGAGAAGATAGGCATGATAATAATATACTTTTGTTATGATAGATTTTTTTTAAAAGTGAAACCATGCCATAGGCTCTAAAGGAGAAAGTCTACTATCTTATAAAGAAAAGAAATCATTGTTTTCTTATTACCCATAAGCCTGCTACATTTTTCTTTCTAAAGGTCAATCAATGACAGCATGAACTTTCCTTCCCGATACTAGAAAACAGCAATAAATGGCTTTCACCCACACAGGTGGAATAGGGACACCATTGGATAAAGTTTAATTCCAAAACCACAGTGACCTTCTTTTTAATATCACTATTGTTTGTCTAGACTTACAAGGGACTTTAGACTCCAACTTACAAGGGACCTTGGAGGTCCTCTAGTCCAGCCCTCTGCTCATGCAGGAAACCCTATACCATTTCAGACAAATGGTTGTCCAATTTCATCTTGAAAACTTCTAGTGTTGGAGCACCCATAATTTCTGAAGGCAAGTCACTAGGGCAAATCCCAAAAAATGTCAGGGAATTTCTAGAAGCCTGGCACTCTGGCAAATCAGCCATCAATAGACATGTAGACATTAGCAACATCCATGGACTATGCAAAAGAGACAGTCAACAAGCCCAAAAGAGAACAAAAAGACTCCAGCACCTCTCCTTAAAGAAATTAGCATTCAGATCATGAGCTGTGGTGGCGCAGTGGTTAGAGTGCAGTACTGCAGGCTACTTCTGTGACTGCTGGCTGCCTGCAATTTGGCAGTTCAAATCTCACCAGACTCAAGGTTGACTCAGCCTTCCATCCTTCTGAGGTCAATAAGATGAGGACCCAGATTGTTGGGGGCAATAGGCTGGCACTATAAACCACTTAGAGAGGGCTGTAAAGCATTATGAAGAGGAATATAAGTGTTATTGCTATCAGCATAGATCAATTCCAAGGTCAATTTCAGACCAACAATTAAGTAGGCAACATCCCAATAAAGAAACTGCTAAACAGCCATCAGTAAACAGTCCAACCAAAAAATCTCTAAAGCTGTCCCCATGCACACAAACAGGCAAGTCACCAAAATATAAACTTTGTCAACAAACAGGCAAGTCAACAAAATATAAAACAAAATATAAACTTTAAATATAAAATATAAGCAAACAGTTTACTAGCACTGATGATGTTGTCTAGGTAGGGTGATGAAATGTCTGCAAGAAATCAAGCTAGCTTAGAGAGCACCAAAACTCCTACAAATCATCCCACTGATTAAATGTTATAACTGTCAGGAAATTTCTCCTTGCTTATGAGTTGGTTCCTCCTTAATTAGTTTTCATCCATTGTTTCTTGTCCTGCCTTGTAAAATAGGTTGACCCCTTCTTCTCTGTGGTAGCCCCTTAGATATTGGAACATTGCTATCCTATCACCCCAGTCCTTTTTTCATTAAACTAGACATCATAGTCTTTGTCAAGCTGTCTGTCGTAGGAGATGAGCATTTCAAATACAGACGGATCATCATTTGGAACACAACACACCAGATATCACAGTTATCGAAAACTGTAGTCTACAATTTATTGATATCACTGTTCCAGGAGATGCCAGAGCCAAAGAAAAAGAACTAGAAAAAAATCATGAAATATTGTGACCTGGTCATCGAAACTACATGGTTATGGAAGAAACTTGTAACAGTGATATCCCCGTTGCCATCAGGGCATTTGGTACCATGTCCAAGAATTTTACAAAACACATCAAGAAATTGCAGCTTCATCAAGCTGCAATCATTCCATTGCTGTGGAATGGCAACAAAAAACTGAGCTACTCAGAACATCGTATATTTTAAGAAGATGCTTGGTTGATACCTAGGACACTGGCAACAACCAGTATCAACCATTAGCACCAGTCACTAGTATTTGAGATACATTTTTAAATGTTCAGTTGACTGAGTTTCATGTTTAATGAATAAAAGAGATAATGATAATGATAATCACAATAATAATAATAATAATAATAATAATAATGATAATAGTGATAATAGCAATAATAGCAACAACAGCAACAACAACAACAACAACAACAACAATAATAATAATAATAATAATAATAATAATAATAATAATAACAACAACAACAACAACAACAACAACAACAACAACAACAATCCAGGTCTCCATAAGTTGTAAAAAATGCCGAACCCTATCAAAATCTTTGGCTGGCTGTGTAACCAACTAGAATAAAATATACTTCCTCTTTTTCTAAAATAATTAGACAGCTAGTTAGTTATAAATTCTTTTTTTTTTGACAAAAGAAAAAAATGTTCTCTATTGGGAAAAGCATAAATGAACTAGTTGTCTGATTGGGATGTTCATCAGCATAATTGCTCTGTCGGTTTCAGTTAGAGGAGTTAATATGGTGGCTAAAGGTTACACCTTTTTCATGGTTAGTGCACTTAATCTACAGCTGAACAATGCTAACCAGGAAATTACCTTGTCAATTACAATTAAGAGTGCTAATCGGAAGTTTTAAGGTCGCTGATCCTCCACCAGAATAGGTTAAATTCGAAAAACAAGGAGGTTAGGGTATCAGACAATGTTTAGATAAACTTCTTTTAATGGCTTTTAATAGAATAGCTATTTATCAAAGTAGTGTTTGGAAACAACCTTATTCAGCACACCTCGTTCTCAATTTATGAGCATAGATCAGAATTCCTGTTGCGAAGCAACATGGATGTTAAGTGAGCAATGCCTGATTTTATGACCTTTTTGCCATGGTCATTAAGTGAATCACATTGTTGTTAGGTGAATGCACTCCCATCCACCCACTTCATTGACTTTAATTAACAGAAAAGTGTCAGGGTTCCAAGTGATAACTCCATAGAAAGCAGAACTCTGATTCCCCAAAGAACAATTTTATTGGAAATATCATATTGGCACAATCTGGTTAAAACTTACTCTGAAAATTCCTGCAGTTTTCACCTGATTAAAAAGTAAAAGTTCTCCCTTTTCCCCAAACAATCAGTCACATTGTCCAATCAAGGTACTGATATGGTGCTCCTCCTCTTTCCAGCTAACTGTTGGAATGACCTTGGTTTCCACAAGAAACTATTTTGTTTTGGCTACAAACCCCATCTAATTATGTCCCCCCGCCCTATCCCTTTTTCTCACTGCCAAATGGCCCCAGCCAGAGTTGACAAAGGGAGGATCATAGATAGGGATCACGGGATCTAGGAAATGCTTCATGTGTAGAAAATGCATGCCAGTTGCTCGGCACCCAGATTTTGATCCTGTCACTCCGGAAACGCTACAATGATTATATATGATATGAGTCTATCATCTGCACCTCTATAACTGTCTGGTTTGGTTCTGCAACCCAACAGGACAGACACAGACTTCAGAGGATAATTAGGACTACAGAAAAAACAATTACTACCAACCTGCCTTCCATAGAGGACCTCTAAACTGCACGAGTCAAAAAGAGGGCTGTGAAAATATCTACAGACCCCTCATATCCTGGACATAAATTATTTCAACTCCTTCCCTCAAAATAACACTATAGAACACTGCACACCAGAACAACTAGAAACAAGAGCAGTTTTTTCTAGCCATCACTCTGCTAAACAAATAATTCCCTCAACACTGCCCAACTATTTACAAAGTCTGCAATACTATTACTATTAATCTTCTCATCACTCCTTATCACCCATCCCCTCCCACTTGTGACTGAATGACTGTAACTTTGTCGATTGTATTCTTACAATTTATATTGACTGTTTCCTAGTATGATTTCATTGCTTATTATACCATATGACTTATTAAGTGTTGTACCTTATGATTCTTGACTCTTGATGAATGTATCTTTTCCTTTATGTACATTGAGAGCATTCACACCAAGACAAATTCCTTGTGTGTCCAATCACACTTGGCCAATAAAAGAATTCTAATTCTGAGAACCAGTCGTAAGTCACTTTTTCACTGCCATTGTAATTTTGAAGCGTTGCTACATGAATGGTTGTAAGTAGAAAACAAGCTGTATATCAATGCATAATTGACAACAATTCTTGAATAACTTCATTGATTTCAGAATGGTTTAGTAGCTATTTATACCCATGTTCTAAATAGGACTAATTGAACCTGCTATTTTTGGGAGGAAAATATTTGGAACCAGGTTAACATTTAGGAATTCAATTTTGGCAACAAATCAAAATAAATAAATAAATCTGAGATTATAAAATCTAAAATGGTTTGGAGAACATCAGATTCTCTTTTTTGTTTCAAATAGGTCTGCCTAATTTTTTCCAAGATGAAATCAAGATCTGCTCCAACAATTGTAATGCAAATATGTTCAGTTAAAAGTATGTAGAGCTTCTCGGTCATTCAGGTCATGGTTGACCCGAAAGTGCTTTTTCAAGAGACAATTGGACTTTCTTGTTTTTTTCTTTTGAAGACATTTCATTTCTCATCCAATCAGAGCTGAAGAAGCTTCTTGGATGAGAAAGTCCAGTTGCCTCCTGAAAAAGCACCTTTGGGACAACCATGACCTGGATGACTGGGAATCTCCATAGACATTTAGCTATACATTATGGAATAAACACCCTTGGAATGGTGTGGGAACATGAATGGATTTCTAGAGGAAAAAATTGCAGACTATAGGCCAGTGGTGGCTAAACTTTTTGGACTCCTGTGCCAAAAATTGTGCACGTGCTTGCATGCTCGCACTTGCATGCCAGCACCCAGAAGGCAATGCCCATGCCCGCTACGCATGCACGTGCAATCCCCACCGCAACCCCTGCCATTCCCTTACCTGCACTGTGCCTCACAGCTAATTTTTGGCTGGTTTGAGACCTTTTTCGTCCTACCAGAGACTTAAGGAAGGCTTTTGCAGGCTTTGCAGGCTGGAAACTAGGCCCATTTCATCACTTCTGGTATTTTCAGAAAAACAGGAAGTGATGAAACAGGGCTAATTTTCAGCCTGCAAAGCCTGCAAAAGCCTTCCTCAAGCCTTTGGGAGGCCAGGAAAGGCCTCAAACTGGCCGAAAATCAGCTGTGAGGTGTGCGGGTGTGCAGTGAGGTAAGTTTGCCTACAGCTCACATGCCAGCACAAATGGCTCCACATGCCACCTGTGGTATGCGTGCCATAGGTTCACCATCACGGCTATAGGAACTAGGAGCACCACTCAGGTGACCCTGAGGACACAGATAAACCTTTGAGTGCTTCAGCAACCCTCTAATAGGATGAAAATGACCAGCGGTTTGCAAGAAATATAAATCCTCCCATTTCCCATTATCCTGTCAGAGCTGAAGAAGCTTCTTTTTTTAAAAAAAAATTTTTTTTATTAGTTTTCAATAAACAAACATACACAAACAAAACACAAAACATCAAAACATAAAACTTCTTTTTGGAAAACGGCTTTGTCCCGGGTTACATCTTTTTATACAGACATAAATTCAAAATTCATGCTCACTTTTTATCCCATTTCATATCTTATTTACCATTCTACATTTTCTATATAGCTTCTCCCCTCTTTTCACTCTCTTAATTCTATTTTATTTATTTCATCTCAATTTAAATCATTATGCATATTTCTTTTGTCTGTTCTATTTCAATTTTCTATTATCTTTTCTCATTAACATAAAATTTCTCCTGTAATCACTGATTGAAGTATGACGCTTTTAAATCTTTCCCCTAAAGTTGACACTTAAAATAATATATACTTTTCATTCTGATTCTGCTTAGTACATTCTAAAGCTACTTACTATATTATAAAATAAAAAAGAATAATAAGTTTATAATATAATTAAAACAATAATCCATAGCAAATTAAGCTCTATTATTAAATCCAATTTTCTAACATTATTTCAAATATAATTACAACAATACAATCTTATGTGCTTTGCAGAATCTCTTTTTTAATCATATTTTTACCCACTATCTCTTAATAGATCTTGTTTCTTTACATCTTGTTTTAAACTTTTGTAACTTCTCTTCCCTTTTTCCCTTCCTTTCTTTTCCAATCCTGTCTTTTTACCCCCTTGTCTCTTAATCTCCACCTTCTTAATCTCCACCTTCTTCTGTATTTCTCTTTTCTGTTGCTTTCTGACATTGTATCGATTTTTCACCTTATTTTTCCCTTTTTTGGTTGTTTTTTTAAGTCTTAAATTCTCCATTCTCTTTCCCTTCTTTCCCTTTTCTTCCCTGGCTAAAGTTGTTTGTTCATTAAAGATGGCTTCTTCTTCATCCCAATCTTCTTGTTCTTGTAGTTTCTGGTAGATATAAATCGCCATTTCTAAAACATGGAAAACAGATCCAGAAGAGCCCTTCCCTTCTTGATCCTTTTCTTTTAGCTTTTTAAATTCAATTTTCAGTTCATCAACAAGTAGTGTCATTGTAAAAAGTTTTTTTAGACAACCCAAATACTTTTAGTCTTTCAAGTAATATTTTCCAAAAGTCCCAAAGTCACCAAGCAATCCAAATACACACAGTCTGTTTCATTTAGCACTTTCTTCTTTTTATATTTTCTCTTCCTGGGGTGATAGTTCAGTTATAAAGCTCCAGTTAAATTATATCTTTTATAGCTTCTATAAAATTGTATATATTATAACTTATTATTTTATATATATTATAGCTTCCTCCTGCACATTCTTATCTGGATGAAAGCTTCTCTGTGGCAGCCATTACTAACCGCCACTCCCCCACTTTCAGAAAAGGGAGTTTAGCCAGCTGAGGAGGGGGGTTGTGATTCCCTTGGACCCCTGCTGAGTCTCTTTTATCTTCAGTTACCTCTATGGGGGTAACTAGAGCTCCCAAATCCAGCTCGATCGAGGGCACTCCAGCAGTGAGCGCAGCAGGAACTGCACACGATCATGAATTCCTGCCGCTGCCAAAGCCTTGCAAACCGGAAGTCCAGAGCTGAAGAAACTTCTTGGATGAGAAGTGAAATATCTTCAAAAGAAACAACAACAACAACAACAACAACTACAAACTAAGGAAGTCCAGTTGCCTCCTGAAAAAGCTCCTTTGGGACAAATATGTTTGGTTATATTTCAGTGGCATTAAAATGTATTAAAATTCAGTATATTTAGTGGTGATTATATTTCACTTTCTCTCTTTTGTTATTGTTGAAAGGCTGTCAAAATGCCTTTTTTCCGAGGATTCAAATTTTCCCACTGGGAGAGCTCCGGCGCAAGGATACGGACAACTGCTTGAAAGCTGGATCTTTTTATTTTTCAGGAAGTTGAGAGATAGTGAGGAGGCTGTGCTCCTGGGCTAGATAGCTTCATATGGTAAGTTCCTGGTTTTTTGTACCTTTTTCTCCTTTTGTGTGTAAATGTTCGTTATTTGTGTTTAATGTTTAAAATCCTGTCAGAGTTTATCTTTATTTTCTCCGGAGGGCAAAATTCGCGAGGTGCAGAAGACAAACTCTGCGGGGTGGATTGTATTATCGGTTCTTTCCTAATCTCTTTTAGCTTTTTAATGGTTTTTTTGATTTGTTTTGTGGCAATCTCCTGTCTGTCTCCTTTGTAATATATTTTGTCTGTTTGATTTGGCATGTCTTGTGTTTGTAAGGGTTTTCTTTTCTTGTTTCCCCAGTTTTCTTATTTGGGCTTTTGTCTAAGGGGCTTCTTTAATACATTTTATTTGATTCCTTTTCCTATGCAAGTTTGTATTATGGCTGGCCTGATGTTCCCTTTGGGCTTTTCCTGCTTGGGTGACACCACTGTCCTCGTGAACTTCCCTTTCCACATAAGATAAAAAATTACAATTTGGTAACTATTTTTGAAAAGTTCAGAAGCAGGCTCTGTTGGTAATTTTGGTGTGCATCCAAGAATTTCAAGGTTATGGCAAGGATTCACATATTGCATCTAAAGGCCCTGTCACATTGGCCGATGGATGCAAAACGTTTGTAAAAAGGACACAGCGGATGAGAAAATGTTCCATCCGTTGTTATCTGCTCTCAAAAGTGCCCCAAATTTGCATAAACAGAGCGGACAACAATGGAAAGGAACTGACAGGGAGAGGATGAAGCCAGGATGGAAAGCGGATGCTCCACGGAAGCCTAGCGGATGGAAGCGGATGGGAGTGGATGGCACATCCGCGGGGCTTCCAGGGGAGCACAGCGAAGCGGAGGCGTAGCAGAAGGAGCGGATGCAGAGCGGATGCCGAGCAGATGAAGCGGATGCAGAGCAGAAGCCTAGCAGAAGCCTAGCGGATGCCTAGCAGAAGCACAGCATTCACTGCACATGCGGGGAGGATGCATTGCATCAGCCCCGCGGATATAAAGGGAAGCAGCTCGCAAGCAGGTCACCATTCAGAGGAAAGACCTGCTCCAGAGGAAAGACCAGCCAGCCAGCCAGCCAGCCAACAACCCAACAACCATGGGGAAGAAGAGAAAGCCTCAGCCATCTGCTGCCAGCCCTGGCAAGATGGTGACAGGGCCACCATCCCACCCCCTGGCCCTGATTCTGCTTCTGCTGGGGCTTCTACTGCTCGGGCTCCCTCTTCTGGTGCTGAAGCTTCTGCTGGTGCTGCTCCTGGTGCTGGTGCTTCTGCTGGTGCTTACTCTGCTGGCACTGTTCCTGGTGCTGGGGCTTCTGCTGGTGCTTAATCTGCTGGTGCTGCTCCTGGTCCTGCTGGTCCTGCTGGTGCTCCTGGTGCTGCTGGTGCTCCTGGTCCTGCTGGTGCTGCTGGCACTGCTGGTGCTTACTCTGCTGCTGCTGATCCTGGTCCTGCTGGTGCTGCTGGCACTGCTGGTGCTTACTCTGCTGCTGCTGATCCTTGTCCTGCTGGTGCTGCTGGTGCTGCTGGTGCTGCTGGTCCTGCTTTTGCTGCTACTGTTGTTGCTGCTGCTGCTGCTGCTGTTGGTGGTGGTGTGGAGGAGCAGCCCCTACAACTTCGAAGCCCCTCTGATGAGGGCCCATATGGCCCTGCCAGAGGGAGGAAGAGGCAGATGCGAGAATAGGAGAGGAGGCAATACTCAATCGAAGAGGAACATGAGGATGAGGTGCTGGAATGGCTGAGGGAGAACGAGTATCTATGGCGGAAGGGACACAGGCTCTATCGAGACCCCAAAAGGAAGCAGGCTACTTGGAGAGAGAAGGCGGAGAGCCTGGGCCATACTTCGGAGGTGCTTCTCGGCTGGTGGAAGCACTTGCACACCTGGTACAGGAAGCTGCACCTCAAGAAATCTGGCCAGGCCGCGGTCAAGCTGACGGACAGAGAGACCTACATGATGGTCAAGTGCAGCTTCTTGGAGGGTGAGATCTGCCACCGAGGAGCAGCCCCTCTCACAACCCTCTCTCTCCGGCAGCCTGCTGAGAGCCAGTCCTCTTCTGGCAAAGAGTCAGCTCCTGTGTCCAGGCAGGTATCTGTGGAGAGTGCCACGATGGAGACCCCCCCGACAGATGTATTACCTGTGGCGGAGTGCGTGGAGGACCCCCTGACACAGAGGGAGCAAAGAGAGGGCACTTCCACCACAGGCCAACCTGCATCCACCCCCAGCTCCACCTCCACAGAAAGGCAGAGAGGCAGACCGGAGGGGCAGAGCCACACTGTCCTTGTGGAGATCAGGGACACCATCCGGAGCAGCATAGATCTCCTCTCTCAGCTGGTCCACACCAACGTCCCATCCTCCAACCGCAAGCCCTTCCTCACCTACGTCAACCAGACCCTCATGAACATGTCGGAACCACAGTACCAGGTGGTGAAGGACAGGATCACAGATCTTCTTCACAACCCTCCAGACCAAGCTGAACCTGCTCCCATCCAGTCCAGGCCTGCTCCTCCACCCCAGGTGATGTCACTGCCCTTCCAAGGCTTTCCACAGGCCCTCACCTACCAAGGCTACGGCTACCAGGAGCTCCAGCAGCACAGGCAGCCCTTCCCAGTCCAGGCACAGGTACATTGAACGCCACCGGTGTACCAATGCCACTGATGCCACCCACGCCACAGATACCACCCACTCCACCAATGCCACCTATTCCACAGATGCCACCCACACCACAGAGGCCACCGACGCCTCACCTCACTCAGCTGCAGACCAGACATCCCCACTACACTGCTCCTTCCTCCACCCCATAGCCAAGCCGGGCCTCAGAACATCTGTCATTGGTATTGGGGCTGACACCCCATGTCATGGAGGAAGGAGCTCTCAACATCACGGGGCTGAGCCAGCTCTCTGAGAGCTTCCTCCACACACCGTCCCCTGTTGTCCTCTCAGGGCTAGGCACCCCAATGATGCCTCAGACCAGCACTGCAGCAGCACCCACCTCCACAGCACCTGGACCCTTCACCCCTGAGACTGGGCATGCCTCAGAGTGACCAAGAAGAGTGCCAGAGACTGGGTGGATACCTGTTGACTTTATATTTGCTTTGGACACTTGACTTGGGTCATTTTTCTTTTCCAGCTTGTTATTAATAAAGATTATCTTTGCTTCACACACTTGCTTCATTTATTTTATTAAATAAAGTCTTGGTGGAAACTTTTAGAAATGGTTTAAGCCTTTGCATGTTTGTGGGATGAGGTTAAGATAGCAGTGGGATGGGCAGGGATACCTTTGGGATGGGTTAAGATAGCTGTGAGATGGGCAGGGATACCTTTGGGATGGGTAATAGCTGTGGGATGGGCAGGGATACCATTGGGATGGGTAACAGCTGTGGGATAGGCAGGGTTATCTTTGGGATAGGTAAGGATAGCTGTGGGATAGATAAACCTCCAGTACAAGCATCTGGGACTGTATGGTCCACCCTCCCAGGTGCCACACCTTTGGCCCTTTATTATCTAATAACAATGTAATCATTGATCCACACATTTCAACATAAACACAACTCTTTATTAAATGCCCTGTTCATTGTAGGCCCACCCAACAAACATGGCCAAATCTCATCAGTGTGATGAGACAGGCTGAAGGAAGCATCCATTAATCATCTATCATCCTGTCTTGCCACTCCACTGCTCCAGCTGGGGAGTTGCAGCAGTGTCTCAGGAGGTTGCGCTGCTTCTTCCCTTCACGTGAAGCTCTGTTGGGGCCTTGCACAACCAGAGTGTCTATCAGGTTTCACCCTAGCCTCCATTCCCCAGGCTCCATGTCCCCATTCCCTTGTTGGAGGTCCACGAGCCTGTTCTGCAAGACTGGGTAGCGGGTGCGCATGAGATTGTGCAGGATGCAGCAAGCTTCCACGATGTTCCTCACGGTCTCTGGGCAATGCTGCATGGTGGTGAGAAGTACCTGGAACCTGTTGGCCAGGATGCCAAAGGCGTTCTCCACCACCCACCTTGCCCTGAACAGCCTGTAGTTGAAGATCCTCTCTTCATGGGTGAGGCATCTGGAAGTGCAGGGCTTCATGAGCTAGGTTCTGAGGGAGAAGACGTCATCCCCCACGATGAAGTAGGGCACATCTTGTGTGTTGTTGGGTAGGGGGTCTGGATCTGGGAAGCCCATGATGAGATTGCGTTCCAGCCCCTCCTTGAGGTCACTGGCGTTGTATACCTGGGCATCTGAAGATGAGCCATTGCCTGAAGCATTGATGTGCATGAACTTGTAGTCAGCATCGACCATGGCGAAGAGGATGATGCTGAAGAAGCCCTTGTAGTTGAAATAAGTGGACCCTGACTTGGCTGGAGCTTTGCAGGCCATGTGGTTGCCATCTATGACTCCAACGGTGTGGGGGAAGTTCCACTTCTGATACCACTGCTCTGCAACTTTCTTCCAGCCTTCTTCAGTGGAGGGGCACTGGAGGAGCTCCTCCAGGTATTCTTTGATGATGGCCTGCACCACTTCTCTGACCACAATGCTGATGGCGTTGTGTGGCACCCTCCAGCCGTACTGCATACTCCTGTACGTAGTCCCTGAGGCCAGGTGGTGCAGAGTCAGTGCCACCTTGAGCCCAGGGTCCAGGCTGGGCCAGAAGTTGGTGCTCTGCTTGGTCAACCTGGGTCTCAGCCGCTCAACAACTTTGTCAAACATGGAGGCATCCTCATGAAGTCCTGGAATTCACGAGGGTCTTCGTTCCTCAGCTCCACCATCAGCTTGTTGTACAGTCCATTCTCTGCTCTTCTCCCGATCCATCTTTAGATCCAGACACTTCTTGGCCGCCTCCGTTTCTTCCCGTAGAACAGGTGAAAGAGCCTGTAGATGGCTTCGTACTGTTGCAGAACGATAGTGGCTACCAAAAGGAGTGTTATGATCCATGGTGGAGATGACTGGATGCTGTGGAAGAGCAAGAGCCAAATGAAGGCTAAAAAGGTTTGCACAGCAGGGCTACTGGTCTGAAAGTGAGATCCAGGTGAGTTCCTCTCCCTTTTTATAGGCAATATAGGTTTTCCACTAGGTGTCCTTTTGCATCCTCTAGGCATCCTGCAGACATCCTAAATTTCCGAGATACGTCCCCTCTGCGAACATGTTTTCCGTTTTAATGCTTTGTATGTGAGCTACATCCGCTTTCATCCTTTCTCCGTCCATGCTACTAACGCTTTGTGTCTGTTTCGCTTCCTCCCTGTGTCCGTTTTCCACTGGAGCGGATTTGAGTTGCGCAGATACGCAGTGGATGCCTAGCGGATATAGCGGATGCGTAAAGGATGACAACGTATGTAGAACAGATGTTCCCCGTATGCGTTGTGGATGCAGAACAGACGCATTGGATACATTTTCCGCTCAAAAGGTTTTGAGCAGCTCAAAACTTTTTGAGCGGATGGAATCTCAGTCGACGGATGCTGGACGGATAGAGAGTATGAAAAACGGAGGCAATGAGTACAGAACGGAAGCATCGTGTTAACCAACAGATGGCAAGTGTTTCTCTCCGTTTTACATCCTCTTTCCATCCGTTGGTGCAGTGTGACGTGGGCTTAAATAAAAAAGTTTTGAAGAATAGTCCAGGTGATGGGAAAATAATCTATAATGATTATTGCTGAAATTCTAATTTGTATGGCACTTTTCTAAAAAAATAAATAAAACCAACTGATTAACTATTTCTTACAAATAAATATATATTGTATATAAAAACTGAATTCCCTCCCAGCAGTCTATTATTTTCTTTATGATCTATTAATCTGAATATCTTTTCTGATAAGGAAGTCTTAAATCCAAAGAGAATGGTATATTTAATGTATCTTAAAGAAATTGTTTCTCCAAGATGTTTGAATCTGAATCAACTGGATTATATAGTGTCTTCCTTAGAAATACATAACAAAAACACCTTTCAAAAAAAAAAGAATAGGGAGCTGACTTATTATTAATTTTATTATTAAATTATCACTTTTGTTTTTACATAAGAAACTCTCAAATATACCTTGCAGCCATTTCCTGCTTTCATTTGCTAATGGTTGTTTTAAAAGTTTTAAGCTCATTGCCCTTGAATTAAAAGAGGATGCAAAATGAGAAGACAATAATAGCATAATGAAAAATGGGAAGCTGTGTCTGGAAAGCTTGCAGAATTCTAATTAATTGAAGATTTGGACGCAACAATTATGTGGGTCATACTATATTAAAACAATTGATTTGAAATACTGACACGAGCAATTCAAAGAAACAAGAATCTGATTTTCCAACAAGCTGCTTAACAACGGAAGAAGAAACCAGGTTGCTGACAATAATAGAGTTTTAATTTAAAACTATTGAGCCACTTAGGAATATCCATTGACAGCCATGGCCATTGCCAAATCATTTATACAAACACACACAAACACACACACACACATATACACACACATCATAGATGTGTTGTTGGGTATGTGAACCAAGCGTATAAATCAACTGGAAATTTAGAAGCCTAGTGTTTTTTTATGTATATATATCTATATATATATCTTTTTTATGTATCTTATATAGAGTGACCTTTAGTTCAGACAAGCAGCCTGGATCTGTATTCATTGGACTTGGAGTTTGATTGATTGGTGTTTCTGGTTTCTTCTGTCTGTTTTGTGGCTTTGATTGGCTGGCAACACTCTGTTCTTGTATTGGAGGCTTTCAGTGCAGCTTGGCTCCGTGTGAAAGGACGGCTGCTCTTCATTAGCAAGCTG
>BLBF01000039.1:27763845-27784828 GCA_015471245.1 Laticauda colubrina
ATAAATTGATTGTATTCCTTCCCTAAGGCTTTGTGCTGCAGTCATAGTCATAGTCTCATTCCGTTCCCTTGGTTTCCTGAGAACAATATCCAAATAGCAATATTCTGTTCATTTTTCACTTCATTGTGAATAAAACTTAAAATAAATTAGAATAATTAAAATGTAAAGAAAAAATGTTTTCCTCCCTGTAACTTATTTGCCTGGAGGTTCAGAAGTGGTAGCTAATACTGAAATAGGGTGAAAAAACATCACAAATAAATGTATCCTTTTTTGATATTGAAGTCCATTGTATGCCTTTAAATTATCTCCTACCAATTTCTTCAGCAATAAACTGAATCACTAAAATTTCATGAAATTACCCAATATATAAATTCGATTGATAAAGTTACCTTCAAAATCACACAACTCAATTCTGAGTGATGTTTAAAACAAGAGTGTAAATTATGGATGCCATCAACTTAACAACACTATAAAATTATCCTGTGTGATAATAAGATATAAGAGGGGGATAATAAAAGCCAATGGTTTTGCACAAAAAGGGTAAAAGACACAGACCTTTCAAAACAAGTGAACAATACATTAGAGCATGGGTGTCAAACTCAAGGCCTGTGGGCTGGATCTGATCCATGATGTGATTGGGACTATCCTGGTGTACTCAATGTAAAAAAAAAAAACATGCAGCAGTTTGGGGAGTAGCATTGTGATAACCCGGGGTGTGGCACAAAAATAACAAAGTCACCAAAATAGATAAATTCCCTTTAATGCCTTCAACTTGGCCCCCAATGTCCAGTTATCCTCGGCTGGAAATCAAACTCTTCCAAAAACAGACTAGAAAGGGAAAAAATGCAGTTCGAACCCAACGTACAGATAAATTAGAAATAAAAAAAACAACACAAATCACACTGAAGTAATTAAGTCAACAGGCCAGGATAATAAATTGCAGACTTCCAAAAGATAATGAAGTACACACAGTTGGGAGGATGCCAAAACCCAGATAACCCTCAACAAAGATAATGCATGCTTTGCTTCCAGCAAGGTGCTGTGTGCAAACGCCCTTCTTATATCCTATTCTCCCAGTGCAATTAATGAAAGGGATCAAGACCTTTTTCTCTCCTGTAAGCCATGTTGCTCCCTTTTCCATTCCTCCCTGAGTGCCTAGGATGAACAGGGGTGGCCCTGGGTCTTCCTCTGAATGCCCACCTGGACTGTGCCCTTCCCCCATTTCTTCCACATCCACCAGAGCTACACTTCCATTCCCTGTCAGCTGCTCCATCTCCCCCTCAGAATCAGACTCCAACAAGGGCATTACAGGTATCAAACTAGCCACACCCACCCAGTTGGTCACACCCACTCAGTCATCCACACACCCCTCCTGAGGTCAACCACAGCCATGATGCGGCTTTCAATTAAAAAATAATATTTTTAAAAATTGCTTTTATATACAACAAATCAATTTCATTTCAATTATTTAACCATTATTAATAATATTCCTCTTATCAAGTGTAACAATACATCAATAATCACATTCCCATGTAAATAATAACATCAAGTATATCTATTGCATTAATTAAATTGAGTTTAACAGCCCTGCATTACAGAATTGTTTTTTGCTTTTCTTCTTTTAATTTTGTTTATTCGGTTTTTTGGGGGAGCGATGGTTGAGAAATGTATGAATGGATGGATAATAAAGTTTATGGTACAGTTGTACATTTAGAAGCAACATGATAGGATGCAGGAGGAGGTGGACTGCGGGGGGTTCGCAGTAGTTTGGGAGAGCCCCTAGCTAAGATTCTGTGCAGTTTGGAGAAGCCCCAAATCCCACTCCTAGCTGGCCATGCCCACCCCGTCCCACCACTCCCAGGAGGCCCCATGTGGCCTGTTTTGGATGCAGATAAGTATAGGGTTCGTCAGAGGCCATGGAGGCTGAAAAATGGGCCTCCTGGAAGCTTGGGAAGGGCAAAAAATGGGCCCAAATCCAGCTTCCAGAGAGCCTCCGGCAGTGATGGCATTCAAAAAATTTACTCCTGGTTCTGTGGGCATGGCTTGGTGCGTGTGGCGTGGTTTGGTAGGCGTGGCAGAGGAAGGATACTGCAAAATCTCCATTCCCTCCCCACCCCACTAACCTGCTTTCCAGCTCTGTTCTCCTGTGCAGGGCAACAAAAGAAGACCCAGACAATCAGCTGGGACTCTGGAGGCAGAGAAGAAATGGAGGTGGGGACAATCAGAGGTAGTATTCCAAACTGCTCAAAATTTTTGCTACCGGTTCTCCGGAATTGGTCAGAACCTGCTGAATACCACCTCTGGCCTCCGGAGCCTGGGGAGGCTATTTTTGCTCTCCCAGAGGCTCGAGGAAAGCCTCACAGCCTGGGGAAGCCAAAAACAACCTCCCTGCTGTGGTGCAGGAGGTTGACTAAGGCACGCCCACCATGGTCACTCCCACCCAGCAACCGGGTAGAGAACCGGTTGCTAAAATTTTTAAAGCCTACCTCTGCTAGGATGGACCAATCGGTGTAATGTAGAGTTGAAGGTTTGGCTGCTGAATGTTATAAAAGCACTGTATGATCAGAAGTGCTGGTGGCCCTTGACTTATAGCCATAATTGAGCCCATGAGATACTTTAAATGAGTTTTTCCTCACTTTATTACATTTCTTGCCACCGTTGTTAAGTGAATCACTGAAGATCTGAAATTAGTAACCTGGCTGTTAAGTGAATCTGGCTTCCCCATTGACTTTGTCTGTCAGAGAGTCACAAAAGGGGATCATGTTACTTCGGAACAAGCAATGGTCATAAATATGAAGCAGCCATGAAAAACGATAATGTCACTTTTTTCAATGCCATTGTAACTTTGAACGGTCACTAAATGAATTGTTGTAAATCAAGGGCTATCTGCAATTTATGCATTGGAAGAAATGTATTGTTTGGTTAAGGTTTAATGTTGAGTAGAGTTTAGAGGTTCCTTTGGTTGCATTTGAGAATGTGTTTTTATAAAGAAAGTTTCATTAAAATGGTTTTGGTCAGGGATCATATCAGAATACACATCGACTTTGTAAACAGTAAGGAGCAGTGATGGGATTAAAATTGTTTTACCACCGGTTTGGTGGATGTGGTTTGGTGGCGTGGTTTGGTGGGCATGCTTTGCCTAATGCAGGTTTGAAACAAGATGTAAAGAAACAGGATTTATTTAGAGATAATGGGTAAAAATATAACTGAAAAAGAGATTCTGCAAAGGTACATAAAACTGTATTGTTGTATTTGTATTTGAAATAATGTTTGAAAATTGAAACAACATATGATTATAAAATGGGATAAAATATTTAATGTAATTTAGCAAATTTTTTTTAAAAATAAAATAAATGAAATGAAATATGAGAGAATTGAACTAAAAAGGAATGGGAACATTGTCATTACATAATATTTTAAAATATAAATGAAATAGGGGGGAAGTAACTAAGCAAAATCTATAAGTGTTCCCATAGAAGCATGATACTTATTTGGAAAGGAATGTGTAAAAAGTTTAAGATTTAAATGAATATCAATTTTAATGATATAATTTCAATTGCTATGGATTGTTGTTTTGATTATATTATTTATATATATATATTTTCCTATTTCAAAATATTTAGTGTAGCTTTAGAATGTACTCCGCAGAATCCAAATGAAAATTATGTATTATTTTAAGTGTTAAACTTAGGGGAAAGATAAAGCTGTCATACTCTAATCAGTGATTACAGAAGAAATGTTGTGTTAATAAGAAAAGATAATAGACAGCTGAAACAGGACAGACAAAGGACATAAGTATAATGATTTAAATTGAGATGAAATAAATAAAAGAGAATTAAGAGAGTGAAAAGCGGGGAGAAGCTATATAGAAAATGTAAAATGGTAAATAAGATATGGAATGCTATATAAAAGTAAGCATGAACTTGAATTTATGTCTGTACAAAAAGATGTAACCTGGGATCAAACTGCTTTCCAAAAAGATGTTTTATGTTTTGTGTTTTGTTTGTATATGTTTGGTTTTTTTAAATTAATAAAATTCTTTCAAAAAAGAAAAAGAAAAGAAAAGAAAAGCTCACGTGCAGGGGGGAGGGCCAATCCTGCACATTTCTATTCTTTCTCCTTTCAGCTGATTTTTTCCTCCTCTCAGCTGATCATAGGTTTTTTTTATACTTCTGGTTTGGCTGAACCAGTCCAAACCGGTAGCAAACCACCACTGGTAAGGAGTTGTTGATTAAAAACCTAAAATTATTTGTAGCAAATGGCAGATAGAATGAATGAGACGATGAACAATACAATTCTGAAAGTTGACGTATTGAAAGCAATTTATATTAAGCCCATGTCACACTGAACCAACGGATGCAAAGAGGATGTAAAACGGACAAAAGAGCTTGCCATCCGTTTGAAAACGCGATGTACTCACTGCCTCCGTTTGGCTTCCTCTCTATCCGTCCAGCATCCGTTTATGGACGTTTCATCCGCTCCAAAAGTTTTGGGCTGCCCAAAACTTTTGCGCGGAAAATGTATCCAGTTCGTCTGTTCTGTATCCGCTACGCATCCGTTACACATCCGTTACGCATCCGCTATATCCACTAGGCGTCTGCTATGCATCCATGGAACTCCATCCGCCCGGACGCAGGGAGGAAGCAGAACGGATGCAGAACGGATGCAGAACAGATGCAGCACGGAAACAAAGCGTTTAAAATGGAAAAAACGTTCACAGAGGGGACCTATCTCAGATATTAAGGATGTCTACAGGATGCCTACAGGATGCCAAGAGGATGCCTAGCGGAAAACCTGTACTGCCTATAAAAAGGGGGAGCAACTCGCCTGCATCTCACTTTCAGAACAGCAGCCCAGTGGTGCAGACCTCTGCAGCCTTCATCTAGCTCTTCCTCTTCCACAGCATCCAGTCATGTCCACCGTGGATTGTAACAAAGTCCTTTCGGCAGCCACCATCGTTCTGCAACAGTGCGAAGCCATCTGCAGGCTCTGTGAACTCTACTGCGAGAAGAAAAGGAGCCACCCAAAAAGAGTCTGGATCTGAAGATGGTTTGCCAGAAGAGCAGAGGACGGACTGTACAACAAGCTGATGGTGGAGCTCAGGAACGAAGACACTCGGGCATTCCAGAACTTCATGAGGATGCCTCCAGCCATGTTTGACGAACTTGTGCAGCGGCTGACACCCAGGTTGACCAAGGCAAACACCAGCTTCTGGCCCAGCCTGGAACCTGGGCTCAAGGTGGCACTCACTCTGCGCCACCTGGCCTTAGGGACCCCCTACAGGAGCATGCAGTACGGCTGGAGGGTGCTATCCAACACCATCAGCATTGTGGTCAGAGAAGTGGTGCAGGCCATCATCGAAGAATACAAGGAGGAGCTCCTCCAGTACCCCTCCACTGAAGAAGGATGGAAGAAAGTTGCAGAGCAGTGGTATCAGAAGTGGAACTTACCACACACCGTTGGAGCCATAGATGGCAAGCACGTGGCCTGTAAAGCACCAGCCAAGTCGGGGTCCACTTATTTCAA
Source organism: Laticauda colubrina (assembly GCA_015471245.1). Taxonomy (NCBI): domain Eukaryota; kingdom Metazoa; phylum Chordata; class Lepidosauria; order Squamata; family Elapidae; genus Laticauda; species Laticauda colubrina. Next base: position 27,769,372 of record BLBF01000039.1, read on the forward strand.
CTACAAGGGCTTCTTCAGCATCATGGTCGATGCTGACTACAAGTTCATGTACATCGATGCTTCAGGCAATGGCCCATCTTCAGACACCCAGGTATACAACGCCAGTCACCTCAAGGAGGAGCTGGAAGGCAACCTCATCGTGGGCTTCCCAGATCCAGAACCCCTGTCCAATGACACACAAGATGTGCCCTACTCCATCGTGGGGGATGACGCCTTCTCCCTCACAACCTAGCTCATGAAGCCTTACACTTCCAGACTCCTCACCCGTGAAGAGAGGATCTTCAACTACAGGCTGTCCAGGGCAAGGCGGGTGGTGGAGAACGCCTTTGGCATCCTGGCCAACAGGTTCCAGGTACTTCTCATCACCATGCAGCATTGCCCAGGGACCATGAGGAGGATCATGGAAGCTTGCTGCATCCTGCTGAGGCTTGCTGTGCTTCCGCATGGTTGTGGGGTTGCTGGCTGGCAGGGAGGCTGGCAGGAACCAAGGCTGGCAGGAAGGCTGGCAAGGAGGCTGGCAGGGAGGCAGGCACCAAGGCTGGCAGGGAGGCAGGCACCAAGGCTGGCAGGAAGGCTGGCAGCAAGGCTGGCAGGGAGGCTGGTTGCAAGGTTGGCAGGCAGACATGCAGGCAGGACAGGCAAGGCAGCTAATCCGTCCAGCAGCAGGTCTTTCCTCTGAATGGCGACCTGCTTCCAAGCTGCTTCCATTATATCCGCGGGGCTGATGCAATGCATCCTCCCCGCATGTGCAATTAACGCCAGGCATCTATTAGGCTTCCGCTGTGCATCCGCTTCATCCGCTCTGCATCCGCTGTATCCGTTCCGCGTCCGCTTTGCTGAGGTCCCCCAGAAGCCTCGCAGAGGTGCCATCCGCTCCCATCCGCTTCCATCCGCTGGGCTTCCGTTCCGCATCCACTTTGCATCCGTCCTGCGTCCTCCCCGCATCCGTGTTATCTGCTCCAGTTATGCAAATTTTTGCCCCTTTTGAGAGCGGATAATAACGAATGGAACAGTTTGCTCATCCGCTGTGTCATTTTTGCATCTGTTGGGCAATGTGACATGGGCTTTAGACAGAGAAAGTGGTGGGGATGATTGCAAGATATTCATGAATGGAAAGATGGAGGAAGACATTGGAAGACATGCTAATGCTTGTAGAAAGGTAACAGGCATAGTTCTTAATTCACAATTCACAGTACATAATACAATTCATAATAATTATTATTATAGCAAATGATAATATATAATTATTAATTCATAACACATGATAACGCTCGTAGAAAGATAGAAGGGATTGTACAAAGATGGGAAGGGGGGTCAAATTATTTTCAAAAGCACCAAAGAGCAAGGTGAGAAGCAATGGATGGAAACTAACTGGGACCAATCAACCAATGGAATAGCTTGCCTTCTGAGGTTATGGGTGCTCCATCACTGGAGGCTTTCAAAAAGAGACTGGAAATGGTATAGGGGCTTGAGCAGGGGTAGGACTAGAAGACCTCCAAGGTCCCTTCCAACTCTATTATTCTGACTCAATGGAGTTAATGAGATTTCCCCAAAAGGGAAGCTAGGAATTTAAAGAACAAAAGCCAGTTTGTGAACAAATACTGTATACCAAGGGTCTTCAAACTTGGCAAGTTTAAGACTCGTGGACTTCATCTCCCAGAATTCTTGAGCTAAAATGATTGAGGAGGAATTCTGGGAGTTGAAGTCCACAAGTCTTAAAGCTGTCAAGTTTAAAGACCGCTGCTATAGACAGATGTGGCATACATATGTTGGGTTTGAAAGGATTAAATAGGAGAATAAGTTATAGTGAAATGATAAAAATTGATACAGTTAACTTTCCTATTCTTTGTTCTACACTCATGAATTGAGTGTCTTTTTTCTTAGCATTCCTTATCCCATTTCTGCTTTGCAGAAGCAGACATATTCCAGAAAAGAATAGTTCAATGGATATAGGACAAAGTTCTCTAAATCCTTTAGAAGTATCAAATTTATTTGATGCATTGTACAGTTTGCTTTATTGTTGCATGTTACAGAAGCCTAACAAATTGTCACTTCATGCTCTACAGCAGAACAAGATGCTTACAACCATACACTAGTCCAGGGGTGGGATACTACCAGTTCGTACCTATTCACTAGAACTGGTTATTAACATTCTAAGTAATTTGGAGAACCAGTTGTTAGAAGAAATTACTGGCCTAATCCTGTAAGAAAGGCAGGAAGGAAACATTTTGGTGTTGCTTACTCTCTGTTAACCCTTATTACATTCTTGGTAGGACTAGACTTCCTGTCTCAGGAACTTCTCTGGAGTTTTTTCCCCCTCTTTTGCTGCTATTTTGCTTGTGTGGAGTGACCATTCAAAGTTACAATGGCACTGAAAAAAGTGACTTATGACCCTTTTTCACACTGACAACTGTTGCAGCATCTCCACAGTCAAGAGAGGACACGTGAGGAGATGCATGCCTGGATGTGAGTGATATTGAGTTGGCCATGCCCAGCCAGTAACATGCCCACCAAGCCACATCCACCAACTAAGCCACGGCCACAGAACCGGTTGTTAAAAAATTTGAATCCCACCTCTGCACTAGTCTCTTTGGTGTTGCACTTAAAAAAAAATTCAGGAAGTCCTATCCTACAGTTGTAGAGGGCAGAATTCAACTTCATTGGAAAAGTTCTCTGTATAGCAAAAACACTTCAACTTATATACCACTTCACAATACTTTCCAACTGTCTCTAATCAATTTACAGAATCAACATATTGCCCCCAATAATCTGGGTCCTCATTTGACCTACCTCAGAAGGATGGAAGGCTGAGTCAACTTTGAGCCCGGCGAGATTCGATCTGCCAAATTACAGTCAGCCGGTAGTCACCAGAAGTAGCTTGCAGTACTACATTTTAACCACTGCGCCACTATGGCTGTTCTGTACTTCTGTAGATAAGAAAAGTTCAAGATTCTTCTGCCATGCTACCTTCACTGATGTAGGAACCTGTTCCTACCTCAGGATAGCATAGACATAAAAATTAAAGACAGCCCTCTAAGATTCAGCGTTTGTGGGATTGGAGCACTGAGTTCTTCATTTCTTGACTAGCTGAGTGAGCAAGATGTATGGCTACCACAGTGACTGCCTATTGCCACAAGGTTAATCTGACATATTGTTAGCAGAGCCTTTTTGTAAATCTAAAAGGCCCTGCCATTAAGATAACCGTCTGGTGACATCAGAAGGTAGGAGCAGATCGGGCCAAGTGGCATTAGCTGTGATGAATTAGCCCATTTCACTGAAAAATTGAAGTCAGTGATAGATGGATAGTAGAGATCATGCTTGTGAGCAGGCAATCTTTTGTAACAAACAGATCTGCTCCAGTGATATTCTGAAATGTTTAAGTAATTCTAGACCTCTAAGCTTTCTTTTATCTCCTCTGTGATTTGTGAACTAAGGATACAAAAGAAAGGCTGAAAGTATCGAGAGTTCGGTAACTCATCCAATGCTATGTTTGAGAACCTCTAATTATCTAAACTACAATGCCAAACAAATGTTCTATTTATGCACTATTAAGATTTTAAGCACTGGGCTTGTGTTGTTGCAAGCATTGCTCAAACGGAAACACAGGAATGGGATTCAGAAATAAAAAAAATAAAGTTTATCGCGATAGTCCTAATTAAAATGATTTTTTTTTATTACAAAAAACATATCATTGTGTAAACAGTGTGGTTCTGGAGTGTCTTACACTTTAGTACAAATATGACAATATTCTTCATATTTAAGCCAGTTGACAATCTTTTAAAATTTGATAATTATACATATTTTGTTAAATTACCAATCTTAATTATTCAATATTACAGTATGTTATTTTTGTGTCAATCTCTATATTCTTAACATCACTCCTTTTACTACAAATTACATCATATTTGCAGTGTTTAACAAATTATGTAGTTCTAATAACAATTCACAAATGTATACTAACTCATAATTTTCCATTGTTCATTCCTTGAAAATATTATTAGGCAGCAAAATGATAAAAAAAAGGTTAAGCATTCATTGGTGCTGGGTGGGGCGTATTTTTTTTCCTGATCTTTGTTGCAAGAGAGGGTTTGCTATACCAATATAACAATTCTTATTGAAACAAAATTGGTGATACCTACTTATTTCTAATCCTTATCATTCTACCTAAAACCAGTGGTGGGATTCAATTTTTTTTATTACTGGTTCTGTGAGCATGGCTAGGTGGGCATGGCAAGGTGGGCATAGCTTTCTTTTTGCAGTATCCCCTACCCCATTTTTGAGCCTTCAGGGTCTCAGGCAAGCCTCCTGGGGCATATTTTTGATCCCAGAAGGCTTCCCTGGGGCTCAGGAAGGGAAAAAAAAAAACTGCACTGTTTTGAGGAGTCCTGGGCCTCATATGTTTTTGCTTCCAGGAAGCTTCCTTGGGGCCCAGGAAGGCAAAAAAATGGAGGAGAGGTGGGAGGAGGGTTGCTGTGCCTCCTCTCCATTTTTTTGCCTTCCTGGGCCTCAGGGAAGCCTCCTGGATGAAGCCATAAGACAGCAAGGGGAATCCCAGCACAGCTGATCATAGGAACAGATGATCGTTGGGTGGGGAAAAAAGAAAAACCTTAAGGAGTGACTGGGCAGGGAAGAATGCAATCAGTAACGTTGGGCATGCACGCAATGTTGTGCATGCACGATAAGGACTGACTGGGTGGGGTAGGGAGGGCGACCAGGTCGGGGGTGTGGCCAGCCAGAAGTTACTACCAGTTCGGCAACCCACACCAAATCCTTGCTACCAGTTCGCCTGAAGAGATGCGAACTGGCTGAATACCACCACTGACTAAAACTATTTACTTATGTGATTGTTCCTCTTCCTGGTATACACAGATTTCTAAGGATTCTTATTTACAGTTAGGAGTTTTCACACCTTCCTTTCTTTCATTTTCCCTTTCTTCTTTAGAGACAACTTTCCTACGTTTCCCCTCTGGGGCTGGGGGAACAGTACTCATGTTTTAGAGTACTCATTTGGATAGATGGGGAACTCATCAAATTTGCAGATGACATCAAGCTGTTCGGAATAGTCAACAATCCAGAAGATAGGTTTAAGATACAGAAAATTTTTGACAGGCTTGAACATTGGGCCCTATTGAACAAAATGAAATTTGATGGTGAAAAAAGTAAGGTTCTACATTCAGGAAAGAAAAACCAAATGCACAGGTACAGGACAGGTGGTACCTGGTTCAATAGTAGTAATTGTGAGAGGGATCTTGGAGTCCTAGTGGACAAACACTTCAATATGATCCAGCAGTGTACAGCAGCTGCCAAAAAAGCCAGTGTAATCCTAGTCTGCGTTAACAAAGAGATAGAATCATGATCACGTGAAGTGTTAATACTATGTCCAGTTTGGTTGCCACAATGTAAAAAGGATGTTGAAACTCTAGAAAGAATGCAGAGAAGAGCAACAAAGGTGATTAGAGGACTGGAGACTAAAACATATGAAGAACAATTGCTGGAACTGGGTATGTCTAGTTTAATGAAAAGAAGAATGAGGGTTGCCTTCTTTTCCTTAAACAAATGGCTGTCCAAGAGACTGGACAGTCATTTGTCTAGAATTATACTGTGTCTTCTGCTTGGGAAGGGTTGGACTAGAAGACCTCCAAGGTCCCTTCCAACTCTGTTATTCTTTTAAAAGTTGAGTTGCAAAGCTAATTTAATCTTCAAAAACTAATTCAAAGATGCATTTTTTTCTTCTGTATGGAGCATAAGTCCTGAAGTAAATTCAAAACAGAAACAAAACTAAATATTTTTAATGATCATTCTTGATTTTTTGGAAGATGGGGGCGTGGATATTCAAATACAGCCTTACATATCACAATATCAACCTTAAGAACTGGCCTATAAACATTCATCCCAATATCCCCACCAGGGGACTGAAGGCCTGAGGAATTTAGGTGAGTTATTTAAATCATTAATGAAGATAACAACAATCTCTTTCAGAATACCTTGATTTGAACTGACCAGCCTGAATAGAAATGTATCCATTTAACACTGCTGAATATTCCAAAATAGCTGTTTTGGTATCAAAATAACTTACACATGCACATTCTGAAAGAAGCGAACAAACTTAAAAATATGTAGAACAGCAGCACTTCTCCTAACTCTGTTCAGCCCCTAATAGAGGGTAGCATTTTCAGCCCCTAATAGAGGGTAGCATTCAGTTTATGTTATAAAAGTGAAAAAAGATTGTTTTAGCAGGTGTAATAATTTGAGGAGGGGAAGGAGGGAGGGAAGGAAGGAAGGGAGGGAGGGAGGAAGGAAGGAAAGAAGGAGGAAGGAAGGAAGGCTGGGGAAGAAAGGAAGGCTTGAGGAGGGAGGGAGAGAAAGGTCCATAAAATGTAAAAAAAATATATAGCTGGATTTCTAACTGCATTCAGTTCTACAATTTGGCAAGTTTCTTAGTGCTTGATAGTTGTATAATATCTGCAATTTTCAATGTTTCTTTTCACTGTGCACTTTTAGGACCTTGTTTTGTTCTTCTGTGTGTGAAGGTTGTGAGCAGAACCAAAGTCATGTTGGATGACCCATTGAATTAAATAAGGAAGTGTGTCTCAAACTCAGTAGCTCTGCTAAATAAGAAAGTGTTCCAGTTTGTGCACAAGAGAAAAAAACAAGATAAGGCTAGAACAATGGGGAATTGTAATAAAGTGCTGCGATGTCAGAAACTGTGTAACTGCTTTTGTTAGATAGGGAGCTAGTATGAACCTTCAAAATGTATGTGTCAATTTGAAAACAGAAAGAATGTGAGCCAAGCCCTCGTACGAGGGGGTGAACAGTTAGGGTATAAAAATGCTGCCTGAATTTTGCTCTGTGTTCCTTCAATGCCTGAGGGAACCCGTCTCTGCAGACACGTGAATAAAACCTTGTTTTCCTTGGATCAACGAATCTTTTGGTGGTTTTTTATCTGCTTCCACCTCACAATTTGGCGCTCAACGTGGGCCCCAATGGAATTTCAACTGGAGAAAAGGGACTGGGTAAGTGTAGCGCCACTGCCTCCCATTGTAAAGGGGCCCCTCCCTTGTCTCAGTTGGTTCCCGGGGTAACTGCACTTAGCAGACGATCCTTGGAAACAAGAGAGAGAGAAGCCGGCCTGACGCTCTGGGAGTGTCATTGATCACCTGAAGTGGGGACGCCCACACTCCTTTCGTCTCTGGGAGACCAGGAGTGTATCAGGTGAGTTTGTTGCCTTTCAGGATAGAAGAAGGGATATACTCTGGGAATCCAGCGACTGCTGGAGGACAGTGTAAATCCCTGAGTTGGGAATCTCTGGGAGATTGTTGGTGGGTAGTGTGGAGAATGGGAAAGGGACATAGCAAGTGTGAGACATTCCAAGAGGGAACGGGTATTGAGATAGAAAAGACCCCAAGAAGGCTGATTCCGACTGACTCCCCATTGGGTCAACTACTACAACAATGGTCGTTGCCCCATCTGAGGACTTACACTCGGAGTCTAGAGAAAAAGAAAATGATCTACCTATGTCAATATAGGTGGCCGAAGTATCCTCTAGTAGACCCCGAGTTTCCTTACCACTGGGATCCCAAAGGGAATACCAGCACATACTGGATAACTCAGTTGAAAGACTATATAGTGAAACATCGGATGAAGGAGCAAATACCCTATGTGGATGTATGGTATCATGCTCACTTTGAAGGTCCAGTTCCAACAGAAACAGAAGTAGGACAGTTTGTCAGCAAGGTGGAGGAAAGCAAAACTGAGGACTGGATGGGGAGTCCACAGGCATCGGCTCCAGCAGTCCTGGCACCACCGCCCCTGCCGGCTCCATTTGCCCAGGCTCCACCTCCACCTGCATATCCAGGACTCAGAAAGGAACTGGCTCAATTAAACAAGGACCTAGAGAATTTGCCTCTAGGAGGAAATTGGCCAATCCCGTGTCGGCTTTCCCAGTCAGAGAAGTCCCAAATGGCATGAATGCGCAAGGGAATCCAGTCACCGTTTTCGTGGCTGTCCCCATAAAATCTGCTAAATTACGGGATCTGAAAAAGACCCTTCCGAAACTCTATGAGAATGCTCATGAAGTGGCGGAACAGTTGGAATTGTTTCTGGGGCCCAATGAATACACATACCAAGAACTGATGTATATTCTTGGACACCTTTTCACCCCCGAAGAGAGGAACCTCATTAGGAGGGCAGCAATGGCTGCCTGGGATAGGAGACATACAGGGCAACAGGGAGCAGTGGCTGCAGACACAAAGTTCCCCATAGCCGATCCAAATTGGAACATCAATAATAACGCTCATTGGGAGCACATGAGAGATATGAAACACATGATCATTGAAGGAATTAAATTGGCCATCCCTCAAGGGAAAAACTTGACCAAAGCATTTGAAATAACACAAGGAAAGGATGAGTCCCCGGGGGATTTCTGTGCTCGGCTCCGTGAAGGGATAACCAAATACTCCAGAGTGGAGCCAGAAACCCCTGCCTTCGAGACTCTCCTGAAGATGCAATTCATCACCAAAGCATGGCCAGATATCCAGAAAAAGATCCAGAAGACAGAGGGATGGATTGATTTGGGCATGACAGATTTGATGAGAGCAGCCCAACAAGTTTTTGTGAACCGAGACTCAGTTAAAACCAAACAGAAGTCTCAGATGATGGTAGCTGCTGTGCAAACGGCAGCCAAGAATGAAGTTAGGAAAAACAGGAAGACCCAGATGTCAGATCTGAGGCCAAGGTGGAGAGATGAAAGATCTCCCAGCAGGGAGTGGAGACCCCCGGTTAGGTGAGGAGGTCCAGGGGGCAATCGAGGCGGTCAATTCCAACGGCCGTCCCAGAGTAGAACTTGCTTCAGATGCAGGAAAGAGGGACATTTTGCATGCGAATGTCCCAAAACCCCAGAGGAATGAAGCTATGACCTATATGATTAGGGAAGTTCCAGCTCCCAAGAGGGATTCACAGGGAGCCGTTGGTAAATGTGTTAGTTGGTCCTGACCATCAGGAACGGCTGTTCCTGTTCGACACCGGCGCAAGCCGGACATCTGTATGCGATCTGGTAGAGGGAGCATGCAGGTCAAAGCAGACTTTAAAGGTGGTTGGGGTGAGTGGGAAATCCCAAGAGGTCAAGATTTTGGAAGAGGTGAGATTGGAATTGAATGATGTGGTTACTGAAACCAAAATATTGTATATTCCGGATTCAGGGGTGAACTTGCTTGGAAGAGACTTGTTGGATGTTTTTGGAATAGAATTGTGGGATAGAAGGAAGGAAGTTTGCATGTGTATGCTAACAACAGAAGATGAGGAGAAGATATCATCAGGTGTGTGGGCAGGAGGTGAAGGGGTTAGTAGGAAAAAAAAAGGTGAAATATTTGGGACATTAAATTCAGCAGGGGGTTAGGTCCTTGGACCCTGAAAGGGTGAAGGGGATCATGAGCTTGGCTCCTCCCAGGAACAAGACAGAGGTGCAGAAAGAGTTGGGATGATTGGGGTATTGTAGAATCTGGGTAGACCACAGTGTTGGCACAGTTTTTGCATAGAAAGTTGCCTGGAAAGGGAGAGCACATAGAATGGGAGGAGGGAGATAGTGAAAGGTGGGAAGAGCTGAAGAAGGCTTTGTCATCCGCTCCAGTTTTAGCCTTGCCAAACCTGAAACTACCGTTTCATTTGTATGTGGCGGTGGCTCAGGGAACAGCAGTTGGAGTCCTTGCCTAAAAGAGGGGAGGGGGGCAGTACCAGCCGGTAGCCTTCCTAAACAAGGGTTTGGAGCTGGTTGTGAAAGGATGGCCAGTTTGTGTTCAGGCTGTGGCAGCAACAGCGATGTTGGTGGTGGAGAGCAAAAAGTTAACCTTTGGGGGAGCTTTGGTGGTGCATTCGCCTCATCAGGTCAACTCAGTGTTGAGCCAGCTGGCTACCACTTGGATGACCGAAGGGAGGATATTGAAGTATGAAACCATTTTGAGAACCAGTCCTGATGTGGTAATAGGAACAGACAAGAATCTAAATCCAGCAGAATTCTTGGAGGGGAGAAGGCAGGCATGGGAACCGGAAGACCATGATTGTCTATTGCAAGTGGATCTCATGACGAAGGTTAGAGAGGACTTGGAAGAGACTCCATTGGAGAAGGGAGAGAGGTGGTTTATAGATGGATCTAGCAGGGTAGAAAATGGAAAGCGAAAATCTGGGTTTGCAATTGTAACCGGGGAAGGTGAGGTAATAGAGAAAGGGTCACTCCCAGCTGCTTGGTCAGCCCAGAAATGTGAATTGTTTGCCCTGACCAGAGCCTTGGAATTGGCTGAGGGGATGGAAGTAACGATTTGGACTGATTCCAAGTATACATGGGGTGGGGGTGCACACGTTTCGGAAAATCTGGAAAGAAAGAGGGTGTGTCAAGGTGGATGGGAAGCAAATAGAGCAAGTGCAGTTAGTAGAACAAGCCTCAGAGGCATTGCAACTCCCCAGCTGAGTATCAATTGATTTCACTGAGTTGCCAGAAAAGGGGGGTTGGAAAGAATCTTCCCTTAGCTCTGCTCAGGATCAGAACTTGTCCAAGGAAAGACACAGGGGTTTCTCCCTTTGAAATGCTGATCGGGAGACCCTATTTGGCCAAACTAGGCAATCCCATACCAGAGTTCAGGGACTTGTTCCTTCAGAAATATTTGCTGGCACTGTCTCGGTCTTTGCTTTCTCTTCACAAACAGGGACTGTTGGTGCAACGACCACCTTTGGCTGGTAGCCAACACCCACACGAGGCTGGAGACTGGGTCCTGATAAAGACTTGGAGAAGTGAAAAACTGCAACCTAGCTTGGAAGGTCCATACCAGGTGCTACTGACAACTGAATCTGCAGTCCGTACTCGGGAAGGAGGCTGGACGCATTACAGCAGAGTCAAGAAAGCACCGGAACCTGAGAAATCTTGGAAGGCAATCCCAGTGGATGGTCAGCCACTAAAAGTAACTTTGAAGAAATAGCCAGCAGAAACCACCATGGAGATGTCGGCTGAACTCTGGAGAGGACTACTTGTTGCAACTATGTTTACATTAATACATCAAAGAAGTTCACAATATGTTGGACCTGCAGGTGACTTGGGAACAGACTTGTGGGATGACAATGTGTTCATAAAGGATCTCAAGAAGGTCTCATATTCCTTGAACATCACCAATTGCTGGTTATGCATGCACATGTCAGGAAGAACAGGTGAACTGGAGTGGCACATGTACAATTGGGTATGTGATATAAACTTGATGGCCTTCCCCAAGGTCGGATACATAATAAAAGAGACTCAGAACATGGCCTTACTCGGAGACTCTGGACCCAAATCTCCCGTGGTATAATAACACCATTGGGAGTAGCCATGAACTACCGAGATATACATATTCTAAATAACTTCACGGTAACAATGTTCAATGATACAATAAAGAATATTAAAATGATCAACACTGAGCTTTCTGAAGTAAGACAGGTTGCTCTACAAAATAGGTATGCTTTAGACATTGTATTAGCTACAAAAGGGTGTGTGTGTGCTCTGATTCATTCACATTGTTGTGTATACATCCATGATTTCCAACCCAATATTACAAAGACAGTAAAAGTAATGGAAGAACGTATTCATTCTAATCCATTATCACAAAGAGGTGACTTCTCATTGCCAGACCTGTGGGGAGCACTATGGTCTTGGCTTCCCAGTTCCACTTGGTTTAGATCTACCATAATGGGAATTATATTGATTATTATATGCTGTGTATTGTTGTGTTGTTGTGTTCAGTGTCTCCCTGGTGCAATAACAACGTATGGGAAGATAGGGAAATCCTTCGGTTCAAGATTTGAGAAGAAGCAGGAAGCAGAACCTCTAATGATGTATCAGAGAGAAATCTAATGATGTATCAGAGAGAAAGCAGGAAGCAGAACCTCTAATCATGTATCAGAAAGAAGCAGAGATCTGCTATTTGAGTTTGAGACAAGAGTGAAAAGAAAAAGGGGGGATTGTGAGCAGAACCGAAGTCATGTTGGATGACCCATTGAATTAAATAAGGAAGTGTGTCTCAAACTCAGTAGCTCTGCTAAATAAGAAAGTGTTCCAGTTTGTGCACAAGAGAAAAAAACAAGATAAGGCTAGAACAATGGGGAATTGTAATAAAGTGCTGTGATATCAGAGACCGTGTAACTGCTTTTGCTAGATAAGGAGCTAGTATGAACCTTCAAAATATTTGTGTCAATTTGAAAACAGAAAGAATGTGAGCCAAGCCCTCGTACGACGGGGGCGGACAGTTAGGGTGTAAAAATGGTGCCTGAATTTTGCTCTTCAATGCCTGAGGGAACCCGTCTCTGCAGACACGTGAATAAAACCTTGTTTTCCTTGGATCAACGAATCTTTTGGTGGTTTTTTATCTGCTTCCACCTCACAAGGTAGAAAGAGATTATCTGCACAAGAAATAAAAAGAGATGTAGAGACTCCCCCAAGACAGGCAATTGCAAGAATATCAAAGTGATTTGCCACTGACTTTTTCCAGAGTGTCATTTCTCTTCAGCTCAAGCTGGCAACACTTCAGGTTCTCCCACCCAAGTACTAACCAGGTTTAGCAATCACGTTTTACCCAGCTTAGGTACCAAGTCCAGAGTAGGCCATCCATGGGCTACCACATTTGTAAAAACCATTATCTAAATGCATGCAAAAGAGGGTGAAGAAAAGAGGGATGAATGGGAGCCAAATCCCAAAACTAAAATAAAACCTGTTTCTAGATATCTAAATATATTTCTCTGTGATCTGAATGGTGCATGTATCTACATAATATTAATCTAACTGCTATGTCTGTAAAATTTTCTGGAAGGAAGGAAGGAAGGAAGGAAGGAAGGAAGGAAGGAAGGAAGGAAGATCCATCAAATTTAAAGAAATGTGACTAAATTTCTAACTGCATTCAGTCTAATTGAATCTTCAGAATGGTGCATATAACTACATAATATTAGTCTATTCTCTATATCTGTAAAAAATTCAGGTTGGCATTTTGGTGAGGGCAGCTTCAATGATCAATGACAAGCCACTTCTTCCCTTTTCCTCCCCCTTTCTCCAGATTTTATGGCAGTGTGTGGGCCTTGCTTTTGTTCCAACACAACAGGAGGACTCCTTTTGCACTTGGCTGAATGCATTAATTAAAAGGAATGTTGTGTTTGGGGGAAGATAACTGAGAGAAGAGAAAGTTGGAGGTGGAAGAGAATAAAACACCAGGACAAAGTCACCATGGGTTATGGTGCAGAGAAAAACAGGTGTAAAATTCAGAAGTCAAACTGTGAAGGAATGTAGAGATGACCTTGGGGGAAAAGAGGTATGAATAAAGCATGAAGGGGACAACTTGCAGGAAAAATTACCCAGTCCTAAGGAAAAGAAAGTGCGAGGAAGAAACTGAAAATAATCCCATCTTGGTTTGGTGTACTACGAAAAAAGAGAAGAATGCAGAACACAGAAGAACAGAGTTGGAAGAGATATTGGAGGTCTTCTAGTTTGACCCCATTCCCATGCAGGGGAAGCGATACAATTCTAGACAATCTCTTCTTAAAAACCTCCATTGGTGGAGCAACCACAACTTCTGGAGCAGTGATGGGATTCAACTTTTTTTACAACCAGTTCTGTGGGTGTGGCTTGGTGAGTGTGGCTTGGTGGGTAGAACAGGGGAAGGTTACTGCAAAATCCCACTATTCACTCATTTCTCATCCCACTAACCTGCTTTCCAGCTCTGTTCTCCTGTGCAGGGCAACCAAAGAAGACTCAGCCAATCAGCTGGGACTTGGGAGGCAGAGAATAGATGGAGGTGGAGCCAGTCAAAGGTGGGATTTGCTGGTTCTCCGAACTACTCAAAATGTCCACTACCGGTTCTCCAAAACTGGTCAGAACCTGCTGAATACCACCTCTGATTTGGATCATGTGACCACAGGAACACTGTAATGATTGTAAGTGTGAAAAGTCTGTATAACTTCAAACAATCACTAAATGAACTGTTATAAGTTGAGGACTACCTTTAGTGTTACTATTTACATGATCTACTGGCTAGGAAAATTAAATATGTGCTTTTTTGACCTGTAGACTTTTACAGTTTTATAACTGACTGGTTTATTGCCAGTTCAGATCATCCTTGCTTTGTCTTCTGTCATTTTTTTTCAAGTCCAAACCTTTAAGCTGGGTCATCTTCCACCTTTTGAACATAAGAAAAATACCATAGCTTATTTGGTTTTGTTTTTTTGTTTTTGTTTTGCTTTGTTTTCACCCCATGAAGCATTAAATCATTGTTGCATAATTTCCAGACCTGCAAGAGATATGGCTTATGAAATTATTGTTCAGAGATTTGTTGCCACTAGCATAGGGCAATATCCCAAACAAGAATCAACAGTAAATCAAAAGTTTCAGAGATGAAAAATTGGCTATATTTCTGCTTCAGACCATACGTTTACAGAAACAACTCATGCCAATTCCTTGCCATCCCTAGCCTTTCCTTTCGGATTCATTGTAAAAACATATTATACCTTATTTTTCCACAGACTTTTACTGTCTGTAGAATTAATATTTAAATGGCTGAGGGGGTGATTTTTAAGCCAGTAGTCTGCAGTAAAAACAGACTTGAGTATTGGTGATGAGAAAAGGAAAGTCCTGTATGTAGCAATAGCACTTCGGTTTGTATACTACTTCACAGTGCTTTACAGACCTCTCTAAGTGGTTTACAAATCAGCATATTGCCCCCAACAATCTGGGTCCTCATTTTACTGACCTCAGAAGGATAGAAAGCTGAGTCAATTTTGAGCCTGGTGAGATTTGAACTGCCAAATTGCAGGCAGCTGGCAGTCAGCAGAAGTAGCCTGCAGTACTGCACTCTAACCACTGCACTTGGCAGGAAAAAACAAGCTATAGGCTATAAAATAGTAAGGTAAAGGTAAAGGTCAAGGTTATCTTTACATGTATGTGCTACTCATTTCCAGCTCTAGGGGACAGTGCTCATCCCTGTTACAAAGCTGAAGAGCCAGCAGGCAATTGTTTATTAGGCAGATAGAGGATTTTGCAGGGGATGATGTGACTCAGTTTGAAAAGCAGACCCTTCTTCCACGTGGTATCATGTGCTGCAGTAAGGTTGATGAACATTTCTATGTTTTTTAAGCCTCGCTGGAAACCAGCCTCCATATGTCCTGTTAAGATCAGCACATGTTATCTGTTGCCATGTATTTAAAGAGCCAGGAGTTCTACAAAGATGTCTGACTGCCAACTGCCATTTCTTCAATGTAGTCCAGCTACCAATTGTTGCAAGTCATTTGGTTCACACTACCATGGTATCCAGGCTGCACCATGTGGAAGCAAACTAGCATCACACTCCAGGACAGACAGGTAGATTATATGTAGGTAGGTAGGTAGGCAGGTGGATGGATGGATGGATAGATAGAGATAGATAGATAGATAGATAGATAGATAGATAGATAGATAGATAGA
>BLBF01000039.1:27785228-27837681 GCA_015471245.1 Laticauda colubrina
CTATCTATCTATCTATCTATCTATCTATCTATCTATCTATCTATCTACCTAGAGAGACAGAGATAGAGACAGAGACAGAGAGATAGAGAGATAAGCTGAGACTGTGGAAAGTGTACAGAGAAGATCAACAAAGATGATAAAGGATCTGCAGACCCAGTCGTATGATGAATGGTCGAGGGAACTAGGTATGTCGAGCCTGTGAAGGATTGGGAGGGGGACACATGATAATTATCTTCTAGTACTTGAGGAACTATCACAAAAATGAGGAGATGACATGTGTGCCAAAGCCTCAGAGGGCAGGACAAGAAGTAAAGCGTAGAAGCTCGTCGAAGACAGATCCAATTTTTCTGACAGTGAGCACAATTTATCAATGGAATGGCTTGCCTCACAAAGTTGTGGATGCTCCATCACTGGAGGTTTTCAAAAATAGACAGGGTAACCATTGAATCGGGATGGTATAAGGCCTTCTGTCTTGAGTAACGGGTTGGATTAGAAGACCTCCAAAGTCCCTTCCAGCCCAATGATTCTATGTCTTCAGAAAATTAAGCAAGACAAACTCATCCTTCCAACATCTCCCAAAATATATTGTTTTGTGGACTGCATTTATTCTTAACAGCACAGATGGTCTTCTGTTTCTTTGCTATATCACTCTGAAGCACAAGTTGTTTTCTTCTGCAGCAGAGATCAGGGATATTAGAAAAAGAAAGAGGGGAGGAAAATCCTGGCCAACTGCATTACATTTCATGCAAGTTCAGATCCAAGCTTTGTTGTTAGACATCATTGCACCCTCCTTTATGAAGTGAAGGGTGAGAATTGTGACAGGTAAAATGGGGACATTTATCAACTTCATTTCTTTAATGATGCAACCTTTGAATTCTTAAATATTCTGGCAAGCAAATCCTTTCCCGAACAAAGGAAAATTACATACCTTTGAGATTTATCCAGAAGCTTCCTTTATGATTATTTTTGTCTGGAAAGTGTTTCTCCCCTCCTAATGCCAAATAATCAACCTGTAGATTTCCAAGTAGATGATATATCTGTCCAAACTGAAGAATTTGGTCCCAGTTTGAAAACAGCTATTTCTTGGAAATTCTCATGTTCAGGAAGTGAGGCAATTTATTCCCAGTTTGGGGATAAATATTTTTTGGAAGTGCAGCAAAGATAGTATTTGTCCTTTGAGCATCAAACATCCTGTTTATCATCCATTTCAAACAAACACTTGCTTCGCTGTCTAATTTAATGAAAATAAGGTCTAGGAGTGACAGGATGACAGTATTCCAAAATCTAAAGCCCATGTCACACTGCACCAACAGATGGAAAGAGGATGTAAAATGGAGAGAAACACTTGCCATCCGTTGGTTAACGCGAATCATCCGTTCTGTACTCACTGCGTCCGTTTTTCATACTCTCTATCCGTCCAGCATCAGTCTACTGAGGTTCCATCCGCTCAAAAAGTTTTGAGCTGCTCAAAACGTTTTGAGCAGAAAATGTATCCAACGCGTCCATTCGGTGAATATCTCTTCTGCATCCGTCGTCATCTGTTACACGTCCGCTACATCTGCTAGGCATCTGCTGTGCATCCACGCAACTCAAATCCGCTCCAGCAGAAAGCGGACACAGGGATGAAGCGAAATTGACATGGAACGGACACGCAGCGTTAGTAGCACGGACGGAGAAAGGATGAAAGCAGATGCAGCTCGCATACAAAGCATTTAAAATGGAAAAAACGTTCGCAGAGGGGACCTATCTCGGATATTAAGGATGTCTAGAGGATGCCTAAAGGATGCAAAAGGACACATAGTGGAAAACCTACATTGCCTATAAAAAGGGGGAGCAACTCACCTGGATTTCACTTTCAGTCCAGAAGACCTCTGCAGCCTTCATCTGGTTTCACTCTTCCACAGTATCCAGTCATGTCCACCATGGATCGTAACACAGTCCTTTTGGTAGCCACCATCGTTCTGCAACAGTGCGAAGCCATCTACAGGCTCTTTCAACTGTTCTACGGGAAGAAAAGGAGGCGGCTAAGAAGCGTCGGGGTCTGAAGATAGATCGGGAGAAGAGCAGAGTACGGACTGTACAACAAGCTGATGGTGGAGCTGAGGAACGAAGACAATCATGCATTCTAGAACTTCATGAGGATGCCTCCAGCCATGTTTGACAAAGTTGTGGAGTGGCTGAGACCCAGGTTGACCAAGCAGAGCACCAACTTCCGGCCTAGCCTGGACCCTGGGCTCAAGGAGGCACTGACTCTGTGCCACCTGGCCTCAGGGACCACCTACAGGAGCATGCAGTATGGCTGGAGGGCGCCACACAACACCATCAGCATTGTGGTCAGAGAAGTGGTGCAGGCCATCATCGAAGAATACCTGGAGGAGCTCCTCCAGTGCCCCTCCACTGAAGAAGGCTGGAAGAAAGTTGCAGAGCAGTGGTATCAGAAGTGGAACTTCCCCCACACCGTTGGAGCCATAGATGGGAACCACGTGGCCTGCAAAGCTCCAGCCAAGTCGGGGTCCACTTATTTCAACTACAAGGGCTTCTTCAGCATCATCCTCTTTGCCATGGTCGATGCTGACTACAAGTTCATGTACATCGATGCTTGAGGCAATGGCTCATCTTCAGATGCCCAGGTATACAACGCCAGTGACCTCAAGGAGGGGCTGGAACGCAACCTCATCATGGGCTTCCCAGATCCATACCCCCTGACCAACGACACGCAAGATATGCCCTACTTCATCGTGGGGGATGACACCTTCTCCCTCAGAACCTACCTCATGAAGCCCTACACTTCGAGACTCCTCACCCATGAAGAGAGGATCTTCAACTACAGGCTGTCCAGGGCAAGGCGGGTGGTGGAGAACGCCTTTGGCATCCTGGCCAACAGGTTCCAGGTACTTCTCACCACCATGCAGCATTGCCCAGAGACCGTGAGGAGGATCATGGAAGCTTGCTGCATCCTGCACAATCTCATGCGCACCCACTACCCAGTGTTTCAGAACAGGCTTGAGGACCGCCAACAAGGGAATGGGGACATGGAGCCTGGGGAATGGAGGCAAGGGCGAAACCTGATAGACACTGAAGATGTGCAAGGCCCCAACAGAGCCTCACGTGAAGGGAAGAAGCAGCGCAACCTCCTGAGACACTGGTGTAACTCCCCAGCTGGAGCAGTGGAGTGGCAAGACAGGATGATAGATGATTAATGGATGCTTCCTTCAGCCTGTCTCATCACACTGATGAGATTCGGCCATGTATGTTGGGTGGGCCTACAATGAACAGGGCATTTAATGAAGAGTTCTGTTTATGTTCAAATGTGTGGTTCAATGCTTACATTGTTATTGATAATAAAGGGCCATATGTGTGGCAGCTGGGAGGATGGACCATACAGTCTCACTATGTTTGCACTGGAGGTTTATCTATCCCACAGCTATTCCCAATCCCAAAGGTATCCCTGCCCATCCCACAGCTATTACCCATTCCAAAGGTATCCCTGCCCATCCCACTGCTATCTTAACCCATCCTACAAGCATGCAAAGGCTTAAACCATTTCTAAAAGTTTCCACCAAGACTATTTTTAACAAAATAAATGAAGCAAGTGTGTGAAGCAAAGATAATATTTATTAATAACAAGCTGTAAAAGAAAAATGACCCAAGTCAAGTGTCCAAAGCAAAAATAAAGTCAACAGGTAGCCACCCAGTCTCTGACACTCTTCTTGGTCACTCGGAGGTGTGCCCAGTCTCAGGGGTGAAGGGTCCAGGTGCTGTGGAGGTGGCTGCTGATGGAGTGCTGGTCTGAAGCGCCACTGGGATGCCTGGCCCCGAAAGGGCCACAGGGGATGGTGTGTTGAGGAAGCTCTCAGACAGCTGGCTCAGCCCCGTGATGTTGAGAGCCCCTTCCTCCATGACATGGGGTGTCAACCCCAGTACCGATGACAGATGTACTGAGGCCGGGCTTGGCTGTGGGGTGGAGGAAGGAGCAGTGTAGTGGGGCTGTCTGGTCTGCAGCTGGATGAGGACTGGCGTCGGTGGCATCTGTGGCATGGGTGGCATCAGTGGCGTGGGTGGCATCGGTGGCATCACTGGCACTGGTGGCGTCCGATGTACATGTGCCTGGACTGGGAAAGGCTGCTGCCTGTGCTGCTGGACCTCCTGGTAGCTGTAGCCTTGGTAGGAGAGGGCCTGTGGAAAGCCTTGGAAGGAGAGTGACATCACCTGGAGTGGAGGAGCAGGCCTGGACTGGATGGGAGCAGGTTCAGCTTGGTCTGGAGGGTTCTGAAGAAGATCGGTGATCCTGTCCTTCACTACCTGGTACTGAGATTCCGACATGTTCATGAGGGTCTGGTTCACATAGGTGAGGAAGGGCTTGCGGTTGGAAGATGAGGAGTCAATGTGTACCAGCTGAGAGAGGAGATCTACGCTGCTCCTGATGATGTCTCTTATCTCCAGCAGGACAGTGTGGCTCTGTCCCTCCGGTTTGCCTCTCTGCCTTTCTGTGGAGGTGGAGCTGGGGGTGGATGCGGGTTGGGCTGTGGTGGAAGTGCCGTCTCCTTTCTCCCACTGTGTCAGGGGGTCCTCCACGCACTCCGCCACAGGTAATACAGCTGTCGGGGGGGTCTCCGTCGTGGCACATTCCACAGATACCTGCTTGGATATAGGAGTTGACTCTCGGCCGGAAGAGGACCCGCCCTCAGCAGGCTGCCTGAGAGATAGGGTTGTGAGAGGGGCTGCTCCTCGGTGGCGGATCTCACCCTCCAGGAAGCTGCACTTGGCCATGACATAGGTCTCTCTGTCCATCAGCTTGACCGCGGCCTGGCCAGATTTCTTGAGGTGCAGCTTCCCGTACCAGGTGTGCATGTGCTTCCACCAGCCGAGGAGCACCTCCGAAGTGTAGCCCAGGCTCTCCGCCTTCTCTCTCCAAGCAGCCTGCTTCCTTTTGGTGTCCCTGTAGAGCCTGTGTCCCTTCCGCCATAGATACTCGTTCTCTCTCAGCCAATCCAGCACCTCATCCTCATGTTCCTCTTCTATGCTGTATTGCCTCGTCTCCTGTTCTCGCATCTGCCTCTTCCTCCTTTGGCAGGACCATATGGGCCCTCATCAGAGGGGCTTCCAGGTTGTAGGGGCTGCTCCTCTACACCACCACAACCAGCAGCAGCAGCAAAAGTAGCAGCAAAAGCAGGACCAGCAGGACCAGCAGGACCAGCAGGACCAGCAGGACCAGAAGCAGCAGCAGCACCAGCAGCACCAGCAGGACCAGCAGGACCAGCAGGACCAGGATCAGCAGCAGCAGAGAAAGCACCAGCAGTGCCAGCAGGACCAGCAGGACCATGAGCACCAGCAGGACCATGAGCACCAGCAGGACCAGCAGGACCATGAGCACCAGCAGCACCAGCAGCACCAGCGGGACCGGGAGCACCAGCAGGACCAGCAGGACCAGGAGCAGCGCCAGCAGAATAAGAACCAGCAGAAGCACCAGCACCAGGAGCAGCACCAGCAGAGTAAGCACCAGCAGAAGCACCAGCACCAGGAGCAGCGCCAGCAGAATAAGCACCAGCAGAAGCACCACCACCAGAAGCAGCATCAGCAGAGTAAGCACCAGCAGAAGCACCACCGCCATAAGCAGCAGCATCAGCTCTTCCAGAAGCAGCATCAGCAGAAGCCCCAGCCCCAGAAGAGCGAGTCCGGGCTGCAGAAGCCCCAGCAGAAGCAGAGTGAGGGCCAGGGGGTGGGAGGGTGGCCCTGTCCCTCTTGCCAGGGCTGGCAGCAGATGGCTGAGGCTTTCTGTTCCTCCCCATGGTTGTTGAGTTGCTGGCTTGTTGGCTGGCTGGCTGGCTGGCTGGCTGGCTGGCATGCTGTGTCTGGAAGCAGGTCTTTCCTCTGAATGGTGACCTGCTTGGGAGCTGCTTCCCTTTATATCCGCGGGGCTGATGCAATGCATGCTCCCCGCATGCGCAGTGAACGCTAGGCATCCTCTCGGCTTCCACTAGACATCCGCTAGGATTCCGCTCTGCATCTGCTTCATCCGCTCGGCATCCGCTCGGCATCCGCTGTATCTGTTCCGTGTCCACTTTGCTGCACTCCCCTGGAAGCCTTGCGGATGTGCCACCTGCTCCCATCCGCTTCCATCCGCTAGGCTTCCATGGAGCATCCTCTTTCCATCTGCCCTCCGTCCTCCCCCCGTCCGTTCCTTTCCATGTTGTCTGCTCTGGTTATGCAAATTTTTGCCCCTTTTGAGAGTGGATAACAACGGATGGAACATTTTTCTCGTCCGCTGTGTCCTTTTTACAAATGTTTTGTATCCGTCGTCCAGTGTGACAGGGCCTTTAGGGACTGTCACAAAGACGAGGGGGTCAACCTATTTTCCAAAGCACCAGAAAGCAAGATAAGAAGCAATGGGTGGACACTAATCAAGGAGAGAAGCAACCTAGAATTCAGGAAAAAATTCCTGACAGTTGGGACAATTAAGCAGTGGAACAACTTGCCTCTAGAAGTTGTGAATGCTCCAACAATGGAAGTTTTTAAGAAGAGATTGGATAACCATTTCTAAAGGGTTTCCTCCCTGAACAAGGGGTTGGACTAGAAGACCTCCAAGGTCCCTTCCAACTCTATTATTATTTCACTTCCCAACTCCTAAACTCAAGACAACCATTACACAAAGACACATCAGCCCTACAGCATTAGAGTTTCTAACCAACTTCAGGTATTTTCATGGCAAAATTAGTAATGTCACCCATCTTCTTTTTTTGTAGTCTTCCTTCTCTACTTTTGTCAACTATTGAACTTTTGTCAACTATTGAAGCCTGGGAAATGAGCCCTTTGTCAGTCAACAGGAGAACTGATTTACCACCAGCTTATCAGGTACTTGGGAACCAAGGACTTGGCACCATAAGGAAACAACAGCCAATCGCCAGCCGTCAATGCTTCAATTTAAAAAAAAAAAGCACTCTAGGAATACAACTCACAGAATAGCCCACATTCCAGTAGAGATAAGATCCCTGAGAATAGGTCCAAGCATGAATCTGAAAGCTCAAATGAGTAAACCTTTGGTCTTGGAGACCAATCCATATTTGATCTTTCTCAACTATACTTAATTAGAGTATGATGAGAACATGACAAAGAGAAGTAAACACATGCATACAGTCTATCTAATTATATACACAACTTCTACAGGGGTTAAGAACAGTGACATAACTGGATGTCCAGTTCATCTATCCAAGGATTTCCTCTGGCAGTGCTTCATACAGATCTTCAAAAGAACCAGAGAACACATGTTGTAAGCCATAGGTTAAATAGTTTACATATCAATGCCGCAGTCACAAGAAGAATCATTCCAGCCTCATTGATGCAGGGCTGAGACACTTCTTCCAGTATGACATGTCATTTTGTTCAGTTTCGTCCAGACAGGGCGAGGCAGTTAAAACCAGCTAGAGCAATCACTAATGGTCAGGCTGAAAGAAGATAACTTGACCATTTCACTCTCCATTCCTCTCTCAACTCTGTTGAGCTCAATCTTCTTCTTTTTTTTCTGGCCCATCCTCCATTCACACAGTGGTGGTTATGCTACCAGTTCAACCCAGTTCAACTGAACCAGTAGTAAAAAAAAGCCTCCGATGATCAGCTGAGACGATCAGCTGAGAGGAGAAAGAAGAGAAAAGCTCAGGATCAGCCCTCCAACCTGCCCCTGCACTTGTCTCTTCTTTATCCTCTCAGCTGATTGGCACTGCAGGCCTCAGCTGGTATGAGGTAAACTCCTAGTTAGGGCATTAAGCCCGTGTCACACTGCATCAACAGATGCAAACAGGATGTAAAATGGACAAAAAAGCTTGCCATCCATTGGAAAATGTGATGCATCTGTTGTGTACTCACTGCATACGTCTTTCATACGCTCTATACGTAAAACATCCGTCTACTGCTATTTCATCCGCTCAAAAAGTTTTGAGCTGCACAAAACTTTTTGAGCGGATGAACTTTCCGCTGCGTACGATGTACATCTGTGACCCATATGGGCAACAAACGTTCTATATCTGTTGTCATCCGTTACATGTCCGATGTATCCTCTCTGCATCCTCTGGGCATCCACGCAACTCACATCTGCTCCAGCAGAAAGCGGAAAGAGGGAGGAAGCAAAAGGTACGTGGAACGTCCACACAGCATTAGTAGCACGGATATAGAAAGGATGTAAGCGGATGCATCTCGTATATAAAGCATTAAAACGGACAAAACGTTCGTCGAGATAATGGGACGTATCTCGGATATTTAGGAAGTCTGGAGGATGTCTAGAGTATGTGGAAGGACACCTAGCGGAAAACCAACATTTCCTATAAAAAGGGAGAGGAAATCACCTGGATCTCACTTTCAGTCCAGCAGCCCTGCTGTGCAGACCTCTTCAGCCTTGCTCTTCCTCTTCCACATCATCCATTGATCTCCACCATGGATCATCACACACTCCTTTTGGTAGCTGCCATCATTCAACACCAGAACCAAGCCCTCTTCAGAATGTTTCACCTTTTCTACGCAAGGAGGAGGAGACATCCAAGAGCTGTCTGGGTCCGAAGATGGATTGGGAGAAGAGTGGAATTTGGACTCTATGACAAGCTGATGGTGGAGCTAAGGAATGAAGACCCTTGTACATTCCAGCACTTCATGAGGATGCCACCAGCCATGTTTGACAAAGTTGTGGAGCGTCTGAGACCCAGGTTGACCAAGCAGAGCACCAACTTCCATCCCAGCCTGGACCCTGGAATGAAGGTGGCACTGACTCTGTGCCACCTGGCCTCTGGGACCACATACAGAAACATGCAGTATGCCTGGAGGGTGCCACACAACACCATCAGCATTGTGGTCAGAGAAGTGGTGCAGGCCATCATCAAAGAATACGTGGAGGAGCTCCTCCAGTACCCCACCACTGCAGAAGGCTGGAGGAAAGTTGCAGAGCAGTGGTATCAGAAGTGGAACTTTCCCCACACCGTTGGAGCCATAGATGGGAAGCACGTGGCCTGCAAAGCTCCAGCCAACTCAGGGTCCACTTATTTCAACTATAAGGGATTCTTCAGCATCATCCTCTTTGCCATGGTCGATGCTGACTACAAGTTCATGTACATCGATGCTTCAGGCAATGGGTCAGCTTCAGATGCCCAGGTATACAACGCCAGTCACCTCAAGGATGGGCTGGAATGCAATCTCATCATGGGTTCCCCAGATCCAGATCTCCTACCCAATGACACGCAAGATGTGCCTTACTTCATCATGGGTGATGACGCCTTCTCCCTCAGAACCTACCTCATGAAGCCCTACAGTTCCAGATACCTCACCTGTGAAGAGAGGATCTTCAACTACAGGCTGTCCAGGACAAGACGGGTGGTGGAGAACGCCTTTGGCATCCTGGCCAACAGGTTCCAGATACTTCTCACCACCAAGCAGCATCACCCAGAGACTGTGAGGAGCATCGTGGAAGCTTGCTGCATCCTGTACAATCTCATGCGCACCCGATACCCAGTGTTGCAGAACAGGCTTGTGGACTGTCAACAAAGGAATTGGTACATGGAGCCTGGTGAATGGAGGCAAGGACTAAACCTGATAGACACTGTGGATGTGCAAGGCTCCAACAGAGCTTCACGTGAAGGGAAGAAGCAGCACAACCTCCTGAAACACTGGTGCAACTCCCCAGCTGGAGCAGTGGAGTGGCAAGACAGGATGATAGATGATTAATGGATGCTTTCTTCAGCTTGTGTCATCACACTGATGAGATTGTGCTATGTATGTTGAGTGGCCCTACAATGAACAGGGCATTAATAAAGAGTTTTGTTTATGTTCAAATGTGTTGATCAATGACTAAATTGTTATTGATAATAAAGGGCTATATGTGTGGCACCTGGGAGGGTGGACCATACAGTCCCACTATGCTTGCACTGGAGGCTTATCTATCCCACAACTCTCCTTACCCATCCCACAACTATCCTTATCCCACAGCTATCCTTACCAATCCCACAAGCATGCAAAGGCTTAACTCTTTTTTCAAAGTTTTCCCCAACACTTTATTAGGTAAAAAAAATGAACCAAGTGTGTGAAGCAAAGATAACCTTTATTAATAACAAACTGTATGACTTTATTAAAAAGGAAATGACCCAAGTAAAGTGTCTTAAGCAAAGATAAAGTGAGCAGGTAACAACTCAGTCTCTGGCACTCTTCTAAGTCACTCTGAGGCATGCCCATGGTCTCAGATGTAAAGAGGCCAGGGACTGTGGAGATGGCTGTTGCTGGAGTGCTGGTCTGAGGCGCCATTGGGGTGCCTGGCCCCAAGAGTACAACAGGAGATGGTGTGTGCAGGAAGCTCTCAGAGAGCTGACTCAGTCCCGTGAGGTTGAGAGGCCCTTCCTTAAGTACCTGGGATGTGAGGCCCAAGAGGAAGGAGGAGTGTAGTGGGGCTGTCTGGTCTGCAGCTGGGTCAAGTGAGGCATCTGTGGCATCTGTGGCATGTGATGAATCTGGGCCTGGACTGGGAAGGGCTTCCTCTGCTGTGGGAAGTCCTGGTAGTAGTAGGCTTGGTAGGCGAGGGGCTGTTGAAATCTGTGGAAGGGCTGTGAAATCGCCTGGGGTGGAGGAGCAGACCTGGAGTGGGTAGCAGCAGGTTCAGCTGTGCCTGGAGGGTGGTGAAGAAGAGCTGTGATCCTCTCCTTCATCGCTTGGTACTGGGCCTCGGGCATGTCCATGAGGGTCTGGCTCACATACGTGATGAAGGGCTTGCGGCTGGAGGATGGTATGTCGAAGTAGACCAGCTGGGAGAGGAGATCTGTGCTGGCTTTGATTGTGTCCCTGATCTTCTAGAGGACAGTGTGGCTCTGTCCCTCCGGTCTGCCTCTCTGCCTGCTTTCTATGGAGGTGTAGCTGGGGCTGGGGGTGGGTTGGTCTCTGGTGGATGCTTCTTCTTGCTCCATCTGAGACAGGGGATCCTCCACGTCCTCTGGCATGGGGAGTGCATCTGTCGGGGGGGTCTTTGTTATGGGGCCCTCCAAAGACTCCTGCCTGGACACGGTAGCTGTCTCCTGGCTGGAAGAGGAGTGGCTCTCTGTGGGTTGTCTGAGGGAGAGCGTTGACAGAGGGGCTGCTCCTCGGTGGCGGATCTCACCCTCCAGGAAGCTGCACCTGGCCATGACATAGGTCTCCCAATCAGTGAGCTTGACAGCGGCCTACCCAAATTTCTTCAGGTGCAGCTTGCCATACCAGGTGTGCATATGCTTCTACCACCCCAGGAGGACATCTGAAGTGTAGCCCAGGCTCTCCGCCTTCTCCCTCCACGCTGCCTGCTTCCACCTGGTCTCGCAATAGAGCCTGTGGCCCTTTCTACACAGCAGCAGCAGCACCAGCAGCAGCTTCAGAGTCAGTGCAAGGGGGTGGGATGGTGGTTCTGTCCTTTTTTGCCAGGGCTGGCAGGAGTAGGCACAGGCTTCCTCTTCTTCCCCATGGTGTTCTCTCAAGATGTCTCTGGCAGCAGGTCTTTCCTCTGAATGGTGACCTGCTTGCGAGCTGCATCCTTTTATATCCATGGAGCTGACGCAATACACCCCCCCCTGCATGCGCAGTGAACACTTTGCATCTGCTAGGCATCCGCTATGCATCCTGTAGGCATCCATGATGCATCTGCTACACATCCGCTCCTTCTGCTATGCATCTGCTTCGCTGTTCTCCCCCAGAAGCCCTGCGGATATGTCATCCGCTTGCATCCTCTTCCATCCACTAGGCTTCCTACAAACATCCGCTTTACATCCCCGCTACATCCTCCCCACGTCCGTTCCTTTCCGTTGTTGTCCACTCTGTTTATGCAAATTTGGCGCCCTTTTGAGACCGGATAATAACGGATGGAAAATTTGCTCGTCCGCTGTGTCCTTTTTACATATGTTTTGCATCCAGTGTGACCTAGCCTTTAGGTGCACCTGTGCGCATGAGATCACCAAGCTGGTAGTGGAACAGGAAGGATCCCACTGCTGCATTCACAGTATTTTATTTTTTTGCTTGTATCTTGCCTTTATTATTTTAACAAAGAGCTCATGGCCTTCCTCCTCCTATTTTCCCCAAACAACAACTCCATTATATGGATTGGGCTGAGAGATACAGACTAGCTGTCACCCAGCTGTTTTTCATGGTTAAGACAGGACTTGAACTCATGGTCTCCTGCTTTCTAGCCTGGTGCCTTAACTACACCAAACTGGCTCTCATATTGCCTTGGGAGTTTATATCACAGGTGACAAAACTATAATTCTAAGATAATTAACTTAAAAATAAAATCACTTCTGATCTCAAATACTTTGAAGAATAACACCCTGATAGAAACGAGACTTAATAGTCCTTACAGAAAATTTTTATTTACATAGTTTTCTTGACATCTCTATAAAGCATAGTTTGATTCAGCAAAAGTCATCTCTACTGAACAGTACAGATCTTTGGTGGCCATTTCCCTTTTTCTTTTATGCATAAGGGAAGGGGAGGGGGTAGAAGGTAGGGGGCAAGAAAGAGAAAGGATTTATTTTAGTCACAGGCTAGAGTTTAAAATAAAATGTATTAAAAATAAAATACGAATAAAAAGCACCCCAAAATAGGAATACAATAGATGGAAGATTCATTAATGGACATTCAGAAAATGTCTAATTTTACAGGCAGCGTAAGATGAATTGGCTTTACTCAAGGAAATTCAATCATATGGACCTGATAAAAATAACTAGTCATTTTTCAAAAACGAATTCCCAAGATCCTACAGGAGGTACAGTATAACAGGATCCAAACTTTAGTTTGGTGTGTACAGAAAAAGTTTCAGCTCATCAAGGAACTTTTTTACATTGTTCCTTCAAAATTGCTATGGAAAGAATAGCAATAACACTTAGACTTGTATTCCAATTCGTAGTGCTTTTCACTCCTTCTCTAAGAAGTTACAGAGTCGGCATCTTGCCCCCAACAATCTGAGTCCTCATTTTGCCCACTTTGGAAGGATGGAAGGCTGAATCAACTTCAAGCTGTTGAAAATCGAACTGCTGCCAGTGGGCAGAATTAGCCTGAAATTCTTCATTCTAACCACTGTGCCATCATGGTTCCTATTCCATACTTGAATGCTGAATATTGAAATGTCGAAAAGCATACTTTAGAGGTTGGAGACAGTTATGTGATGTAAATATGTGCTGGTTTGAGAAAGGATGTTTTTCTATTCAGAAAAACAATGGACTAAAACTGATTGGTCCATCTGGGCACTTAAATCTTTAATATACTATGTAAATGTATTAAACTGTATTTTTAACCCATAATTAAGAATGTCTTCCTAATGAAGCCAAGATCAGGGAGTTTTCACAAAATTGTCTGGGTCCTTTTTTTTTTTTTTTGAAAAATTTTTTATTAATTTTTTAACAAACAAACATATACCAACAAAACACAAAAAACATAAAATATCTTTTTGGACGGCAGTTTGATCCCGAGTTACATCTTTTTGTACAGACATAAATTCAAGTTCATGCTTACTTTTATATAGCAATTCCATTTCTTATTTACTATTTTACATTTTCTATATAGCTTCTCCCCTCTTTTCACTCTCTTAATTCTATTATATTTATTTCATCTCAATTTAAATCATTATACTTATATCTTTTGTCTGTCCTGTTTCAGCTGTCTATTATTTTTTCTCATTAACACAAAATTTCTTCTGTAATGACTGATTGGAGTATAATGCCTTGTCATACTTATCCTTCCCCTAGTTTTAAAGCTTAACATAACACATAATTTTCATTCGGATTCTGCGTAATACATTCTAAAAATAAACTCAATATTTTAAAACAGGAAAAAAAAATTTTTTTGATATATAATATAATTAAAACAACAATCCATAGCAATTGAAATTATATCATTAAAATTAATATTCATTTAAGTCTTAAACATTTTACACAATCCTTTCTAAATAAATATCATACTTCTATGGGAACACTTATAGATTTTGCTTAGTTACTTTCTTTAATTCAATTCTCTCATATTTAATTTCATTTATTTTATTTAAAAAAAAAAATTCGCTAAGTTACATTAAATATTTTGTCCCATTTCATAATCATATATTATTCCAATTTTCTAACATTATTTCAAATACAGATACAACAACACAGTCTTATGTACCTTTGCAGAATCTCTTTTTCAGTTATATGTTTACCCATTATCTCTAAATAAAATCTGTTTATTTACTTCTAGTTTCAAACCTTTGTAGCTTCTCTTCCCTTCTTTCCTCCCTTGTTTCTCCCCTCTACCCTTTTTACCCCCTTGTCTCTTAATCTCCACCCTCTTGTGTATTCCTTTTTTCTGTTGCTTTCTGATATTGTGTCCACTTTTCACCTTGTTTTTCCCTTTTTTGGTTGTTTTTTTAAGTCTTAAATTCTCCATTCTCTTTCTCCTCTTTCCCCTTTCTTCCCCAAATAAAGTTGCTTGTTCATTAAGGATGGTTTCTTCTTCATCCCAATCTTCTTGTTCTTGTAGTTTCTCATATGTAGAAATTGCCATTTCTAAAAAATGAAAAATAGAGCCAAGAGAATCCTTCCCTTCTTGTTTCTCTTGATTATATTTTATAAATTCCATTTTCAGTTCATCCATAAGTAATGCCATTGTAAAAAAAAAGAAAAAATTTAAACGACCCAAATGATTTTAATCATTCAAATAAGAATTTCCAAAAGTCCCAAAGTCACCAAGCAATCCAAATACACACAGTCTATTTCATTTAACACTTTCTTCTTTTTCTCACTTTTTTTTTCATTTTAATGCTTCAAAAAACTTCAAATTCTTTTTGACCTTCAATCCATCTGATAGAGTAGTCAATTATGATCCAAAATGGAAAAATCCAATAATAAAAAGGCCCAAAAAACCAAAGAAGAAAAAGGATAAAATAAAAAGCAAAAATAAAAATATTACTAAAATTGAAATATACAAAAAGGCTGGCGAGTAGAGGTTTCACACTGCACTTTATTTATTTATCCAAGGCTCTTATTATGACTCTCTTCTCCAGCAGCTTCAAAGCCAAGCCTCAAGGGTTGAAATATTGATAAGAGTCCAGGAAAACACCTGTAATAATATTTTTCTGTGCTCTCCCTCCATCTTATCACATTAAAATGTCCTTGAGAAGGAGTGTTTATACATTTCTCCCCAATTCAAATAAAGTACTTTCAAGCCTCTAGTTGGCAGTGTTGCAAGATCTCTTAATACTTTTTCCCCCCTCAGCCAGAAAAAAGAGTAATGTATACAAAACTCAGAAGAAACAAAGGGGGCCTCTATCCTAAAGAAAATTAAAAAATCAAAAGAAGCATAAAAATATATATAAGAAAAAATTCAATCTGGTTACCTACAAAGTCACATTAAAGTCCTCAGAAAAAAAAAAAATAGTAAGGAAAGAATCCAAGCCTCAATTTGACATCACTTAAAAAACGCCGCTCAACCAGATTCCAGTCAGACAAAAATAAAGCCACAGGTTTCTTCTTTGTTCAGGATATCCTTTCAGGTCTCAACCAATTTGCAATACAAAAGAAGTTTCTCACCCAGCCGACACACCCTCGCTCCAGCCACTTTCTTTTTGGAGCTGTCCCGACTTCAGCAGCTTTGGAGGCTGCCTTTCCACCGCCAGCAAAAGGGCTTCTCCCGGATCAAACCAGAGATTTGCGATATCTCTGGGATCCTGGGACTGTGCCCTTCACAATCCCCGTCTCTACGGGGCGGTTTAGGTCCGTTAGGACCGACCAGGGGTGAAAATATCAGCTGAGATCTCAGAGCCCCGAGATCTCAGCTGTAGCACCGAGACGAAGCTCTGTCTGGGTCCTTATTGATTTTTAATTGTCTTCAACAAGGAAAAACTCAAGTTTTTTTGAGGAGGGAAATGCATTCAATCAGTTTGCTATAACGCAATTCCATGCGTCCATTTCAACCTTAGACAATCTTGACTCCCTCTTGGTGTTATTTATCATAATAGCAATCGCACTTAGACTTATATACCACTTCACAGTGTTTTATAGCTCTCTGGGTCCTCATATTACCAACATCGGAAGGACCAAAGGATTAGTCAACCTGGAGCCTGGTGGGAATTAAACTGCCGAACTGCAGGCAGCTGACCATCAGCAGAAATAGCCTGCAGTACTGCATTCTAACCACTATGCCATTACAGCTCAATAATAACTTATTCTGATTTATTTATTTACTTACTTGTTTATATTTATTTGAATTTTGCTTTTATTATTTTCACAAACAACTCAAGGCAGTGAACATATGCAACACATCCTCCTCCTCCTATGTTTTCCCTCAACAACCCTATCAGGTCAGTTGGGCTGAGATAGAAAATGGCCCCAAATCATCCAGCTGCTTGTCATCTCTAAGGCAGGACTTGAACTCATACTCATCTGCTTTCCAGTTTGGTTCCTTAACCAGTAGAGGACTTTACCATTGTTTTTAGTTAATAATTTATACAAACGGTTACTTGATATGTTTTTTCTCTAGCATGACATGCCATCACATTCTTCTTGCTCTGTAAAGATAAATTGAGCTCAGCTGAGATTTAGTGACTGTCTCACCAACTCACTTAGTGATCTTTGGAGATTTTTTTAAAAAATTGAACCACTTAGCCATCCAAGCCAGGGGTGTCAAACTCAAGGCCTGTGCTTAGAGCAGACTTTGGAAACACTGAAGGGCCAGCCTGCCATGCCTATGCCAATGAAAACAAAGCTCAGGAGGGCTGCAAGAAGTTGAGCTGGTCATGCCCACTCTTGCCACACCCACCTCAACCATGTCCACTTAGCCCCACCCCCAAGGTCAAACACAACCCTGATGTGGCCCTCCATTAAATTGAGTTTGACACCCCTGATCTAACCAAACCACACCAGCTGACCAATTAATATACTTGATAGTTTAGCTATGGTAGGCCAACCATAACAGTTTTCCATATATGGATTAACTGGCCAGTGGAGAAAGACTTCCAATTATTAAACTGATCAGGCTTATCACCTGGCGAACAAGCATAGCTTAATTGGAGAGTCAAAAGTTCAAGCTCTTGAACAGATTGGTGTGAAGAAGTAAAAATTTTGAGAGAGAACTTCTTCCTACCGAACCTCATTCCATGGAATCCATAGATCAACCTATGAAAACTGGGAGTCTTTGTCAACTTTTACATCAATGTCAATCTGAACACAATCTATAAAGAAACAGCACTGTTAGTTGTAGTAATTATTGAAACACATATCTGAAAAGAGCAAGAATGCCTCCGAGGCATCTTGTCCAAGACTGCGACACTTCCTGGAAGACCACAACAAGCAAACAACTCCTTCTTCCGTAAATTTCACAAGTCTAACCATTTCTTTTATCGTAATTAAAACAAAATCATTAAGAAGGCAGAACTAGCCACTAAATATAAGCTGATTTGTTACTTCAAGCTCCTTTGAAACAAAGATCTATCTCTATTACAGCCTTTGACATTTACTAGTTTCAGTTTTCCAAAAACAATTTCATTCATTCAATTTGTTAATCTCCCAAAAAGTACACTTGCTGAAATCCAAAGTTCTGCCCAACCATATAAAATGTGGTAGATAACATTTGGCTTAAATATTATTGTTGTAACTATGTATCATTTATGTGTTTGCAACTGTGTGTCAATGCAACTATGTATCATTCAGACATTGCAACATTGTATCATTCACGTGTAATCATTAAGCTTCTGTCTTCTCAGTGACCTTTTACAGGGCACGTACAGAGACAAGGAGTCAAACATTTGCAGAAATAGTTTATTCACTTGGGATTACATTGTCTGGCATGCAGCTTTGTGAAGAAGTAATATCCTGATCAAATATAAATCTTGCCATCCTGTCTGTCCTGATATCTTGCTTTTGTTTGAGCCATTGTTAAATCTGTATATTCCGTCTGACCTAGGCTTAACCTAGGTTCTGAATAAACAATCACCCCCTTTTGAATGAGCATAATAAAAGAGCGTGTACCCGGACATTCGGGGCGCACTCATTGCGAGGAACTTCGTCTCCTGTCATTTCTCTCTCCTTCGCTCCCTATCATGAGACGCCCATCTGATGCGGGATAGCAGATACCGCATTCTGGTGACCCCGACGTGATTCCCTAAGGGGAATACGCCGCGATATGCTCATATCTTACTCGCTCGATGGGAGCTGTGCTTCGCCAGGCCTGAAGCGAATTGCACATCATCGGATCTGAAACACGGTCTCGACTTTCGTAAGTATGGGCGGAAACTTTTCTCAACAACAGACAGAGCATCTGAAGGAATTGAGGGAGTTAGTCGCCTCTTCTTCTAAATATTCTGCTAATTTAAAGGGCTCGCCTGTAAAAATTAAACCTATTGCTACATTATTGACTTATGTGTGGCAACATTGTCCCACTTATCCAGAGAAAGGGTCCTTAAAAATCTCCATTTGGCAAAAAATTGGTGACTATCTCCATAATCCTCCTCGTGCACCTATTGGCATTTTGGTCACTTGGAGGAAAATTATGGAGGCTTTAAAAGTCCATTATAAAATAGAAGCAGAAAGTGTATTTGAATCTCCTCCACCAAGTTATGATAACTTTCCTGTCCTTCAACCCTCCGCTCCCAATGATCAAAAATCCTTACGAGAGCCTCCCTCCATTCAATCTACTTCTTTAAAAGGAGAGCTCTCGTGTCCTCCACCACCACCCCGAAGGGGGGGGGGTGTTGTAAAAGCCATTCAACAAGCCTTTTCTGAAGGAGAAATGGATGAGGACACCCTTGCAGCTGCCTCCCTTTATCCTATCATACAAGCCGGCAATCCTCCAGCTCCTCAGTATACCCCAATGCCGTACAAAATAATTAAGGATTTAAAAGCAGCTTGCAAGGAAAATGGTATTCAATCTCGCTATGTACAGGGTCTTTTAGGATCAATAGCCCAACCAGGAGCTGACTTGATAAATGCTGATTGGCGTACATTATTTGCCATGATCCTCACGCCTTCACAATTTTTGGTCTGGGAGTCAGAATTTCATAAGCGTACTGCAGCCGCAGCCGCTAGAGGCTTACCGGCAAATGTCACTCTAGATATGCTTAATGGTACTGGCACTATGCTTACCGTTGCCCAGCAGACTGCCACAGATGCAGCTGCTTTCCCTATACTACAGGATTGTGCTTTGGCCGCTGCTCGAAAAGTTGACAATGCGGGATGTGTGCCCAAATCTTTCTCTAAAGTTATTCAAGGACCTTCTGAGCCTTTTTTCTCCTTTATAAACCATCTCACAGAAGCCTTAGAGAGACAAATTGATAATGAGGAGGCTTGTAATGAATTACAATTGAAACTTGCTTATGAAAACGCAAACGCTGATTGCCAGAAAGTTTTGCAACCAATAATTAATAAGAAAAATGTTACCCTGGCAGATTATCTTACAGCCTGCCGAATCATAGGAACCACATCCCATTCCATGTCTACTCTGGCTACAGCCATTACTGAAGGCATGCAGCAGAACATGAGCTCTCTTCTTCCCATTTCCCAACAAAACACTCGCAAAATGGGCAATTGTTTTAATTGTGGCAAGCCAGGTCACTTTAAGAGCCAATGCAGAGCCCCGGGCGGGGGAGCAAATATGTCAAGAAACCAGGTAGCTCACCCAAAGACACCATGCCCTCG
Organism: Laticauda colubrina; assembly: GCA_015471245.1. Classification (NCBI taxonomy): domain Eukaryota; kingdom Metazoa; phylum Chordata; class Lepidosauria; order Squamata; family Elapidae; genus Laticauda; species Laticauda colubrina. The sequence continues at coordinate 27,804,869 of BLBF01000039.1, forward strand.
ATGCCAAAAAGGCTATCATTGGGCTAATCAGTGCAGAGCCCAAAAGAATGAACAACAGAATAACCCTGCAATCATCAAAAAACCCTTTTTGACTCAGGGAAACTAGAAACGGGGCAGGCAGCCAGCCCCACAACAAAGGCTGCTGAAAATTGCAACTTTTCTTCCTTCGCTTATGATCTTGTTGCTAATGAAACTGTTACTTATCTTCCTGGTGTTGCTGACTTTCTTTTTGTACGTCTTGTTCAGCCTTTTCATATGCCCCCCAATATTCCAGTGCTAGTCTTTCCTGTAAGGGATTTAGCTGAACAAGGTATTCTTGCCTCTCCTTTTCTGCATGATCCCTCTGTATTGTCTGATGTCTGTCTGTCTGTACTAGCTAATACAGAAGTTACTATAAATGAGGGGGATGTTGTGGCAAAAATGATTGTGCTCTTAGACCAACAACAAGAGCAACTCTATGCAATTGAAAGACCAATTAGTCAACCAAAACCTACGGAAACATTCTTATTGAATGGTCGATCCTTTTTTGGTCTTTTAGATACTGGAGCGGATATTTCCGTCATCCGAACCGCTGAGTGGCCAAACACCTGGCCTGCAGATGTGGCACCAGCGGTGAGAGGAGTGGGGGGACTCCAGGAGACTCGCATTAGCAGAAACTGGGTAAAAGCCCATTCCCCTGAGTCTCAATGTGTTGCTTATATTAAACCAGCTGTAATTCCTCTGTATACTAACTTATGGGGAAGAGACCTTATGTCACAATTTAATGCACAACTTACCCTCTACTAACCATGCTTCGCTTGCATCTGACTCACAATAACCCTGTGTGGATTGATCAGTGGCCTCTCCCTTCTATAAAGCTTGAAGCCTTACATTCTATTGTTCAAGAACAATTAGATAGAGGTCATCTAGAACCTTCATTGAGTCCATATAATACCCCAGTTTTTGTTGTCAAAAAGAAAAATGGCGCTTGGCGCCTCCTTCAGGATTTAAGGGCTGTGAATTCGGTCCTCCTTCCAATGGGACCCCTGCAATGTGGTCTTCCAAATCCTAACATAATTCCTCAAGAGTATGACCTTATCATTATTGATTTAAAAGACTGTTTTTTCTCCATTCCATTACACCAGTCAGATAGAAAATTATTTGATTTAACAGTACCAACTTTAAATAATCAGAGACCTACCAAACGATATCAATGGAAAGTCTTACCACAAGGCATGTTAAACAGTCCAACTATGTGTCAATTTTTTGTGGATTTAGCCTTGCAACCATACAGGGACAAATATCCTCATTTTTAAATCTATCATTACATGGATGATATATTGGTATCTGCACCTGGCCCAAAGGGCACGGTATTAAAAACTCTGCTGTACCTGACCTCCATTCTAGGTAAAGCAGGACTCACAATAGCCCCAGAAAAGGTACAGTCCACACCACCCTTTTCCTATTTAGGTCACAAGTTACTTGCTTCAGCTGCTGTTCCTTCCCTTCCCCTCCCAACACTTCCCCCAAAACCTACACTTGTGATCTTACAACAGTTCCTAGGAACCTTAAATTGGGCACATCCTTATTTGGGTTTGACCACAGCTACATTAGCTCCTCTCTTTAATGCTCTTACACAAGGTAAAGCCCCTTCTGATGTTATCATTCTAAATAAAGAGCAGTTGCAGGCATTAAAAGACGTTTCTCATTCACTGGCTACTCGATGGGTGGATCGAGCTATAGAGAATTGCCCTTTATCAATTGCTTTACTAAATACTGTTCAGAGACCTACAGCTGTTATAATGCAATCTCATCAAACACAGGTTCTGATTTTAGAATGGCTTCATTTGTCTCACACCCCATGGACCACAATCACTAGTAAAGCCTCTGCATATTCCCAGTTGATCTTTAAAGGTCGACAAAGATGTAAACAACTCATGGGATGTGAGCCTGTTTCAATATTCACTCCTTGCTCACTGACCACGTGGGAAATGCTATGGTGTAATTCAGAAGAATATACAATACAATACGCTTTAGAAGAGTGGCCAGGGCAAACTTCTTGCCATTTACCAGCAGACCCACGTTTCACTTTTCTTAAAACTCTCCCTTTTGAATGGCAATCCCCTCTCTCAATATCTCCATTAGTAGATGCACCTACGCTTTATGCAGATGGGGGGAAAGTGTATGGTGCTTCTGCATGGAACCAGGAGGGAGAGTGGAAAACTAAAATTACCCCTCCGCAATCTTCTGCTCAACAGGCAGAACTTGCTGCATCTCTTATTGCATTTCAACAGTTTCAAAAAGCTCCTTTTAATTTAATAGTTGATTCCTTGTACGTTTCTCAGATTTTGAAAAATATATATCAAGCCTATTTATCTCCTAGCATATCTGTTCCTTTGTTAAAATTGATGATTCCTATACAACAATGTATCAACAGTCGTAGGCATCCATTCTTTGTAGCACATATCAGGAGCCACCAACCTCTTCCTGGTATTTTACAGGAGGGAAATAAGGTGGCAGACGCTGCAGCAGCAGCTGCATCAGGTAAATCAATTTGTAATCTGACAGCAGCACAAAGCCATGGCTATTTTCACCAAAATAAAAAAGCATTACAAAAACAATTTTCTCTAACTCAGGCAGAAGCTGCTGCCATTATTCAACAATGCCCCACATGTAGTAAGCAAGGACATTCCATTCCCATAGGAGTAAATCCTAGAGGATTGAAAGCTTGTGAAATTTGGCAAATGGATGTAACTCAGTATCCACCTTTTGCCCCTTGGAAATATTTGCACGTTTCCATCGATACATATTCAGGATTTATTCTGGCTACTCCTCAAAGGGGAGAAGCTGTAAAACATGTCATCAATCATTCAATTCGTACCTTTGCCTCGCTGGGACGTCCAAAAGAAATCAAAACAGACAATGGACCTGCCTATACGAGTTCTGCTTTCCAGGACTTCTGTAATAGATGGGATGTAACTCACAAGTTTGGGATTCCCTATAACAGCCAGGGGCAGGCTATTGTGGAACGAGCTCACTTATCTCTGAAATGTGCTCTTGATCACTGTTCGTTGCGGGAAAAACCTCCCAACCTCCCAGCATTGCAAAATTCTCTTAACATTTGTCTTTACACTTTAAATTTTCATAATCTGACTGGCATTCCTCCTACTTCTGCTGCCTCACGTCATTTTTCCTCCCCTTCACCCCCTCCTAACAGACCTCTGGTACATTATCGCAGATTGCCAGATCCCGCCTGGCAGGGTCCTGCTGAGCTTCTCACCTGGGGACGAGGCTACGCTGCGATTTTACTACCAGACAAAACCACTTGCTGGGTCCCTGGTCGGGCGGTAAGACCCTATCATGGGAATTCCTCTGCTACATCTGCATCTTAAACTCTTCCTGATATTCTTGCCTATATCCTCTTTGCAATTTCTACCTTATTCATATCCTACTTATACCTTTGTTCAACATGGTCATTGGACCACATTAGAATTTTGCTTTATTAATTATGATAGTGACTGTCCTATTGTCTGTTGGCATAATAATCTTCCCTTAAATCTATCTCCTTATATTCACACATACTTCAACAAAACCTATGCTTCCTGTCAAAAGATTATGCGTATTAAAGCCACTTCATTAACAGAAGGCTATTATACTTGTCCCATGAGGGTACATCATGAAAATGCTACCCATAGCTTTCACTCTGTCACTTCTGTTTTGTTTACAGAACACTCTATCACTCGCTCTTTTGTTCCTTCTTTACTCTTCCTATGGAAAAGAACCTTAAAATCTTTTCCTCTATTCAAGCTAGATATAGGGGGACCTAAATGTCCTTCTCTTGTACTATGGGTTCCTCCAACCCAATTAACATTCTTGATGAATGACCAAATTAATCTTCATTGTCATTATTGTAATTATTATCCTTTTTCTACTAATTGCATTCCCTTCTCATCTCGTAAATGTTCTACAACTAACTTGCCCATAGTCCTCTCTCCTACTTGTAATGCCTTTATATACCCAAACTCTGATCCTGTCAACAAACAACGCTTCAAAAGAACTGTCCATGACGATCTGCAGAAGCCTCACAGAACATATAATATTACTTGGACTATAAAAGACTTTCAAGGCATTCATTTAAGCTCTACAACCAATTCTTCTCGCATAGAAGACTTCTACCCACCACTTCAATTTGATTTGGCAGAAATGCTTGTAGGCTCCACCGCCTACAACTCACCTTCTCATCCAACTGAGCCTAGTCATAGAGTGGTAAATAAATATAGATTTTATGTATGCCCCGGACAGCCCGTTTCCAACACTCAGACCCCTGCCCAATGACTTCTCGACTGCAGGGGGTCATCGGATTACTTTTGCAAAGCCTGGTCATGTGTTTCAACTGGACATATTTATTGGGATCCGGGCACTAAGGGTGATCTCATTACTGTCACTCGCACCACATGGGACATTCCATGCAGTGATAAAAAATTGCCCAAATGCAACCCGGTAACCATAAGGTTCATGGACCAAGGCAAGAAAAGTACTCTATGGGACACTGGCTTGAAATGGGGTGCCTGCCTAAAAGGAGTCTGGCCGGAAAAGCATTATGGAAATATTTTTTACATTCAACGTCACATTGAACTCCCTCGCTCTAACCCGGTGGGACCACATGAAAAAGTTATTAAATCCCCATTCTTGCAACCCATAACACAGGGAGTTAACCCATTGATTCCAATGATAAAAGCTTCCTACGCCTTGCTGAACTCTTCAAAATCATCAATTGCCTCCACATGTTGGCTTTGTATTTCTGCCTCTCCACCTTTTTACGAAGCCATCGCTTCCCAAGAATCCATTGCTAATTCCACATCAGACGAACGTTGCCGTTGGAGGAACTCCACTATTACTGTTTCTTCCATCACTGGGGTTGGTTGTTGCTTGGGAAATATTCCATCCAATTACTCACAATATTGTCATAATGTTTCTAATGGCTATCATTGTAATGTATATCTTCCTAAGAACCGCCTTGGCCGCACCCACACCATCGGAGGATACTCTGCAGTCTACACCACTTCAGGAGGAAATTTAACATCACGCCTGAAAGGAATGTATTTTATCCCTGGCAATAACTCTGTCTGGGCTTGTTCCACCGGTCTCACAGCATGTGTCTATGGGGATGAACTTATTAAATCCAAATCATTTTGCATTCAAGTATGGCTTGTACCAAAAATTAATGTGTATAACTCTGATGATTTTATATCCCTACAGGCACCCATGGAATACCCCCTCAGAGCAAAGCGAGAAATTATTAGTACTCTCACTCTAGGTTTACTGCTTGCTCTGGGCACCACGGGCGCAGCCACGGGCATTGCAGGACTAGCTGTCTCTGACCAAAAAATTACAGCTCTGGGTTCAGTCATTGATGATGATTTATTACGAATTGAGAAATCAATTACAGCTTTGCAAAACTCCTTGACTTCCCTCTCAGAAGTGGTCTTGCAGAATCGTAGAGGTTTAGATCTGTTATTTTTAAAACAAGGGGGATTGTGTGCTGCGCTTAAAGAAGAATGTTGTTTTTATGCTGATAACAGGGGGATTGTGTTGGATTCTATGAAGGAATTAGAAACACACTTAAAAGACAGAGAAAACGAAAGGTTAAACATGTATAATTGGTATCAAGGCTTGTTTTCTATTTCACCATGGCTTACAACCCTTTTAACTGCATTGGCAGGACCATTAATAATCATTATATTGATATATATTATAGGACCTTGTTGTTTTAACAGAATATTGCAATTTTTGAAAAATCAATTATCCTCCATAACTGCTAATGTTAATGTGTTATTGTAAGCTCATGTTAAGTCCTTAACACCGGATGAAAAAATGTCATTGCTGAGTTACCGCTCCTTGGACAACCCTGACGCTGACGGATCGCACTCCTGCCTAGATGACTGGGACGGTGAACATTTTAGAAAAAAGGTTCCTGTCTTCTTGGACAAGGAAGAAGATTCGTCATAAAAAATAAAAACAGAGGAGATGTTGTAACTATGTATCATTTATGTGTTTGCAACTGTGTGTCAATTCAACTATGTATCATTCAGACATTGCAACATTGTATCATTCACGTGTAATCATTAAGCTTCTGTCTTCTCAGTGACCTTTTACAGGGCACGTACAGAGACAAGGAGTCAAACATTTGCAGAAATGGTTTATTCACTTGGGATTACATTGTCTGGCATGCAGCTTTGTGAAGAAGTAATATCCTGATCAAATATAAATCTTGCCATCCTGTCTGTCCTGATATCTTGCTTTTGTTTGAGCCATTGTTAAATCTGTATATTCCGTCTGACCTAGGCTTAACCTAGGTTCTGAATAAACAATCACCCCCTTTTGAATGAGCATAATAAAAGAGCGTGTACCCAGACATTCGAGGCGCACTCATCGCGAGGAACTTCGTCTCCTGTCGTTTCTCTCTCCTTCACTCCCTATCATGAGACGCCCATCTGATGCGGGATAGCAGATACCGCAATTTATCTGTTCTCCATCAGGTCATCCATACCTCCATGCATCCTATATCTAAGTTAAAATTCAACATAATGCTTTTATTATTTTCCTTCTTCTTTTGTTCCCCAACTCTTTGTCCCAAAAATGCTTTTTCAAGAGGCAACGTGACTTTCTGGTTTTTCTTTGAAGACGTTTTCCTTCCCTTGAGCAGAGGATTAGTCTAGAAGACCTCCAAAGTCCCCTCCAGCTGTATTATAATAATAATTAGAGAATATCCAGACTCTATTGGGATGTTCAGAAAACATTCCAGAATAGAACAGTGCCAAACTGCATCACCATTGCTTCCAACAAAACCAGTGAAACATTTCTAGGAAATGACCAGGAGTTGAATGTCACATTTGTTTGAGCTAATCAGAGAGACAGGATGGAGCAATAATACTTAGAAATTCCCCAAACATTTGGATAGTCATGTTCAATCTGACCAGGAGAAGTCAATAACAACAACAATAACAACAACAACAATAATACTTTTTCAGTAGCCTTGAAATAAAGCCTATACATCAAGGCAAACTCAAATACAGCTAGTTTGCCTGGAACCTGCACTGTATATGAGACATTAACACAACTGAGTGGGTTCAGAGGTATTTCACAAGAAAAGTACTTCACTCCTCCATTCACAATAGAATTCCCTATGCCTCCAGGTTCGAAGTTTTGGGCCTGGACAATCTGGAACTGGGCTGCCTGAGGTCTGATCTAAGCATAGTTCACAAAATTATCTGTTACATCTTACCTGTCAACACTTTCTTCAGCCTCAACCACAATAACATATGGGCAAAAAACTGATACAAACTGAAAGTAATCCACTCCAAACTCAATGGCAGAAAATATGACTTCAGCAACAGAGTGGTCAACGCCTGGAATGCCTTACCTGACTCCAGTGTTACAGCCTCAACCCCTCACGGCTTCAACCTCAAACTGTCCACCATGGACCTCACCCCATTCCTAAGAGGTCCTTAAAGGGGGCGTGCATAAGTGCACCAGCGTACCTACCGTCTCTGTCTTACTGTCCCCATTTATCTGTATTTACTCCCTTTGTTCTTGTTTATGTTCATACTTATGCTTGTTATCTTGTACATGTTTGTTAAATAAATAAATAAAATAAAAAAATATGGTCACACCAGTACTGCTAAACATGTCTTTTTTAGAGAAGATGAACAAGACCCATCAAATTGAGGTGAAACATAAAAGAAAATAAAAATAAAAACTAAAAAGACAAAGAAAACATTTCTAAGATGATTTGCCATAGATTGTTTTAGGTAACATTCAGGAATATTTACAGGAGAGTGGAAATATTTCAGAGTTTGAAAGGAATTATAGAACAGTAAGTAGGGGTAGAACCACAAGAGAAAAAGAAAAGCAAAGAAAATCAGCTCTTCTGATACATTCTATAGCAAAAGGTACAAGAATAATTTGTGAGGGGTAATTTGCATAAGTGTATTGATCAAACAAGTTGCTGACAGCAAAGGAATTAAGATTTGGCGGATGAATGTTTTTGTCATTGTTTTCCTAAAGGGGAAAAAAAATTCCTGGATTGGCATTAAAAAGTGCAAACAATTCCTCCATGCTTAAGAAAATGACATTTAGGCAGCTGTTTAATAGCAGTAAACAGATGCTTGAAGCTCCCAGATTTTAGATCCGGATACCTGAAAAGTAGCAGATTAATGGTTAAGGTTGCTAGAGGGGGCATCCATGGTTTGTTGACATTTAGCTGGCATATTTCAGCAAACAGAGAAATATGCAAGGCATATGAGGGTCATGCTGTTACAGCAATTTAAATTAGGCGTATATGAAAACTCTTCATTAGAATTCTAGGTTTGTCCCGTTTCCTCATCCTCTGAACAGACATATGCCCCTGAGATTGCCAACTCAGATCTAGGAACAGTTTCATGGCAAGAACAAATATTCTTGAGGATACACAAGAACGCAATTGAATTAAAAGATAAAAAAGGAGACCATCAGACAAGGAATAACATTAAGGGAGGATGTCAGAGTTCCAAGTAAGGAATAATATTAAAAGAGTAATAGATCCATTGCAAGCAACAACTCTGAGGCAGGTAAATTCCTTAAAGAATAGCTTTATTGGAAACTAGCTCGATACCCATGCTTCACTATGAAACTATGTGTTTGGGCTTATTTTGGGGGGAGGAAAATAAGGGGGGGAAATTCTGCCTTTGCCTATCAGCATCCATCGGTATTTATCTGGCTAGCATCCTGTCAGTGTTTGAGAGAGTTTGGAAACTGAAACAGTATTTGCTGTGTGAGCAAGAAGGAGACAGCAAGGAGCCTGGGTGTGGCTTAGCTCAACTGTTCTGTACTAAAGCTGTTTGGTGCTGTGAAACTGAAAACGAAACTCATCTCCTCTGCTTGTGTTTTGCATTTGAAAGAGATTTCTTTTCAGCTGGGGAGGGGGAGTAGAACTCCTTAGCATCAGAGCGTGTTAATAATAATATATGGAATACTAATGCTCTGATGGTCATTTTGAAAAATCCTTTCTTAGTGAGCACCTAGAAGCCAAAGGAACATACTGCCAAATTTCAAGTTTGTAGGCTTTGAGGTTCTGGAGATTTTGTGATGATGCATGATGTTGGGAGAACCAGCCAACACCACCTCTGATTGGAGATTTTACAATATCCTTCCCCTGCCACGTCCACCAAGCCACACACACAGAACCGGTAGTAAAAAATTTGAATCCCACAACTGGCATGAGTGGCATTTTGTGTGTGTGTGTGAGTGGGTGGGTGTATATAAAATTGGCACAGATCTGGTGAAAACCAACTCTGAAGGGCCTCTTGGTTTTCACCTAATTAAAACTAAAAGTTTTTCCCTCAACCCAACAATCAGTCACATGGCCCAATCACTGCAGCATCGACTGGTCTGGTATCATCAATCCTCCTTCTCTTGAACAGGTGTGAAAACGTCCTTGGTTCCCAGGAAAAAGACTTGAGAAAGTATTTTATTCTGACTACACAAGACCCTCATCCCCCACCCCTATCCCTTGCTCTTGTGTGGCAACACTGAAGTTTCAGAATGTCTTAACTCAGGTCAACTTAAGGGCTGACCGAGGATATGAATGAAGGATTTGACCTCACTTCTGTGACTTGGAGGATCCTGAGTAGGTTGAGAGTTGGAGTGCTTAAAGGTAAAATCAATATGCTCAAGCAGATAGCAACATGTTAAGCCCATGTCACACTGAACCAACGGATGCAAAGAGGATGTAAAATGGACAAAAAACCTTGCCATCCATTGGTTAACGCGATGTATCCGTTCTGTACTCACTGCCTCCATTTTTCATCCTCTCTATCCACCCAGCATCTGTTTATGGACGTTTCATCCGCTCCAAAAGTTTTTGGGCTGCCTAAAACTTTTGTGCGGAAAATGTATCCAGTTTGTCCGTTCTTCATCCGCTACGCATCCGCTACGCAACCGCTACGCATCCGCTACGCATCCGTTACACATCCACTATATCCGCTAGGCATCCGCTGCGCATCCACGGAACTCCATCCGCTCCAGCGGTAAACGGATGCAGGGAGGAAGCGGAACGGACGAAGAACAGATGCAGAACAGATGCAGAACAGAAGCAGAATGGAAACAAAGCATTTAAAATGGAAAAAACGTTCGCAGAGGGGACCTATCTCGGATATTAAGGATGTCTACAGGATGCCTAGAGGATGCCTAGCGGAAAACCTATACTGCCTATAAAAAGGGGGAGCAACTCGCCTGCATCGCACATTCAGAACAGCAGCCCAGCAGTGCAGACCTCTGCAGCCTTCATCTGGCTCTTCCTCTTCCACAGCATCCAGTCATGTCCACTGTGGATTGTAACAAAGTCCTTTCGGCAGCCACCATCCTTCTGCAACAGTGCGAAGCCATCTGCAGACTCTGTGAACACTATTGCGAGAAGAAAAGGAGCCACCCAAAAAGAGTCTGGGTCCAAAGATGGTTCGCCAGTAGAGCGGAGGACGGACTGTACAACAAGCTGATGGTGGAGCTCAGGAGCGAAGACACTTGGGTGTTCCAGAACTTCATGAGGATGCCTCCAGCCATGTTTGACGAACTTGTGCAGCGCCTGACACCAAGGTTGACCAAGGCAAACACCAGCTTCCGGCCCAGCCTGGAACCTGGGCTTAAGGTGGCACTCACTCTGCGCTACCTGGCCTCAGGGACCTCCTACAGGAGCATTCAGAATGGCTGGAGGGTGCCATCCAACACCATCAGCATTGTGGTCAGAGAAGTGGTGCAGGCCATCATTGAAGAATACAAGGAGGAGCTCCTCCAGTACCCCTCCACTGAAGAAGGATGGAAGAAAGTTGCAGAGCAGTGGTATCAGAGATGGAACTTCCCACACACTGTTGGAGCCATAGATGGCAAGCACATGGCCTGCAAATCTCCAGCCTAGTCAGGGTCCACTTATTTCAACTCCAAGGGCTTCTTCAGCATCATCCTCTTTGCCATGGTCGATGCTGACTACAAGTTCATGTACATCGATGCTTCAGGCAACGGCTCATCTTCGGATACCCAGGTATACAACGCCAGTCACCTCAAGGAGGGGCTGGAAAGCAACCTCATCATGGGCTTCCCAGATCTGGACCCCCTGCCCAACGACACACAAGATGTGCCCTACTTCATCGTGGGGGGTGACGACTTCTCCCTCACAACCTACCTCATGAAGCCCTACACCTCCAGACTCCACACCCGTGAAGAGAGGATCTTCAACAACAAGCTGTCCAGGGCAAGGCGGGTGGTGGAGAATACCTTTGGCATCCTGGCCAACAGGTTCCAGGTACTTCTCACCACCATGCAGCATCGCCCACAGACTGTGAGGAGCATCGTGGAAGCTTGCTGCATCCTGTACAATCTCATGCGCACCCGCTACCCAGTCTTGCAGAACAGGCTCGTGGACCTCCAACAAGCCAATGGGGTCATGGAGCCTGGGGAATGGAGGCAAGGGTGAAACCTGATCGACACTGAGGATGTGCAAGGCCCCAACAGAGCCTCAAATGAAGCAAAGAAGCAGCGCAACCTCCTGATACAATGGTGCAACTCCCCAGCTGGAGCAGTGGAATGGCAAGACAGGATGATAGATGCTTAATGGATGCTTCCTTCAGCCTGTCTCATCACACGTATGAGATTGTGCCATGTATGTTGGGTTGGCCTACAATGAACAGGGCGTTTAATAAAGAGTTGTGTTTATGTTGACATGTGTGGATAATTATTACATTATTATTGATAATAAAGGGCCGTATGTGTGGCACCTGGGAGGGTGGACCATACAGTCCCACTATGCTTGCACTGGAGGTTTATCTATCCCACTGCTATCTTAACCCATACCAAAGCTATCCTTACCCATCCCACAAGCATGCAAAGGCTTAAACCATTTCTAACAGTTTCCAGCAAGACTTTATTAAAAAAAAGAAACGAAGCAAGTGTATGAATCAAAAATACACTTTATTAACAAGAAGCTATAAAACAAAAATGAGTCTCTGGCACTCCTCTTGGTCACTCAGTCTCAGGGGTGAAGGGTCCAGGTGCTGTGGAGGTGGCTGGTGCTGGAGTGCTTTTCATCAGCTCCTCCAGAAGCAGAAGCAGCAGAAGCGCCAACCCCAGAAGAGCGAGCCGTGCTGCAGAAGCGCCAGCAGAACCAGAGTGAGGGCCAGGGGGCGGAATGGTAGCCCTGTCCCTCTTGCCAGGGCTGGCAGCAGATGGCTGAGGCTTGCTGTGCTTCAGCATGGTTGTGGGGTTGCTGGCTGGCAGGGAGGCTGGCAGGAACCAAGGCTGGCAGAAAGGCTGGCAGGGAGGCTGGCAGGAAGGCTGGCAGGGAGACTGGCACCAAGGCTTGCAGGCAGGCTGGCAGGCAGGCAGGCACCAAGGCTTGCAGGCAGACATGAACCAAAGCAGGCAGGAAGGCTGGCAGGGAGGCTGGCACCAATGCTGGCAGGAAGGCTGGCAGGCAGACATGAACCAAGGCTGGCAGGAAGGCTGGCAGGCAGACATGAACCAAGGCTGGCAGGAAGGCAGGCAGCAAGGCTGGCAGGCAGATCGGTTGGCAGCAAGGATTGCAGGCAGGCTGGCAGCAAGGCTGGCAGGGAGGCTGGCAGGGAGGCTGGCAGCAAGGCTGGCAGGCAGACATGCAGGCAGGGCAGGCAAGGCAGTCGATGTGTCCGGCAGCAGGTCTTTCCTCTGAATGGCGACCTGCTTCCGAGCTGCTTCCGTTTTTCCATGGGGCTGATGCAATGCATCCTCCCCGCATGCACAGTGAACGCCAGGCATCCATTAGGCTTCCGCTGTGTATCCGCTAGGCGTCCGCTCTGCATCCGCTTCATCCGTTCGGCAACCGCTCTGCTTCCGCTCTTTCCGTTCCGCGTATGCTTCGCTGAGGCCCCCCGGAAGCCCTGCGGGTGTGCCACCCACTTCCATCCATCCGCTCCCATCCGCTTCCATCAGCTGGGCTTCCGTTCCACATCCGCTCTGCATCCGCCCTGCGTCCTCCCCGCATCCGTGTTATCCGCTCCGGTTATGCAAAATTTTGCCCCTTTTGAGAGCGGATAACAATGGATGGAACATTTTGCTCGTCCGCTGTGTCCTTTTTGCATCCATTGGCCAGTGTGACATGGGCTTTATGTGAATGTGGAGAGACCAAGAAAACAGCCTATCTGGTAATGTTGGCTACTATCACAAACACATACAATAATGACTTATTTTGGGTCAATGACAAGGCCAAGAAAGTGTCTTCATTCATTTAAAGTTTGATCTAGACAACGAAGAGTAGGGAGAGCGGAGGAAAAAGACATTTAGATTCATTTAAAGATAACCTTTCTATGCATTTTTTAGAATGAAGAAGAGAAAGAGGGAAGGAGAGAGGGAGGGGGAGGAGGAGGAGTAGAAACAGGAGAAAGAGGAGAAGAAGCCCTTCAGATATATTCAGATAACTTTTCCATACATTTTTAAAATGAAGAAGAGGAAGAAGGAGGAGTAGGAGGGAGGAAGAGAAGGAGAAGAAGAAGAAGAAGGCATTTAGATGAGATCAAATAGGAAAAAAATTCTCATTCAGGTATATACTTTTTTTTTTAACAATAGGTTTGATTTAAAAAACTCTGCAAACATTTAAAAGCCATTAGGCTTACATTTACTTCACAATGCCCAAAGCAAGTTTTCCTTCCAAAATATAATGAATTAGGGTTCTGATAATTATTCACTTTCTTTACTGTTGCTTTCAATCCATACAGTTACCAAGACTAGGGTTAGAGTTAAGTTAATCACTCTAGGACTTATGCGATTTTAAAAGTTCTTTTTTCTCCCATATTCGAGAGAGTGAGTTGAAAAACTCCAAAAAGAAAAAAGAAAGAAAAATAAAAGAAAGTTGTTAGAAAAAGGAACAAAACTATTTTCTTATATTCAAGGCTCGGATTTTATAAAATCCATAAAAATTAAAACACTGTTAGATGTTATTTCATGAGGCTCAGAATAAAGTATGCTTCCAAAATACAATTAATCTGTTCATCCTTTACTTTATTTACTTGTAGATAAATGAAGGAATAAAAATAAATAAAAGAAAGTAGCACGAATATTGAATGAATACTGTTCATTATTCACTTTATTTACTGTGAATCCATATAGAATTAGGATCAGAGTTAGTTGTTCATTGTGGGTTGACTAACAACTATTTTCTTTGTGGGATTAGGATAAACATGATATCTCTGGTAGGTGAAATAACCTTGTGAAGCCAAACAAAATTGAACTCTATTGGATATACCGTATTTTTCAGAGTATAAGATGCACCTAGTTTTTGGTGAGGAAAACAAGAAAAATAAATTGCCTCTGCCTCCCAGCAACTTGCCTCATTGCAGCAAACAACAAACAGCCTGGTCATCTTCCGCACAAACAGATTAGCATAGCATGAGCAGCTGATTGTCGGTTGGATTGGTGTCCCGATGATCAGGTGTTTCAAGCTGCAGAAATTGAGAATAGGCCATAGCCTATTGCCGCCTCTGCACACCCCATGTTTGGCCTCTGCATCCCATTTTCAACCTCCAAGCACCCCATTTTCCACCCATTCTGGGTAGCAGAGATCGAAATAGGTGGAAAACGGTGCACGCGAAGGCTGAAAATGGGGTGCACAAAGGCCAAAAATGGGATGTAGAAGCCAAAAATGGGGTGCACCGGGGTGGTAATATTGATCCCTGCAACCTGAAACAGCTGATCATCAGGAGGCCTATCCAACCGACATTCAGCTGCTTGAGCTAATCAGGTTGTGCCGAAGCTGATCAGGCTGTTTGCTTCAAGGAGTCAAACTGCTGGTAGGCAGAGGCCAAAGGATGGAGGCAGGTGGGTGGGCGGGGCTTCTGTCACATTCACTGTATAGGATACACAGACATTTCCCCCCCATACACACACATTTTGGAGTTGGAAAAAGTGCATCTTAAACTCCCAAAAATATGGTGTTCAAAATATGTCATATTTAGAGTAGAGGTGGCAGGATCATTTGTAGGCAACATAATAGCTCTTGCATAGGCTATTGATACTACATCCATTCAGTTCTGCTTTTGATAGGAATGGCAAACTTGTAGGATCACATTGTGGAATGGAGAATTGGTTTCCAAATCCACACCTTCTTCCTTGTGTTAGGTTTTGTTCTGAGCAGAGATACGAGGTTTTCAAATCTGGGTCTGTTACAATGGTCATGGTATGCTATATATTTTCCAGGTTCTTCTGCAATTTTCCTTACAGGCTCAGCCTCCCTGCAGCCCTAGGAGCCAAAATGGTGCACGTAGGGACTCCTGGAAGGGCGGGAGTGAGTGGGCGGGATCAGTCAGATGGTATTTGCTGGTTCTCCAAACGACACAAATTTCCACTACCAGTTCTCCAGAACTGGTCAGAATCTGCTGAATACCCACCTCTGGACTGACCCAATGGAGATGTCATCTCTGGAAAAGGGTTGAATGATGGTCTTGCAAATCAGTGATTTCCTAGAGGGTGAACTTATCATGATCTATATTATGAATCTTCACCTCATTTGGTGATGTTTCATCATTTGTAAAATCTAATTTCATATACTGGGCTGGAGAAGCTGGAGATGCTGAACACCTCATCAATCCAACCAAATATTCCAAATCATTAAAATTAAATCACTTAAACCAAATGTAGTAGACTATGAACTCCCACAATATCATTACTGACAAAACAAATAAGCCTGACAACAACACTTTTTTTTTGATACTTGTGACCATATGGCTGTTGGACACATAGTTTTACTGCCACCTGTCAAGGTGACAAAGAATGGAGAAGCAGATGGTCTTGGCCAAGACACCATAGTCCCAACTGCACATGCCAAGTTTTATGCTTTCAAGCTGAAAGTCATTTGTTTGTCTTTTGGAAAGGTCCAACTTTGCCTTTACTGTTCCTTTCATATGCAATTCATGAACCTTTGTTGTAGATAAATGGCAGCTTCAAAACTCAGCTTATCTAGATGCTGGCTTATATAATATGACCTCACAAAACAAAGAGCCCAAGAGTAACTATTGGGCAAACTGAAGAAAGACAACAATGGTCAAATGCTCTTTGATTAATTGATATAAGATTCTCTTCTGAAATAGCAACTAAAAATACAAAGGACTTTCCATTATAATTGCCTTCCACCCCCTCTTCTTTCTTTAAGGCAAACTAATTGATGGCAGGTTGGTTTAAACAAGCTTTCTTCTATAGTCACATTTTTTCGGGGGAGGGAGAAAGTATAAAGATTTTGTACATATGAAATAAGAGATTTGTTGCCACAGCACAAACATAACATAGGAAACAGATCATCTATAATCTTCCAACAAAGTGTACATCCATGCAACTTCATCAAATAGCACCCAACCACTCAACCCAATATTTCTAATATTTATTTCAATTTTGCTCTTATTATTTTTACAAATAATAAAAGGCAGCAAACATATCCAACACCAGAGGTTCAGTAGGTTCTGACCAGTTCTGGAAAACTGGTAGCAGAAATTTTGAGCAGTTCGGAGAACTGGCAAATGCCACCTCTGACTGGAGATTTTACAGTATCCTTCACCTGCCACGCCCACCAAGCCAAGCCTACAGAACCAGGAGTAAAAAAATTTGAATCCCACCACTGTCTAACACACCTCCCTCCTTCTGTTTTGTTCCCAACAACACCCTTGTGAGGTGAGTGGGGCTGAGAGAGAGAATGGCTGACTTATCTATGTTTACAGAAGCAAAAGATAAGCATAGATAAAAAATTTAATCCTGTTGTGGTTATTATCCTTTCTTATTTCACCTGCCATTTTCTCTTGTGGCAGAGTGCGGATGTTATTCTCTCTGAAACCTACAAATAAAGCAAGCCTTGTTTTTATTATTATTCTAGAGGAGATCATTAAAGTGTGGGAAGAAATATCCATGTGGTTCTGTTTCAAGCTGGGAGGAAGGCACTGGAAATAAAAATGGAGACTGGTGACTGATTGGAAAGAGGGTCTATTTATTGAGGAATGGAACCTCCAGGTTTGTAGTTTTGGTGCAGCTGACAAAATAGAGTTAAGAGTGGGTGGTTTTTATAACTTCCTTGGGCTTTTTATTTGAGCTTCCTGTTCCTGTGTAAGTACATGTATTGTATTGCCTATTGTCAAATTCTTATGGGGTCATGTAGGGGTTATGTAGGGGTCATAGCTGGTTCTATAGGCAAAAGACAAAATGCAAGTCCTAAGTGTTTGTCTGAGGTAAGTTTGGTTGAAGTTTGCAGTGCTCTTGGAATGGTGCAACGAAGGGGCTTGTGTTCTGAAAGGGTATTGGGCAATTCCTATTGTGGTTTAATAGCTTTCATCCTGTGTTGGATCTTGAGTGAGGGCGAATCCTACCATTCTACCTTTGTTCAGACTTTGCTGCAGGGAGTTTCAAAATATCCTGTCTTGAATGGATTACCACATCTGCATTTCTAAAAGCTGCATCCTCAGTTTCTGCTTGGGGGCAGGGAGATTGAGGCTGCTTCCTGCCTCTGAAAAAACCATGTTTCTCCATTTCTACCTTTGGGGAATTATAACTTTCTTCCTTTTTTAAATATTTCCCAAAATATTTCATTCTTCCATGAGGGGTTGGCACTGACTTTGTACAATTGCATCTTGAAAGCACCACAATAAAGAGGAAAAGATGAAATAGCTAAGAAAAATGGGTCAAGGGGGATTCTGTATTCTGGTTGAAACTCATGCAGTCGGGAATCAGATTGTCTAAGCAGGCCTTTGTCATTTTTCAAAAATAAAGGACAATCTACAAATTTTATGGAAACATCAGCACTGAAAATTCTGGCCTTTCTTTTTACTGCATCCATCACTCATTAGCACCCATGAGTGTTCAAAGGCATTTGAAAACTTGCCAGTTCCACTAAAAATGCTGCTTTAGGTAAAATCTATTGACAAACTACCAGTTCATATCAACCCTTCCCAACCTCCAGAAAGCAAATCCTATCTGGTTTCACTCAAAATTTCTGGACAACATTCCAAATACACTGTAAATTCTACATCACCATGCCAACTCTCAAAGCAAGAGCAAAGTATTATTATTTCAAAGAGGGAAGGGAAGCACCTTTGAATTACAGCATTTATTGTGTGCTTCCCTCACTCCAATTGTGTTTTTAAAGACTTAGCCCAAAGCACATCAATAAATATGATGAGATTCCTTGAGAATTCCCCTTTAATTTTCATTCAGATGTGTGAAACATCACTCTTCCCATTTACCTGTAGCTTGAAACTTATTCCTTCAAAATACAGAGAAATCACTGTGGGCCAATGTTCATTCCAACAATATCTTTCCGAGAGAGATGAAATAGGATTCTGAGTACCAATAGAATATTTGTAGCTCAGGGTTGAAATGAGCTGTCCTTGATGCTCTCTGAGCTTGCTTGTTTCCTTGCAAACATTTCATTACCCTAACTAGGAAACATTATCAGTGCTAGTAAAGCCCATCACACTGAACCAACGGATGCAGAGGATGTAAAATGGACAAAAAAGCTTGCCATCCGTTGGAAAACGCGATGCATCCGTTGTGTACTCACTGAGTACATCTTTCATACGCTCTATCCGTAAAACATCCGTCTACTGCTATTTCATCTCCTCAAAAAGTTTTGAGCAGCACAAAACTTTTTGAGCGGATGAACTTTCCGCCGCATACGATCTACATCCGCGACACATATGGGCAACAAACGTTCTACATCCGTTGTCATCCGTTACACGTCCGATGTATCCTCTCGGCATCCTCTGGACATCTGCACAATTCACATCCAATTCAGCGGAAAGCGGAAAGAGGGAGGAAGTGAAAGGTACGCGGAACTTCCACACAGCGTCAGTAGCACATACATAGAAAGGATCAAAGTGGATGCATCTCGTATAGAAAGCATTAAAACAGACAAAAGGTTCATATATGGGACGTATCTCGGATATTTAGGATGTCTGGAGGATGCCTAGAGTATGTGGAAGGACACCTAGTGGAAAACCAACATTTCCTATAAAAAGGGGGAGGAAATCACCTGGATCTCACTTTCAGTCCAGCAGCCCTGGTGTGCAAACCTCTTCAGCCTTGCTCTTGCTCTTCCACATCATCCATTGATCTCCACGATGGATCATCGCACACTCCTTTTGGTAGCCACCATCATTCAACACCAGAAGCAAGCCCTCTTCAGATTGTTTCACCTTTTATACGCAAAGAGAAGAAGGAAACGTCCAAGAACTGTCTGGGTCCGATGATGGATTGGGAGAAGAGCGGAGTTTGGACTCTATGACAAGCTGATGGTGGAGCTGAGGAATGAAGACACTCATGCATTCCAGCACTTCATGAGGATGCCTCCAGCCATATTTGACGAAGTTGTGGAGCATCTGAGACCCAGGTTGACCAAGGCAAACACCAACTTCTGTCCCAGCCTGGACCCTGGACTGAAGGTGGCACTGACTCTGTGCCACCTGGCCTCTGGGACCACATAGAGAAACATGCAGTATGTCTGGAGGGTGCCACACAACACCATCAGCATTGTGGTCAGAGAAGTGGGGCAGGCCATCATCAAAGAATACCTGCAGGAGCTCCTCCAGTGCCCCTCTACTGAAGAGGGATGGAAGAAAGTTGCAGAGCAGTGGTATCAGAGGTGGAACTTTCCCCACACCGTTGGAGCCATAGATGGGAAGCACGTGGCCTGCAAAGCTCCAGCCAACTCAGGGTCCAATTATTTCAACTGCAAGGGCTTCTTCAGCATCATCCTCTTTGCCATGGTTGATGCTGACTACAAGTTCATGTACATCGATGCTTCAGGCAACGGGTCAGCTTCAAATGCCCAGATATACAATGCCAGTGACCTCAAGGGTGGGCTGGAATGCAACCTCATCATGGGTTTCCCAGATCCAGACCCCCCTACCCAACAACACACAAGATGTGCCCTACTTCATCGTGGGTGATGTAGGGTGATCTGAGGGTGATCTCCCTCAGAACCTACCTCATGAAGCCCTACAGTTCCAGATACCTCACCCGTGAAGAGAGGATCTTCAACTACAGGCTGTCCAGGACAAGACAGGGGGTGGAGAACACCTTTGGCATCCTGGCCAACAGGTTCCAGGTACTTCTCACCACCATGCAGCATCGCCCACAGACCGTGAGGAGCATCATGGAAGCTTGCTGCATCCTGCACAATCTCATGCGCACCCACTACCCAGTGTTGCAGAACAGGCTTGAGGACCACCAACAAGGGAATGGGGACATGGAGCCTGGTGAATGGAGGCAAAGACTAAACCTGATAGACACTGTGGATGTGCAAGGCCCCAACAGAGCTTCACATGGAAGAAAGAAGCAGCGCAACCTCCTGAAACATTGGTGCAACTCCCCAGCTGGAGCAGTGGAGTGGCAAGACAGGATGGTAGATGCTTAATGGATGCTTCCTTCAGCCTGTCTCATCACACTGATGAGATTGTGACATGTATGTTGAGTGGCCTTACAATTAATAGGGCATTAATAAAGAGTTTTGTTTAGGTTGAAATGTGTGGATCAATGATTAAATTGTTATTGATTATAAAGGGCCATATTTGTGGCATCTGGGAGGGTGGATCATACAGTCCCACCATGCTTGCACTGGTGGTTTATCTATCTCAGAGCTATCATTACCCATCCCACAGCTATCATTACCCATCCCACAGCTATCCAGCCCACAGCAATCCTTACCCATCCCACAAGCATGCAAAGGCTTAACCCTTTTTTCAAAGTTTTCCCCAACACTTTATTAAGTTAAAAAAAAGTGTGTGAACCAAAGATAACCTTTATTAATAACAAACTGTATGACTTTATTAAGAAGCAAAATGACCCAAGTAAAGTGTCTTTAAGCAAAGATAAGGTGAGCAGGTAACAACTCAGTCTCTGGCACTCTTTTCAGTCACTCTGAGGTGTGCCCATGGTCTCAGATGTAAAGGGGCCAGGGACTGTGAAGGTGGCTGTTGCTGGAGTTCTGGTCTGAGGTGCCATTGGAGTGTCTGGCCCTGAGAGTACAACAGGAGATGGTGTGTGCAGGAAGTTCTCAGAGAGCTGACTCAGTCCCGTGAGGTTGAGAGGCACTTCCTCAAGGACCTGGGATGTGAGGCCCAAGACTGATGACAGATGTTCTGAGGAAGGGCTTGGCTGTGGGGTGGAGGAAGGAGGAGTGTAGTGGGGCTGTCTGGTCTGCAGCTGGGTCAGCTGAGGCGTCTGTGGCATCTGTGGCATCCAAGGAACCTGGGTCTGGACTGGGAAGGGCTGCCTCTGCTGTGGGAAGTCCTGGTAGTGGTAGGCTTGGTAGGCGAGGGGCTGCTGAAATCCGTGGAAGGGCTGTGAAATTGCCTGGGGTGGAGGAGCAGACCTGGAGTTGGTAGCAGCAGGTTCAGCTGGGCCTGGAGGGTGGTGCAGAAGAGCTGTGATCCTCTCCTTCATCGCCTGGTACTGGGCCTCGGGCATGTCCATGAGGGCCTGGCCCACGTACGTGATGAAGGGCTTGCGGTTGGAGGATGGTATGTCAAAGTGGACTAGATGGGAGAGGAGATTTGTGCTGGCTTTGATTGTGTCCCTGATCTCCAAGAGAACAGTGTGGCTCTGTCCCTCCGGTCTGCCTCTCTGCCTGCTTTCTGTCAAGGTGGAGCTGGGGGTGGTTGTGGGTTGGTCTCTGGTGGCTGGATCTTCTTGCTCCATCTGAGACAGGGGATCCTCCACGTCCTCTGGCACGGGGAGTGCAGCTGTGGGGGGGGTCTCTGTTGTGGGGCCCTCCAAAGACAGCTGCCTTGACACTGCAGCTGTCTCCTGGCTGGAAGAGGAGTGGCTCTCTGTGGGCTGTCTGCGGGAGAGGGTTGACAGAGGGGCTGCTCCTCGGTGGTGGATCTCACCCTCCAGAAAGCTGCACCTGGCCATGACATAGGTCTCCCAATCAGTGAGCTTGACAGTGGCCTACCCAGATCTCTTCCGGTGCAGCTTGCCATACCAGGTGTGCATATGCTTCCACCACCCGAGGAGTACATCTGAAGTGTACCCCAGGCTCTCCGCCTTCTGTCTCCACGCTGCTTGCTTCTGCTTGGTGTCGTGATAGAGCCTGTGGCCCTTCCTCCACAGGTACTCATTCTCCCTCAACCATTCCAGCACCTCCTCCTCATGGTCCTCAGAAATGGAGTACTGTTTCCTCTCCCCCTTCTCCTTGCCTTGCTTCTTCCTCCCTCTGGTAGGGGCTTCAGGGCCTTCAGCAGCAGGGCCTTGATGGCCTTGGGGCTGGTCCACCACAGCAGCAGCAGCAGGAGAAGCACCAGCAGCACCAGCAGCACCAGCAGCACCAGCAATACCACCAGCAGCAGCAGCAGGAGAAGCACCAGCAGCAGCAACACCAGGAGCTTCAGATTCAGCACCAGGGTGTGGGATAGTGGTTCTGTCCTTCTTGCCAGGGCTGGCAGGAGTAGGCACAGGCTTCCTCTTCTTCCCCATGGTGTTCTCTCAAGATGTCTCTGGCAGCAGGTCTTTCCTCTGAATGGTGACCTTCTTGCGAGCTGCCTCCTTTTATATCTGTGGAGCTTCTGCAATTCATCCTCCCCGCATGTGCAGTGAATGCTTTGCATCCGCTAGGCATCCGCTATGCATCCTATAGGCGTCCGTGATGCATCCACGTCATCCGCTACACATCTGCTCCTTCCGCTATACGTCCGCTTCGCTGTTCTCCCCCGGAAGCCCTGTGTATGTGTCATCCACTTCCATCCGCTTTCATCCGCTAGGCTTCCTTCGAACGTCCGCTTTATATCCCTGCTACATCCTCCCCATGTCCATTCCTTTCTGTTGTTGTCTGCTCTGTTTATGCAAATTTGGGGCACTTTTGAGAGCGGATAACAACGGATGGAAAATTTGCTCATCCTCTGTGTCCTTTTTACATACATTTTGCATCCGTTGGCCGGTGTGACCTAGCCTTAAGGAGTTATGTTTGCTGTCAGTTTATATTCTGGTCTCTTGCCTGTCTGTTTACTGATGGTTCTTTAGCAGTTTCTTAGAACCCAGAAACTTGAAGGTCTCTACTGTTGATACCGTGTTGCCCAATATTGTAAGAGATGGTATGAGAGCTTCTTCAAAAATCTATGATCCCTACAATTCTAAGAGTGTTCAGCTCTTATATGCAGAATTATCATCGTCCTAAATGAGACTAATGACTGTTATATCATCTGCAAGCTTCAGTATTTTCTACAGACCTAATACTGTAGACCATGTCTAATTTTGAGTGCCAAACTCTTTGGCAGAATGTACTATTTTAATATCATCACATTTCTTGACAGATAGCTTGACAAGGAGAATCATGTCTAGTTTAATGGGGGGGGGGGAAAGGATTAAGGGTGATATGATAGCAGTGTTTCAAATTTAAGAAAAAAAGGGGCCAACCTATTCTCCAGGGCAGGACAAGAAACAATAGATGAAAGCTAATCAAGAAGAGAACCAACTTAGAAATAAGGAGATATTTCCTGATGTTTGAACAGTTAATCAGTAGAATGACGTGTTCTCTCAGCTTGCTTGTTTTCTTATCCAAGTTACCTAACTAGTTTCGTTACCCAACTAGATAATATCATCAGTGCTAGTAAGGATTGCAGTTTAATGTCAGTTTATATTTTAGCCACTTCCCTGTCAGTGTCAGTGGGGATGATGGTCTTGGAGATTCTTTGGTTGGGCTGTTTATTAATAGCTCTTTGGCAGTTTCTTGATTGGGATACTGCTTACTTGATTGTTGGTCTGAAGTTGACCCTGGAGTTAATCTATGCTGATCTGAGAGCTGATTACTAGGTGAGAAGTGTTGCAGTCTTTTTTTTTTTCCCTTTTGGGCTGGTTGATTGTCTCTTTTGCATAGTCTATAGATGTTGTTGATGTCTATGTGTCTATTGATGGCTGATTTGTCAGGGTGCCAGGCTTCTGGAAATTCCCCAGCATTTTTGGATTTGGCCTGGTTTAGGAATGTCACATTTTCCCCTATTGAACCTATGGTTAAATCTATCTCTATGTTGTAACATTAAAGAATTTTCATCATGCCTTTTGAATGCCAGTTGGTATTCATGGATGCTTTTTCTGCCACTCTGCAATTTCTTGCATCTCATTCATGGAAAAATTCAACCTAAGCTGACTGAATATAAAGAGAAGAAGAAAAAAATGAAAGAAAGGAAAGTGTTTCACTTCCACACAACACAAACACCACCCCGAACCAGGGGTGGGCTGCTGGGGGATTGCAGGGGTTTGTGAAATCCTCTAGCTTGCCTACCCCATCCCACTCCTCCCAGGAGTCCCCACAGGGCCCATTTTGGATGCAGGCAAGTGCAGAGCACACGTGGAGGCTCAGGGAGGGTGAAAATGGGCCTCCCAGAAGTTCAAGGAGGCCAGAAATGGGTCTGTTTCTAGCTTCTAAAGAGCCTCTGGAGCACAGGAAGGCTGTTTTTGCCCTCCCAGAGACTCAAGGAAAGCCTCCGAAGCCTAGGGAGGATGAAAACAGCCCTCCCACCATGGTGCAGGAGGCTGATCAGGTCATGCCCATCATGGCCATGTCCACTCAGCAACCGAGCAGAGAATCCATTGCTAAAATTTTTGAAGCCCACCTCTGGCCCGAACACAGTGTGTTCCAACCATATCACACTATAAAATGGTTTTATTTTTTTTTAAAGTTGGAGAGGGAGTCACACATGGAGCTCTCAGAGTTCTTCTGATCAATTTAAAGCACTCTGTTTGCATGCTCCAAGATAACCAACATAGAAAAGTACTGCTTGCACTCAAGAATATAATGAAATAAAGCTCCAGAAGAAAAATCTTAGAAGCAATGAATCTAATTGCTTCCCCCTCCTCTCTCTCTCCCAAAAGTACAGCAATCCTGGACTATTCAAATAAGAAAAGTCAGCCGTAGCTGGCTGTTGTGGTTCACCGGCAGCCTGTGCAGGCATCAATGGAATCGGACAGTGAGGAAGAAAGGGGACCAGTCTGGGAGTCTGGAGAAGACTTGGATGAGGGTCCTGTGCAGAGATGGGACCAGGACCATCTTGGAATGGGGTGCTGCCTCTGGAGCCTTTGGAGTCTGGCAGCAGTGAGGCAGAGGACCCAAGGGAGCCTGTTCCCAGTGTGCATGTGCACAGAGCTGCTCGAAGGTGAGAGCAGCTGAAACAAAAGGGGAGACTCAGGAGTAAGGCTGGGAGGTGATTGTCCCTCCCATAAGGTAAAAAGGTCAGGCCAAGATGATGATATCTTTGCAGGAAACAAAGTTGTTTGTTCGGTTCAGATTCATTCTTGAAGTTCTTTGTACTTCGGTTGTTTTTTTTACTAGTTATTTGATGCTTCTGTTATTGGCAGCACTTTATGGGAAAGAAAGGAGGGTGCTTGTCTCAAGGGACTGTTTGAGATTCATTACCAGCTGGGAATGAAAATAATTCCCAGCTTGCAATAAAACAAGACTTGTTTTTAAAATAACTGTATGCGTAATTACAGTTTCAGAAGCCTTGGTCAGAACACTGGCTTTTGTTTTTACAGAAACAAGACTGGCTAAATGTCACTTGTAGATGAGAGTCTGAGTTGCAAATAATTTTAGGTAGGATTTTAGGTAGGGCCAACAGATTGGAATTTGTTCCTAAGTGGAGGAAGACAAGTTAATACTTTGTATTGGACCAAAGTTGGATCTGGGTGATCAGAAGCAATCTTTAGGGCTTCATAGGTCATGCTGTTCTTCTTAATTAATGCTGGTTTAAGGATTAATATTGCCAATCCAGCCACATGTGAGGAATTTTTTTCTCCCCTTTTGCTCACTTCATCCTTTTATGGGAATCAGTCTTCTCCATCGAAGAAGTTATTTTGCAACTATTTTGAATCCTTTGAATGCAAAGTTTTGTTTCGATTTAGCGTGTTGCAAAGATGTGCGACAAAAGATGAAAAGGAAGCAGGCACAATTCTGATTCCAAACCAAAATTGGTTTAGTTTTCACTTCCAGGTAGTCCTAGACTTACAACAGATCTTTTAGTGACCATTCAAAGTTACAAAGCACCGACAAAGTCATGGTGAGATTCAAATTGTTTTACTACTGGTTTTGTGGGCTTGGTGGGCGTAGTAGTTTTACTACTGGTTTTGTATGGCTTGGTGGGCATAGTGTGTTTTGGTGGGAGTGGTTAGGTGCAGGGGTAGGATGCTACCGGTTCTGCCCAGTTCTATAGAGCCAGTAGCTCTGAAGAGCATCAGACAGCGAACCAGTTCTTTGTTTACTGCTGTTTGGTCCACGCACCTGCCTGGGCACTTACCTGTCCTTTATTTCCTGCTTTTTCAACCTCAGCTGCTTTGCATGGCACAGTTGAGGTTAAAAAAGCAGGAAAAAAGTGGCTTTTCAAATGCTGCACACCTGCATGCAGCGCTTTTCAGCTGTCCAGGTGGCACAGCTTAAGGTTTTTTTACACACAAAAAACATAGTCACTGAACCAGTAGTAACACCATTTGAATCCCACCCCTGTTTAGGTGGCAGGGGAAGAATGCTGCAAAATCCCCATTCCCTCCCCTTCCTACTAGCCTGCTTTCCAGCTCTGTTCTCCTGTGCAGGGCAACAAAAGAAGACCCAGCCAATCAGCTGGGTCAGAGGTGGTATTTGCTGGTTCTTCAAACTACTCAAAATTCCCACTACCACTTCTCCAGAACTGGTCAGAACCTGCTGAAGACCACCTCTGGACAAAGTGACTTATGACTGTTTTTCACACTGATGAGTGTTGCAGAATCTTTACCTATTATTATTATTACCTATGATCAAAATGCAGACACTTGGCAACTGACCTGTAATTGTGACAGTTGCAATAACCTCCTTTTGCAACCTTCTGATAAGCAAAGTCAACAGGGGAGACATTTAACAACCACGTTGCTAACTTAACAACTAAAGAGATTCATTTAACAACAGGAGAAAGAACTATCGGGCAAAACTCAATTAAACAACTGTCTTACTTAGCAGCGGAAATTTGGGTCTCCTTCATTGTTGTAAGTTGGGGTCTACCTGTATTTCAACAATGGTTTCAGTCAGCTAGAAATCTGTTTTTCTATTACTGATACCAGTTTCTACTTTCTTAATTTTGCTTCCATGGTTATAAAATATTTTTCAGGGATGAAAAACTGGCTGAGTGACTCTGAGCCAGCCACTTTCTCTCTCAGCTCAACACTCCTCACAGAGTTGCTGTTGTTGGGAAAACAGAAAGAGGGAAAAATACGTTGCATGTTCAACTCTAGAGTGTAGTTGTAAAGTGATAAGGGCAGATTTAAAAACAATCTAAAAAATAACAAATAAGAGGTAATGAAAAATTAGTCAATTTCTAATCAATATCCATTCTGTAGACTTAATCCAAAAGCTTAAAAAAACTGCAGTTTGCGGTTTTCTATTTCAAACATCTACATGAAGAAAAAATCTTATTTATATTGGCATTTGAGCATATTTTAATCCCACTTTTATCCTAACGTTTTGATATCAATAATTTTTGAGCTAATAGCAAAATCTGGGTAATGGCACTGAGTGTGCAATTCTGGGAAGTCTAGATCAAAGTGGTTTCCTTTGGTCTGTTGATGTAACAGCTGAAAAGTATTTCAACATAGCCTTTCAAAATGAAAATCTACTGAATTTTGCTTCAGTAACTGGAACAATGTGAGTTGCTTTTGTTCTATGCCTAGCTAAAGAAGAAAAGGAATTGGAGGAGGGAAAAATCAATGGGAAATGCAGATTAAAGGGGCTATTGATTTTTTTTTAGATGATCACACTATTTAGAAATAAAATTTTGAAGCCAAAGCTCTCCTGTATAAGAATGGATCCCAGGGGAATATCTGAGTGATGTGTACGCTTAGAATTTCATTGAAAGTCATACCAATTATGCTGTTTTATACTACAGATTTAAATCAGAACAAGTATTTCTGACTATACTGGATTGCAATATGGCCTATGTATCATAATTTTATCTATCATAATTTTTCTGGAACTGCATGAAATCTGGGAATCAAAACTATAGGGAGTGATAGTAAAAATATTATATTAATGTTGATACAAGACAGAAAATTTGTGACTCGGGGTTAAACTGTGGGATCCTTGCTGCTCTCTGAGCTTGGTGGTTTTCTTGAAGATGTTTCATCACCAAACCAGGCAACATCATTGCTAGAAGGGAGCTGGGTTTAAATAGAGGGCAAACCCCACTCCCTTCTAGCACTGATGCTGATAAATCTAGTTATTTGCTTAACAATCATGACAAAATCAGTCATAAAATCAGGCATTTAACAACTGCCTTGCTTAGCCACAAAAAATCCGTTCTCAGTTGTTATTGTAAACAAAGGACCACCTGTAAAAGATGGAAAGGGGTCTGGAAAATGTAGATGTCTAACTGGAAGCATTTTGTGCCATGGATTACATAAAAAATAAACATATACAGGCCCTGACACACATCCACACAAACATTGATGCCATCTGAAAAACACAAACAATTTAGACAGAGAAATGTGCTTTATCTGTAATAGTACTTTAATGAGTGATTTGTGCACTGGGAATACAGCTGATAGGCATACATTTTCAGTTCCTATTTTGCAGAATGAAACCTTTCTTTCCAGCAAATTCACCTTATGTCTTTAACATTAACTTGACAGGCAAAAGAAAAGGTGATGTAATTATAATGGACAGCGTAATAATACCTGAATCAATGAATGAATGGCTATCAAATGTTTATGAATAGAATAGAATAGAATAGAATAGAATAGAATAGAATAGAATGGAATGGAATGGAATGGAATGGAATGGAATGGGATGGAATAGAATGGAATGGAATAGAATAGAATAGAATAGAATAGAATAGAATAGAATAGAATAGAATAGAACAGAACAGAACAGAACCGAACAGAACAGAACAGAACAGAACAGAATAGAATAGAATAGAATAGAATAGAATAGAATAGAATTCTTTAATGGCCAAGTGTGATTGGACACACAAGGAATTTGTCTTGGTACAAATGCTCTTAGTGTACATAAAAGAAAAGATACGTTCATCAAGAGTCAGAATCATAAGATACAACACTTAATAATAGTCATAGGGTACGATAAGCAATCAAATCATACTAGGAAACAGTCAATATAAATTGTAAGGATAAAGCTGCAAAGTTAGTCATACAGTCACAAGTGGGAGGAGATGGGTGATAGGAACAATGAGAAGATTAACAGTAATAGTAGTGCAGACTTTATGAATAGTTTGACAGTGTTGAGGGAATTATTTGTTAAGCAGAGTGACGGCATTTGGGAAAAAACTGTCCTTGTGTCTAGTTCTGTGTGCAGGGCTCTATAGCATTGTTTTGAGGGAAGGAGTTGAAACAGTTTATGTCCAGGGTGTGAGGGGTCAGTAAATATTTTCACAGCCCTCTTTTTGACTCATGCAGTATTACTGGACCTTGATGGAAGGCAGGTTGGTAGCTATTGTTTTTTCTGCAGTCCTAATTACTCTCTGAAGTCTGTGTTTGTCTTGCTGGATTGCAGAACCAAACCAGACAGTTATAGAGGTGCAGATGACAGACTCAATAATTCCTCATTATCATATATCATAATTATTATCATATATTATAATAATTATAATTATATAATATGCTCATTAGAAACTCCAGAGAACTAAAAAACACAGGATGAAAGGTTAGCTGGTCCCATTCCCTCTTGCATGTAAGGCAAAAACAAATTAGAATGGCAGATATCAATGGAAGTGAAATTCTAGCACATCAAATATACTATTGGAATACAGTCTATTTTTCAGATCTTTTACAAAAGGGCTAGAGCATAACTTTGTAAGGAATACAGTGTTCATTATCATCCCCCATGCAAGGAAATTTTAATTATGAATCCATTTATTGAAAAAAAAAAAAGGAAGAAGAAGTGGGCGACATTCCGAAAAAGCTAATTTAATAAACTTCCTGTTTTCTTAAACAATGTTCACTTTTCCCTAATCCTGTCACTAATCAAGACCGCAATGTGCATTTAATTTTGCTTTTTTTTTCTTTTAAATTTTGCGTATGAGTTCTTGTATATTCCCTCATTATCTGCCTAATAGGCATTTTGAATTATGAATTCTATTCACTTGATAAATGGTTTGCCCTTTCTCATCATTAAAAAAAATAACCATTTGATTTATTGGCAGATTGTTAAATGATAGGAAGTTCTCCAAACCCCAAACTGAAATAATAGGAACAAGTTAGAATTGTGAATAGAGCTGTTAAAAGCTATAAGTTGGAGCATGCAGGAGTGATATGAATTTTTTATTCCTAATAGAATGTTCTATTGAAGATGACTAGATTATATCAGGGTAGCAATGTTGATGTTTCTGAATCTTTTAAAAGGGGGCAATAATCTTATATTTAGCCTTCTCTCTTATCTACTCTACAGATAAATTAATTAGGTTTGGGGAGGGTTGGTGGCTTGGTTGGTTGGCTGGTTGTCAAGTCAATGTTGACAGGTGCCTGTAGATTTCTGAACAAGATTTCCAAAGTGGTTTGCAGAAAGCCACATAGTTGCTACTAAACTAAGAGGTATGCTAAGGGTCATAAAGCTTCAGGGATCCAAGTAAATTGTCCTTCTCAAGTCTGGTTCATCTTAGAAGCAATATATAATTACATGACAGCAGCATTCCAACATTTGAGGGGCTGCCACAAAGAAGAGGAGGTCAATCTATTTTCCAAAGCACCAGAAGGCAGGACAAGAAGCAATATATGGAACCTAATAAAGGAGAGAAACAACCTGGAACTGAGAAGAAACTTCCTAACCATTAGAACAATTAACCAGTGGAACAACTTGCCTCAAGAAGTTGTGGTTGCTCCAACACTTAAGAAGAGACTGGACAGCCAATTTTCTGGAATGCTATAGGGTCTCCTGCTTGAGCAGGGAGGGATTAACTAGAAGACTTCCAAGATCCCTTTCAATTCTGGGAGGACATGATAGACAACTAATACATTCTCCCAATCCTTCTCTTCGATAAGATAGACATACCTAGCTTTCTCAACCATTCCTCATACAATTTAGCTTCCAGACTCCTTATATCTATGTTACTTTTCTCTGCACACTTTCTAGAGTTTCAGCATCTTTTTTTAGGTTGGGCTATTTCTTCCTTTCATGTAAAAACAGATGCAAAGATGGAATTAAGTAGTTCTGCTTTCTCCCTGCTGCCTGGCATCTTCTTGCCATCTGTTCCCACAAGTGGACCTATTGTTTTCTTACTATCTTCTGCTTCCTTACACATTGAAATCTCAGTTAGAGATTTAGATACTTCTCAGTTAGTTAAAAACAACAATAACAACCCAACAACTTATAAATCATATCAGAAGTTGTGGCCAGTCTTTTTCTTCTTCAACTGTCACTAGTGTCAGAACTCCAACAAATCCACCCCCATTCAAATTATAAGTCTCCAGCCATATCTCAGAGAAAAGAAAATTGATTTATTAGGAGTGACCATGTTGGTGTTAGCTGGATGCAGCTGATACTAAAATACATCATTAATTTCCCCCTTGACCCTGGTCTTCCCACCACCCCATGGATGTGTATTCTCCAATGGGACACATCCATCCCCAAGAGTCATCAATCATGCTCTCCAGTAATATTCTTGTGCTCCGACAACTTTGGGCTGCCAGGGTGATTATCTAGGCACTTAAGGAATGCACTGTTTTCCCCCACTCCCTTTTTCTGGCAGCTAAAAAGACCAAAGGAGTATGTTTTTAGCTGACAACTGGACAACTGGACAACTGGACTGCCACCCAAATGAACTTGGATATAGATGTTCAAAAAGACATAGTTATTCTCAGTAAGGTTGCCAGATAGAAATGGATAAGCTACTATAAACCTAAATAAAAATAATGACTAAGTATCTTAGGATGGTATTTAGTCAAGTGAGATTTTAACAGTTGGATACAATTTGATATATGGTAGATTTAAGCAAGTCCCATATTCTGGAGGTTCATATATTTGTGAGGCTCTGGAGATTAAGGTCATAGCACATATATTATTTGAATGCCAGTTGCAGAGTAAAAAGATAGATTATTCCCTTGAACCACACATTCGACAAATAGCCCACGGGGATCCATATATTAGAAAAACGTATTTTATGTGTGGCCAGAACCCAAATATTACAGATAATATGGTATTTTATTTAAATAAAACATTACAATTGAAAAACACATTTATGAATCTGATTTGATAAATTGTAAGGGTAATATCAATTAAGGGTAATATCAGTAATATCAATTATATTTTTCTACTTTTGTCTTTTATTCAGTTTTGTTATGAATACATTGGTCTTATTATGGGTCTTGAGTGTTTTTATATGAAATCACAGTAAAGCTATTATTATTATTATTATTACTACTATTATTATTATTGTTGTTGTTGTTGTTGTTGTTGTTGTTGTTATTAGACACCAGAGAGAGAATTGGATTAGTCATCTAAAATATTATCTGGAAGAATTTGTATGTAGAACATCAGGATGGGCAATTGTGATCTGAGAAATGTTCTGATTACAACTGCCCTTAATGGAATTGTGTTTCTCTATAGACTGTAGTTTATAACAGACAGGTTATAATTAAAATGAAACTTTTTTTTCAACAAACTGAATCAAAAACAAACATGGTTTACCAAAACTGCCCCAACAAGTGAAATGTTTAATTTGATTAAAAGAATTAGGCTCAATTTTCTACAGTCCAGAAAAATGCATAGAAGGTTTACCTCTGAATGTATCTAAGTCTTCTTCTTCTTCTTCTTCTTCTTCTTCTTCTTCTTCTTCTTCTTC
>BLBF01000039.1:27870754-27900435 GCA_015471245.1 Laticauda colubrina
CTATCTATCTATCTATCTATCTATCTATCTATCTATCTATCTATCTAAATATTATCATCTATCTATCTAATTTTATATTTCAAAACTGCCAATTTCTCTCAGAGAGCTTATTATAGGTAGTTTTTAAATAGACTAGCAAGGCATTATGACCCCACATTTCATCAATAGACCTGTTTAGTTCCTGGGTAATTGCAGCAAAGCAGAATTATAATAAAAGTATGGGAGTCACATAAAACAAACTCAAGATTCCAATTCACTCAAGGTGCTTTCATCACAGCACATTATTGGTGCCACTGATTCACTGTCTCATTGTTATTGAAGTCACAGACAAGTCAATGTTTTCAATGCAACTTCTCCTTCAGATCAGTTAATCGGGTGATTGGGAAGCAGTATATGTAAAGTGTGCCTCTTAAAAACAACTCCAAACTTTAGAAAATAAATTAATGTTTATTTGATGTTATAACAGTATAATCCTATTATATATTGTAGGATATATCTATCTATATCTATATCATGTCTCTGTCTGCCTCTCTGTCTCTGTCTCTTTCTCTCTGTCTCTCTGCCTGTGCTTCTGCCCCATCTCTCTGATTCGGTCTGTGTGTCTGTCTCTATCTCTGTCTCTGTCTCTTTCTCTCTGTCTGCCTCTCTCTGTGTGTCTCTGTGTGTCTCTCTCTCTGTGTGTCTCTGTGTGTGTCTCTCTCTCTGTTTCTCTCTCTCTGTTTCTCTGTTTCTCTGTTTCTCTCTCTCTCCCTCTCTCTCTCTCTCTCTCTCTCTCTCTCTCTCTCTCTCTCTCTCTCCCTGTCTCTGTCTCTCTCTCTGTGTGTGTGTCTCTCTCTGTGTATATATATCGTGTCCATGGTGGAAAATACACAAAGAAGGCATACCTCTCATACCCATAGTCAGCTCCAAAGGAGCACCACTACAAAACCTAGCTAAACACTTAGCAAAACAACTACAGCCCCATGCTGAAACCACAGCTTCATATATACAAAACTCATAACACTTCTTAGAAATGATCAGAGATCTACACGTGGAACAAGAAGATCTGCTTGTAAGTTCCGACATGGTTTCACTATTCACTCAAGTCTCGATAAAAGAAACTCTCGAAATCATCAAAAATAAATACCAACCAGCTAAACACCTAATGAAACTAACAGAACACTGCCTAACCAACACATATTTCATATACAAAGGACAAAGATACAAGCAAATTGAAGGAGCCCCTATGGGATCACCACTGTCACCCGTCATTGCAAATCTGTTCATGGAAGAATTCAAATCCAGAGCCCTGGCTAATGCCACCCACAAACCCAAGCTAAGATACATCAATGACACATTTGTGATTTGGCCCCATGGAAAAGAAAACCAAAACAATTTCCTAACACACCTAAACAGCACACACCCCAAAATCAAGTTCACCATGGAAATGGAAATAAACAAACAACTACCATTCCTAGATGTACTAATCTACAAAAGAACAGATGGCACACTGGGACACACCATATACCAGAAGAAAACACACACCAACCGCTACCTCAACACCCATTCCCACCACCACCCAGCACAGATAAATTCCGTGGCCAAAACACTAATTACCAGAACCAAACGCCTGGCAGACAAGACACATATAAAGACTGAACTATGCACCCTGACTAAAGTACTGACAGCCAACGGCTTCCACAAAAACAAAATCACTAGCTTGATCCACAAAAACACACTAAGACTTAATAGACACCTAGAAGATCAACAGACCTATGGAATAGCTGCCCTGCCCTATATAAGAAATACTACAGACAAAATCAGTAAGATACTACACAGGCATCACATCAAGACTGCCTTCAAAACAGACAAAAAAAATAGCAGCCATCCTTAGAAACCCCAAAGACAAAATTGACCTGGAATACTAAGGCACATATGAAGTTCCCTGTGCATCATGCCCAGCCACATACATTGGGCAGAACAATAGAAGAATAAGTACCTGCCTGGATGAACACAAAAATGCAGTAAAAAAACTGGAACACACTCCTCACTAGTCCAACACATGAAAACCACAGGTCACAACTTCAACTTCAATGGCACCAAAAACCCTAGCCACTATAGAAAACCCCATCCATAGAATCATCAGAGAAGCCATAGAGATTGAAAAAAAGACCTGAAAGCATGAATAGAAGAGATGATTCCATCAGACTGTCAATCATTTGGAAGCCTGCACTCTCAAATAGAAAGATCTCCACACCATAAGCCAGGCAAACACCTGGGTACAAACAGACTTCCTCTGATAGCTCCAGCTCAAACACCCCCCACCAGGCATCCAGATGAAACCTAGCTTCCTTTATATAGTGTGAAGTCTCTAGGTGTTTCTTGCCTGCGTTCTTGATATCACAACACTTCAAGTTCTCTGAGGTTTTTTTTTCATTGACTCTATTTCAATCTGGCAAAAACGTCATGTTTTATATTTTTACCATTTATAACAATTAGAACAAACACCCAATGACAGTTTGAGAGGAGATGTAGCCAATAGCATAGTGGCATGTTTAGAAGGGGATTAAATAGTGTCTCCAAAAATGAATTTGTACAGCTGCTCAATGACAATACTTCCTTAGGCTCCAAAAAGGATGAGAAAAGGGAAGCCCCTCTGGTGTACTTAAACGCCATTTCAAACAATGAAAATGATCATCTACAATGATGTTTGATTTCTCCATGCTTCCTTGGGCAATACTGCATTGGTTTTAAAGATGTCAATCAACCAAAGAAACCCTTTAAACATAACATTAGACTGATGCTGGAAACTTTCATTTTTCATTGGGGAATTCTTTCAGTTTCTTTTTTATTTAATTCAGAAAAGGAAAAAAAATCATTGCAATGTTTTCTTATATGTCTCAGATCTTCTTTTCCCTTTACAGTAGTAACAAGGGAACAAGGACTAGGAATCCTAAATCTTATAGATTTAATTCAAGTTCTACTACCTCCATGCTAGGGTCACTGTCACCCCGTAAAAACTAGACAAATGTACAGGATTATTTTATTTAATGTGTCCATGTTATCATACATGGACTAGCAATATAAATTAACATTTTGACTAGATTAGTAGAACCCAATAAAATATAATTGTCCAAAAAGACCTATATTCAAATATAAAGGTCTAAGATATCTAACCATTGAAATGGAGCATCGTTTATATTTTTTTTAAAAATCACATCCTAAATTG
Organism: Laticauda colubrina; assembly: GCA_015471245.1. Lineage (NCBI taxonomy): Eukaryota > Metazoa > Chordata > Lepidosauria > Squamata > Elapidae > Laticauda > Laticauda colubrina. Next base: position 27,873,963 of record BLBF01000039.1, read on the forward strand.
GTATAAGCTTACTGCCAGTCACAATGTCATGTACAGTTTGGTATGGGACTGCAGGGTGAGGATATTATACTCCAGGTTGGTCAAATTCTATTTCATTGAGGGCCACATCAAGGCTGTGGTTGACCTCGGGAGGCTGGGTGGGCATGGCCGACTGGGTGGGTGTGGCTTACTTGGTGGGCACGTCCAGCTTGACACCACTCCCCACTGCTGTGACGCTACTGCTGACATGTTTCCTCTTTGCTTTGGGTAGACTAGGCCGAAGAGACACAGGCCGGCCCCTTATATTTTCCAGGACATCCCCATGGGCTGAATACGACCATATCATGAGCTGGATCTATCCCAAAGGACTGGTATTTGACACTCCTGGTCTAATGGTTAAGGCACCAGACTAGAAACCAGGACACAATGAGTTCTAGTTCTGCCTTAGGCACAAAGTCAACATAGTGACCTTGCTGTCAGGATTCCGATGATCGTCCTAATTAAATCATTAATTGAGCCAAACTTCAAAAAACTTCAAAAGATTTATTAAGAGCAACATGCTAGCACAACCTGCATGAAGTCAACTCTGAGACATGTAATTTACAATTACCTATGACCCTGTCTTCCCCCACCCCCCTGGATGTATCATAATTCAGCTTCTCCAATGAAACATATTTGTGGGCTGGGTGTCATCACTCACAGTCTCCAATAAAAGATTTTCTTGGGCAGAATACCCGGTTGCCTAAGTTACAATCTTTGTGAGATAAGCTTGGAATGTTTTATTTGCCATATGCTCCTTCAGGTCTTTCCCCTCTCTTTGTCATGGCAACTTGGAAACAGGCATAGGAATGTTTTACAAGTTTACATCTTGGTTCAGGCATGCCCTATCAACCCTTAGGGAGGAGGCAGGGACAGTTTCTGAAAAACTTTGACAACAAAACTTCAAATGATGCAGGTAGACTGGGCTGAAGCAATGTGGGTAGACAGGGCTAAAGTGACGTGGGCCAGCCCCTTACATTTTCCAGGACAGCTTCATGGGCTGGATCCAACCACATCATGTCCTGGATCCAGTCTACAGACCTCGTGTTTAACATCCCTGTTTTAGACAATAAAGTGTAATGTGCTTCACATCTTATGGAAAGAAAGGCATGATCATGAGTTCTTACAAAAGAGAAGAACAAAGAGAAAATTGCTGCTTAAGAAATATGTCCTTAGTAAGCTGTGGCTTGTGGTGTAGTTGTATTCTTTTCAGAGATGTTGTCACGCTCTTATTTACCAACAATTACAGATAATGATTGTGGTGAGCTCTGAATATACATTTGTATTCCTATTAGTTCATACTAAAGTTGTGCCAAAAGATTACTCTGGCTCCATTTTGCATCCATTCATCAATTTAAAGTAGTAAATCAAACTGGAATGATTTATAGTGGCTGGGAGCTTGGATTCAAAAAAATCACCTTTTCTTTTCTAGTATAGTGTTCATTTTAACTCTTTGAAAAAACTATATAAAAATAGGATGCACCGAAAACAAGGAGATGACAACCCAATGTCATTGGATGTCCACTGGGAAAAATATGGCAATGCTTGTCTCCATCACAACCCTTCAACTCTGCATGGAAGGATGCTTGTTGTGTCAATATGTCAGTATTTCCAACAATGTCAGCAAGATGAAGCAGTTGAGATCTGATGGATTTTTCCAGTGCTTGGCTGGGCACTGTTTTTCTTTTAATGACAAATGACATGGATAAGCTGTGGTTAAATGAAATCCTTCCTTTGCTCTATTTTCAAGTATTGGGGTGCAAAGCAATCCAGTCTTTTTCAGGCTTTCTTGACAAAGCTGAGAAATTGTTTCCTTCTCTGTTCTACATTTGTCCAAGTGAATTGAAAATGTCCGTCATCATGAAAACAAACACTATACACATTTCCTTTATTCATAGCCTCCTTATCTGCTGCATTTTGCAAAATTGTGCAATATGTACTAAATGTTACACTCTTCAATTGGAAGTGGGGAAGCTCACAGACCCATCATTTGCACTTGACGGATTTCAGAGAGCATAGCTGTGAAATATTTCCAGTACGATGTAACATGCAGTCATAAGCTTTAAATAAGAAGCAAACAGTTGGAGAGAGGGCAACTAAATCTTTAACAACCTCATCTTCATTTGTCTAGTGGATGCCTGTGTATCTACGATCAGCACTGTGTGTGTGTGTGTTTATACATGTACATAAATATACAATTTTCATCTCCTATGCAAATTGAAGTGGGGGCCTTCGTGCTCTTCTGAACGTGGTTGTTTTCTTGCAGAGGCTTTATTACACAACTAGATAATGTCATCAGTGCTAGAAGCAGTGGTGGGATTCTACCAGTTTCACTACCAGTTCAGTGATCGCGCACTTCGCACAGCTAACAAGCGCACATGTGCAGCTTTCCAAACACCAGCTGAGGCTCTGTTGTGCCAATCAGTGGCGAGGATAAAGAACAGGAAAGCATAGGGGCAGATGGGAGGGGAGAGCCTGTGTTTTTCTCTTCTTTCTCCTCTCAGCTGATCGTCAGAGCTTTTTTTTACTACCAGTTCAAGTGAACCAAGCCAAATCGGTTGATTTCACTATTGGCTAGAAGGGAATAGGGTTTGCTCTCTTTTTATATACTAGTAGCTTACCCTGTCAGAGTTGGTAAGAGGGATCTTTTGAAGTTGTGAAGTTGAGGGAGCAGAGAATGAAGTATCACAGATTACAGTATAGAGATGGATAACTTTTTCAGAGCTACTGGTGACAAGGAGTAACAGCTACGAGATTCATCCAAAGGAGACAGAATTACAGAATAACAGAGTTCGGAGGGACATTGGAGGTTTTCTAGTACAATGTGAAAGCCAGAAATATGTCCCTTCTTGTCCCTTCCATCCAGTAGTGGGATTCTACTGGTTCTGTCCACTTCTGTAGAACCGGTTGCTCTAAAAAGCAGTAAATAGAGAGCATACATTAAACCAGTTCTATGTCTGCTGCTGTTTTGGCCCATGCACCCATCCGGGCTCTTACCTGATCTTTATTTCCTGCATTTTCAATTGCAGCTTCTTTGCATGACACAGCTGCGGTTGAAAAAGCAGGAAAAAGTGTTGTTTCAAATGCTGCGCACAATGTAAAATCACCGAACCGGTAGTTACCCTGGTCATATCCCACCTCTGCTTCCATCTTAACAATCAGAAAAGCACATTAATTCCTTTTAAGCGTATGGACCTCCCTCATTGCTTCAAGCTATGACCAAGGCAGCTGAGTTGAATGTGAGGATGTCAGTGAGATCCTGACATCCTCACATTCAACATAGTGAGATGTTATTGGTTGGAAAGAAGATAGGTCTACCTGGACCATCTATAGTGATGGTATAAAACATGGAACAGTTGTAATGTATATAATATTATGTAAATATGCCCCATTATTTCTCCTTAAAGTGTGAGTCTGAATCAATTCACTGCAGGAGAAAAACCTCTTTTCTGAAGGCCATAGAACATAATTTATCAGGTTGATCCAATGCAGATTGATAAATAGATGATTCTTGAAGTTCCAGCTTAAGTTGAAAGAAAGTGGTTGGCCCAAAGTTACCTAAGGGGAGTCTAGAACCAGAATTTTTACAATTCCTAGTTGAGTTGCTTAAACACTACACCGCATTGGCTGTCATCTGTCTATCTATGAATGCATAGCATGTATAATTGTTCAGAATTTCTTTTTAAAAAATCATTTTGTTCCTTAAGGGAAAGTTGATTTTAGAATATTTGTGTCTTGGCTATTCTGCCCATAGGTACCCTAAAGGCACGTCCATGAATTGAAATGTGTTGCAGTTTAATCAGCATTTAAATCCTGATGTGGAAGAATTACAGTTTGATAAGCAAGAACATTTTCTCTAGCACACCGAGTTCCAGATGGTGCCTGATTCCCCATATAAATTTCCATTTGGCATTTGAACATTTGTACATTGCAGATTTTTATTCTCATTTATGCTTAATGATGGATGCAGTCCAAACAATACAAGATGTTATCCAGCATGTTAGACTTCTGCTAAGTGGACTGAAAGTAGAATCCTTCTGTTGAGGAGTCTTTGTATCCTCAGCATGATGTATTCAAAAATCATGTTTTCTTCTTGGAGTCTTTACATACTTAAATAACAATCTTCAGAAACATGCAAAACAGCTAGAGCACAAGAAAAAATCAAGAGGACAATTAAAGAGAGAAGTTTCAGTTAGGAATATACACATTCCTGGTGCAATAATCAAGAGAGAGGTTGAAAAAAAAATCTCCAATCGAACACTCAAATTATGCTAGTTTTCATTTTCCAACTATTATATAAGAAACCAGTTGCTTTTCAGATTTATTTAGCATATGGCATATCATAAATGGACTATCAATATATATTAATATTTCATCTAGATGAGTACAGGGGTGGGATTCAAATTTCTTAACAACTGGTTCTGTGAGTGTGGCCTAATTTGTGGGTGTGGATTGCTGGTTATGTGACTGAGTGGGCATGGCTTTCTGACTGGACATGGCTTGGTGGTCACGTGACTGGCTGTGCATGGCTTGTATGTAAATATTATAAATATTTATGTAATTATTTAACTTTTTATTTAAAAAGAGCAACTTTTACCCAAAATCAGGCAAAGCAGGCAGGCAGATTGATTCACTCAGAGATCTATCTTTCTGCAGTCTGCTTCCTGAGTCTGCACTGAAAAATAGAAGCTTCAGTACTAAGGAAGGTTCAGCTCTGCTTTTAGATTAGCTAGAAAGCAAGAAATCCAACAATTTCCTGTTTTCTAGCTAATCGAAATCTCCCGTCACAGCTGATGGTCATAATAGCTGACGGTTGGGGGGAAAAAAGGAAAAATAGGTACTTACCCAAAATTAGGTGAAGGCACAAGGCAGGCAAGTTGGATTGCATACATGACAGGTAAGGAGTGAATAGGCGGGGCGGGGCAGGGCAGGGCAGGGCAGGGCAGGGCCAGTCAGTGACATGATTTGCCAGTTCTCCTAACTGCACAAAATTGTAACAACCGGTTCTATAGAACCGGTCCAACCAGGTAGAATCCCACCCCTGGATTAGTAGGACACAATAAAATGTAAACCTTAAAAAGATCTGCAACAAATAAATGGCTGTCCAATCTCTTCTTGAAAACACCCACAATTTCTGGAGGCAACTTTTTCCACAGATTAATTGTTCTCACTGTCAAAAAAAATTCTCCTTACTTCTAGGTTGCTCTTTTCCTTGAGTAGTTTCCACCCATTGCTTCTTGTCCTGCCTTCAGGTGCTTTGGAGAATAGCTTGACTCCCTCTTCTTTGTGGGAGCCTCTGAGATATTGGAATACTTCTATCATGTCACCCTAGTCCTTCCTTTAATTAAACTAGGCATAGCCAATTTCAGCAAATGTTCTTTGTATGTTTTAGCATCCAGTCCCTTAATTATCTTTGTTGCTCTTTCCTATACTCTTTCTAGAGTCTCATCATCCTTTCTACATTCAACACTGGATGCAGTATTTCAACTGTGGTCTTACTAAGGCATTATAAAGCAGTATTAACACTTCATGTGATCTTGATTCTATCCCTCTGTAAATCCTCAGCTTACAGATGGACACATTGTGATCTACAGTTTGATGTGGGACACTGCAGTTTCACTGACAGGAAAATACTATGTCCCATTTATGCAGAGAATTGTGCAGATGCTCTGTGGGGTGCAAAACCTATTCAGGATTGTCCATTGCTGATGTGGTAGTTCAAAGCCTTGCACTATTTATGTGGGGTCATGGATATATCTTCCTAATTCTGGGCATTCAGTCACCCATTTGGCTTTCTGAGCCATGGTGGCGCAGTGGTTAGAATGCAGTACTGCAGGCTAATTTTGCTGACTTCCATCAGCCTGCAGTTCAGCAGTTGGAGTCTAACTGTCTCAAGGTTGACTCAGCCTTGCATCCTTCTGAGGTCAGTAAAATGAGGACTCAGTTTGTTGGTGGAAATAGGCTGACTCTGTAAATTGCTTAGAGAGAGCTGTGAAGCACTGTGAACCGGTGTATAAATCTAAGAGCTATTGCTATTGCTATTGGGAAACGTTGTTAAAGTTGTTGGGCATATGTTGTGTAAATGCCACCATATAAAGCCCCTGTCACACTGCACCAACGGATGGAAAGAGGATGTAAAATGGAGGAAAACACTTGTCATCCGTTGGTTAATGCGATGTATCCGTTCTGTACTCACTGCCTCCGTTTTGCTTCCTCTCTATCCGTCCAGCATCCGTTTATTGACGTTTCATCCGCTCAGAAAGTTTTGAACTGCTCAAAACTTTTGAGCAGAAAATGTATCCAATTCGTACGTTCTGCATCTGCTAGGCATCCGTTAGGCATCCGTTACGCATCTGTTACGCATCTGTTACGCATCTGTTACGCATCTGCTATATCCGCTAGGCATCCGCTGCGCATCCGCGCAATTCCATCTGCTCCAGCAGTAAACGGATGCAGGGAGGAAGCGGAACGGATGCAGAACGGATGCAGAACGGATGCCTAGCGGATGCAGCATGGAAAGAAAGCATTTAAAATAGAAAGAACCTTCGCAGAGGGGACCTATATCGTATATTAAGGATGTCTAGAGGATGCCTAGAGGATGCAAAAGGACACATAGGGGAAAACCTATATTGCCAATAAAAAGGGGGAGCAACTCACCTAGATCTCACTTTCAGTCCAGCATCCCAGCTGTGCAGACCTCTGCAGCCTTCATCTGACTCTTGCTCTTCCACAGCATCCAGTCATGTCCACCGTGGATCGTAACAAAGTACTGTTGGCAGCCACCATCCTTCTGCAACAGTGCGAAGCCATCTACAGGCTCTGTGAACTCTACTACGGGAAGTAAAAGAGGCAGCCAAGAAGCGTCTGGGTAAGAAGATGGATCACCAGAAGAGCAGAGGACGGACTGTACAACAAGCTGATGGTGGAGTTGAGGAACGAAGACACTCGTGCATTCCAGAACTTCATGAGGATACCTCCAGCCATGTTTGACAAAGTTGTGCAGCGGCTGACACCCAGGTTGACCAAGGAAAACACCAACTTCCGGCCCAGCCTGGAACCTGGGCTCAAGGTGGCACTCACTCTGCGCCACCTGACCTCAGGGACCACCTACAGGAACATGCAGTACAGCTGGAGGGTGCCAAACAACACCATCAGCATTGTGGTCAGAGAAGTGGTGCAGGCCATCATCGAAGAATACATGGAGGAGCTTCTCCAGTGCCCCACCACTGAAGAAGGATGGAAGAAAGTTGCAGAGCAGTGGTATCAGAGGTGGAACTTCCCCCACACCGTTGGAGCCATAGATGGCAAGCACGTGGCCTGCAAAGCACCAGCCAAGTCGGGGTCCACTTATTTCAACTACAAGGGCTTCTTCAGCATCGTCCTCTTCGCCATGGTCGATGCTGACTACAAGTTCATGTACATCGATGCTTCAGGCAACGGCTCATGTTCAGATGCCCAGGAATACAACGCCATTGACCTCAAGGAGGGGCTGGAATGCAACCTCATCGTGGGCTTCCCAGATCCAGATCCCCTGCCCAACGACATGCAAGATGTGCCCTACTTCATAGTGGGGGATGACGCCTTCTCCCTCAGAACCTACCTCATGAAGCCCTACACCTCCAGACTCCTCACCCGTGAAGAGAGGCTCTTCAATTACAGGCTGTCCAGGGCAAGGTGGTGGAGAACGCTTTTGGCATCCTGGCCAACAGGTTCCAGGTACTTCTCACCACCATGCAGCATCACCCAGAGACCATGAGGAGGATCGTGGAAGCTTGCTGCATCCTGCACAATCTCATGCGCACCCGTTACCCAGGCTTGCAGAACAGGCTCATAGACCTCCAACAAGGCAATGGGGACATGGAGCCTGGGTATGGAGGCAAGGGCAAAACCTGATAGACACTGAGGCCCCAACAGAGCCTCACGTGAAGTGAAGAAGCAGCGCAACCTCCTGAAACACTGGTGCAACTCCCCAGCTGGAGCGGTGGAGTGGCAAGACAGGATGATAGATGCTTAATGGATGCTTCCTTCAGCCTGTCTCAGCACACTGATGAGATTGGGCCATGTATGTTGGGTGGGCCTACAATGAACAGGGCGTTTGATGAAGAGTTGTGTTTGTGTTGACATGTGTGGATGATTATTACATTATTATTGATAATAAAGGGCCAAAAGTGTGCCACCTGGGAAGGTGGACCATACAGTCCCACTATGCTTGCACTGGAGGTTTATTTATCCCACAGCTATTACCCATCCCAAAGGTATCCCTGCCCACCCCACTGCTATCTTATCCCATCCCACAAGCATGCAAAGGCTTAAAACATTTCTTAAAGTTTCCACCAAGACTTTATTAAAAAATAAATGAAGCAAGTGTGTGAATCAAAGATAAACTGTATTGAACAACAAGCTGTAAAAGAAAAATGATCCAAGTCAAGTGTCCAAATAAAGTCCACAGGTAGCGAGCCAACCAGTCTCTGGCACTCCTCTTGGTCACTCGGAGGTGTGCCCAGTCTCAGGGGTGAAGGGTCCAGGTGCTGTGGAGGTGGCTGGTGCTGGAGTGCTTGTCTGAAGCGCCATTGGTGTGCCTGGCCCCGAGAGGACAACAGGTGACGGTGTGTTGAGAAAGCTCTCGGACAGCTCACTCAGACCTGTGATGTTGAGAGCTCCTTCCTCCATGCCATGGGGTGTCACCCCAATACCGAGGACAGATGTACTGAGGCCGGGCTTGGCTGTGGGGTGGAGGAAAGGGGGCTGTCTGGTCTGCAGCTGGGTGAGGAATGGCATGGGTGGCATCAGTGCCGTGGGTGGCATTGGTGGTGTGGGTGGCATCAGTGTCGTGGGTGGCATTGTTGGCGTCGGTGGCATCAGTGTCGTGGGTGGCATCGGTGGCATCAGTGGAACCGGTGGCAACGGTGTCGTCCGATGACTGTGCCTGGACTGGGAAGGGCTGCTGCCTGTGCTGCTGTACCTCCTGGTAGTCGTAGCCCTGGTAGGTGAGGGTCTGTGGAAAGCCTTGGAATGGGAGGGACATCACCTGGGGTGGAGGAGTAGACCTGGACTGGGTGGGAGCAGGTTCCTCTGGATCTGGAGGGTTGTGAATCGGTCGGTGATCCGGTGATCCGGTCCTTCGCCACCTGCTACTGGGGTTCCGCCATGTCCACGAGGGTCTGGTTGACATAGGTGAGGAAGGGCTTGTGGTTGGAGGATGAGGAGTCGGTGTGGACCAGCTGAGAGAGGATATCTATGCTGCTCCGGATGGTGTCCCTGATCTCCAGGAGGACAGTGTGGCTCTGCCCATCCTGCTGTCTGGCTCTCTGCCTTTCTGTGGAGGTGGAGCTGGGGGTGGATGTGGGTAGGGCTGTGGTGGACGCACCATCTCCTTTCTCCCACCGCACCAGGGAGTCCTCCACGCGCTCCACCACGGTTACAACAGCTGTCCACGGGTTCTCCACCGTGGTACGCTCCACAGAAACCTGCCTGGAGACAGGAACTGACTCTTGGCCGGAAGAGGACTGGCTGTCAGCAGGCTGCCGGAGAGAGAGGGTAGTGAGAGGGGCTGCTGGTACTCCTTGGTGGCGGATCTCACCCTCCAGGAAGCTGCACCTGGCCATGGCATAGGTCTCTCTGTCCGTCAGCTTAACAGTGGCCTGGCCAGATTTCTTCAGGTGCAGCTTCCCGTACCAGGTGTGCATGTGCTTCCACCAGCCAAGGAGCACCTCCGAAGTGTAGTCCATACTCTCCGCCTTCTCTCTCCAAGCAGCATGCTTCCACTTAGTGTCCCTGTAGAGACGGTGTCCCTTCCGCCACAGATAGTCATTCTCTCTCAGCCACTCCAGCACCTCATCCTCGTGTTCCCCCTCAATGGAGTATTGCCTCCTCTCCCGTCCCTGCATACGCCTCTTCCTCCCTTTGCCAGGATCAGATGGGCCCTCATCAGAGGGACTCCCAGGTAATAGGGGCTGCTCCTCCACACCAAGAGCAACAGCAGCAGCAGCACCAGCAGGATCCTCCTCCTCCTCATCATCATCATCAGGATCATAATCATCATCATCATCATCAGCAGCAGCAGCTGCAACACCAGCAGGATCATCATCATCATCATCATCAGCAGCAGCAGCAGCAGCAACAGCAGCAACAGCAGCACCAGCAGGACCAGGATCAACAGCAGCAGAGTAAGCACCAGCAGTGCCAGCAAGACCAGGAGCACGAGCAGGACCAGGAGCATGAGCAGGACGAGCAGGACGAGCAAGACCAGGAGCACGAGCAGGATGAGCAAGTCCAGGAGCACGAGCAGGACGAGCAGGACGAGCAGGATGAGCAGGACAAGGAGCAGCTTCAGCATTGTATGCAGCAGCAGAAGCACCACCGCCAGGAGCAGCTTCAGCAGAGTAAGCACGAGCAGAAGCACCACCGCCAGGAGCAGCTTCAGCAGAGTAAGCACGAGCAGAAGCACCACCGCCAGGAGCAGCTTCAGCAGAGTAAGCATGAGCAGAAGCACCACCGCCAGGAGCAGCACCAGCAGAGTAAGCACCAGCAGAAGCACCAGCACCAGGAGCAGTACCAGCAGAAGCTCCAGCAAGAGAAGAGCGAGCCCAAGCAGCAGAAGCCCTAGGAGAAGCAGAGTCATGGACATGGGGCAGGAGGGTGGCCCTGTCCCTCTTGCCAGGGATGGCGGCAGGTTGCTGAGCCTTTCACTTCTTCTCCATGGTTGTGGGGTTGCTGGCTAGCAGGGAGGCTAGTAGGGAGGCTGGCTGACACCAAGGCTGGCAGGGAGGCTGGCACCAAGGCTGGCAGGTAGCCTGGCAGGCAGGCAGGCATGAAGGCTGGCAGGCAGGCAGGCACCAAGGCTGGCAGGAAGCCTGGCAGGAAGCCTGGCAGGAAGCCTGGCAGGAAGCCTGGCAGGAAGCCTGGCAGGAAGCCTGGCAGGAAGGCAGGCAGGCAGGCACCAAGGCTAGCAGGCAGGCTGGCTGGCAGGGAGGCTGGAAGGCAGGCTGGCAGCAAGGCTGGCAGGCAGGCAGAGAGCAAGGCTGGCAGGGAGGCTGGCCAGGAGGCTGGGAGGCAGGTTTGGAGGCAGGCTTGGAGGCAGGCTGGCAGGAAGGCTGGCAGCAAGGCTTGCAGCAAGGCTTGTAGGCAGGCATGCAGGCAGGGCAGGCAAGGACTCGATGTATCCGGCAGCAGGTCTTTCCTCCAAATGGTGACCTGCTTGGGAGCTGCTTCCCTTTATATCCACGGGGCTTATGCAATGCATCCCCTCCGCATGCACAATTAACGCTCGGCATCCGTTCGGCTTCCACTGTGCATCCGCTAGGCTTCCGCTGTGCATCCGCTTCATCTGCTGTGCATCCGCTGTGCATCCGCTGTATCCGTTCCGTGCCCACTTTGCTGAGCCCCCCCGGAAGCCTAGCGGATGTGCCATCCGCTCTCATCTGCTTTCATCCGCTGGGCTTCCGTTCCGCATCCGCTTTCCATCCGCTCTGCGTCCTCCCCGCATCCGTTCCTTTCTGTGTTGTCCGCTCCGGTTATGCAAATTTTTGCCCCTTTTGAGAGCGGATAACAACGGATGGAACATTTTTATCGTCCGTTGTGTCCTTTTTAAAAATGTTTTGCATCTATTGGGCAGTGTGACAGGGCCTTAAATTGTCTAAAAAAATATATAAAAATAAATGATTTTAAAAACTTTTTTAAAAAATGTAAGGCTAAAAAAGAAGAAATACTAGATAAAGAGCAGGTGTTAATTACAATGTTACCATCTCAATATCACACCAGATATTGAGAGGGTCACCAGGCTTACTTCCCAAATGTTCTCCTTCAGAGCATTAAATTTTCCTTGCTTGTTAATTCTGTTACTTCTCTTCCCCCCTCCCCCCTGGTTATTCATACAGTTCATACTCACTTTGTTTCCATTTTGTTCATCAAGAATTTTTTAAAAAAACTTTAGAAGCCTTTTGCTGCCTCCCTATGAATTTCTCTAACTTTCTCTGGGCATTTCCTTTGCTGACAGATGCAAAGCAAATGCAAAACTGGCATTTCATGCATATATCTTTCCCCTCCCTTATTGAGAAAGCATTTCTTCTTCATATTTCCATTTGTTACAAGCTTCCATCATGTGCGAATCGGTCCTTCTGGATTTTAAAATGAGCTATTATTCCTTCCTTCCAAATATGCCAACAATTTGCTCAACTAACTTGGTTTGAACAGATGCATGCTGCATTTCTGGAAATACCTGGGAGGAAAGAAAATGTGTTGAATAAAACTGAAGGAAACAGTCCCAGGGCATGATTTATTTGACATGTATATTTTCTAACTGTGCTCAGTCTCCCTCTTCCCTATTCCCCAATGCTGGATACAAATATAGTTAAATAGGCCATGAGCCTCCAATGGACAGAGCTTATGCCTTCCTCTTTAGCAGAAAGAGCTGTTAGCAGAAGGCCCTGTCACACTGCCCAACGGATGCAAAATGTTAGTAAAAAGGACACAACGGACGAGAAAAATGTTCCATCCGTTGTTATCCGCTCTCAGAAGGGGCAAAAATTTGCAAAACCGGAGTGGATAACACGGAAAGGAACGGACGCGGGGAGGACGCAGAGCGGATAGAAAACAGATGCGGAACGGCAGCCTAGCGGATGGAAGCGGATGGGAGTGGATGGCACATCCGCTAGGCTTCCGGGGGACCTCAGCAAAGTGTACGTGGAACGGATACAGCGGATGCACAGCGGATGCCGAGCGGATGAAGCAGATACAGAGCGGAAGCCTAGCGGATGCACAGCGGAAGCCTAACAGATGCCTAGCGTTAATTGCGCATGTGGGGAGGATGCATTGCATAAGCCCCGCGGATATAAGGGAAGCAGCTCGGAAGCAGGTCACCATTCAGAGGAAAGACCTGCTTCCGGACGGATTGACAGCCTTGCCTGCCCTGCCTGCAAGCCTTGTTGCAAGCCTTGCTGCAAGCCTCCCTGCCAGCCTCCCTGCCAGCCTTGCTGTTTGCCTTCCTGCCAGCCTTGGTTCATGTCTGCCTGCCAGCCTTGCTGTCTGCCTGCCAGCCTTCCTGCCAACTTTGCTGCATGCCTTCCTGCCAGCCTTGGTGCCTGCTGCCTGCCAGCCTTCCTGCCAGCCTTGGTGCCTGCCTGCCTGCAAGCCTTTGTGCCTGCCTACCTGCCAGCCTTCCTGCCAGCCTTGGTGCCTGCCTCCCTGCCAACCTCCCTGCAAGCCTTGGTTCCTGCCAGCCTCCCTGCCAGCCAGCAACCCCACAACCATGCGGAAGCACAGCAAGCCTCAGCCATCTGCTGCCAGCCCTTGCAAGAGGGACAGGGCTACCATCCCGCCCCCTGGCCCTCACTCTGGTTCTGCTGGGGCTTCTGCAGCATGGGCTCACTCTTCTGGGGCTGGGGCTTCTGCTGCTTCTGCTTCTGGAGGAGCTGATGACAAGCACTCCAGCACCAGCCACCTCCACAGCACCTGGACCCTTCACCCCTGAGACTGAGCGACCAAGAGGAGTGCCAGAGACTCATTTTTGTTTTATAGCTTGTTGTTAATAAAGTCTATTTTTGATTCACACACTTGCTTCATTTCTTTTTTTTAATAAAGTCTTGCTGGAAACTTTTAGAAATGGTTTAAGCCTTTGCATGCTTGTGGGATGGGTTAAGATAGCCGTGGGATGGGTTGAGATAGCAGTGGGATGGGCAGGGATACCTTTGGGATGGGTAATAGCTGTGGGATAGATAAACCTCCAGTGCAAGCATAGTGGGACTGGATGGTCCACCCTCCCAGGTGCCACACCTATGGCCCTTTATTATCAATAACAATGTAATCAATCATCCACACATGTCAACAAAAACACAACTCTTTATTAAAGGCATTTAATAAAGAGTTGTGTTTATGCTGACATGTGTGAGATCCACCCAACATACATGGCCCAATCTCATCCGTGTGATGAGACTGGCTGAAGGAAGCATCCATTAATCATCTATCATCCTGTCTTGCCACTCCACTGCTCCAGTGTTTCAGGAGGTTGCGCTGCTTCTTCCCTTCACATGAAGCTCTGTTGGGGCCTTGCACATCCTCAGTGTCTATCAGGTTTTGCCCTTGCCTCCATTCCCCAGGCTTCATGTCCCCATTGCCTTGTTGGAAGTCCACGAGCCTGTTCTGCAAGACTGGGTAACGGGTGTGTATGACATTTTGCAGGATGCAGCAAGCTTCCATGATCCTCCTCAGAGTCTCTGGGTGATGCTGCATGGTGGTGAGAAGTACCTGGAACCTGTTGGCCAGGATGCCAAAGGCGTTCTCCACCACCCGCCTTGCAATGGACAGCCTGTAGTTGAAGATCTTCTCTTCACGGGTGAGGCATCTGGAGGTGTAGGGCTTCATGAGGTAGGTTGTGAGGGAGAAGGCATCATCCCCCATGATGAAGTAGGGCACATCTTGTGTGTCATTGGGCAGGGGCTCTGGATCTGGGAAGCCCACAATGAGGTTGCTTTCCAGCTCCTCCTTGAGGTCACTTGCATTGTATACCTGGGCATCTGAAGATGAGCCGTTACCTGAAGCATCGATGTACGTGAACCTGTAGTCAGCATCGACCATGGCGAAGAGGATGATGCTGAAGAAGCCCTTGTAGTTGTGATAAGAGAACCCTGAGTTGGCTGGCGCTTTGCAGGCCACTTGCTTGCCATCGATGGTTCCAACGGTATGGGGGAAGTTCCACCTCTGATACCACTGCTCTGCAACTTTCTTCCATCCTTCTTCAGTGGAGGGGCACTGGAGGAGCTCCTCCTTGTATTCTTCGATGATGGCCTGCACCACTTCTCTGACCACAATGCTGATGGTGTTGTGTGGCACCCTCCAGCCGTACTGCATGCTCCTGTAGGAGGTCCCTGAGGCCAGGTGGCGCAGAGTGAGTGCCACCTTGAGCCCAGGTTCCAGGCTGGGCCAGAAGTTGGTGTTTGCCTTGGTCAACCTGGGTGTCAACCGCTGCACAACTTCATCAAACATGGCTGGAAGCATCCTCATGAAGTTCTGGAATGCCCGAGTGTCTTCGTTCCTGATTTCCATCATCAGCTTGTTGTACAGTCCATACTCTGCTCTTCTCCTGATCCATCTTCGTACCCAGATGCTTCTTGGCCGCCTCTTTTTCTTCCCGTAGTAGAGTTCACAGAGCCTGTAGGTGGCTTTGCACTGTTGCAGAAGGATGGTGGCTGCCAAAAGGACTTTGTTACGATCCACGGTGGACATGACTGGATGCTGTGGAAGAGGAAGAGTCAGATGAAGGCTGCAGAGGTCTGCACTGCAGGGCTGCTGTTCTGAAAGTGAGATCCAGATGAGTTGCTCCCCCTTATTATAGGCAGTATAGGTGTCCCTTTGCATCCTCTAGGCATCCTCTAGACATCCTTAATATCCGAGATAGGTCCCCTCTGCGAAGGTTTTTTCCGTTTTAAATGCTTTGTTTCCATGCTGCATCCGCTAGGCATCCGTTCTGCATCCGTTCTGCTTCCTCCTTGCGTTCGAGCAGATGTGAGTTGCGCAGATGCGTAGTGGATGCCCAGCGGATATAGCGGATGCGTAACGGATGTAGAATGGATGCCTAGCGGATGCCTAGCGGATGAAGAATGGATGAATTGGATACATTTTCCGCGCAAGTTTTGAGCAGCTCAAAATTTTCTGAGCAGATGAAACGTCCATAAATGGATGCTGGACCTTTAGAGATGAAGCAAAACGGAGGCAGTGAGGTCAGAACGGATACATCGCGTAAACCAACGGATGGCAAGCTTTTTTGTCCATTTTACATCCTCTTTGCATCCGTTGGTGCAATGTGACAGGGGCTAGAACCCACCTCCCCCCTTCAAAAAATAAGTATAAACTCTTGAAAACTTTGTATTCAAAAGGACTTTTCATTGAAGGGAGATAAAAGCAAGTCAAAATTCAAAGCAAGATCTGAGGTCCTTCATAGAATGCAACTAGGATAAAGGGAGTTAGAAACCCAACAGCCTGATGTGGATTCCACCAATTCGCAGGTGTGAAGATGTTATTATACTAGTGTCTCTGAGAAAGCAGATGAAAGTTTCTCAGGGCTTTCTCCTGGCACTGCAATCCACAAGATCCCTTGCATCTCCCCAAGAGGTGACAATTTTCCAGGCATTTGGAGTGCCAGGCAACACTTACAAATTCTGTAAAAGGTTATACAAAAGACAAGGTAAGAAATAGGATACTTAGGCTACATAGAGAGGAAAAGAATTACATGTATCAAATCCAATGCCTCCACCCCTTTTCTTCCATTGGAGAATGGCAGATACACTGGTCTGACACCCAGCTTTGTTTTCCATTCTTCTGTATCAACATTTCTCTGTTTCTTCCTTTCTGCTAGCTCTTCTTTGACAATAGTAAAGAGGGGGGGGAAAGGCAAATATAGGTGTCCCAGGATAGTAGTCACCCTGTCATTCATCAAAAACATTTTTGGAAGCAGTAGAATGCAGCTTCCAAGAACTGAAAGTGGGCATCGCATACTGCCTAGAAGCTACCATACAAGGACAAATTATGCATTGCAAAGATCACTTGGAGGTAGGAAATATTTCTAATGTAATCTACCAGATCCTCTGCATGGATTGCCCCTGTGATTGTTCCTCCTGAGATGGGGAGGAAACCAGGAGTGGTTTACTACTGGTTCACACCAGTTTGACAAACAGGATGCTAATTTTACATCTGGCTCACCGAACCGGCAATCACTGGCTGGCCCCATCCCCCCTGGCCATCCCCTCCCAGGAGTCTTCACATGGCCTGTTTTGGATCCCAGGTAAGTGCAGGGCCCATGTGGAGGCTTGGATAGGTGAAAAATGGGCCTCCCGGAGGCTCCAGAATGCCAGAAACTGAAGGCCTGTTTCCAGCCTCCACAGAGCCTTCGGAGCCCAGAGAGGCCATTTTCACCCTCTTGGAGGCCCACCCAGCAACCAGGCAGAGAACTGATTGCTAATTTTTTTTAAGCCCTGGAGGAAACTAACCACCAGGTTGCAAGAACACAAGTGAGCGGTCAGATGAAGAGACCAGGATTCATGGGTAGCTTCACATTGCAATGAACAAAGACATACAGTCAATTTTGCAGCTACTAAGATTGTTGGCCATGCAGATACAAAAACAGACAGAGAAGTGATTGAAGCCTGGGAAACGGGGCCCTTGTCAGTCAACAGGAGTGCTGATTTACCACCAGCTTATCAAGTACTGAAGAGCTGAGGACCTAGCAGCACAAGGAAACAGTAACTAATTCCCAGTCATCCCAACATACCAGTCCACTAATAGGAAGACACCACATAAATTCTTAGAGTGGATAATGCTAAAAAAAAAAAAAAACCACCCATAGCGGAAAAGTTGATATAGCCATAGGAAAGTTAAGTTTAATATATTTTTACCATTTCATTTATATAATACCAGAATTATAATGGGTAGCATCTCCAATGAATTGGGTTTGTCTCCAAATAAGTTTAAAAAAAAAAAAAAAACACCCATGGAATAATTAATGCATCCTCTAAGAGGTGGCTTAAAGATCAAAAGGGCCCAGCAGAGATTATACTACCTGAGACTTCTCAGAAAACAACAACTGAATGAAAAAGTGCTGGTGACCTTCTACTGCTGCACTATTGAGAGTAACTTTCTGCAACTGTGCCTGGTTTGTCAATTGCACAGTGGCAGATAGGAAAGCACTCCAGAGGGTTAACATCATTGCCCAGAAGATCATGGGTTGCCCTCTCCCCTTCCCACTGCCTTAAGAAAGTTCAAAATGTTCTTAAAGATCCATCTCATCCTGGGCACCCTTTTTTTGAACTATTACCATCTGGCAGATGGTACAGAATAATAATAAAAACAAGGACAGATAGGCTGAAAAACAACTTTGATCCCAGGGCAGTAGCTCTTTTGAATTCTGCTGTATAGTGTGGTGTTGGTGTGGTGTCGGGGGGTTCCGGTTCAATGTGTGAAGGGTGAAGGATGTGTGTTTATGTTTATTTTCATGATCACGGTCATGATGTGCACTGAATATGGTGTTTGATTTCGTTGTACGAGGTGCAATGACAATAAAGTAAACTAATATAGCCCCCTTTTTTAAAAAAATGGTTGGCTTTTAAAAGTAGAATCAACAGTCCTGGGTTTCCATGGTGATTGGGCAGTATCCAGATCTGAATCTGCTGAGCTTTTTGAGACTAGCCAAAGTCATATAAGGATGATTAAAGTTGCAAGAGATACAACGGACCTCCATTTTACACAAACATTGGATCCTATCTGGCTACATTGGGAATTGCACATGAAATTTCCCCAGATGTTTTTTAGCATGTTAGATGATGTATAATTTTATGATGTATGCTCAAACATTTGTAAGGAACACAATTTCATTAGCAGATTAGCTGAAGTATTAACCTGTTGAAACTATTAATTCATTGGTTGATTCCTTCACATGTATTTATTTGTTTGTTTCTAATTTGTTACATACTGCCATGCTCCAGAGAAATCACCTGATGGTTTACTCAGGCAATAAACCATAGACGTCACAAAACCATTAAAATAATTCTATTAAATTATATAACCACCCACTGGCACTCAATCACACTGCTGGGATGTGGTGTCAATACAATTACATATTTAAAACTCTGGGGAACAGCATGGTTTCCAAAACTTCCCTGAATTACGTTGGTGTACATGCCAAATGAATTTCCAGGAGAAGAGTATTTCAGAGAAGAGGCTACAATAAAAAATCTTTGCTTTCACCTGAACTCCTCAGCAATTGAAAACTGTGAGAGGACCATAATATCCCTTCTGGTTGGTGATTCTCTTTGGAGAAGATGTTCCTGGAGCTACCAAGAGCCAAGTCATCTAGTGGTTTTCAGCTGAAACCAGTCCTTTGAATGTACCTGGAAATTTACTAGAAGCCCAACCTGGTACCCCAAAATAATTGCTGTAGGAACACCTCTAAAGGACACTGCAGTTGATAACAATGGTACATAGCATTATTTTAAAATATATATAAAAGTAAAGGTTCCCCTGTCCAGTTGCACCTGACTATAAGGGGCAATGTTCATCTCCATTTCTTAGCTGATGGAGCTAACATTGTCTGAAGAAAATTTCTGTGGTTATATAGCTAGCATGACTATATGCCAAGGCTCATGGAATGTTGTTACCTTCCCATCAAAGTGGTACTTATTTATCTACTTGCATTTGCATGCTTTCGAACTGCGAAGTGAGCAGGAGCTGGGACAAGTAATGGGAGTTAACTCCATCATGTGGTGCTCAGGTCTTGAACTCGAGCCACCGGCTTTGCAATTGACAGCTCAGTATCTTTAACTACTGAGCCATCATTCCCCCTGAAAAAATACGCCATTTACAAATGCCAAATATAATTATAGGGGTAACAAGCCAATGAATGGAAATGAAAACTTAAGGGGATTGGTTTGGCAAAATACATGGGCTAAAAACTCAAACAAAATGGTAAAATGCTAAATAATGTTTGATGGTATTTAGTTACTCAACCTGCATCATGTAATCTGTGGGTGAGCGGGCATTATGAATGCTTTCATCTGTCCTTATCTTGTTCACAGATCAAATACATCAACCATTCTATGTGAGAGCTTCTATAGTTCTTCATTGCAGTCCTGAAACCTGAACTACAGAGAAAATAAATGAATTCAGATGATTGCACATGGTAGTTTTTGTTGAAAAAGTGACATAACATCATGTTTCTTGAAGTGTTACATGATTTGGGTGAATAATTGCTAGCTCAAACATGAAGCAAACTACAAGTTTGTACCAGATAGATTAGGGTCAGGTCCTTGCTTCAAATTGATAAGGTAGGACAAATTAGAACATTCTAGAGTTGCTAAATAGGGATGCAGCGGCTCAGTGGCTAAGATGCTGAGCTTGTTAGCAGTTTGGCGGTTTGAATCCCTAGCGCTGCTTAATGGAATGAGTTTCCTTTAAGCCCATGTCACACTGCACCAACGGATGCAAAGAGGATGTAAAACGTTAAAAAAAGCTTGCCATCAGTTGGAAAACGCTATGCATCCATTGTGTACTCACTGCATACGTGTTTCATATGCTCTATCCTTTCAGCATCCGTCCACTGAGATTTCATCTGCTCAAGAAGTTTTGAGCTGCACAAAACTTTGTGAACGGATGAACTTTCCGCTGTGTACGATGTAAATCCGTGACATACGAACAACAAACATTCTATGTCCGTTTATCATCCATTAAACGTCCGCTGTATCCTCTCTGCATCCTCTGGGCATCCCCTCAACTCACATCCGCTGCAGCTGAAAACGGAAAGAGGGAGGAAACAAAAGGTACATGGAACGTCTACACAGCGTTAGTAGCACGGGAATAGAAAGGATGAGCAGTGAACAGTTTGCATCCTATACACATCCTCTAGGCTTCCTATGAACATCCCTTTAACATCCCTGCTACATACTACCCACGTCCGTTCTTTTCCTTTCTTATCCGTTCTGTTTATGCAAATTTTTGCCACTTTTTGGAGCAGATGACAACAAATGGAGCATCCCCAAAATTTTGCTTGCCCGCTGTCTCCTTTTTGCATATATTTTGCATCCGTCGGCCAGTGGGACTTAGCCTTTAAGTAGGTGATACATTACGAAACCAAGTAAAATACATTATTTTGTCATGAAAGGTAGAATTAAACTCGAACATTTAAGATTCCAATAAGAACATTTAGTCTATAAATTAGGCTAAGCTTTCATCCAGTTGAGCTGGACCCTGGATGATTTCACACAGTGATCATCATCAACAACAACAACAATAATAGTAATAATAATAATAAAATAATCATTTCACCAGGCATAAAACATCAGGTCCACATACAAAACTCCAATTAAATTGATTTTCTGATATGTGCAGAGCATATGAGGGACGCGGTGGCCCAATGGCTAAGTTACTGAACTTGTCGATCAAAAAGGTTGGCAGTTCAGTGGTTCGAATCCCTAGCGCTGCATAATGGAGTGAGATCCCATTACTTGTCCCAGCTTCTACCAGCCTAGCAGTTCGAAAGCATGTAAAAAATGCAAGGAGAAAAATAGGGAACACCTTTGGTGGTAGGTAACAGCTTTCTGTGTGCCTTCGGTGTTTAGTCATGCCGGCCACATGACCATGGAGATGTCTTTGGACAGAGCTGGCTCTTCAGTTTTGTAATGGAGATAAGCACTATCCCCTAGAGCCAGAAATGACTAGCACATATGTGCAAAGGGAACCTTTACCTTTGGGTTACATAGTGTATACATAGAAATCTTCTCAACGAATGGTTACCACCTATTTGAAGTTAGAGAAGGATCAATGCAATTCAAGAGAGCTTGTTCATTTGTGGCTATGTAGGGATTCCAGGCTGATCTCTCTTTTAACTCTGCCCTCAGGTTCCTACACATTCCCCTTTCTGTCTTTTAGTTTCCAAATCTAGTCTAAAACTGCAGGTAGTCCTCAACTTACAACAGTTTGTTTAGTGACGGTCCAAAATTACAGCAGCGCTGAAAGAAAAAAAAAAGACTTATGACCAATTTACCACTATTGCAGCATTCCCATGACAAATATGCTCGAAATTCAGATGCTTGGTAACTGACTCATATTTCCAGCCATTGCAGTGTCGTATGATCCTCTTTTGTGAGCTTCTGATTACCAAAGTCAGTGGGGAAGCCTGCTTCATTTAACCACCATGTTACTTACTTGACGACTGCAGTGATTCACTTAACAACTGTGCTGAGAAAGGTCATAAAATGGGACCAAATTCACTTAATAAATGTCACAGAAAAGTTGAGCTCAATTGTCGTCATAAGTTAAGATGTACCTACCTGTATCTGCTCTCATCCAAGGATTACTATGGACTGATCTTTTTTTTTTTTTTGCCTTTCTTTACCTCATCATGACCTTAGCCAACTGTTACTGATGCCCTTATTAACTGAACCCTTGGCCCCTTTAACTCAATCATTCAATAATTGAGACAGCCATGCTGCAGAAGTTATTTATTGCCCTCACAAGTCTCCACATCTTCCTCTTAATTGCCTTGAGATTTCTCTCTCCCTCTCCCTCCCTCCTTCCCTCTCTTTCTCCCTCCCTCCCTCTCTTTCCACTCTCCCTCCCTCTCCCTTCCTCCCTCCCTTCCCTCTCCCTCACTCCCTTTTTCTCCCTCACTCCCTCACTCCCTCTTTCTCCCTCTCTCCCTCCCTCACTCTCCCTCACTCCTTCCCTTCCCCTCTCCTTCCCTCTCTTTCTCCTTCCCTCTCCCTCTTCCCTTTCTCCCTCACCCTTATTCCCTCCCTCCCCCTCCCTCTCTCTCTCCCCATCTTCCTCTCTTCTCCCCCTCTCCCTTCCTCTTCTCCCTCCCTCCTCCCTCTCTCTCCCAGAAATCTATCCTTTTCACTTTTCAGATATTGTGGTTCCTCTTGCACTGCTCCTATTGAGTGATGAACATATCTAGCACTTTTCTTCCTGCATTCTGTCGTTCCCCATTTTAAAACTGATACAGAAGGTATCTTAGATATAGAAAATAAATCAGGAGGGAATTACTGATGAATGGGGTCTTCTTTAAACATGGGAAATTAAAGGTTGGGCAAAGGGGAGGAATCAATTAACTTAAATTAATTTAATATTAGCATTTTAATGATCATGCCTTATTACTATTTCACCAATGTTCCATCATGCTGATTCATTGACCGTTTAAATTTTATTTAACTCCGATTCTAATTCCAAGGATATTACATTTATTAAATTCCAAACACAATTGAGATTTCTTTTTTCTATAAAAAGACATAGTGCTTATTATAATTGATAAAAACAAATAATTATTGTCTTGAGAATCCTGGGATTACAGCTATCTCATAATCCAAATCAAGTTTCCTTGAAGAGCCCTTTCCAAAAGTGAACTCTCTCTTCCCCTCCAAGAAATTTGATCACAAATTGGCGAATTCAAATGAGGATGCTTCAAGCAGGTATTTCTGATTGTAGCCCAGGACTTGAGTATAGTTAGTCCTTGACTTACCACCTCAACTGAGTCCATAATTTCTGTTGCTAAGCGAGACCACTTTTAAGTGAGATCATTTTTAAGCCTGGACGATCTGGAACTGTGCTGCCTGTGGTCCAATCTAAGCATAGTTCACAAAACTGTCTGCTATAACATCTTGCCTGTTAATGACCTCTTCAGCTTCAACCACAATAATACACAGGCAAACAACAGATACAACTCAAAGTAAACCACTCCAAACCAGATGGCAGAAAATATGACTTCAGCAAAAGAGTGGTCAATGCTTGGAATGCTGTACCCGACTCCATTGTTTACAGACTCAACCCCTCACAGCTTCAGTCTCAAACTATCTATCATGGATCTCACCCCATTTCTAATAGGTCCTTAAAAGGAGTATGCATCAGTGGTAGGATTCAAAAATTTTTACTACTGGTTCTATGGGTGTGGCTTGGTGGGAGTGGCAGGGAAAGGATACTGCAAAATGCCCATTCCCACCCCACTCCTGGGGGAAGGTTACTGCAAAATCCCATTCACTCCCCACCCCACTAACCTGCTTTCCAGCTCCATTCTCCTGTGCAGGACAACCAAAAAAGATCCAGCCGATCAGCTGGGATTTGGGAGGCAGAGAATAGATGAGGGCGCGGCCAGTCAGAGGTGGTATTTACTTGTTCTCCGAACTACTCAAAATTTCCTCTACTGGTTCTCCAGAAGAGGTCAGAAGCTGCTAAATACCACCTCTGGCATACATAACTGCACCAGCATGCCTATTGTCCCTGTCTTACAATCCCCATTTACCTGTATTTACTCCCTTTGTTCATGTTTATATTCATACCTACACTTACTATATTGTACATATTTGACAAACAAGCATACATACTTCGCGTGAAAGCACGGCTATCATCTATTAGGAAGCTAGGTTTTATCTGGGTGCCTGGTTGGGGTGTGTTTGAGCTGGAGGAATCAGGGGGAGTCTGTTTGTGCCCAGGTGTTTGTCTAGCTTGTGGTGTGGAGATCTTTCTATTTGAGAGTGCAGGCTTCCAAATGATTGACAGTCTGGTGAAATCATCTCTTCTATTCATGCTTTCAGGTCTTTTTTCAATCTCTATGGCTAAGCCACACCACAAGCCAGGCAAACACCTGGGCACAAACAGACTCCCCCTGATACCTCCAGCTCAAACATACCCCAATAAGGCACCCAGATGAAACCTAGCTTCCTGACAGATGATAGCCATCCTTTCACACAAAGCCAAGCTGCACTGAAAGCCTCCAATACAGGAACACAGTGTTGCCAGCCAATCAAAGCCACAAAACAGACAGAAGAAACCAGAAACACCAATCAAACAAACTCCAAGAACAATAAACACAGACCAAGACTCCCAACCAATCAGGATGTAGAAAAAAACATCCTGCCACAATAATAGGCTAGCCTCAAATTTAAAACCAATGGCTGTGAGACCCTGACCCACATACAAACTCAATACAGAAGCCTGATGATGGAAGATGAGATTCTGCTGAAACGTTGCTACAACTTTAAAAGCACTACAATGACATGGGATAATACCACATATGGGGCCCCCGTATACCAAAATAAATACCAACCAGCTAAACACCTCATGGAACTAACAGAACACTGCCTAACCAACACATATTTCAAATACAAAGGACAAAGATACAAGCAAATTGAAGGAGCCCCGATGGAATCATCACTGTCACCTGTCATTGCAAATCTGTTCATGGAAGAATTCAAATCCAGAGCCCTGGCTAATGCCACCCACAAACCCAAACTATGGCTAAGATACATCGATGACACATTTGTGATTTGGCCCCATGGAAAAGAAAAACTAAACAATTTCCTAACACACCTAAACAGCACACACCCCAAAATCAAGTTCACCAAGGAAACGGAAATAAACAAACAACTACCATTCCTAGATGTACTAATCTACAAAAGAACAGATGGCACACTGGGACACAACGTATACCAGAAGAAAACACACACCAACCGCTACCTCAATGCCCAATCCCACCACCACCCAGCACAGATAAATTCCGTGGCCAAAACACTAATTACCAAAACCAAACACCTGGCAGACAAGACGCATATAAAAAGTGAACTATGCACCCTGACGAAAGTATTGACAGCCAACGGCTTCCACAAAAACAAAATCACCAGCTTGATCCACAAAAACACACCAAGACATAACAGAGACCTAGAAGATCAACAGACCTATGGAACAGCTGTCCTGCCCTACATAAGAGGTACTACAGACAAAATCAGTAAGATGCTACACAGGCATCACATCAAGACTGCCTTCAAAACAGACAAAAAAATAGCAGCCATCCTTAAAAAACCCAAAGACAAAATTGACCTGGAAAACCAAGGCATATATGAAGTTCCCTGTGCATCATGCCCGGCCACATACATTGGACAGACCAATAGAAGAATAAGTACTCGCCTGGATGAACACAAAAATGCAGTAAAGAAGCTGGAACACACCTCCTCACTAGTCCAACACATGAAAGCCACAGGTCATAGCATCAACTTCAATGGCACCAAAACCCTAGCCACTATAGAAAACCCCAGCCATAGAATCATCAGAGAATCCATAGAGATTGAAAAAAGACCTGAAAGCATGGTTTCACTATTCACTCAAGTCCCAATAAAAGAAACTCTTGAATTCATCAAAAATAAATACCAACCAGCTAAACACCTCATGGAACTAACAGAACACTGCTTAACCAACACATATTTCATATACAAATATCAGACCTCTACAGGGAGGAAATAAATAGCCAGATCAAAAGCTATGAGAAGCTGGAAGTTAAAGAGCAGGAATATTATGTGACCTGAAATTCCTACGCAGCTGCAGAGACAACAATGCAACACCAACCTGCTTCAAATTAACATTTCATCACAGCACAGCAGCTACTAAACGTATCCTGAAAAGAACAGAAATGGCTTTCCTCAGGAATGAAGTTCACAGTAAAAGATTTGCTAGCACTACACCTGGACCACAGCTCACCAGCTCAAATCCCCCAGCAACAAAGACTAACCTGAGCACAACCAAGCCCCCACCTAAACAGAACACATCCCCAGCCAATCAGAACACAGCCAACCCACCTACCAATCAGAACACAGCCAAAACCCCAACCAATCAAGTCACACCCCCACTAGCAGTTAAAAGGAAGAAGCAGCTGCAAGCTCACATTACTCTGAGAAGCACAGAGCTGAAGAAACAAGCCTGAAGATGATGAATGAGACTTCATCGAAACGTTGCCTAGATACTTCCAATTCTACGCGGGAGAAAACCCGAATAACCAAAGATCCATATATATATGGATATATAACCGAAAACACTTATAAAAATGATAAACACTCAAGAAAACTGAAAAAATTAGAAAATGACAAGAAAATTCCCAATAACCCACCACAACACCTGAAACAACTAGTATACAACGTTTCCAACAGAGAACTCA
>BLBF01000039.1:27958994-27972953 GCA_015471245.1 Laticauda colubrina
AAGGAAGGAAGGAAGGAAGGAAGGAAGGAAGGAAGGAAGGAAGGAAGGAAGGAAGGAAGGAAGGAAGGAAGGAAGATAAAGAGATTGGTAGGTTCAAAGCAATGGATCTGACAAAACCAGACCAAAAATAAATAAAATAAATAAAAAGCTGGTTGTTATTTAATAAGCAATAAGAATACGGAATACTAATATATGGATTACAATAATTATGTAAAAGTACAGTGTCTGGGTTTTGCAAAATGATTTTCATTCCTGCCTGAATAAATGGCTTATGCACCTGCTTGTTTTACAGGCTTCTAATCCTCAAGCACTCCTAAGGATGTTCAAAGATCCAGCAAGAGATTTCCAGGAAATATAAAATGATCTTCAATGACAAGTTTGGCATTTTCTGTGCTTCTATCAAATTGCTATGCATGCATAGCTCTCCTAAAGCTTATCTAAATAACAATAACAATCAAGATGATGAAATGTAATTTACAGAGACTACTAGAGTAGCCAGCATGACGTCAGGGAGGGCTGTTATTTTCCCACCAAACTGTTACCTATTTATCTATTTGCATTTGGATGCTTTTGAACTGCTAGGTGGCCAGGAGTGGAGGTGAGGACCAGTGGTGGGATTTAAATCTTTTACTACTGGTTCTGTGGGTATGGCTTAGTGGGCATGGCAGAGGAAGGAGACTGCAAAATCTCCAGTCAGAGGTGGTATTTACCAGTTCTCTGAACTACTCAAAATTTCCACTACCGGTTCTCCAGAACTGGTCAGAATCTGTTGAATACCACCTCTGGTGAGGACAGGAACTCAACCCATCATGTGGAGGTTGAGTCTTGAACATGCATTGCCAACTTTTCAATCTTAATGAACCACCATGCTGGCTCAAGGTCTTTGAAATGGAAACGAGTGCTTCCCCCTATAGCTGGTAATGACTGGCGGGGTAAAATATGCAGGGACTTCTTAACCTTTATACTGAGGTGATTACTGTCCAGATCAACAAGGGCTACAGTAGGTAATGGAATTCCTGGACATCTGGTGACAAATAATCTATATTTGGCATTTTAATGGATTTCTCCATGTTTATTTATTTATTTGATTTGTCAATCGCTTACAAGATAATAGGTATAAGTATAAACACAGTTATGAGTATATGAAAAGGTTGTTTTGACATATGATCATGGTTGAGTTCAAAGTTTCCTTTTTTTAATGCAAGAAAGTTATTGCATGAGTTTTGCTTCTGGAAAATTTGTTCCTTATGTGTTTCATGCTACAAAGACTGTTTTACCAGAACTGAGGTTTGTCTATTTCTCTGTTTGGACTGACTTAATTTGCAGCCTCCTGGCTGGGAGCTCTCAGCCTTGCATTTATAATAACGAGCTGATAAGGAATATTGTTTCACTTAACTCTTGCCTGGACTACCTGTTGGTGAAGGCAGTTAATTGGCAATGTGTAATTAAAGAGAGGGTGCTTTTTTTTGGGGGGGGAACTGTTTTTTGCAAAGGCCCAGTCAGAGAAATCTCTTGTTTTGAAATCAGAGAGAAATTGAGGGTTTGGGTTTGTTATGTTTGGTTAAGGAAGTCTGGCCAATTTTGGAAGGATTTAAACTGAAATGTCAAGTTATTTTTAATCAACCCAGATCTTCCAAGTATAATGTAGTTCCAAAGCAGGACAGCTAAGGAATTTGACAGTCTAATGCCACACCAGATTGAATACTTTCTATTCAAAATGGAATCAGCAGCTGATACTTTTTTTTTTTTTTTTAAACACATGCTTGCTTTTCCCTCTCTAGACAGAAACACACTTGCTTTGGCACAGAAAGAGAAACACTCAGATATTTTGACTTTTTTTTTTTTTTGCATTGCTGTTAGGCGCAAAGGGTCAGGAACATACATTAAGTTGCAGTTCAAAAGGTTGATTGCTTAAAACCAAGAATCTGTTCAACTAAAATTCAATACTAATTTGATGCCAGATCATGATCAATAAAATTCAAGAAGGATTGGACCTGGTATAGTTTTGGCAATGCAATGACTCTTAGCTGATGACACACTTAACTCTGCCTCCACCAGCTAGGCCTATTCTTTGCCCACATTTCAGAACACATCTACATGAAGCACTGGAGGGAATCCAATATTTGGGGATGTTTGGGATAATCAGTCTAAAGGCTATCAGGGTGTGTGTCAGAATACACACAGTGTGTCTATATGAGACAACCCAGGAGTAAATACAGTAAACAGTTTTGTATTTGAAATAGTGGTTTTATCTACAAAGAATATATACATAAGATAAAGGTAAATGTTCCCCTCGCATATACGTGCTAGTCATTTCCGGCTCTAGGGAATGGTGCTCATCTCTGTTACAAAGCCAAAGAGCTAGTGCTGTCCGAAGAAATCTCCGTAGTCATGTGACCAGCATGACTAAATGCTGAACGTGCACGGGATGCTATTACCTTCCCACCAAAGGGGTCCCTATTTTTCTACTTGCATTTTTTACATACTTTAGAACTGCTAGGTTGGCAGAAGCTGGGACAAGTAATGGGAGCTCACTCCATTATGTAGTGCTAGGGATTCGAGCTGCCAAACTGCCGACCTTTCTGATCGACAAGATTAACAATATATACATACACATACTTTAGTCAGACTCAAACAAACAGCAATCAACAATTACATCATGGAAGCACACATGGAGAGAGAGATATGCCCAACAGGGCCTCTTCTTATTAGAGGCTCTTAAAGTGATATCAGCCCAAAACTTCACTGACTCATTCCCAGCATTATATTATCATAGCAGCTGGTCAGCTCTTAAATCATTACCCTGACAGTCTGAATGGGACAAAATAATCTCAATTAATCTAAAGGTGAATCTTAACAAAATCTAAAGGTGAATCTTAACATTATCTGTGGAGATTCTCAGTCATCTAGGTCATGGTTGTCCCAAAGGAGCTTTTTCAAGAGGTAACTGGATTTCTCCCACTCCTCCCTTTATTTTTCTTTCTTTGGAAGATGTTTCACTTCTCACCGTTCACATCAGTTCTGAATGGCAGGGAATGGAAGCATTTATATTCCTTGCAATCATCTCATCATTAGCACTGTTTCTGAGAGTTGTTGAGGCCATTGGAGTGTCCTCAGGGTCCCTAAATAGTGCAAATAGGTGTGGAGCCCTGTTAGCAATTTCCAAAAGATTCCATACCCGTTTGCACTGTTTGGGTGACTTCCAAAATTTAAATGGCTTGATCAAAATCCATCTGTTTCTGAAAAGCCCCACTTCAATTAGAATATCTACCAAACTTATCTAGGTCCTCAGACTTGGGTCAGAATGCAGTTAAAACTAATATCTATTTCAAGTCTGCCATATATATTCAGGATCATCACTTGCTTCTTGCTGCACCCAGAAGGAAGATTTCTGATTGACTTACAAATATTTATTCATTCCTTTTCATAGTTTCTATTTCTCTGTTTGTTTTTGTTGTCTTGCTACCTGGTTCCAACCTTAAGGGATCCTGATGGTGCAATGATTAGAATGTAGCATTGCAGGCAAACTCTGCCTACAGTCTGGAGTTTGATCCTGATTGATTCAAGGTTGACTCAGCCTTCCATCCTTCCAAGATTGGTAAAATAATTGGCCCAGATTGTTGAGGACATTATAAACTGCCCAGAGAGTGCTGTATGGGTTGGTATATAAGTCTGATTGCCATTAAGTTTGCAAGCTTTATCCTTTCCCACTCAGGCTAGAAAGATAAGGGTAGGTTTTGATCTGATTCTAATATCAACTTAGTTTCCAAATTGTAGCTTCTGCTAAGTTCAAGTTTTAATTATCAGGATAACTGAAAGGTAGTGTTGTGGCCTGCCAGCAGCCAGCAGAGCTGGTGACAGACTCGGACAGTGAGGAAGTTGGGGGGGAACATGAGCCAATCCTGGAGTCTGGGGAAGGCTCTGATGAGTGCTCTGCATCTGAGGCAGAGATGGGGCCAGGGTCATCTGGCAGTTATCAGCTGCCTTCAGAGTCAGAGATCCGTGAGGGAGAAGAACAGCTGGAGCCTGTTCCCAGTGTGTGCATGCACAGAGCTGCCAGGAGAACGGAACAGCTAAGGAACAAGGGTTGACTCAGGAATAAAGGCAAAGGTGGACAGTGAATGGTCCCTCCCATAGGGAATAAATATCAGCAAAAGGGGAGTGGTGTTTTCAGGAGACAATTAGTTCATTTGATTAGTATGAAGATTTGTTCGTGACTCTCAGAGACTCCATGCCAAATGTTTTCTAGTACAGCATTGCACTTGGAAGCTATCAGCTTGGCAGTTCTCCAAGCCTGATAAGGACTGTGGTTATAATTCACCCTTGAAAGACTGTTTGCCAAGACTTTGCTGGATGTGAATGATAGGAATTCACATTAACCTAATAAAAAGGGGTTTTATCAGGACAAGGAGCCTGTTTTGTGATTTTGTGAAGCCTAGGTCAGAACAGATAGAACTGTACTATTTTCCCCTTAAATATAATGTAAGAGTGGTAGAGAACAAGTGTAGGCAGTCAAACAATTCATAGATTAAAGACCGGACTGTACAGTGGTGCTTTCATTTCAGAACTTACTTTGCTCTCCCTTTCCTATATCTATAAGCAATTGTGTGTCATGTGTGCAAATGAGAGAACTGAAGAGGTTGTGCAGCTGTTGAGACAAGAAGGCCATTCTCTGCAAACAGCACAAGAAAAGAATCAACTCCTCTGAGCTTCGCAGTGACAGACTTCATAGGCCACACAGACTGTGTGAAATTGGATTTAGCATGATTATTTCCGGGCAGTAATTCACAGCAAATAGCATCAAGGAAAACTTTGCTTAAATCCTGACTTGAGAAAGTGGATTTAAATCAAACTAATAGCTCGCAAAACATTCAAAGTATGCTTTGTACCTGTGCCTTGGAGATACATCACCAAATCCATATCCCCAAAGAAGTAAAGGAAAAGAAAACAGACTGATTTAAAGAATAAATTACTTGTCATAGTGATCTTTAAAAAACGCCAGATTTTAACACAAAAATATAATCCTAACATTTATTGCAGCAAAAACAAATGTCAACATATTAGACATAACTGACTAAGCCGGGGTAGCATTTCCACGAAACTGAAAGGAATATGACAAGATGTATTTCACATTTATTGGAATGAGATTTGGTCTTCTTTATCATAAGCAGTAGATTAAAACACTTTATTTTAATTTACTTCACCGTATTGAAGGGGGAGGGGGAGGAATCATTGATTCAAATAAACAGCAGCATAGCATATTCTTTTTTCACTAGAATAAACAATCAGTCTCAAAACGTAAATATGTAATTTGTCTCCACTTTGGTATACACTTGAGTGCCAGCAGTTATATTAAAGAACAGTGACATATTACATGTTGTGATCCCAGATAGTTAAACTCTTATCTGATTATCTCTCTGATTATCCATGAAATAACAACACCATTTCAATTTGCAGACTCCAGAAAGTGCCCTTCGTATCTGTGACTGTCAGATGGTGCTCCATTCAAAATCCAAGAAAGAAATACTTAGACTCCATTAATTCGAGAAAAGATATATTTTATTGGAAGCCAAGTGGTAGCAAGAAAAGAATTCTGAATCTGAGAAAATGAGTGCATAAATCACATATACAAAGTGATGGCAACGTTCCCACCCCCAGTAGTTCAATTGGCTCATCCAATTAAAAGTTGTGTATAGCATCATGTGGGCATCTCCAGGTGGTGATGAGGCCTCTGTCTATTGACCTTGACATATTTTAATAAAGAGTTGCGGCTGAGCATAGCATAAGATAGAAGCCTGAACAAGAACCTTCGCCCCCCAACTTATACAGTTTTGTTTTGTAATACCTGCAGCGCACTTCCGAGAACCATGTCTCCCCTCCTCCCCCCGTTACTTATGACAGGTGAAAGATGCAAAGCAAAGGAAGAAAATCTTGAAGGCTGACAGTGACATTCCACTCCCAGTGCAAAAGGCATGTGTTCACTATTATGAGTAAATACATTAAGTTGTGTACAATTATGAACATCTGATTTCTGGTGATTTCTAAAAACTCCTGGTGTCAACTCATAAAGCATTCCTGGCTTGCTCTCGAGTTGCCATAAGAAGGAGGAGGGAGGAGATCTGATGGAGCAGTTCGTTGCTATGACCAGAAGCACATTCCACACATACCTTTCTCCAGATTGTGTCTCAGGTTACTAAGTTCAGCCAGAGAGGCATGTTTTCCACAGTCCTCAAAAGTGCTTTGTTGGAGAATGTTATTTATGACACACCCTGCGAGGAGGGGGGAAACAGGGTCATAGGTGCACAGTAAATTACATAGGGCAGAGCCAACTGCACTTCAGAAAAATGCCAACATGTTGCTCCTAATAAATATTTGGATTTCTTTGGAACTTGGCTCGAGGCTCATGAATTAATTAGAGCATCCATTGGAATCCTGACACCTGGTTGAATCATCTTTGCCAATGACAATTCAGGTACACAACATTTTACGACAGCCATTGCACTTCAGAGACAAAGTTAAGAATTTTAAAGCAAAGTAACAACTTCCTAGCACCATTCAAAAAAAAGATAATCTTAGATTAGATGTTTGTGCTGCTGTTAAAGTGTTTTTTTTAAGAATTGTGAGATGCAATAATCACAGGCAGATTAATTGAGAATTTGTGGGTTCTGGCTAGAATTGCAAACTGGAAATCTACCGATACTGTTACA
This sequence comes from Laticauda colubrina, assembly GCA_015471245.1. Lineage (NCBI taxonomy): Eukaryota > Metazoa > Chordata > Lepidosauria > Squamata > Elapidae > Laticauda > Laticauda colubrina. The sequence continues at coordinate 27,965,702 of BLBF01000039.1, forward strand.
TATTATGGATTGACTTGAAGATAAAGTCAATTTTGAATCAAGCTTGACTCCTGAGATACTATGAGCACAATCAAGGAGAGCAGCGACAGATAAATGCTTTGTTATTTCTCTCTTATAGGCCAACTTTTGACTCCTTGATCTAGTCAATAACTTCTCTTGTATGGTGTTGTATGTTGTATGCATGTTCATTACCTAGTTGGGTAATGAAATGTCTGCAAGAAATCTCCCAAGCTCAGAGAGCATCCAGGACCTCACAGTTCAACCCTGAGCTACAAATTTTCTCTTTTATTGGTGATTTTGTTATTCTCTGGAAAATTTCACCCAATTCTACAAACATCCAGGTTCATAACAGGTAAGTCAAGGATGAAAAAGCTGTTACCGTAACTCACTTCATAAACTTAAATTCACAAGGATGTATAAGTGAGATGAGCCACTTTTGTTTACTTTCTTTTTTAAAAAAGTTTTTTTGGATTTTTATTTTTAAATGTACATTGATATCAATACATGAACAGTATGGCCTCTGAGCATAATTCATCTAGATACAATTACTTTCTTCAAAGTGAAGTGAGAGCTGTACATTTATGACTGCTGTAAGTATCATAACTTGGTAGAATTTGGTTTTATACTGTATGGTATATAATAGCTATTTCCTGCATTCATTCAATCAGCCAGTAGTCCATATACCTTAAAGCTGAAGTAGGACACATGTGGATGCTAAAAGGCTAAAAGGCTGAACTCATAAATATTTTAACCTTTGATATACACATTTCCTATCTACAGCCTGAAAATATTCAGACTATTTGCTGATTTCTCATATCATTCTAGATCCCTCACACCCTGGACATAAATTGTTTCAACTTCTACCCTCAAAGCAACACTATAGGGCACTGCACCTCAGAACAAATAAACAAGGACGTTTTTTCCCTGAATGCTATCACTCTGCTAAACAACTAATTCCCACAACACTGTCAAACTATTTAGTAAGGCTGTATTACTATTCTTCTTCTCAACTTTCTTATTACCTATCTCCTTTTCTACTTATGATTATAACTCTTTTGCTCATACCTTTGTGATTTATATTGTTTTAATTAGTTTCCAACGTGATTTATGTTGATTGCTTATTTAATATCCAATGACTATCACTAAGTGTTGTATCTTATGTTTGATGATGAATGTATTTTTGTGATGACTATGATCATAATTTTTCACTTACAGCTTTTATGTACACTGAGAGCTTATGCATTGAAGACAAATTCCTTATGTGTCCAATTATACTTGGCCAATAAAGAATTCTATATTCTATTCATCTCTAAAGCATGAACATCTCATATATGGATATGGGTAAATGAAGTGCACGAAAGAATATGGATACTGCTGCATCAGGACAGAAATAAGGGCTGATGTCTTTGGCTTAATCAGTGAAGATATTGAGGTATGGAGTGCCTCGCATTTAAGATATTCCGTGGAAAGAAGAAAAACCACTAAGTCTCATGGCTCTTAACAGCTTCTGTGCTTTTGAACTGGCTCTGCTGAAATGTCACCAAAAACCACAAGTCTCTTGGAACAGAAACGATTACTGCAGACAAAGGTGAACAAACATCCAGATGGTACTAATCCAAAGCACAGAACTTTGAGGCACTAAATATACCTTTCGATATCTTGTGCTCAGAGAACTATGCAAGTGGCTACTACTACATTTGTGTCAGGAGCACTGAAGGACTTCTGGGTTGAAATAATTGAATGGTGACATCACCATCTGGCAGGAGATTGCCTAGTTGGGACTCCTTTCATATCCCCATTAAAGTATTGAAGTATTGAAGTATTACTTATCTATCTACCGATGAACTGCTGGGTAGGCAGGAGCTGGAGCGTCTGACAGGAACTCACCCCATCTTACGGCTGCAACCAAGTCTTGAACACAAGCCTGCCGATCTTCAGCCCAGCATTTTTAACTTCATGAGCCACCATGCTCCTTATGCAACTGACTTTCAGAAGTTCACTCCAAATAGAAATCCAGGTACTGGCTAAAAAAAAAATCCTCCAAATGTGCAGTACATCCAGACAAAATAGATTCCCACCACACATTTTTGCTGCAATTTTTCAACCATAGAAATGAACAAACAGCAGAAATAGAGAGGGAGCTGGTATAAAAATAGCTCCATATTATTATTATTTTTTGATGCAGTGGTATTTGATGGTCTCTGAGCTTGTTTGTTTACTTGCAGATATTTCATTACCTAAACTAGTCAACATCATCAGTTATTATAACATCATGAATAACAAGTTGATTAGCACTGTTAGTTGACAAGCTATTAATTGAAAAGCTAGTTGATCAGCTCTGTTGACTAGCTTGTTGCTAGTTGATTAGCACAAATAATGTTTGGGTAACTAAATATTTGCAAGAAAACCATCAAGCTCAAAGAGCACCAAAGACCCTTCATTTCAAATCCTGAGCTACAAATATTCTCCTTTATTGCTAATATATATATTGCATTTCTGACCATCATGGCATGCTCATCGAAGCAGTGCAGTTTCATCTAAAAACTGGAAATTTGTTTTGCAAAACTGAAAGGAAATAACTAATAGGGATAATTACATTTCAGTTTGAATCTATTTTGCATCCTTTAGTCCTGAATAAAGTGTTCAAATTTCTAAAGGATTAAACTGTTTTGTATAAATATCTGAAATGAATAAACATATCATCATATAGACTAAGAATATGCTACTCCCAACAAGTGACAAGTAATTAGAAGAATCTGATTCCCTTTCATTTCCTCACTCTTTTAAATCTTTTAAACCTTCCAATTTATGGGAAATATTTAAGTGATGCAAAATATACCTGGAAAATGTTTAATAACTTCGAAACAGTGAACTGCTTAAAAAGACAACCTAGATTTCCTGACAAATCTTTAGGAAGCTTCAACATTGCCTAAGAAAGAAAATTTCCAACAGGAACCAGAGGAAACACACCAACTAAATAGGTGGAAAATGAAGAGGTAGGGAGAGGGGGGGGGCGCTGGTCTGAGTGAATTTAAAAAGTATTTTTTTATTGTAGCAAAAGTCTAAATGGAGTTAAAGATAATGGTATTTGTCAGAGGTTCAAAAAATGAATGAATCAACCATTGTATAATATGTGAAATGAGTTTAAGTGCATGACAATGCCAAATGGGAAACATAATTACACCTAATATACTCCAATTAAATCACTATTAGAATATTGAACTAAAAAGGACTAATGAATGCATGAAAGAAATAAGAAACTGTAAATCAAATATAAAGGAAGAGAGGAAAGGAAGGAGGGTGGGTGGATCAACTGTGAAATTCAAATAACAATTTAAGAAATGCTATCAACATCTTTCAGATAAACAGCCTTTCTAGAGAACAGGAACTAAATTATATTTTTTGTTTCTTTCCTTTGCCAATTTAAAGATCCCTCTTGTATTCTTATTGCAGGAAAAATAGGCTTGATATACAATGCCGCATGGTATTTTGCATTTCCTATAGTTCACCAAATAAATCTTTTCTTATCTTGATTTTATGTTTCATTGCCCCCTGCTGTTTGATAGAGTTGCAGATTTTTAAGTCAACACAATTCTGTCTCAGCCTTTGTTCTAAATGTGCAATGCCCTGTCCTGAATATGATTTAAAATTGATTACAGTTGTCTTGCCTGAAGTATTACAGCGTTCAAACTGTAGCTTTCAATTAACTTTGTATTGATTATTCTGAAAATGTACCAGGTTTGCTTAACTGCCTCTTATTTGTTATTATATTTATCTTCTACAAGGAAAATAACATGGATCAGAGTACCAAAAAACAAAAAACCAACCACTAAACCCAAGTAACACCTTCTCGCTCACTTTCTTTTAATGATTTTCTTTCAGAAGTAGCTGAATTTACTACAGTATTTTATTCTCATTAGCAGTGAAAATCAGAGGTGGTGTTCAGCAAGTTCTGACCAGTTCTGGAGAATTGTTAGCAGAAATTTTGAGTAGTTTGGAGAACCGGCAAATACCACCTCTGACTGGCCCCGCCCCCATCTATTCTCTGCCTCCCAAGTCCCAGTTGATTGGCTAGGTCTTCGTTGGTTGTCCTGCACAGGATAATGGAGCTGGAAAGCAGGTTAGTGGGGTGGGGAGGGAATGAAATTTTGCAGTATCCTTCCCCTGCCATGCCTACAAAGCCACGTCTACAAAGCTATGCCCACATAACTGGTAGTAAATTTTTTTGAATCCTACCACTGGTGAAAATGATCCATGGTTACAATCTGATCTGTGCAAATAAATTGTTTGGGGCATATCATTCTGATCCAGGATGCAAAGTCTCATTTCTTGCTAGAAATTGTGGGATAGGAAAGTTTTAAGTTCAAACTCTTTCCTGTATATTTCTGTGAGTACAATTCATATAATGGAAGAATCTAATGGAAGTAGAGTCTACTACAAAGCAGTGTGTGTGTCCTCAGGACCATGGAAATTCTGTTTAATTTGCTGGCTTGTTTGTAAAACTGGTCCCATCTCCACATGTAGAGTCATCCTAGTCCTTCTGAAGTGTCATAGAAGAATGGACAGTTACAGCAGACTGTTGCTTTTTCCCATGTTCTGTGGTTAGGAGATTTATATAGAAATTATTGTTATGTTGTTTGAACCTGGTCTTTCTTTCAGGTCCCATTTTTGGAATGCTCTGCATGGATTTGTTCGTATTATTTTTAAATGACAACCTGTGGCATTTCAGTATCTCTTTGATCACTTTCTTCTGTGTTTATCAGTGTTTATGAGATGATTCAAATTTCCAAAATCATTTGATCATTCAGGAGGAAGCAGAGGAGGAGGAAGATAATAAGGAGGAGGAGGAGAATGAGGAAGAGGAGGAAGAGAAAAAAGAGGAGGAAAAGGAGGAAGAGGAGGAGGAGGAGAAGCAAGAAGAGGAGGAGGGGAGGGAGGAGGAGGGGAGGAGGAGGCAAATCCAGATCGTTTTGTACAATCTTTGGGCCAATCAAAGCATCAAATTTTCTGTTCATTCAATTCCTGTTGTAACCAATAGCTTAAATACTCAGTTGATTTGACAAAAGCAAAACTTCCACTTGGGAAGAAATGCTAGGCAGCAAACAGGAAAAAAAAAAGTAAGTTGAGTTTATACTTTGGGTAATGGCCATTAACCATCTGGATAGCTTTAAAAGAGGACCAGATAAGAGGACATGTTGATCAATAGCCTTTGGTCTTGAAGATGCCATGTTATTTTTAGATTGGACTTTGGCGTATCTCCCAATTTCAGGGAAGAAATGGTTAGAAATGGTCTAGAAATTGAGTGGTGCAGTGATCTAGAGGTGGAGCTATCGCCTCACAATCAGGAGATTGTGAGTTCAATCCTAGGTAGAGGCAGATATTTTTCTTTCTGGGCACACTGAGAATATAACTGTTGAACAAAACTCTGGATTGGAGACAGGAAGGGCATCTGGCCAGTAAACACTCAGCTCCATTCAGTTGCCCAGACTCTACCTCGCAAGGTATTAGGGGGCTATTAAAAGAAGATGAATGGTTAAAAATGGTCTCTGTGTCCTGCTTTGGAGCACCCTACAAGCATGTGATGGGCCTCGGTGAAAAGCAAAACCCTGAACCTTGGTTCAACCAACAAGACTATTTTTTCTTCCTTTTACTCTCTGTGGGAGGGGGAAAAAATGGATTGCCTATTTTGAAAATTCCAGCACTGGAAGTAAAAAGTTGAGACCAGACGTTCTTGAAATTGCTAGCAGCAGAGAAATCAAATCCTTTTCTAAAATGGTCAGCATTTTCTTCCTGGCCACAGGCTTAGAGCACAGTCAATCTCATGAGATGTGATGGCATGCAGAAGAAAGTGTCAACGCTTGTGTAGAAAAGCTGATAAAGTCATGAAAGCAGTGAAATGTTGAGGGAGAATGTAATGATTCCCAATCATCCTCTCCTTGAATTGAATTAGCCTTCAGACCTCACAATACCTTCAAAACTGCTTCTTGAGATGTATGCCAGGACGATAGCATTTTCATCAGGAAGGTTAGGGGAGGAAGGGGAGAGGAAGAGAAGGGAAAATAAGGGAGGGATGGGGAGGGATGGGAAATAAATAAAAGGGAAGGGGAGAGGAAAGAAGGAAAGAAGGGAAAGATGAAAGGGGGGAGGGAAAAGGGAGGAGAGGAAAAGAAAAGAAGAGAGGAAAAGAGGGGACGGGAGGAGGGGAGGAGAAGAGATGAAAGACGGAAAGGGAGGGGAAGGCAAGGCAAAGGAAGGGGAGGGGAGGCAAGGAAAGAGGAGGGGAAGGGAAGGGAGGCATGGGAAATAAATGAAAGGGGAGGGGAAGGGAAGGGAAAGAAGGGAATAAGGAAGGCGAGAGGAGGGGAAGGGAAGGGAAGAGTGAAAGGGAAGGAAGGGGGAAGGGAGGAGAGGAGAGGAAAAAAGAGGAGGAAAGGAGGAGAGGGGAGGGAAGGGGAGGGGAGGGGAGAAGGAGAGGAGAAGAAATGTGAGAGGGAAAGGGAGAGGAAGGCAAGGGAAGGGAAGGGAGAAACTTACAAAAGACACTGAAAACTACAGTCATATAACTATGGGATGTTGCAAACAGCTGTAAAGATGAACTGGTTACCACACACCCAAAATGTGATCATGTGACAATGGGGGGTGGGGGGAATGAAGGAACTTTGAAGGTTCTAAGTACCTTTCAGAGGGTCTGTCATAACTTTGACAGTCACTAAGCAACTGGTTATACATCAGGGACTATCTGCCAGGCGTTCCAGAAGGCAGGCAGGATAGTGGGAAACACACAGTTCCCTGGTCTCACCTGATGACAGGAAGTGGGAACATGAAATCCAACTCTGTGCCCATTTATAAAAAACAGGACAAGAGGTTAAGGCACCAGACTAGAAAGCAGAAGACTGGGAGCTCTAGTTGAGCCTGAGCCATGAAAGCTGTATGTGTGACTTTGGGCCAGTCAGCTCACAGGGATGTTGCAGTGAGGAAAAGAGGAGGTAGGTGTGTTGGATCTGTTCTATGCCTTGAGTGATTTGTAAAACTTAATGACAGGATACAGATAAACAAATAAAAACCCTGCGATTTATGAGAAGGAGGAGAGCTTTATTAAGATCCTTCCTATCTGCATTTCAGAACACTGGAGGGGAAAAGTTGCAATTACACTGACCTCTAATGGAAATTGTTACACAGGGAGGGAGGATGGGAAGAAGAAGAGGAAGAAAGAAAGAAAGAAAGAAAGAAAGAAAGAAAGAAAGAAAGAAAG
>BLBF01000039.1:27992598-28006993 GCA_015471245.1 Laticauda colubrina
TATCTATCTATCTATCTATCTATCTATCTATCTATCTATCTATCTATTATATATTTGTCTATCTAACAATCTATCTCTATCTATCATATCTATCTGTCTGTCTGTCTGTCTGTCTATCTATCTGCACATTCTTTAGTGGGTCACCCAGAGGGAATTTTACATGATGCTTTCCTTATGATTTCACACAACTCAAAAGGAGAATGCTTTGCTTTATGTTATCTGATTTTGTGAGAATTGTTTTAGAAGGAGTAAATGCTTCAGAGGAAGCTAATTATTTCCCATAGTAAGGAAGTTCAAGAGTTTAGCAGAATGAGTAGAGTACAATTGTAAAAAAAACAACAACAAGAAAACAAACATACTATTGAATACACAATGAGATTGAATATCTCATTGACTGGAATCAATCTGCCTTCAGTCTATCCTCAATATTTAACCTGGCCTGTCCAAACTCTCCATCATTTAAATGACTTTGAAGAAAGCAAATAAACTGGCATTCATATATCCAGCTTAAATATATATCTTGTATCACATTTTTCCCAAGTCTCTTTACCTTGCAATAGCTGCAGTTTGGGCAGATGGAACTGTTTTGCTTGAAAACAAATCCACAACAGAAGTCTTTACATTCTTTAAGAAAAGCCATCAATTAAAAAAAAACAACAACAGGCAAGGAACATTAAGGAACAGTAGGTCACCCTGTCATGTGGAGCTCGGATCTTGAACTTGGGCTAGTCTACTAGAGAGTATCTTTACTACTGAGCCATCATGCCATGGTCCCATGAGAAGATCATGGAAATCAATTTTGTGTTACTTTTTAATCAGCCCTGCAACATTGTTGGAGTCAACTCATCAAGATGAAGGAATGTTGTTTTAGCTTTCTTTTTTGGAAGTGCTTAAAGCATCTAATAGGGCATGGGATACAATAAATGTTTTTTTTTTAATTGATGGCTTTCCTTAAAGAATGTAAAGACTTCTGTTGTGGATTTGTTTTCAAGCAAAATAGTTCCATCTACCCACACTGCAGCTATATGACAGATAGATAGAGATAGATTGACATAGATAAATAGATAGATAGATGGATAGATGGATAGATAGATAGTTATTGAACAGAGATATTTGTAACCAGATGACACACTGTTTAATGGAAGATGGAATTTTTATATTAAGCCCATGTCACACTGCCCAACGGATGCAAAAAGGACACAACGGACGAGCAAAATATTCCATCCGTTGTTATCTGCTCTCAAAAGGGGCAAAAATTTGCATAACGAGAGCGGATAACACGGACGTGGGGAGGACACAGGGCAGATGCAAAGCGGATGCGGAACGGAAGCCCAGCAGATGGAAGAGGATGGGATTGGATGGCACGTCTACGAGGCTTCTGGGAGGCCGCAGCAAAGCAGACGCGGAACGAATACAGCGGGTGCACAGCGGATGCACAGCGGATGCACAGCAGATGCACAGCGGATGCACAGCTGAAGCCTAATGGATGCCTGGCGTTATTTGCGTATGCGGGGAGGATGCATTGGTCAGCCCCGCGGATATAATGGAAGCAGCTCAGAAGCAGGTCGCCATTCAGAGGAAAGACCTGCTGCCAGACGGATTGGCTGCCTTGCCTGCCTTGGCTGCCTTGCCTGCCCTGCCTGCATGTCTGCCTGCAAGCCTTGCTGCCAGCCTTGCTGCCAGCCTTGGTTCCAGCCTGCCTGCAAGCCTTGCTGCCAGCTGGTCTGCCTGCCAGCCTTGCTGTCTGCCTGCCTGCCAGCCTTGGTGCTGCCTGCCTGCAAGCCTTGCTGCCAGCCTTGGTTCCTGCCAGCCTCCTTGCCAGCCAGCAACCCCACAACCATGCGGAAGCACAGCAAGCCTCAGCCATCTGCTGCCAGCCCTTGCAAGAGGGACAGGGCTACCATCCCACCCTCTGACCCTCACTCTGGTTCTGCTGGGGCTTCTGCAGCACGGGCTCGCTCTTCTGGGGCTGGGGCTTCTGCTGCTTCTGCTTCTGGAGGAGCTGATGACACCTCCATAGCAACTGCACCCTTCACCCCTGTGACTGAGCAACCAAGAGGAGTGCCAGAGACTCTTTTTTGTTGTATAACTTGTTGTTAATAACGTCTACTTATGATTCACACACTTGCTTCATTTCTTTTTTTTAATAAAGTCTTGGTGGAAACTTTTAGAAATGGTTTAAGCCTTTGCATGCTTGTGGGATGGGGAAGGATAGCTTTGGGATGGGTTAGGATACCTGTGGGATGGGTAATAGCTGTGGGATGGGTTAGGATAGCAGTGGGATAGATAAACCTCCAGTGCAAGCATAGTGGGACTGTATGGTCGACCCTCCTATGTGCCACACCTATGGCCCTTTATTATCAATAATAATGTAATAATTGTCCACACATGTCAACATAAACACAACTCTTTATTAAATGCCCTGTTCATTGTAGGCCAACCAAACATACATGGCCCAATCTCATCCGTGTGATGAGACAGGCTGAAGGAAGCATCCATTAAGCATTTACCATCCTGTCTTGCCACTCCACGGCTCCAGCTGGGGAGTTGCACCAGTGTTTCAGGAGGTTGTGCTGCTTCTTCCCTTCACGTGAGGCTCTGTTGGGGCCTTGCACATCCTCAGTGTCTATCAGGTTTCGCCCTTGCCTCCATTCTCCAGGCTCCATGTCCCCATTGCCTTGTTGGAGGTCCACGAGCCTCTTCTGCAAGACTGGATAGCGGGTGCGCATGAGATTGTGCAGGATGCAGCAAGCTTCCACGATCCTCCTCATGGTCTCTGGGCTATGCTGCATGTTGGTGAGAAGTACCTGGAACCTGTTGGCCAGGATGTCAAAGGCGTTCTCCACCACCCGTCTTGCCCTGAACAGCCTGTAGTTGAAGATCCTCTCTTCACGGGTGAGGTATTTGGAGGTGTAAGGCTTCATGAGGTAGGTTGTGAGGGAGAAGGCGTCATCCCCCACGATGAAGTAGGGCACATCTTGCTTGTCGTTGGGCAGCGGGACTGGATCTGGGAAGCCCACCATGAGGTTGCCTTCCAGCCCCTCCTTGAGGTCACTGGTGTTGTACATCTGGGCATCTGAAGATGACCCATTGCCTGAAGCATCGATGTACATGAACTTGTAGTCAGCATCGACCATGGCGAAGAGGATGATGCTGAAGAAGCCCTTGTAGTTTAAATAAGTGGACCCCGACTTGGCTGGTGCTTTGCAGGCCACGTGCTTGCCATCTATGGCTCCAACGATGTGTGGGAAGTTCCACTTCTGATACCACTGCTCTGCAACTTTCTTCCATCCTTCTTCAGTGGAGGGCTACTGGTGGAGCTCCTCCTAGTATTCTTTGATGATGGCCTGCACTACTTCTCTGACCACAATGCTGATGGTGTTGTGTGGCATCCTCCAGCCATACTGCATGTTCCTGTAGGTGGTCCCGGAGGCCAGGTGGCGCAGAGTGAGTGCCACCTTGAGCCCAGGTTCCAGGCTGGGCCGGAGGTTGGTGTTTGTCTTGGTCAACCTGGGTGTCAGCCGCTGCACAACTTCATCAAACATGGCTGGAGGCATCCTCATGAAGTTCTGGAACGCCCGAGGGTCTTCGCTCCTGAGCTCCACCATCAGCTTGTTGTACAGTCCGTCCTCTGCTTTTCTGGCGAACCATCTTTGGACCCAGACTTTTTTTGGGTGCCTCCTTTTCTTCCCGTAGTAGAGTTCACAGAGCCTATAGATGGTTTCGCACTGTTGCAGCAGGATGGTGGCTGCCGAAAGGACTTTGTCACAATCCACGGTGGACATGACTGGATGCTGTGGAAGAGGAAGAGTCAGATGAAGGCTGCAGAAGTCTGCACAGCTTGGCTGCTGTTCTGAAAGTGAGATGCAGGTGATTTGCTCCCCCTTTTTATAGGCAGTATAGGTGTCCCTTTGCATCCTGTAGGCATCCTCTAGGCATCCTGGAGACATCCTTAATATCCGAGATATGTCCCCTCTGCGAACGTTTTTTCCATTTTAAACGCTTTGTTTCCATGCTGCATCCGTTCTGCGTCCGTTCCGCTTCCTCCCTGCGTCTGGGCGGATGCGAGTTGCGCGGATGCGTAGCGGATGCCAAGCAGATATAGCGGATGCGTAACGGATGCGTAACGGATACGTAGCGGATGCAGAATGGATGAACTGGATACATTTTCCACGCAAAAGTTTTGGGCAGCCCAAAACTTTTGGAGTGGATGAAATGTCCATAAACGGATGCTGGACGGATAGAGAGGAAGCAAAATGGAGGCAGTGAGTACATCGCGTTTTCCAACGGATGGCAAGCTTTTTTGTCCGTTTTACATCCTCTTTGCATCTGTTGGTTCAGTGTGACATGGGCTTTAAAATAAACATGAAAAGTTAATAAAATTTTGAAAAACTGTCTCACTCAACCACAGAAATGTTGGGGTTAATCGTGGTCATAAGTCAAGGACTACATGTAACAACATGTTCATCAAATGGACTTTGGCCTGGTTCAGAAGGTTTGTTTTCTGTCTACAAAAATCACAAGTGAGGTTTTCATAGTGGCAAATCATTCCTCTCATTAAGAAATGTGATTGTTTACCTCAGGACCGGAAATCTTTCCTCCCCCAATTATCACAAAAATTGCAAGGGATGGTTGGAAATATACTCCAGAAGTATTTGAAGGACACACAAATCCTTCGTTAAGTTTTCCCCTGACAGGAAATCTCCCAAAACTGAGGAATTTGCATCTGATGTTAGATGTCTACATTTTGTATTTCTGTTTTGATCCCTTCCTATTTATTGCTGAAAAGAGGAGGCTTTTTCCTCCCCATTTTTGTTTACTCTGATTTACTGTATATTTATTTTCTTAAAAGCTGTATTTGAATAGAGGGATCAGTCTTTTCACAATCTGCTTTTAATTTGTGCATTCTGTTGAGTCGCCTACATTCACCAAAGAAGAGAGAAAAGCAGCAGCACAAATTTGGCAAGGCGGTTGTCCCTACCTCTTCTCCACCTTGGAAAAAATAGAAACTCTGTGTAGTGTGTGTGTGTGTGTGTGTGTGAGAGAGAGAGAGATAATTAAATGTCAGCCTTAGGGCAAAATATTCAGAAACCTCATTTTGGCATCCTAACCAATGTCTTCATTTTCTAATTTGGAACTCAAAAAATGTACGATGGGAGGGGAAGAGACAATTGCTAATGTACAAGAGGAATTAAGTATGAATAAAACTGTGTTTTGCCATGATCAAGGCACCAGCTCTGCGAACACCTGAGAGCATAAAACAGTGGATTTTTTTCCCTTGGCTTCTGCAGCTGCAGTCTGATTAAAATGCAGCAGGGGTATTTATAATAAACCAATACCAGCTACCATAAAGGCAGGTGCCAGAGTCCTCATTTAGAAAGCAGAGGAAATGAGAAACTGCAAAGAAAGAGAAACAGACGGTGTAATCTGTCACTGCAAATCCTTCAGCTTAACGCCTTGCTTGTCCTTCCTTTTGTGACATGACATCAGGTGCCTCCTTAACCAATGATGCTGGGAAAAAGGAGGACATTTATACAAGAGCTACAAGGTGTTATTCCATATCCCTTCATTAATATCATTCTACTCTGATGACACGACCTGCCTTGTCTTGCTAATATGCAAACTTTAGAAAAACCCTGGTTCTGTTGTTACTTCTGGAGCAAGTGTTCATTTTCATAGGGATTGATGTATTTGCTTGGTATAATTTCCCTTAAGCTTTCTTTTTAAGGGATGCGGTGGCTCAGTGGCTAAGATGCTGAGCTTGTCGATCAGAAAGATCAGTAGTTTGGCAGTTTGAATCCCTAGCACCACATAACAGAGTGAGCTCCTATTACTTGTCCCAACTTCTGCCAACCTAGCAGTTCAAAAGCACGTAAAAATGCAAGTAGAAAAATAAGCACCACTTTGGTGAGAAGGCAACAGCATTCCATATACCTTTGGCATTTAGTGATGCCGGCCAAATGACCACAGAAATGTTTTCAGACAGTGCTGGCTCTTCAACTTTGTAACAGAGATGAACACCAGCCCCTAGAGCCAGAAACAACAATATATATGCGAAGGGAACTTTTACCTTTAAGCTTTCTTTAAGTAAACTTTTTTTGGATTTAACATTAGAATAAAAAGGTAATGTTTTCCCCTGTCCACTTGTGTCTGATTCCTCACCCTTTCCCAGCTGAGAAACCCTGCTTTGTCTGAAGACATTTGGCCAGTATGACTATACTCTGAGGTACAGGGAACTCTGTTACAGTACCTACTCACCAAAGTGGTACCTATTTATCTACTTGCATTTGCAAGCTTTTGGATATTTGAATAGCTAGTAGCTAAAAGCTGCATGGAAGTATGCATGTTTGTTTGGGTTTGTGCAACAGAGAAATTTAAGGGAGGAACAACGGGTTGTATGCACAAATGTCTGATTTTTGATGAAGAAGCTTCTTGGATGAGAAGCAAAACATTTTCAAAGAAAAAAAAAGAAAATCCAGTTGCCTCTTGGTCATAAGTCACTTCTTTCAGTGTTACTTTAACTTTGGTCACTAAATGAATGGTTCTAAGTAGAGGGCTATCTGTACTTTATATGACCAGCACCACAAACAAATATTCTCATCAAGAAGACAAAGAACAGATCGATGTTATTTCACTTATCCAAACCTGATTTTTTTTCAAATAAAAAAATGCAGCTGTGAAATGATTTTCCAAGCTTCACTCCTAAATTTTGCCTTCATGTTTGTGAAAAGTAAAGTAAAAGTAATTCAAATGACTTGCTGATTAAAGTTGTTAACTCAGAATATTCTTGCTGTGGATCTAATTTTCTGGCAGAAAAATGATGAAGATCGTTTCCTGTTTTTGAGCTGTGTTGTTTTTCCTCCTGTTGCTTTGAAATGTTGTTTTTTATCCCCCAAATCATGCTCAATGCCAGCTCTCTCCCCCACCAAAGATGGACTTTTGTTCTAGGCAAGGAACAAAATACGTCAAACAGTGATCGGTTGATTGGTCTTAACTGAACCCCAAAATCTCTCAGGAACATCATTAGGGAAATTAATTGCCCGGAGTGGGTAGTTTAGAGCCCAACACTGAACATCTTCTATAAGCAACAATTTCATGCCACTTTAAAACGTGTGCCAAAATTTGTTCAGTTTAACCATGTCCCACTCTCTTGTTTCATTTAAGGATTCTTCTTTCCAGCTTTCTCTGGGAATACATTTTATTAATAATAACCTAATTAGGCCTGTGCTTTAAAGCATTTATGAAATGTCTACTTTGTTGCCTTTTAAAACTGTATTAGCCTACCAAATAGGAAGAAACACCAGAAAAGCTTTTCTTTATCCTTTTTTTACTCCATATGTTAATTATTAATTGATAAACATGTTAATTGTATGGGATTTTTTAAATATTTGTTTACATGTGTATTTTTTTAAAAGTTAGTTCTTAAGTAGTCAACAGAGACAAAGTTGAACGATAAATCATAAATGGATATGAATTTAGGGGATTTCTGAAATCTTTCAGGACAATCTACAGCTCTAACAAAGCTTGGACTTTGCTTAGCTTATGTAAATTTAATTAAAATAGATCATTAGATGCATTTTCCTGAAGGTATCAATGAAAATAGCTTACTTGTCAGATGAATCAACCAAATTGGGCTTGTGAATGAAAACTACAAAGGCTGGATTTAAGAAGGCTGGGAGGACAAAGGCATTTAAATCAGAATCTACTGTACTCTGTCTACTTATAAGACCAATAATTTATAATTTGGTCAACTTATCTGCAATTGAAATCTTAATGGAACTTTTAAAAACAAAATATAGGCATCTTGTTTCAAGAACCATTCAACAACATTTTCTGTGAAAAACTAAAAATTTCAAAAGACTAAAATTTTTAACAGAAATTTAATTAAAGTGTCTGTATTATTTAAATCATAAATAAAAGGTCATGTTGCATCATCCCCTTATGATTTCTTCAACTCATCCAAGGAGTGAGTTGTGAGGCTAAATCTTAGGAAGAATTTCTAAAAGTACTGGGTCTGTTAGCTTGAGAAGAGAGGGGTAATGTCAGCATTCCAGGGAACCTCCATTCCAATCAGTAACTCGGAGACAGGCATAATCTCAAAAGTACCTTTATGAGATTAGCACCTGGTACATCTGTGGAATTTCAAAACTAAAAGTTTTCCAGATTTCCCACAATGTCCCAAACTACAAACCATCCCCTTTTTCCTCATCATCACATCACATGAACCAATCCCAAAGTAAGTTCCTTTTTTCCTGCACCACACTCCATGACCTTGAACTAACAAAAGAATTCTATTTTGTCTACTAAGAGCTGCTCAATTAAAATAACCCCCCTCCCACATTCTCAATCTATGGGGCAGCGTTGAATAAGGTTTCCAAAGCTGATAGGTAAGGGAAGACATGCTAGCATACTTGCCACAGGAAAAAGAGTATGGATTTATTCTTCAGACAATCTCAGTGTAGAACATGAAGAATGAATGAAAGTTTTATGGAGAGAGATTCAGATTTGAAGTAGCAAATTTCAACACCATAAGATCTATTCAGAATCAGAGTAGAGCTGGAAAGGACCTTGGAGGTCTTCTAATCGAACTTCCTGCTCAAGCCGGAGACCCTATACCATTTCAGACAAAGGATTATTCAATCTCTTCTTGAAAACCTCCAGTGATGGAGCATTCACAACTTCTGAAGGCAACTTCTGTTCCATTGATTAATTGTTCTTCTTGTCAGGAAGTTTCTCCTTAATTCCAGGTTGCTTCTCTCTTTGATTAATTTCCATCCATTGCTTCTTGTCTTGCCTTATTAAGAAATAAAGTATTAATTAAGTTATTAATGGATTAAGTATTACATTAAGTAATTAAGTATTAAGCAATAAATACTTATTAAGTATTAAGTAGAAAATAGCCAATTGAAGTCATAGGTGCTTCAACATCTTCCAATTAAAAGTTGATTAGCCATTTGCGTAGAATGCTGGAAGAATGCTTGCCCATTGCATAAGTTGGACTAGAAGCAGAGATGGTATTCAGCAGGTTCTGACCAGTTTTAGAGAACCAGTAGTGGAAATTTTGAGTAGTTCAGAGAACTGGCAATTCCCACCTCTGACTGGACCCGCCTCCATCTATTCTCTGCCTCCTGAGTCCCAGCTGATTGGCTGTGTCTCCTTTTGTTGCCCTGCACAGGAGAACGGAGCTGGAAAGCAGGTTACTGGGTGGGGACGGAATGGAATTTTGCAATATCCTTCCCCTGCCACACCCACCAAGCCACACCCACAGAACCGGTAGTAAAAAAAATTGAATCCAACCACTGACTAAAAGACATCTACAGTCTCTTCCAAACCTCATGCTTGTACTGTTCTAATTTCTCTGGCAACAGAAGGGAAGTGGTTTGCCATTATTCTGGTTTGAATTTTGATTTCTCCAGTATTCTCTCCCATATTGTAGAGTGAAACAAATGGGTAGTAGGTAGTTTATACCACTCTTCAGTGGTAATAAACTTCCTGAATTGCACTTCAGAGCATGAATATGCTGTCCATACGCTGATTTATTTATGAGCCAATTCTCTGTATTGCTGCAATCTCACTGTAGACTCCCAGCAGCTAACATAATGGGTTATAAAAACATAATAAAATGTGACAATTTACAATAAACATCAAACTCACAAAATAGCAATAACTAACCTCCCAAAAACCAAAAGGCATTCTTTTATCATTCTCTGAAAGCTCTCCAAAACTAAAGCTCTCCAAAACTCCAAATTCTAATCAACTGATGGATTACCTTCAGAGGTACCGTTGCCAGATCCTCTAATTAAGCCCATGTCCCACTGCACCAACAGATGCAAAGAGGATGTAAAACATTAAAAAACGTTGGAAAACGCTATGCATCCGTTGTGTACTCATTGCATACGTGTTTCATACGCTCTATCCTTTGAGCATCCGTCCATTGAGATTTCATCTGCTCAAGAAGTTTTGAGCTGCACAGAACTTTGTGAATGGATGAACTTTCCGCTGTGTACGATGTAAATATGTGACATCCGAGCAACAAACGTTCTATGTCCGTTTATCATCCATTAAATGTCTGCTGTATCCTCTCTGCATCCTCTGGGCATCCTCGCAACTCACATCCGCTGCAGCTGAAAACGGAAACAAAAGGTACACGGAACGTTTACACAGCATTAGTAGCACGGAAATAGAAAGGATGAGTAGTGAACGGTTTGCATCCTATATACATCCTCTAGGCTTCCTATTGAAGCAGTAGGAAAAAGGAATTATAAATGATAAATCAAATGAAATCATATTTTGCTTTTCTCTCATATATGTATTAGTAAATGTCAATAGGTTATATTTAGCAAAGGCTAGCTTCCTGTTATTCTACTAGACATAGCATTGTGAAAGCCATAACATTATTAAAATAAGAGAGTTGTAGTAACCACTTTACTGTAACCAAGGGGAACATGGAAAAGTACAGATGGTGTAAGATAACTAAATAGTCATAATGACACCTGTTATTTCCTCTTTAATACTTCCGTTATAGAAATGTAAGCAAAGATACAACATATTATCTAAATTTGGTAAAATATATTAATGTAAATGCCCATGTCTGTGCTGAGGTCATAAAGGATACAAAAATGTAACCATGGGAGGGAGGGGGAGTTCAGAATCTGCCATGCTAATGCTCTGAACCTTTGTGCACAAATAAATCCTGTACTCTTCAATCTTTCGTGGTCTTGTGTCCTGATTTGGAAGCAAGATTTGCTGCAACATTTAGAACATCCGTTTAACATCCCTGCTACATACTACCCACGTCCATTCTTTTCCTTTCTTTTCTGTTCTGTTTATGCAAATTTTTTGCCACTTTTTGGAGCGGATGACAACAGATGGAGCACCCCCAAAATTTTGCTCGTCCGCTGTGTCCTTTTTGCATACATTTTGCATCCGTCGGCCAGTGGGACCGGGCCTTTAGAGAAAAAGACTGCAATTGCTGCACCAATCAGAGTAGGATAGTGCTCCATCAGTAACCATGAATCCAAATGGCCATGAGCTTGCTGTTTTAGAAAATACCACCCAATACAAAGTTAAAGATGGGGCTGACTGAGACCTTTGCTAGACTAACATGTACCCATCTTGGTAGGGTTTGGCATGTTTGATGCTACCCAGGAGCAACAAGCCAAGACTTCTATAGCACTTCTCTCCATACTTCATCATCTTGAACTACCCAGTCAGGAAAGAGCAGACACTTTGAAAAAGAGATTCTCTGACTCCTTGGGAGGCAATCTGCTGTTGGTCATCCATCAGAGTATTTAGACTCAGAGTAAAGCTGGAAGGGACCTTGGAGGTCTTCTAGTCCAACCCCCCTGTTCAAGCAGCAGATCTTATACCAGTGATGGCTAATCTTTTTGGTACCGAGGGCCCAAAGTGCGCATATGTATGTGCATCCCCAAAATGCAATGCGCCCATGTCCGCCATGCATGTGCCCTATGCATGTGCTCCATCCCGTGCATGTGCTCTGCCTCCCCGTGTGTCCCACCCCCCCCACACATACATGCACGGCAGAGACATGGCCAATGGGAGGCATGCATGCATGCATGCATGACAGAGTTGAACTGGGTTGATGACTGGCATACCCACAGAGAGGACTCTGTGTGCCACCTGTGGCACATATGTCACAGGTTCAGCATCATGGCCCTATACCATTTCAGGCATGTGGCTATTCATCTCTTCTTAAAAATCTCCAGTGATGAAGCACCCACAACATCTGAAGGCAAGCCATTCCACTGGTTACTTATTCTCACTGTTAGGAAGTTTCTCCTTAATTCCAGGTTGCTTCTCTCCTTGCTTAGTTTCCATCCATTGTTTCTTGTCTTGCCTTCTGCTGCTTTGGAAAATAAGTTGACAGCTTCTTCTTTGTGGCAATCCTTCAAATATTGGAACTTTGCTATTCATGTCTCCCCTGGTCCTTCTCTTCACTAGACTAGCTAAGCCCAGTTCCTGCAACCATTCTTCATATATTTTAGCCTCCAGGCCCTTAATCATCTTAGTTGCTCTTCTTTGCACTTTTTCCAAAGTTTTGACATCTTTTTTTGTAATGTGATGATTAAAAATGAATGCATTATTTCCAGGTGTGGCCTGACAAAGGCTTTATAAAGTGGTACTAATACTTCATGTAACTTTGATTCATTAGCATTGGACACCTGTCCAGGCCCGAGTCTGATAATCTTCTAGATAATCCACTTCTGCTAAGGTGTTCTGCTCTACCAGCACGTCTCAAGCGCTCCAAATTTGGTTAAATTGAAATGTCATTGAGAAGATTCTAACTGAGAGTTATGTACTTACAAGTCTACTGCTGCTTTACAAGTCTATTGCTGGTTTACTTAATTTCTTAAATGAGTAAAATTAGATCTCTGATTAAATGAAGCAAGAAGCAAAAGTTCTGAATTGTTTTACTGTTCGGTGAGAATGTGCACACTTATGCAATACGTGACATCTAAGTTCAACCGCCTTGAGTTTGGTGCTGATAAGAACTTGATCTCTGAATTTGAGAGAGCTATTTTTACCTTTGCAAAGGGGATTCTTTGCCCACGTAAAAATATAAATCCCCAAGTAATTCAGGCAAAGCAAAAAGCAGTTATTAAAAGGGAGGGTATCTAGTCTTTCACACTTGCAAAATTCTTTTAATATACTCTTACAATTAAGTTGGAGTTAGTACATCTAGACATGCTTCTTGTCTGGATTACCTTGCAAGACTCAATATTTCAATGCAAACAGAAACATTTGTGAAAGATCCAAGTCAACAACTTTAATGTGTTCTACCTATATTATAGGAATCAGCATTGACTGAATGTTGGAAACAACCAGATAAGATTCCATGAAACTTAGGTAGGCTTATGCCTCTTGCAACTATGTATGGATTCAAGGCTAATTCCCCACTTGACCCCTATTCTGCATGGAGTTTCCCAACAGTCCTCTGGGATTCATTTAGGGCATGAATTTGTTCCTCCATCCAAAAGTTGTTTTCCTGTAAAAACTTGTAGTTGCAAACTACATACTCTCTATTTTTGGTATGCTAAAACACTGCTCAATAAAATATTCCACAATCTTTTATGTTAATTAGGAATTAAATAGTTAACTGGAACATGGAAGGCAGGATAAGAAAAATTAGCAGCAAGGGAGGGTTTTTGTCTGTAAGCCCCAGGTAAGGAAACACATCAAACACCCACAATCTGCCTTTTCATTTTTTAAAAGATGCATTATCCAAAAAACAAAGATTAGCTTAGGAAGCAATATGAACAAACATCACTGCTACTGCCTTGGAAAGCCCTAATTTCTCAGCTCTGCAGAAGATGCAAAGAGGCTGATTAAATATTAAAATAATATTCTTAAGATACAACTTAATGATGAAATATCAGACCCACTCATCTTTGGCTATATTACTGAATATAGTTGCTCAGTCAGGCTTCATTAGTGGAAATAAAGCTCATCTGCAGCCTTGACTTTTGTTGTGTTTTGTGATGCAGATTGATGCACTTAGAACCATTGCTCACCCTCTAATCAAAAAAACATGTTGACCACTTCTTGTTTCTCCCAAAGAGTGACTGGTCTAAGATCACCCAGCTGTTTTGGGCCCAAGATGGGACTAGAACTCATGGTCTCCTGGTATTCATCCTAGGGCCTTAACCACTATGCTAATCTGGTTGTTATGTATTTATTAAATGTATCATAATTGACCTGTGGTGATCTGGATGTGTATTAGATTGCAGAAAATAGATAAGAGGGTTGTTTTTTCTCATTTTCTTTCTTTTGTTTTAATATAAAAGATAAAGGAGGCATAGGGAAGTTTTAAAAGCCTATTGTAATACATTAAAAAGGCCACTTTTAAAATACATTATTATACCTTGATTGCATGGTATAATATTGATAGGGTTTTCCATTACATCAATAAACTGCCAATTCATAAAGAGACAGTGAACACAGTCAATCCAACATGTTATCATGCCATCATATAATATTTTCTCTTTTTTTATACTTCTTTGTATCCTCCAAAGTGGCATACGCAATCCAAGATTATATCCTTATGCTTAAACCATGTTGCTTTTTCCAAAACAAACTTAACACTTTTGCTGAAATCTTTAAGCATCTGGAGAGTGTTTTGTTTAAAAGTACCATATTTTAAGGAACATAAATGCTATTGTATCACAAAGATAATTTTCAGGTTGTAGAGCAAGGCTTTGGAACATGACAGGGTGTGAATGGAGCATCTAGCTGCAGCTCTTTAAAGAAGGGTTTCCTATCTTTCCTTCCTTCCTATGTCTACTTCCTTTCTTCCTTTCTTCTGTCCTCCCTCCCACTCCCTCTCCACCCCTTCCTTCCTTCCTTCCTTCCTTCCTTCCTTCCTTCCTTCCTTCCT
>BLBF01000039.1:28009782-28039456 GCA_015471245.1 Laticauda colubrina
ATAATAATAATAATAATAATAATAATAATAATAATAATAATAATAATAATACAATGTGCATCAGAAATCTAGGCAAACCTGTTTCCTTGAACCATTTTGATGGAGGCGAAAGTGAGTTTGATCCCAGGTAGAGACAGATATTTCTCTCTGGGCACACTGACAATATAACTAATGAACAAAACTGCATTGGCAACAGGAAAGGCATCTGGCCATTAAACAGCTAGCTCCATTCAGTTGCCCAGACTTAAAAGATGATGATGATGATAAATTAAATTGTGGAGATAGAGAACCTATGTTAACTACTAACCTACTTTAGTAATCATCTTACCACCATTCGTTTGAAGTTACGACGGCACTGAAAAAAAGTGACCCATGAACGGTGTTCACATGTTGTGGTTTGCAGTGGAATCGGACGGTGGGGAAGAACAGGGGCCAGTCCGGAAGTCTGGGGAGGACTCACATGAGGGTCCTGTAAATGATGCAGAGATTGGGTCAGGGCCATCTAGGAGTCATGTGCTGAGCCTCCGCAGTCTGGCAGCAGCAAGGCAGAGGAACAAGGGTAGCCTGTTCCCAGTGTGCATGTGCACAGAGCTGCTAGAAGGCGAAAGCAGCTGAAACAAAAGGGGAGACTCAGAAGTAAGGCTGGGAGGTGATTGCCCCTCCCATAAGGTATAAAGGAAATGCAAAGGTGAAGAAACCTTTGCAGGAAGCAAAATTGTTTGTTCTGTTCAATTAATCCTTGAAGCTCTGTGTGGATTGTGTACTTCGATTGTTTTTTTTTTTTTATAGTTCATTTGGCCCTTTAGTTGTTGGCATCAGTTCAAAGGAGAGAAAGGTTTATGCTTATCTCAAGGGACTGTTTGGACTCATTACCGGCTGGGAATGAACATAATTCCCAGCATTGAAATAAAAAGGGAGTTGTTTTAACTCAGCATGTGCTTAATTACGGTCTCAGGAAGCCTTGGTCAGAACCTCACACTTATGACTGTTGCAGCATCCCTATGATCACATGATCAACTTTCAAAGGTCAGAATGTATTTTTGATGATTGCAGCTTCCTGGGGTCATATGAACACTCTTTGCAACCTACCTAGCTAGTTTCTGACAAGAAAAGTCAGGGGAAAGCTGGATTTTCTCAATGACCATGTGATTCACTTTACAACCAGGGCTTGAAAAGTCCTAAAATTGAACATGATTCACTTAAGAAGTGCCTTGCTTTGTAAAAAGAATTCTGGTCCAATTTTGGTTGTAAGTTCTGCATCATCAGTACTGCTCCGATTTCATTTGACCATGCCACTGTGCACATTTTAAAATTATTTCCTCCCCCTCAAATAAACAAGTATTCAATTAATCATACCATATTCAAACATCACTGACAAATTCAGTACAATTTATTAAAGTGGCCTTGGGCATTTTGAATGCAATGGGGGGAAAAAAAGATTTTTCTTTCACCTGGATTTTACACCGTGTTAGTAACATTCAGTCTTCCTTAAGCCCATGTCACATTGAACCAACTGATGCAAAGAGGATGTAAAACGGACAAAAAAGTTTGCCATCCATTGGAAAATGCAATGCATCCATTGTGTACTCACTGCGTACGTCTTTCATACGCTCTATCTGTAAAACATCCATCTACTGCTATTTCATCCGCTCAAAAAGTTTTCATCTGCACAAAACTTTTTGAGCGGATGAACTTTCCACCGTATACGATCTATATCCGCGACACATACGGGCAACAAACGTTCTACATCCATTGTCATTTGTTACACGTCCGATGTATCCTCTCTGCATCCTCTCTGAATCCGTGACACATTCGCGACACATACGGGCAAAAAACGTTCTACGTCCATTGTCATTTGTTACACGTCCGATGTATCCTCTCTGCATCTGCGCAACTCACATCTGCTCCAGCGGAAAGTGGAAAGAGGGAAGAAGCGAAAGGTACGCGGAACGTCAACACAACATTAGTAACACGGACATAGAAAGGATGAAAGCGGATGCAGCTCGGATATAAAGCATTAAAATGGACAAAACATTCATATATGGGACGTATCTCGGATATTTAGGATGTCTGGAGGATGTCTAGAGTATGTGGAAGGACACCTAATGGAAAACCAACATTTTCTATAAAAACAGGGAGGAAATCACCTGGATCTCACTATCAGTCCAGCAGCCATGGTGTGCAGACCTCTTCAGCCTTGGTCTTGCTCTTCTACATCATCCATTGATCTCCACCATGGATCATCGCACACTCCTTTTGGTAGCCGCCATCATTCAACACCAGAACCAAGCCCTCTTCAGACTGTTTCACCTTTTCTATGCAAAGAGAAGGAGATGTCCAAGAACTGTGTGGGTCCAACGATGGATCGGGAGAAGAGTGGAGTTTGGACTGTATGGCAAGCTGATGGTGGAGCTCAGGAACGAAGACCCTCATGCATTCCAGAACTTCATGAGGATGCCACCAGCCATGTTTGACGAAGTTGTGGAGCATCTGAGACCCAGGTTGACCAAGGCAAACACCAACTTCCATCCCAGCCTGGACCCTGGACTAAAGATGGCACTGACTCTGCGCCACCTGGCCTCTGGGACCATGTACAGAAACATGCAGTATGCCTGGAGGGTGCCACACAACACCATCAGCATTGTGGTCAGAGAAGTGGTACAGGCCATCATCGAAGAATACATGGAGGAGCTCCTCCAGTGCCCCACCACAGAAGAAGGCTGGAGGAAATTTGCAGAGCAGTGGTATCAGAGGTGGAACTTTCCCCACACCGTTGGAGCCATAGATGGGAAGTACGTGGCCTGCAAAGCTCCAGCCAACTCAAAATCCTTGTATTTCAACTACAAGGGCTTCTTCAGCATCATCCTCTTTGCCATGGTTAATGATGACTACAAGTTCATGTACATCGATGATTCAGGCAACGGGTCAGCTTCAGATGCCCAGATATACAACGCCAGTGACCTCAAGGGTGGGCTGGAATGCAACCTCATCATGGGTTTCCCAGATCCAGACCCCCTACCCAATGACACACAAGATGTGCCCTACTTCATCGTGGGTGATGATGCCTTCTCCCTCAGAACCTACCTCATGAAGCCCTACAGTTCCAGATACCTCACCCATGAACACCAACTACAGGCTGTCCCGGGCAAGACGGGTGGTGGAGAATGCCTTTGGCATCCTGGCCAACAGGTTCCAGGTACTTCTCACCACCATGCAGCATTGCCCACAGACCATGAGAAGCATCATGGGAGCTTGCTGCATCCTGCACAATCTCATGCGCACCCGCTACCCAGTATTGCAGAACAGGCTTGTGGACCGTCAAGAAGGGAATGGGGACATGGAACCTGGTGAATGGAGGCAAGGACTAAACCTGATAGACACTGTGGATGTGCAAGGCCCCAACAGAGCTTCACGTGGAGGGAAGAAGCAGCGCAACCTCCTGAAACACTGGTGCAACTCCCCAGCTGGAGCAGTGGAGTGGCAAGACAGGATGGTAGATGCTTAATGGATGCTTCCTTCAGCCTGTCTCATCACACTGATGAGATTGTGCCATGTATGTTGAGTGGCCTTACAATGAATAGGGTATTAATAAAGAGTTTTGTTTATGTTGAAATGTGTGGATCAATGATTAAATTGTTATTGATAATAAAGGGCCACTTTTTTCAAAGTTTTCCCCAACACTTTATTAAGTAAAAAAAAATAACCAAGTGTGTGAAGCAAAGATAACCTTTATTAGTAACAAACTATATGACTTTATTAAAAAGAAAATGTCCCAAGTAAAGTGTCTTTAAGCAAAGATAAGGTAGATAAGGTGAACAGGTAACAACTCAGTCTCTGGCACTCTTTTCAGTCACTCTGAGGCGTGCCCATGGTCTCAGATGTAAAGAGGCCAGGTACTGTGCAGGTGGCTGTTGCTAGAGTGTTGGTCTGAGGTGCCATTGGGATGACTGGCCCTGAGAGTACAACAGGAGATGGTGTGTGCAGGAAGCTCTCAGAGAGCTGACTCAGTCCCGTGAGGTTGAGAGGCACTTCCTCAAGGACCTGGGATGTGAGGCCCAAGACTGATGACAGATGTTCTGAGGAAGGGCTTGGCTGTGGGGTGGAGGAAGGAGGAGTGTAGTGGGGCTCTCTGGTCTGCAGCTGGGTCAGCTTAGGCGTTTGTGGCATCTGTGGTGTCCGAGGAACCTGGGTGTCGACTGAGAAGGGCTGCCTCTGCTGTGGGAAGTCCTGGTAATGGTAGGCTTGCTAGCCGAGGGGCTGCTGAGATCCATGGAAGGGCTGTGACATCACAGTGGAGGAGCAGACCTGGAGTGGGTAGCAGCAGGTTCACCTGGGCCTGGAGGGTGGTGCAGAAGAGCTGTGATCCTCTCCTTCATTGCCTGGTACTGGGCCTCGGGCATGTCCATGAGGGCCTGGCCCACGTACGTGATGAAGGGCTTGCGGTTGGAGGATGGTATTTCAAAGTGAACCAGCTGGGAGAGGAGATCTGTGCTGGCTTTGATTGTGTCCCTGATCTCCAAGAGGACAGTGTGGTTCTGTCCCTCTGGTCTGCCTCTGTGCCTGCTTTCTGTGGAGGTGGACCTGGGGGTGGGTGTGGGTTGGTCTCTGGTGGCTGCCTCTTCTTGCTCCATCTAAGACAGGTGATCCTCCATGTCCTCCAGCATGGGGAGTGCAGCTGTCGGGGGGGTCTCTGTCGTGGGGCCCTCCAAAGACACCTGCCTGGACAAGGTAGCTGTCTCCTGGCTGGAAGAGAAGTGGCTCTCTGTGGGCTGTCTGAGGGAGAGGGTTGCCAGAGGGGCTGCTCCTCGGTGGCGGATCTCACCCTCCAGGAAGCTGCACCTGGCCATGACATAGGTCTCCCAGTCGGTGAGCTTGACAGTGGCCTGCCCGGATCTCTTCAGGTGCAGCTTGCCATACCAGGTGTGCATATGCTTCCACCATCCCAAGAAGACATCTGAAGTGTAGCCCAGGCTCTCTGCCTTCTGTCTCCACGCTGCCTGCTTCCGCTTGGTGTCACGATAGAGCCTGTGGCCCTTCCTCCACAGGTACTCGTTCTCCCTCAGCCATTCCAGCATCTCCTCCTCATGGTCCTTGGAAATGGAATACTGTTTCCTCTCCCCCTTCTCCTTGCCTTGCCTCTTCTTCCCTCTGACAGGGGCTTCAGGGCGTTCAGCAGCAGGGCTTTGAGGGCCTTGGGACTGGTCCACCACAGCAGCAGCAGCAGCAGGAGAAGCAGCAGCAGGAGAAGCAGCAGCAGCAACAGCAGCACCAGCAGGAGAAGCACCAGCACCAGCACCAGCAGGAGAAGCATCAGCAGCACCAGCAGTAGCACCAGCAGGAGAAGCACCATCAGCAGCAACCCCAGGAGCACCAGCAGCACCAGCACCAGCAGCTTCAGAGTCAGTGCCAGGGGGTGGGATGGTGGTTCTGTCCTTCTTGCCAGGGCTGGCAGGAGTAGGCACAGGTTTCCTCTTCTTCCCCATGGTGTTCTCTCAAGATGTCTTTGGCAGCAGGTCTTTCCTCTGAATGGTGACCTGCTTGCGAGATGCCTCCTTTTATATCCGCGGAGCTTACACAATTCATCCTCCCCGCATGCGCAGTGAATGCTTTGCATCTGCTACACATCCGCTATGCATCCTATAGGCGTCCGTGATGCATCCGTGTCATCCGCTCCACATCCGCTCCACATCTGTTCCTTCTGCTATGCATCTGCTTCGCTGTTCTCCCCCGGAAGCCCTGTGGATGTGTCATCTGCTTCCATCCACTTTCATCCGCTAGGCTTCCTACAAACATCCGCTTTACATCCCCGCTACATCCTCCCCACGTCCGTTCCTTTCTGTTGTTGTCTGCTCTGTTTATGCAAATTTGGGGCACTTTTGAGAGTGGATAACAATGGATGGAAAATTTGCTCATCCGCTGTGTCCTTTTTACATACGTTTTGCATCTGTCGGCCAGTGTGACCTAGCCTTTACATCTTCCTTACATTGGAGAATCATTGAATTAAATGGTATTTACTTTACAACTCCACTTTCCTAATTTAATCTATCAAGGTTGGATGTTCAGTGTTCTTTTTCCTTAAGATATGTGGGAAGTGCACCATTTGATTTCATTTTTTAATGATATGATGTCTTATACTTTTGATTTTCTTATTTTTTTAAAAAAAAGACAGTTAAACAGAATCTTACCCAAGAGCTCTTCCATAAAAATAATTGGGGTTCTACAGAGCCCTGACAGTAACTGAAGGGGGATAAATACTTTGTACATTTTCACACTGTATTTTTCTTAGCAACATAGATAGGTGGGGGGAAAGATAAATAATTAAATGTAACTGTCACATGAGAAAACTGCTATCATGGAATATATAGATATATTACGCACACATATATGCAGGGGCTTGTGTGTTTTTAGAGTCCGTGTGTGAGGAGGGAGAGACACAGAGAGAGAGAGAGAAACAGGCACAGAGAGGGAAATGTACATTCATTAATTTAATCAGGGATTCAAAATGTGATAAATCCAGCTATGATGAAAGAGAAATCTAATGGCCCAACAATCAAGTATTATTCTTAGTTTTGTGCATGATCATAATGAATACATTTTAATAGAGATAAAAAAGGATGATTTATGGAGTATATGTATGTGTAGTATATGTAGTTATGGAGTATATGTAATGTGGATCTCTCTCTCTCTCTCTCTCTCTCTCTCTCTCTCTCTCTCTTTCTTATCTATCAAGATGATAAGTGTTAGATGGATCCATTTAGATTTTCCACAAGTTTCATATTCAAGCACTTTGGTATCACTAAATCTCTAAGCTATTTTTCAAAATGTAGAAATAAACTTTTTAAAAGTCATTTAGCCGCAGAATTATGAGGTGGATAGAGAAAAATGAGTCCTGAGTTTTGGGATGTTTTATTCATACTACTTGGTTATTGACTGTATATTAAGTCAATGAGGCCTTGGATCAATATGTGTTTCTAAGTAGCATTTTATGATTTCTTAAATGTATTATTTTCACTGCAAGCATCCCCATTATATGCAAATGTTTTATTGTTATAGTTTGTCAAACATCCATGTATGATAAAGCTGCTAGGCACCTAAAATAGGGAATCTGTGTGTGCTAAAAGAAACAAAAATTCACATGCTTATTTTGGCAACGTGAGGTGTCACTTAGTTGGAAAAGAATATGTGCAATAAATAAACAAATAGAACAAAGAGCAAAGAAGCATATGTGCAGACAATCTCTCTACCATGGTTCCTACAACGTTATCACTGCTGTAGAACGTCATGTGCAGGTGTATTTTTGAAAATGTGGCAAGAGAGCTGTTTCTACCCACACCACGAGGCAGAAATGGAAGCACAGGGAACATTGAACAGATTGATTGCCATAACCTGGAAAATAAATTTATCCTTAGAATAGGTTTTCTGGCTACCTCTTTGATAGGCTGGGCAGGTCCAACTGTCTTATTTTCATTATCCGTTGAAAAAGTGTAAATCAAAACATGTCAATAAGAAGGAGGATAGCAGGTTTCCATGTCTGAGTGTATATCTCTGTGCCTGCAGTCCCACCTGCATGAAGAACTGCATGCAAAAATAGTATTGGACATGATTTATCAGCCCAAGCCATAAGCTGAAATGTTGCCCGTGTAGCCCAGCTGTCTAAAATTCTATACATAAACTTGGATTAATGTCATGAGAAATATTAGCACCAGTGGTATGATTCAACCGGTATAACAACCGGTTCAGTGAGCGCATGCACACAACATTTAGAAAAGACATTTTTTTAGCTATAATACTTTCCTTCTGCTGCAGCCCCGGTGAGTAAAACAGCTGATGAGCAGCAAACCGATCTTCCGCGCGAATCAGCTGTGCTCAAAAACAAGGAAATAAAGCCCAGGAAAAGGACAGGAGTGTGTGGGTGGAACCAAATGATCACTAGAAATACCAGTTTGTTTGAACTGCTCTGAACTGGTAGAATCCCACCTCTGTTCATACTGATTTATAATTTCACATCTGGAATTCTGTATCCAGTATTTGGTCACCACACTATAAAAGCAATGTTGAGACTTTGGAATACTGCAGAGAAGAGCAACAGACATCATGAAGGGCCTAGAGACTAAAACATATGAAGAACGGGTTGCAAGAATTGGGTATGGCTAATCTAGAGAAAAGAAGAACTGGAGCAACAGGATAGCAGTGTCCCAATATTTGAGGGGTTGCCACAAAGAAGAGGGGGTCAACCTATTATTCCAAAGCATCTGAAGGCAGGACAAACAAGAATGATTGGAAGGTAATCAAGGAAATAAGTAACCTGGAATCAAAGAGAAACTTCCTAACAGTGAGGACAATTAACCAGTGGAATGGATTGCCTTCAGAAGTTGTGGGTGCTTCATCACTGGAGTTTTTTAAGAAGAGACTGGATAGCCACCTGTCTGAAATAGCATGGGGTTCATTGCAGTTGTTAAGTTACTAATATAGTTGTTAAGTGAATCTGATTTTCACCCATTGACTTTGTTGTCAGAATATTGCCAAAAATCGTATCACATGATCCCAGGACACTGCAGTCATCATAGACATGAGCCAGTTGTCAAGCATCTGAATTTTGATCAAGTGATTACAGGGGTGCTGCAAAGGCCATAAGTGTGAAAAAACAGCCACAAGTCACTTTTGTAAATTCAAATGTCACAAAGTGAACAGTTGTGAGTCAAGGACTATCTGTATTCAACTATCAATCAGTTAGAACACTTTCCCCTGACGGAATGGACCTAAATGCCAACACTGTGATGTGATAGGCTGGTTGTCAATTGAAAAAAGAGAGAGAGAAGTTAATTGTAGATTTTTAAAACATTCAGTAAGTTACAGCATCAAGATATTTTCCTCAGGAAGAACATGTAAAAGAAACAATGGTGACATGGGCAAAAAAATTCGGTTATAATATTGAATTGGCTAATTGGCAAAAGCTTCGGGCCACCAATAAGGCGGCCATGGCATACAAGGAAAACCTTTATAAGATGTTTTATAGGTGGCATTTTCTGCCAGCAAGGCTTTCCAAAATGTTCAAAAGTCTATCTCCAAATTGTTGGAAGTGCAAAGATGCATCAGGCACATTTTTTCACCTGTGGTGGACCTGCAATGCTGCAAAAAAAATTGGAGACTGATCCAGACATGGGTGGAACAAATGGTGGGAGAGTGTATTCCATTTAAGCCAGAATTTTTATTCCTAGGAATAATACCAGAAGGATATAGGAAGGATTTAATTTGTCTAATAATACATGTGTCGGCGACGGCTAAAATAATATATGCATAATACTGGAAAAAGGAAAGCGTACTGCCAGAAACAGGGATAATAAGGAAAATTATGGCCTCTGCAGAATTAGACAAGTCAACTCTAGAATTAAAAAAAAAACAAGGGAGAATCTGAGTACCATGAAACGTGGAATAAATTATATCAGTGGTTGCATAGAAGAAGGCAGAGTTGGAACATAAGTAGCTAGGATGATTAGAATAATTAGTAAACAAGGTATCAAATGAGAAGACTGTAAATGGTAAAGTAAAATTTATATATGAATAACAGTTGTAATGCCAGAACGGCCTCACCATGTTGTATTCTTATAATTAATTTTTTTTAAAAATATATATTTTTCCTCAGATAGTGGAATATTTTTTTTTCAATATGAAATCAATGGAATAATAATCCCAGGGTTTGTCTTATTGGTTCCCTGAGATTTCTTTTTTATTTCAGCAAGAGTTAGATGACACACAGATGATGTTCAATGCAAAAGTGATATTCAGCTAGTTCGGACCAGTTCTGGCGTACCGGTAGTGGAAATTTTGACTGGTTTGGAGAAACAGCAAATACTACCTCCGACTGGCCCCACCTCACCCTTTCCAGGAGTCCCCACAAACCCTTTTTTGGCTCCCAGGTAAGTTGAGGGAGGCTTACTAGGCCCAAAATGGGGTGTGGGGGTTGCAGTGCAGCCCCTCCATGGCCCGTTTTTGCTCCCAGGAGGCTACAAGGGGGCTTATTAGGTCCACAACAGGGAGCAGGGGATGCGATGTGATACTCCCTCCACCAGCCTGATTTTTCTCCCAGGGGGTGCAGGAGGCCAAGTGCTGCCTGTCATCCCCTGGCTATGCCCACTATGGCCAAGCCCACCCAACTAGTCATTAGGGCAGAGGACAAGTTGTTAAATTATTTGAATCCCACCACTAGTTCAATGGCAGAAAAGACACCTAAATTCAGAAAATCAAAAAGGAGATTTTTTTTTTTCCACCAGGCTATTGATGGATAGAAAAACAGAAAGTGAGGGCTGTGTAAATTAACAGATGGTCTTTTCCAGCACCACTGCCAAAAAAGGATAGGAAACAAAATGGTGTTGAGAGAGACCCAATTAGAATATTTTTTTAATATTTCTGAAAAGGTTTCCAATAACTAACTAATCACCGAGTGTATTTAGTTCAGCCTACACCCTGTAACTTTACATTTGGTCCTAACGAGTTTTGCATGTGTGTGTGTGAGGTAAAGCACAAACTGGAAGGGAATGACAGAAGCTCACTCGTGAAACTCAAGGTACTGTAAACCAGTTAGAACTGAACATACATATGGTCCTAGACTTACAACAGTTCATTTAATGACCATTCAAAGTTACAACCACCACTGGAAAAAGTAAGACTTATGACTGGATGCCACACTTATGACTGTTGCAGCATTCCCATGGTCATGTAATCAAAATTCAAATGCTTGGCCACTGACTCATATTTTGCGACCTTCTGACAAATGAGGAAGTCAGATTCACTTAAACGTGTTACTAACCAATTGTGGGGTTCAAATTTTTTGACTACTGGTTCTGTAGATGTGGCTTGGTGGGTGTGGCAGGAGAAGGATACTGTAAAATCTTAATTTCCTCCCCACTCCCGGGGGAAGGTTACTACAAAATCACCATTCCTTCCCCACACTACTAACCTACTTTCCAGCTCTGTTCTCCTGTGCAGGGCAACCGAAGAAGAGCCAGCTGTTTAGCTGGGACTCGGGAGGCAGAGAATAGATGGAGGCTGGGCCAGTCAGAGATGGTATTTGCCAGTTCTCTGAACTACTCAAAATGTCCGCTACTGGTTCTCCAGAACTGGTCAAAATTTGCTGAATACCACCTCTGTTACTAACTTAACAAATACAATGATTCACTTAAGGCCTGGTCCCACTGGCTGACGGACGCAAAACATATGCATAAAGGACACAGTGGACGAGCAAAATTTCGGGGGTGGCTCCATCCATTGTCATCCACTTCAAAAAGTGGTGAAAATTTGCATAAACAGAACAGAAAAGAACGGAAAAGAAAGGACATGGGTAGTATGTAGCGGGGATATTAAACGGATGTTCATCGGAAGCCTAGCGGATGAAAGCAGATGGAAGGAGATAACACCTCCGAAGGGGTTACGGGGGATAATTGTGAAGCGGACGCATAGCGGATACATCACGTATGCCTGAAGGAAAGAAAGGGGATGCCGCGCGGATGTATATCGGATGCAAACCATTCACTGCGCATCTTTTCTATTTCCGTGCTACTAACAATGTATAGACGTTCCATGTACCTTTTCTTTCCTCCCTCTTTCTGTTTTCAGATGCAGCAGATGTGAGTTACAAGGATGCCCAGAGGATGCAGAGAGGATACAGCGGACATTTAATGGATGATAAACAGACATAGAATGTTTGTTGCTCGTATGTCACGGATTTACATCGTACATGCCAGAAAGTTCATCCATTCACAAAGTTTTGTGCAGCTCAAAACTTCTTGCGCAGATGAAATCACAGTGGACAGATGCTCGACAGATAGAGCATATGAAACACGTATGCAATGAGTACACAATGGATGCATAGCGTTTTCCAATGGATGGCAAGCTTTTTTTAACATTTTACATCCTCTTTACATCCATAAGTGCAGTGGGACCGGGCCTTAGCCACTATGGCAAGATAAATCATAAAATGGGGCAAAATTAACAACTGCCTCACTTATCAATAGAAATTTGGGGCTCAATTGTGATCGTGCACTGAAGACTATGTGTACTATTGACAATAATAGCTTAAGTAAAATTCCTTTCTGTCTCTGGTTTGGAAAACAATTAGTGAAAAAAATTCTAATGGGAGGGGGACTTTAAAGTTAGAATTCCCCTGTCAAGTAAAAGTAAGAAATATTTGCAAGCCTTGCCAAAATGCTTTGACCAAATTCACTCTCTCAAAACTTTCCAGGTGCCGAGGTCCTGAGAAGTGTAAAATGACTAAAAACAAAATTCATATTATTTCTTTTCTCCATGCTGATGTTTCATCTCTAGATGGTTCCCCACCAGCTGAAGAAACTATATTAATGAAGCAGTATTACATGTGAAATAATATTGGACACATGGGTATTGCTTTCTGTGTCATGAAACATGTCTGAATGTCCTTGAAACGAGAAGGGCAACAAAGATGATAAAAGGTTTGGAGCCCAAATTGAATGCTGAACTGTGAAGGGAACCAGGTATGTTGAGCATAACTGTCAGGCACAAAAGGCCAGGTCCAAATGTGAAAATTCAATTTTAACTGATTTATTGCTAAATCCTATGAACAGGAATCTTCTCAACTATTGAGTTAGATGAGAGTCAATGGCATTCAAGGGGGGGGAAATTGGACTTATTTCTATTGTCTGTTTTTGTTGTTGTTTTGTTTTTCTGCAGTGGTTTGCTCTTCAAAATTGTTTTAATTTAGTTTCTGAATGTTTTGTTATCAGACTAGGTAATGTCATCAGCAGGATCTTTGTTAGTACAAATTGGGGTCTGGTTTATTTCTTTGGTGAACTCCAAACAATCCTTTTCCTTACAATTTATGCCCCCTCTGATATGTCAGACCTCCTTTTAAGGAACATGTGTGATATTATCGTATCCAAATTTGTACATGTTTGACTACATGTGTAACTGATTTCCGATGCAAAGGGGAGGTTACTTTTAGCCTTTCCAATCAATTTTTCTCTTGCAGTTTCTTTGTTGTTTTAACTATAAAAAGGAATGTAAGATGTGTCTCAAGGTTCTCCTTTTTCATAGGGAGATCCCACTTTTTCAGGGTGCCCTAATAAACTGCTTTTAAATGATCTTGTGGCTGGGTTGTTTATTGGGAAAGTAAACCAGAACAGAACCTAGGGCCAGATTTGATTACACTCCAGTTTTTACAAACCTTACACTGGTTTCCATGTAGACTTCATTGAATATGAATGGACTTTTGGCAGATCTCCTGCATGGTCGGCCAAAGAAGGCTTTTGAGCCTTCGAAGTGTCCTCTGAATTATACTAGGAGAGAGAGAGAGAGAGGGAAGGAGGGAGGGAGGGAGGGAGGGAGGGAGGGAGGGAGAGAGAGAGAGAGAGAAGCAATTTGGAGAAAAACAAACAGGAAAAAAAATGCAACCCCACTAATCTGATATAGAGTTTTATGAGTATCATGTCATTTCTATTTTCAGAGCACACAGAGAGACACATATGTTCAGGGATGGGATTCTCCCGGTTTGAACTGGTTCTATAGAACCGGTTGTTATGATTCTGCACAGTTTGGAGAACTGACAAATCATGCCCCTGGCTGGCCCTGGCCCTCTCCGCTTGCCCCTCCCCTTCCCACCAGTCAGTCCTTATTGCGCATGCACGACATCACGTGAATGCCCAGCTTTACTGACTGTATTCTCCACCACCCAGTCACTCCTTAAGGTATTTTTTTTCCTCCTGATGATCAGCTGTTCTGATTATCAGCTGTGTCAGGATCCTCTCCACTATCTTATTGCTTCGACCAGGAGGCTTCCTTGAGGCCCAGGAGGCAAAAAAATGCACCCCAGAGGGTGCTGCATGCCCCCCTGTGCTCCATTTTTTTCCTTCCTGGGCCTCAGGGAAGCCTCCTGGGAGCAAAAATGCCCCCTAGGAAGCTTCCCTGGGGTCCAGGAGCCCCCCCCCAAAAAAAGGAGCACAGGGGGTTGCTGCAAAAAAAAGAAGAAGCCACGCCCACCCAGTCACATGGCCATGCCCACCTAGTCACTCCTACCTAGCTATGCCCACAGAACTGGTAGTAAATATATTTGCATCCCACCCCTGCATATGCTGGAACAATCATGACATTAGTCAGATAAATGAAAACAGCTCTCCTGAACACAGCAAAGATGCAGAAAGAGCAACATGAATGCCATTTACCCTCTGACAATTACAGCCAATTTTACATTTACAGCAAGAGCACATTTTAAACCAAATGGGAAAATCAAATTGAGAGAGAGAGAGAAAAGAAAGAGAGAGATGCTCCTTGCAATAAAGAACGATGGCCTTCAAAGAGACAATAGGATGCCTTTTTATCTGAAGGACATGTTGATAAATTTGTTACAATCAAGAAAATAGAGCATCGTTTGAGTCAATTATTGCTAAAATACAACTTGCTTTATTAAGTTTGCACAATGGGTTTTACTCGTAAGTGCAAATAAATTACTGAAATTAGAATGGCAAACTGCTTGTTATGGTTGAAGAAGGACTGAACATTGTTCAGGTAACAAAAGCACACTTAAGCAGCTTTCTCAAATATTATTAGCCTCTTATGCATTTGTATCTCCCT
Organism: Laticauda colubrina; assembly: GCA_015471245.1. Taxonomy (NCBI): domain Eukaryota; kingdom Metazoa; phylum Chordata; class Lepidosauria; order Squamata; family Elapidae; genus Laticauda; species Laticauda colubrina. The sequence goes on from BLBF01000039.1 coordinate 28,024,381, forward strand.
CAAAATGTAATTTCTGCTAAATCTGCACCTGTTTAAGGAAATTAGCCTGCTTTTTCACATCAGTGTATCTTCTCCAATGGCATAATTTGAAGACATTTATTCCAAATATCAGTTGAAAAATACAATATGTGACAAGTGCACATTCAAATAAACATAGAATATTGTAATCCTGTTATGGATCCAGGCACCAAAACAACCTCAGTTTTGAAGAAGAAGAAGTCAGTTTTGTACAGACAAACAGTATCTATGCTTTCTTAGATGTTTTCTCAAATTCCACTACATAATCAATTTTATTTAAATTGAATTAAGAGTATTTGTTTTAAATATGGTACAAGGATTCTATTCTAGAATAAAGAACATGGAATAATAGAGATGGAAGGTACCTTGGAGGTCTTCTAGTCCAACCCCTTTCTCAAGCAGGAGTTCCTATATTATTTCTGCCAAATGGCTGTCAAGTTCTTTTTGAAAGCTTCCCATGATGGAAGACCCACAGCTTCTGAAAGCAAGCTGTTCCACTGGTTGATTGCTCTGACTGTTCAGAAATTTCTCCCAATAAGTTGCTTCTCTAATTAGTTAATTTCCAACCACTGTTTCTTGTCTTCCCCTTTCATGTTTTGGAAAATAGTTTGACTCCCTCATCTTTGTAGGAGCCCTGAAAATAATGGAACAGTGCTATCATGTCACTCCCTAGTCCTTCTTTTCATTAGATGTATCCAATTCCTGGTAACAATTCTTCGTATATTTTAGCCTCCAGCCCTCTAATCATTTTTGTTGCTCTTCTCTGAACTTTTTCCAGAGTCTCAACATCTTTTTATATGTTAAGTTCTACGTTCCATTATGTTCCATTCCAACATGTTTTTAATCTGAGTGTAAAATCATCATTACCTTTGACAAATTATTACTAGTTCTCCAAACTAACTTCCTTTTATTGATCTGTTGGTCTATCAACAAAAGGCAAGACAGTCTCAACAATACACCACACTTGTTCAAACCTATATATAGATATCAGATTGGATTACAAAAAACAGCCAACAATGCAACAACCACACAATGATAGGCAACCAACAGCAAAAACACCCACAAGATGATAGAACATAGGAATAGTGATAACGTGGTGACACAGATTGTTTGCATACCCCCAAATCTTATAGCCTGTATCACAAATATTTCAGGACAAGTTATGACCCAGGGGGGCAAAGCAAGGTGGGCATCTAGAGCAGGGATGTCAAACTCAAGGTCCACAGGCTGGATCCAGTCCACGGGGTGCTTAGATCTGGCCTACAGGGCCATGCTGGAAACAGCAAACGATGGACTTGCAGTGTCTCTGTCAGTGAAAATAGAGTTTGGGAGGGTGATGTGCAGCTCTCCTGAGCTCTATTTTCACTACCAGGGAGCTAGCAAAACAAACTAAAAACAAAACAAATGGAGAAATATTTCCCCTTTTGCATTTGAGCATGCAACAAGGGATGGGAAAAGAGAAAAGAAAAAGAAGAAAAAATGGGAAGAGAACAAGGAAGGAAAAATAAGGAAAGAGGGAAGGAATGAATAAAGGAAGGAAGGAAGAAAGGATATCATAATGAGAGTGAGGGAGGGTCTGAAGGAAGTCCTGCCTTAGCACTTGGCCATCACAGGTGCCCCTGACACAAGTGATGTCAATCTGGCCATGCCCTCCCTGGCCACACCCTCCTCAATGTCAAACACAGCCCTGATGTAGACCTCAATGAAATCGAATTTGACACCCCTGATTTAGAGAGTTCTTTATTTCTCTCACCAAATGGTATCCAATAGCATTTATATATCAACCAACAGCCATCCAATAACTAATAAACTCCATCTCCATGCTACCCTGAAGGCAGCCACCCTCAGCCTCCCAAATTACAGCCCCTGTAATACAAACTAAGCCCACGGAGTAGGAGCATGCTCACAGGGCAAGGACCAGGGTTCCAAGTCCAGTCCCCAAGGCAGAGTCCAGGAACAAGACAACAGCAGTCCTCAGGACAGGAAACAGGTCCCAAGCAAGAAGCAGGTCCAAAGGCACAGTGATGCCAAGGCCAAATACCAAACACAAGAGAAGGGCTAGGTCTTAACAAAAGGCTAAGAGCAATCTTCCAAGTGAGGCAAGGCAAACAGCAACAAGCTCGTCCAGAGGAGTAGAAGCCAAATGTGATGACCCAGGGTGGGATACAAAATAAACACAGTCACAAAAACCAGGTGAAGCCCCTTTTATTCCTTTACTTTGCTTCCAAGCTCCAAATATCCTTGACTGGAGACAAAAAACTCCCACACAAGTAGTTACAAGAAGGAGGAAATGCCATTTAAATTATAAAGAGTAAAAAAACAACACAAACCAGGCAAGATAAGAGCTTGAAGACATCCAAAGATATCAGAACACACACTGGGAAGGACACCAAACTCAAAGAGGAACAATAAACTAGAGATATTTCCATGCTTTGTTTCCAGCACTCAGCCGTACGCATGTCTGTCCTCTTATCCAGTTGTCACAGCTGCAGCCCATGAAGACGATCAAGGCCCTCTCCTCCCTAGTAGACTACATTTCTCCCTTATCCTCTCCTCCCTGCATGCCCTAGGATGGAAAGGGGATGGGCCTGGGTCCTCCCCTGACTGCTCAGCCGGCCTCTGCCCTTCCCTAGCCTCTTCCACAACCTCTGGAGCCACACTTCCATTCCCTGTCACCTGTTCTTCCACTCCCTCAGAGTCAGTCTCCACCAGGGGCATGACACCAAAGAAAACATTTGTTCTTGGCAAAGACTAACTTCTCAATGCTTCTCCTTAAGTTACTCCCCTCCAAGTGTCCCTTGTGAGGAAGGATGCAGCAAGTTTCTCCTGAGTAGTTTTGCAGCCCTTCTCTGGGCTTCCCTATGCTCCACTTTCCTTGCTCTTGGATCAAATGGAGTAGACAGCTGTTCCTTATCAGAAGATAATAGCTGTCTATTAACACCACTCCTGGTCAGAAGCCAATCCTCCTTTGTGTCTGTGTAGGCAAGCAGCCTTCTATATAGTCAGTCACCTCCCCTAATGCCTGAGGGGACTAGGACAGCATCATCCCCACATCCTCTTGAGTGCCTTCCCTCTTGGATGGTCCCAGTTCTTCTTCCTCCTCTGAACCAGGCTTTGGTAGGACCAAGACAGGATATTTTACATCTGTCTCCTCTGGCTGTGCAATTCAACCATTGTAACAACTGGTTCTGAACTGGTAGAATCCCACCCTGACTGAAACATTTTGAAAACACAATCACAATGCCATGCTCTTCACTTTCATACAATGCTAGCTGTTTTATCTAGTACTATTAAGGTTTATAACTTTGATAGCATCCTCGTAAAAGGCATGGAAGCTCAGAAGGCCTCTATAAAATAACACAAAAAATGTGAATGAAAAAAAAAAAAGGCTATAGGCAGACGTTAGTGGAATGGGAGAGCTCACCATGACCAATTTGCAGTGGGACAACTCACCGCAGCCAACTTGCTGCAGGACAATTTGCCATAGGACAATTCAACAAATACAAAAATTCTTTTAATTTTACTGGAACCGTGGCCAATAATAATAAAATAAAGGAAGTCAACCCAGAAATACAAGTTCCAATATTTTCAACAAAAAGGTGGTCCCCAATAATAAAAGTAACTTAATGAAACAATTAATACAGCATTGAATTTTCCCATGGTGAGCTGTCCCACAGTGTGTTGTCTATATCAAGTTGGCCACGATGACTTCTCCTAGATCTGAACTTAGTTAGTGCCATCAGACAAAGTCCAAATACAAGTGATTGAATGGGCTGGTTCATTCACTTTAATTCAAGTGAAGTGAAGGAGTGGCCTTCTTTTGTTTCGGATGCTTCCCCTTGTAGCTGCATTCAACAGTTCTAATGGTAATGGAGAAGCAAATGTTCCATTATTTGGAAGATCCTATTGATAGTCGGAAGAATGAGAAACATTAGACCTTAGTCTGATATTTATCCTGTGCTTGCAAGCCTTAATCCTTTTCACAAATAGGAACAAATTAGCCTCACAAAGGTCTTCTATTTTATACCAGGTAGCTTTTCATGATCCATGAGAAGACAAAACTATATTAATGACTGCTAAGGAAATATTGGGAAAAGAGAAAAATGGCTCTCTAGACTTCAACTGTACCTCCTTAGAGTGTAAGACTAAGTAGTTGAAAAGGGCATCTCTACTCAGAACTTTGTGAACATGATTAGATTGAACCTTCTCTCTGTCTGTGTCTGTGTGTCTGTCTCTCTCAGTGTGTGTGTGTGTGTTTGTGTATCTATCTGTCTGTCTCTTTGTTGCTGTCTCTCTGTCTCTCTATCTTTCTGTCTCTGTTTCTCTGTCTCTGTCTCTCTCTGTGTGTGTCTCTGTCTCTGCCTCTCTGTCTGTCTCTCTCTCTCTCTGTGTGTGTGTGTGTATACACACACATAGTCCACATTTCAATACGCACATTCCATCATTGCGTGACATTTTCTCCTTTTCAATATGATTTATGCCGCTAACATGAATATAAAATATATGAGACAGGTTGGAGCAATGAATTGAGGTGTGCATTCATTGTATAAGGGGTGTGAAGAGATACTATTTATGTAATGTCTAAGGGTATATGAATACATTGACCTTGGTATTTTATTATAATATAAAGCTGTAATGTTGCTTTTTTTCCCTAATTTTCTATTTTCCATTTGGGTTCTGTGGTCTTGCATGTCCTTCATGGAGGGTCAAAACTCAATCAGCTCAAAGGTTTTGTTTCACCCACTTCATGGCAAGATATTATGGTAGGAAAATGCAGAACCTTAAATTTTCTTAAAGTAATGATCTTAATTTGTTTGCTTTTTCCCCGCCTCTAACCAATTTTGAGACTTTTTAAATTTGTCCAGGCTCAAAAACCTGTCTATAAATCCAACTCCTCTCATTTTAAATTCAGAAATCATTCAGAAATCATTCAGAAATGAATTTATTTTGAACCCATATAACCAAGATGAGGTTTTCCTTCTTGAAATATTCTTTTCTAGATGGCAAACCTGACAAACTTCAGATGATCAGTTTAGCATCTGTCAAAAGTTGTGTGCATGTTGTTATAGGAGTACCTCAATCTAATCTAATGCCCCGAGTTGCTAAGAATTATTTTTTTTTAATATTCATGCAAAATAAGAAATAGTAAGTGTGAAATTTGTGGAATATGTTCTATAACTAAAAAATGCATAATGTGCTTGATTTGAACCAAAATTTATTTCACAGTGCTAACATCTGAAACCACTAATCTGGTGGTAATATTCTTTTTTATATTTGCACAGTTACTATAAGTGGAATGGTGGTTCAGTGGTTAGGATGCTGTCAGCTGAAAAGCTGGCAGTCTAGGTTTGAAACCTGAGTGCCACATGATGGCATGAGCTCCCATCCTCACTCCATCTCTTGCCCACCTAGCAGTTTGAAAGCATGCAAATGCAAGTAGATAAATAGGTATCATTTAGAATTAGAATTAGAATTCTTTATTGGCCAAGTGTGATGAGACACACGAGGAATTTGTCTCCTCCGCATAAACTATCAGTGTACAGATAGAACATTATCATAGATGTTGTAAAAATAACATTCATCATGAAACGTTACATACAACACTTAGTGATAGTCATGGATGCTAAATAACCAATCAACATAAAACATAGTAGGATACTAAACAAAACAATATAAATTGTAAGATACAGGCAACAAAGTTACAGTCATAAGAATGTATGGAGATAGGTAATAGGGAAGATGAGAATAAATGATGGTAATACTGCATTTCTGGATAGATTGACAGGTTTATGGGGATTGGTTGTTTAGCAGAGTCATGGCATGGGGGGAAAACTGTCCTTGTGTCAAGTGGGAAGGGAACAGAAGTCTCTGTGACATCATGCTGGCCACATGACCAAGGACGTGACTTAAGATACCACTGGCTTAATGGAAATGAACACCGCCCCCTAGAATCAGCAATGAGTAATGAAGTAAAATCCAAAGGGCCTCCTTCATCTTTTCAGACATACCCATAGTTATTTATTTAAACTTAAAAGCTGAATGTTCTAATCCCATGATGGCGAACCTATGGCACACATGCCAGAGGTGACATACAGAGCCCTCTCTGTGGGCATGTGAGCTATTACTACAGCCCAGCTCAGCTCTGCTGAACAAACACGCACACCTCCCACTGGCCAGCTGGTCATTGGGTCTGAGCATATACGGGGGTTTGTGGAGTACTTGTGGGGGATGTATGTCCATGTGTGGGTTGGGCACATGTGTGAGGGCACAGGGGACATATGCGCATGGGCAGGAGACACAGCGCATATGTGAGGATGTATTAACATTGTATTTTGGGGATTGTGCATGCACACACATATTCATGTGGACACGAACATTCTTTGGGCACTCGATGCCGAAAAGGTTAACCATCACTGTAAATCTAACCTGATTATTTTTTCCCCCCCAGTGTTAAATCTACAGGTTGTGGACCTCAGCCTGTGCTCTATTTCTGTTCTGACCCAAACCTTGTTCCGAGGAAAGAAAAACGAAATGGAGCAAAACCTTTTAATGATTTTTTACAAATTCCGTTCCTTCCCAGTTAAAAGACTATTTCAAGCTAATTGTCTCTGAGCCTTCCCAAGGTTGTGTAAGGCTGCCAAGAACACTAGATAAAGTTGCGAAGAAGTATTTCAAGCACAAAGAGTCTCCAAAAAAACCCTAAAGCCCATGTCACACTGCACCAACGGATGGAAAGAGGATGTAAAATGGAGAGAAACACTTGCCATCCATTGGTTAATACGATTCATCCGTTCTGTACTCACTGCCTCCATTTTTCATCCTCTCTATCCGTTCAGCATCCGTCGACTGAGGTTCCATCTGCTCAAAAAGTTTTGAGCTGCTCCAGTGTAATGTATCCAATGCGTCCGTTCCGGAAAATGTATCCAATGCATACGTTCTGCATCCGCAACGCATATGGGGAATATCCATTCTACATCCGTCGTCATCCGTTACACGTCCGCTATAGACGCTAGGCATCCGCTGAGCATCTGCACAACTCAAAACCGCTCCAGTGGAAAACGGACACAGGGAGGAAGCGAAATGGACGTGGAACGGACACGCAGCGTTAGTAGCACGGACAGAGAAAGGATGAAAGTGGATGCAGCTCGAAAAGAAAGCATTTTAAATGGAAAAAACGTTCGCAGAGGGGACCTATCTCGAATATAAAGGATGTCTAGAGGATGCCTAGAGGATGCAAAAGGACACCTAGTGGAAAACCTATATTGCCTATAAAAAGGGGGAGGAACTCGCCTGGATCTCACTTTCAGTCCAGCAGCCCTGCTGTGCAGACCTCTGCAGCCTTCATCTGGCTCTTGCTCTTCCACAGCATCCAGTCATCTCCACCATGGATTGTAACACACTCCTTTTGGTAGCAACCAACATTCTGCAACAGTGTGAAGCCATCTACGGGCTCTTTCAACTATTCTACAGGAAGAAAAGGAGGCGGCCAAGAAGTGTCTGGGTCTGAAGATGGATTGCAAGAAGGGCAGAGTATGGACTGAACAAAAGATGATGGTGGAGCTGAGGAACGAAGACCCTCGTGTATTCCAGAACTTCATGAGGATGCCTCCAGCCATGTTTGATGAAGTTGTGCAGTGGCTACGACCCAGGTTGACCAAGGCAAACACCAACTTCTGGCCCAGCTTGGACCCTGGGCTCAAGGTGGCACTGACTCTGCGCCACCTGGCCGCAGGGACCACCTACAGGAGCATGCAGTACGGCTGGAGGGTGCCATCCAACACCATCAGCATTGTGGTCAGAGAAGTGGTGCAGGCCATCATCGAAGAATACAAGGAGGATCTCCTTCAGTACCTACCCCTCCACTGAAGAAGGATGGAAGAAAGTTGCAGAACAGTGACATCAGAAGTGGAACTTCCCCCACACCGTTGGAGCCCTAGATGGCAAGCAGGTGGCCTGCAAAGCTCCAGCCAAGTCGGGGTCCACTTATTTCAACTACAAGGGCTTCTTCAGCATCATCCTCTTCGCCATGGTCGATGCTGACTACAAGTAAATGGACATCGATGCTTCAGGCAATGGGTCAGCTTCAGATGCCCAGGTATACAATGCCAGTGACCTCAAGGAGGGGCTGGAATGCAACCTCATCATGGGTTTCCCAGATCCAGACCCCCTGCCCAACGACACACCAGATGTGCCCTACTTCATCATGGAGGATGACGCCTTCTCCCTCAGAACCTACCTCATTGAGCCTTACACATCCAGATGCCTCACCCGTGAAGAGAGGATCTTCAACTACAGGCTGTCCAGGGCTAGGAGGGTGGTGGAGAACGCCTTTGGCATCCTGGCCAATAGGTTCCAGGTACTTCTCACCACCATGCAGCATCGCCCAGAGACCATGAAGAGGATTGTGGAAGCTTGCTGCATCCTGCACAATCTCATGCGCACCCACTACCCAGTGTTGCAGAACAGGCTCGTGGACCTCCAACAAGGCAATGGGGACATGGAGCCTGGGGAATGAAGACAAGGGTGAAACCTGATAGACACTTAGGATGTGCAAGAGCTTCACATGAAGGGAAGAAGCAGCGCAACCTCCTGAGACACTGGTGCAACTCCCCAGCTGGAGCATGGAGTGGCAAGACAGGATGATAGATGATTAATGGATGCTCCCTTCAGCCTGTCTCATCACACTGATGAGATTGGGCCATATATGTTGGGTGGGCCTACAATGAACAGGGCATTTAATAAAGAGTTGTGTTTATGTTGACAAGTGTGGATGATTGATCACATTATTATTGATAATAAAGGGCCATAGGTGTGGTACCTGGGAGGTTGGACCATACAGTCCCACTATGCTTGCACTGGAGGTTTATCTATCCCACAGCTATTAGCCATCCCAAAGTATCCCTGCCCATCCCACAGGTATCCCTGCCCATCCCACAGCTATTACCCACCCCACAGGTATCCCTGCCCATCCCACTGCTATCCTTACCCATCCCACAAGCATGCAAAGGGTTAAACCATTTCTAAAAGTTTCCACCAAGACTTTATTGACAAAAATAAATGAAGCAAGTGTGTGAAGCAAAGATAATCTTTATTAATAACAAGCTGTAAAAGAAAAATGACCCAAGTCAAGTGTCCAAAGCAGAGACCCAGTCTCTGGCACTCTTCTTGGTCACTCCTGAGGCGTGCCCAGTCTCAGGGGTGAAGGATCCAGGTGCTGTGGAGGTGGTTGCTGCTGGAGTGCTGGTCTGAGGCACCACTGGGGTGCCTGGCCCCGAGAGGACAACAGGGGACGGTGTGTTGAGGAAGCTCTCAGACAGCTGGCTCAGCCCCGTGATGTTGAGATCCCCTTCCTCCATGACATGGGGTGTCAGCTCCTGTACTGACGACAGATGTACTGAGGCTGGGCTTGGCTGTGGGGTGGAGGAAGGAGCAGTGTAGTGGAACTGTCTGGTCTGCAGCTGGGTTAGGACTGGTGTGGGTGGCATCGGTGGCGTGGGTGGCATCTGTGGCGTGGCTGGAATCAGTGGCGTGGGTGGAATCGGTGGCATCAGTGGCACCAGTGGCGTCTGATGTACCTGTGCCTGGACTGGGAAGGGCTGCCTGTGCTGCTGGACCTCCTGGTAGCCATAGCCTTGGTAGGGGAGGGCCTGTGGAAAGCCTTGGAAGGGCAGTGACATCACCTGGGGTGGAGGAGCAGGCCTGGACTGGGTGGGAGCAGGTTCATCTTGGTCTGGAGGGTTGTGAAAAAGATCAGTGATCCTGTCTTTCACCACCTGGTACTGGGGTTCCGACATGTTCATGAGGGTCTGGTTGACGTAGTTGAGGAAGGGCTTGCGGTTGTAGGATGGGTTGTCGGTGTGTACCAGCTGAGAGAGGAGATCTACGCTGCTCCTGATAGGGTCTCTTATCTCCAGCAGGACAGTGCGGCTCTGTCCCTCCGGTCTGCCTCTCTGCCTTTCTGTGGAGGTGGAGCTGGGGGTGGATGCGGGTTGGGCTGTGGTGGAAATGCCATTTCCTTTCTCCCACTGCATGAGGGGGTCCTCCATGCACTCCGCCAGGGGTAGTACAGTTGTCGGGTGGGGTCTCCGTCATGGCACGCTCCACAGATACCTGCCTGGACAAAGGAGCTGACTCTTTGCCAGAAGAGGACTGGCTCTCAGCAGGCTGCCTGAGAGAGAGGGTTGTGAGAGGGGCTGCTCCTTGGTGGCGGATCTCACACTCCAAGAAGCTGCACTTGGCTATCACGTAGGTCTCTCTGTCCCTCAGCTTGACCGTGGCCTGGCCAGATTTCTTGAGGTGCAGCTTCCCGTACCAGGTGTGCATGTGCTTCCACCAGCCGAGGAGCACCTCCGAAGTGTAGCCCAGGCTCTCCACCTTCTCTCTCCAAGCAGCCTGCTTCCTCTTGATGTCTCGACAGAGCCTGTGTCCCTTCCGCCAAAGATATTCATTCTCCCTCAGCCACTCCAGCACCTCCTCCTCATGTTCCTCTTCTATGGTGTATTGCCTCCTCTCCCATTCACGCATCTGCCTCTTCCTCCCTTTGGCAGGGCCATATGGACCCTCATCAGAAGGGCTTCGAGGTTGTAGGGGATGCTCCTCCACACCACAACCAGCAGCAGCAGCAGCAACAACAGCAGTAGCAGCAAAAGCAGGACCAGCAGGACCAGGAGCACCAGCAGCACCAGCAGCACCAGGAGCAGGACCAGGAGCACGAGCAGGGCCAGGAGCACGAGCAGGACCAAGAGCACGAGCAGGACCAGGAGCACGAGCAGGACCAGCAGGACCAGGAGCAGTGCCAGCAGAGTAAGCACCTGCAGGATCAGCAGGACCAGAAGCAGTGCCAGCAGAGTAAGCACCAGCAGAAGCACCAGCACCAGGAGCAGTGCCAGCAGAGTAAGCACCAGCAGAAGCACCACCACCAGGAGCAGTGCCAGCAGAGTGAGCATCAGCAGAAGCACCACCACCAGAAGCAGCATCAGCAGAAGCACCACCACCAGAAGCAGCATCAGTAGAGTAAGCACCACCAGAAGCACCACCACCAGAAGCAGCTTCAGCAGAAGCACCACCTCCAGAAGCAGCATCAGCAGAAGCACCAGCACCAGAAGATCGAGCCCGGGCAGCAGAAGCCCCAGCAGAAGCAGGGACAGGGGGTGGGAGGGTGGCCCTGTCCCTCTTGCCAGGGCTGGCAGCAGATGGCAGAGGCTTCCTTTTCTTCCCCATGTTTGTTGGGTTGCTGGCTGGCTTGCTGGCTGGCTGGCAAGCTGTGTCTGGAAGCAGGTCTTTCCTCTGAATGGTGACCTACTTGCGAGCTGCTTCCCTTTATATCCGCGGGGCTGACACAATGCATCCTCCCCACATGCACAGTGAACGCTAGGCATCCGCTAGGCATCAGCTAGGCTTCTGCTCGGCATCCGCTCTGCATCCGCTCTTTCTGTTGCACGTCCACTTCGCTGTGCTCCCCCGGAAGCCTTGCGGATGTGCCATCCACTCCCATCCACTAGGCTTCCATGGAGCATCTGCTTTCCATCCGCCCTACGTCCTCCCCCCGTCCATTTCTTTCCGTGTTGTCCGCTCTGGTTATGCAAATTCAGGGCACTTTTGAGAGCGGATAACAACGGATGGAACATTTTGCTCGTCTGCTGTGTCCTTTTTACAAATGTTTTGCATCCGTCAGCCAGTGTGACAGGGCCTTAAAAGAATCCGAACATCCTAAAAGGCTTGAGTGCAAAAACTTATTTGCTTCCTACAAAGAACTCTGGTTTCTCAGCTAGCTTTTATCTCTTAAAGGAGGGGCCATTACATTGCAGCCTTAGTCCCGAGTCTCCCGTGCTGCTGTTGCTGCTCTTTCCTTTGAGCAGGCCTGTGCGCATGCACACTGGGCACAGGCTCCTCAGGAACTTCATCATCACTGCTGCCAGCCTCCACAATCTCTGAAGGTAGCGCTCCACTCCCTGATGGTCCTGGCCCATCCCTGCATCACATGCAGGCCCCTCATCTGCGTCCTCGCTCTCTGAGACCTCAGCCATCTGCACCTGCTGCTGGCGAACCACAACAATTTTTCTTCCAGTAGCTTGCTGGATGGACAGCAAGACTTCCAAAGAGCAAATAGAACAAAGTCTTAAGACTAAGAAAGAAAAGAGCACAGGATGAAAATATGATAAATTGGTGTTTTCATCCATTTTTAACAGAATAACAGAGTTGGAAGGGATCTTGATGATCTTCTAATCCAATCTCTTACTCAAACAAAAGTCCCTATATCATTCCAGGCAAGTAGCTCTTCTTAAAAGCCTCCAGTGATGCAGCACCTCCAACTTCTGAAGGCAAGCCATTCCATGGGTTAATTATTCTCACTGTTAGGAAATTTCTCCTTAATTCTAGGTTGTCAATTCTCAAATTTGCAGTCTAAAATCTACATCACAGGGTTCTCTTCTTGTTCAGTTTCCATTCATTGTTGCTTGCTTTGCCCTCTGGTGCTTTGGAAAATAGTTTTACTCCCTCATCTTTGTGGTAGCCCCTCAAATGTTGGAAGATTGCTATCATGTCAACCCTAGTCCTTCTTTTCACTAGATTAGACATACCCAATTACTGCAACCATTCTTCATATGTTTTAGTGAAATACAGATGTTTTAGCAGAGAAAAGATTTTTATCTATGCCTAGATAGACTTTTATGAGTTTGGATAAGTTTGAATGCAAGAAGTAATCTGATTCAATGTCCCATCTTGGAATGGAATGGAATAGAATGGAATGGAACAGAACAGAATAAAATAGAATAGAATAGAATTCTTTATTGGCCAAGTGTGATTGAACACACAAGAAATTTGACTTGGTGCAAATGCTTTCAGGGTACATGCAAGAAAAGATGCATTCATCAAGAGTCAAGAATCATAAGTACAACCCTTAATAATAGTCATAGGGTACAATAAGCAATCAAATCATGCTAGGAAACAATCAATATAGATCGTAAGGATACAACCAACAAAGTTACAGTCATACAATCACAATTGGGAGGGGATAAGGAGTGATGAGAAGATTAAAAGTAATAGTACAGCAGGCTTTGTAAATAGTTGGATAGAGTTATGGGAAATTCTTTGTTTAGCAGAGTAATGGCGTTTGGGAAAAAACTGTCCTTGCATGTAGTTATTCAGGTGTGCAGTGCTCTATAGCATTGTTTTGAGGGTAGGAGTTGAAACAGTTTATGTCCAGGATGTGAGAGGTCTGTAGATATTTTCACAACCCTCTTTTTGACTTGTGCAGTATACACAATTATTTTGCTATGTCTTGTATCTCCCTGTATGACTGTTCTTTATTAAATGTTGCTTACTAATTTAGTGAATGCTGTGATGAGACTGAATTGAAGGCTTAAGAGTCTGGGTATGCCAACATACATAATTCATGCCAACACTTTGTTTTCTAGGGTTTATGTGCCAATGGATGCTATACAATAGTTTGGATTTAAAACAAATGCCTCCTTTAGAGTAGGTGAAATGTTCATTTAGCAATTCCTTGAAGCAGTTGCATCTTTCCCTGTTCTCTGTTATTATGATCTTGTTTTGACCCAACTCCCAAACATAAAGGGAAAGGAGGTTGAGCAGCACCAGCCGAGTCTCTCTCTCTCTCTCTCTCTCTCTCTCCCTCCCTCCCTCCCTCCCTCCCTCCCTCTCTCTCTCTCTCTCTCACACACACACACACACATACACACACACATCAGGCTAGTAAAGTCTCTAATTCTTGTAGAAAGTGAAGCTCGCTCCCAGGAGTCTCTTTACCCACATTCTTAAAGGAAGTCCTGGAGAGTGTGCTTGCTCTTACCCAGCAGCAGACACACACACACACACACACACACACACACACACACACACTCAGAAGGTGTGCCCAACTCTCAGCAGTGCCGATTCCAAGAAAGAATTCCAATAACATTCCTGACAGGATTCAGAAGTTCAGAATATCACTGGCTGACCGACAGGAGACAAATAATTGTCTGCCACACCTATTCCTCTCTAGCACCCTCCTGCCTTTTATCTCCAGAGCTAGGGTGGGGCTTAGCTAGCAGTGGTGGCTCTACTGTCCCCAGGACCATCCCCTAGAGTCCCACTGTTCTCCTCTCCTCTGCCTTCTGCACATCCGCGCATAAGCACGGGACCCAGATGTTCTTCCTCTTCCTCACCAGCCACCTCTGGACCTGGGGCTGTTGACTCTCCATCTGAGGGCGAATAGATGGCCCAGGCTCCACCTCTGTCTCTGTCTCTGACAGCTCCATTCCCTCTTCCCCCTCAGAGCTCTCAGGTTGCCTTGATGCTGGCCCCAACTCCCACTCTACCTCCTCATCTGATTAGGTAGCTGGAGGGGCCAGCAACTGACAGGCCACAAAAGATCTCTTCTACAGTCGCAGGACAGTCCCAGGAAAAGACACAGCTATTTTAAACAGTTTCAGAGAGGTGGCATGAGCATGAGCTCTGAAACACCTTTTCCCTTTGAAAAAGGAATCTGTAAACAGCTCTAACATTAAACCATACACTCTAAATTCTACATCACAACTGAATGCTCCAATTAACAATTTAGTTTGGCAGTAGCTAATTTTGGATTTTAGTTTATAGTGATATTATGCACTGTTTCCAGACTTGCACATCATTTCCACCTGCATATTGTTTCATACATTGCGTGCACACACATACATGTGTGTGTCATTATCTCTATGTGTGTCATTAAGAAGAAATTGCATCTGTGGAAGAGTTCCAGATGATGAGCCCATTTCAGATCATGGCCTAACAACTGAGTTTTCTTTCTAATATAAAATGTCAAGTTTAAAGACATTTAAATTGAGAAGGAAGAGAAGAGAAAGGGTGAAAAGCAAAACCAGAAAATACAGTTCTGTTACTCTAGCAATCATTGGAGCGATTGTAGTTGTGGTAGTACGACCAGTATTACCAATAATACCAGTAGTATTATTCCTTGATAGGAACAAGACTAAGATGTGCCTATGGTGGTAAGAATAAGGCTGGTGTTTCTGTTCTACAGAGGAGGAGGAGGAGGAGGAGGAGGAGGAGGAGGAGGAGGAGG
>BLBF01000039.1:28039466-28064361 GCA_015471245.1 Laticauda colubrina
GGAGGAGGAGGAGGAGGAGGAGGAGGATTGGTGGTCATGGTGGTGATTGTGGTAGAGGAGGAAGAGAAGGAGAGGAGGAGGAGGAAGAAAAAGGGAAGGGAAAATGGATGGAAAAAGAGAAGGGAAGGGGAAGAGGAAAAGAAGGCACAATTGTTTCTTTTTCACCATGTGTAGTTCGGCCTTGCAGGGCAGTGTCTGAAGGAGACCGAAGAGGCAGGCAAACAATAATTAACTGAGATGATATATGTTCTTTGGAAAGCCCAACTTTGTCAAGTTAGATATGATGACAACGTAGCCACAGCCAAGAAGCCTTAATTAATTAGACAGGTTTGTATAGAACAGTGTGAAATTGTAAAGTAGCCAGTTTCTTTCCTCACCTCTGGGCCTCCATACTTTCTGTACTGTGGTGACTAATGTGTATTGTTTCTCCCCCCAATGCCCCCTCCCTGTGAGAAACCAAAATTGCCTTCTACAAGGTCCCATGCTGGTTTAAAAGTGCAGGGTAAAGTCATCTCTTGCTGATCTACATTAAAGGCCACTGAATGATCTCCTCTGATAATAGTGCCATTAAGACATCCCCCACTGTGCATATTTGTGAATTGAGATGTTTTCTCATTAATAGAATGGAAGTTTTCCCTTCCTACTTTTCTGACATGGCAGCCACCCAAGCGGTTTGATGCCATTTACTTAATCAAGGAGGAGTAACCAGAGTCTCATTTGGAATGAGAACTCTGTAGAGGAGAATGTCTTTTTAATGAAAGCAAAATTAAAGAATTCACTCAGACTGCCCTTTCAACACAATCTAGCACTCAGATCTGTCACTATGCATGGTGGAACCTTAGTCCCTCGTTCAAAAATGGTTCTTTTATTGTTATTTCAAGAAAAGACTGGACAATTGCAAGCCACAAAGAAGAGGGGGATCCATTCTCCAAAGCAGGGCAAGAAGCAATGGATGGAAACTAATCAAGGAGAGAAGCAACCTGGAATTAAGGAAACATTTCCTGACAGTGAGAACAATTAAATAGTGGAATAGCTTGTCTTCAGAGGCTTGTGCTCCAACATTGGTGTGCCAGCATTGGAGGTGTTTAAGAAGATATTTCTTTTTCATGTGGCTGTTGATAGAATAGGATTGCCAACATCCAATGACGGATATGGAAGAAGGAGAAGGACAAGGAGAAGAAGAGGAGGAGGAGAAGGAGGAAGAGGAGGGAAACAACAACAAGAAGAAAAACAAGAAGAAGAAGGAGGAGGAGGAGGAGGAGGAGGAGGAGGAGGCGGAGGAGGAGGAGGAGGAGGAAGAGAAACAGCAGCAGAAAAAAAACAAGAAGAAAAATGAGGAAAAGGAAGAGGAAGAAGAGGAGAAGCAGAAGCAGGAAGGAGGAGGAGGAGGAGGAGGAGGAGGAGGAGGAGGAGGAGGAGGAGGAGGACCTGAAGGCCAGATAGGAATAACAGATGGAAATTGAAGGAGAAATAAGGAGAAATTTTCTGACAGTGAGAACAATCAACCAATGGAACAGAAGTTGACTTCTGACGTTGTGGGAGCTTCATTACTGGAAACTTTCAAGAAGAGACTGGATTGCCACCTGTCAGAAATGGTGTAGGGTCTCCCGCTTGCGCAGGGGGGGTTGGACTAGATGACCTACAAGGTCCCTTCCAACTCTGATTATCTGTTATCTGTTTATTTTTTTCTTAAGGCTTGGCTTTTTCAGCCAGAATTAACCTCTCTTACCCCCTTCTTCAACTTTCCTGCCCTTAGCCACTGCCGAGTCTTGGTCAGAGGAATAAATCCAAAGGCTGCCCTTGAAATTATTTTAGAAGCTGAAAGCCCTGAACTCTACCCTTTGGTGCTCTAGCAAACTGCTAATTTTCTTGGTTTCTTTTCCTTTATTTAATTTCTGATGTCTGAAATATTAGAAGAAGAGAGATGTCTTTGTTGTACAGATATATTTTTAGTCAACTCAGATGGTTATAACTGCCAACCAGTTACAGATGATTAAACACGTCTGTGTCATTCTGCACACAATGATGGTCAGGAAGCTTATAAAACCATAGATCATTTAGCTGTGGTCTCACTATCACCACTCTTCCTGATTTGTGCTCATATCACATCTTTATTTTTACTCAAATGAAATGTAAGATGACGTGGGACAAGTTGCAGTAAAAAAAAATAGAAAACTGAAATTAAGAATATAAAAGATTAAATAGAAAAAAATAATAATGTAGATGCTAAATCTGATTTCGGATCCAAGTAAGAACTCCATAAGGAGATTGGGGGAGGAGATAGATTGCTATGGAGATATTTCAATCTATCTTTTTTCAGTCTATCTGTCAATGACTTCTTTAATTTCAACCACAATAATACACGGGCAAACAATTGATACAAACTCAAGGTAAATTGCTCCAAACTCGATTGCAGAAAATATGACTTCAGCAACAGAGTGGTCAACATCTGGAATGCCCTACCTGACTCTGTTGTTACAGCCTAACCCCTCGCAGCTTCAACCTCAAACTGTCTACCGTGGACCTCACCCCATTCCTAAGATGCAAACAAGTGATAAATCATAAGATACTAATAGGAGAAGGTAGTAGGAAAGATGAGAGGTCAGAAAGATGAGAAGCCAAGAAGGATAATAGCAATACAGCCTTACTACATGAGTAAATTTCTTTAGGGAATAAGACAGCGCTCAGGGAGTTAGGTGCTTAGCAGAGTGATGGCATGCAAAGGTGGTATTCAGCAGGTTCTGGCCAGTTCTGGAGAACTGGTACTGGAAATTTTGAAAACTGGCAAATCCCACCTCTGACTGGCCCCACCCACATCTATTCTCTGCCTCCCAAATCCCAGCTGATTGGCTGGATCTTCTTTGGTTGCCCTGCACAGGAGAACGGAGCTGGAAAGCAGGTTAGTGGGGCGGGGAAGGAATGGAGATTTTATAGTATCCTTCCTCTGGCATGCAATACAGTCACACATTGAAATGGGCGTGATTTTCTTTGTATGTTTTTCATCATACAAAGATGGGCTGTTATTTGCAGACTTGCCAAACCTACACAGCTCCAAATGATAGCATCTAGCTAACTTTGGTAGATGTCAAACAATTGAGCACGTTTAATGAACAGAAATCCAAGAGTTGTGAACTAGATTTAGAAGTGTTCTTTTTAAAAAAGATAAAAGATTTTAAAAAATTGCTTGTTACTAAAAGATTGATTGCGTTCCTGAAACACCCCACCCCTCAAATCGAACAAAAGTCAAAGGAGAGTTTTCTTTCATTTTCTTTTTTCTTCCTTTTTTCTTTTACCAATGAATGAGGTGAGTGGTAATATCACAAAAAATAAATAAATTCCTTTAAAAAAAAATCCTTTCCTTTAAAAGTTGCTCTGTTTGTTTCATGTGCCTTTTTTCTGTTTTGTAGCAGAAAATGGTGAAATATGTAGCTCTGTAGTGATAAGATTGATTCTGAGTTTCACAGATCATATGTTGGAGGAAGAATGTAATGAAGTCCTCTGTGCTCTCTGAGCGTGGTGGTTTTCTTGCAGACATTTTATTACCAAACTAGGTAACAACCACTAGAACATGTTGACAATGCTACCTAGTAGATGTTGATACTAGATCACTGTTGTTATTACCTAGTTTGGTAATAAAATGTCTGCAAGAAAACCACCACGCTCAGAGACCACCAAAGACCCCTAGAGTTCATCCCTAAGCTACAGATATTATCTTTTGTAGGAAGAATTTCGTAAAGAAGAGAGAAAAGCAGCAAAGATGATTAGGGGACTGGAGGCTAAAACACATAAAGATTGCTGAAATTGGGTATGTCTAGTTTAATGAAAAGAACATGATAGCAGTGTTCCAATATCTCAGGGGTTGCCATGAAGAAGAGGGATTCAAGCTATTCTCCAAAGCACCCAAGGGTAGGACATGAAGCAATGGGTGGAAACTAATCAAGGAGAGAAGCAATTTAAAATTAAGAATATATTTCCTGACAGTTAGAACAATTAATCAGTAGAATGACTTGGCTCTAGAATTAGGGAATGCTGCAACACTGGAAGTTTTTATGAAGAGATTGGATAACCATTTGTCTGAAATGGTATACTTTCCTGACGAAGCAGGTCCCTTCCAATTCTGTCATTCTGGCTTTATCCACGTACCAGAGTGGCTAAGGTCAATAATTTTGCTATTCTATTCTGTTCTGTTCTGTTCTGTTCTGTTCTGTTCTATTCTATCCTATTCTATTCATTGCATCATTCTATTCTAATTTCTATTCTATTCTATCCTATTCTAATTTCTGTTCAATTCAATTCAATACTATTCCATTCCATTCCATTGTATTCATTGCATTATTCTAATTTCTATTCTATCCTATCCTATCCTATCCTATTTTTGCCTTTGTTCTATTCTATTCTATTCTATTCTATTCTATCCTATCCTATCCTATCCTATCCTATCCTATCCTATCCTATCCTATCCTATCCTATCCTATTTTTGCCTCTGTTCTGTTCTATTCTATTCTATTCTATTCTATTCTGTACAAGGAGTCATTTTTAGAAGGAGCTAATTATGAAAAGTTAAGTCTATGAAAATCCAGAATCCACAAAATCCAGTGGTCAAAAGGCAGTGATCAAATCCATGCAGCCAAAGCCTCATCTCACACAAATCAAGATGGCAACCATGACTATGAAATCAAGCCCAATCCCTTTCTGGAGAGATTATTTTGTGCGCCTCCATCCCTGACAGTGACAGAATTTTAATGACTTAATTCATCATTACTTTTATTTGTAATCTAGTCTTTGTAATACGGATACTTAATCATATGGATTACTGAACTATGACAAATATGCCAATCATATCCAACTCTGAGCAGCCTTACACCTCCACTTTCAGTTAAAAACAGCACAAGAACAGTGTTGCAAATACCACATTAACCAAGGAATCCCTCAAAACTATCATTTAAAACAGACATTTCCACTCCAGGATAAAGAAAGGGAACACACTGCATATCAGCCTCAAGCTCTACTAGCAAAGCCATATTTGGAAAGCATTCAGCTATCCTGACAGAGAAGGGGCTAATTGGATTTCATTAGGTCAGATAATAAATGTTGTCAGGCATAACCATTCAGGATTTGCCAGCTGAAATCCCAGTTTAAATTATTGAAGGCAAATGGAGAGAAATCCTTAAGCTAATTAATTTGATTCTTTGAGGGGCCAGGGCAGGGGAAAAAGTAGGATTTGTGATCAGTTGTGGACTCACAACTCTGTTCTTGAGAGTCATGGAAATGGAGGACAAATGAAATGTCCATGAGAGAAGGATGAGACAAGAATTTCTCATCACGTTACAGCAGCTTTTAGAACAGGTATGTTTGAATTCAAAAAAATAAATAAATAACATTCTTTCTACTTTATGTCTCACAGAAAAAAAAAAAAACATTTATTCTCCATATATCCCAGAAAATAGACATAATAATCTTATCTTCCAAGATCAATCTATTCTTGTTTGGAGACTGTAGCTGAATCAATATGATTGACTGAGTTATTCACTTTACAATTCATGGTGCTCATCCATCCTTCCAAATTGCTCTAATTGTTCTATGAAACAAAATACATCACAGTTATTTATTTGTATTTATTATTTTTACAAGGCAGTGAACCTATCCAACACCACCACCTATTTTCCCCCACAACATAACCTGTAAATTTTTAGAAACCTAAAAAAAGAAATAGCATTAATATTGCTGAAACTTAGGGTCAAATAAGATCTGATGGATTGTTTTTTTCCATGTTAGCTATACTTTTCACCTTTTATTATTTTAGTTTTAGTACACTTCATTGACTGAGATTATATATAGAACTTTGATTTAAAATATTATTACCTGTAATGTTCAGTGTGAGCGGATGAGATGGAGATAAAGGTAAAAATGAGATTCTGCCTTGATCCTTGTAATCTTTCTAACCCATCAACCAAAAACATTTTGCCTTAGGTGACCTGACTGGCTGATCTCTCTAAACTGAAAGCAAACCTGTTGATCGCTGAATGTAATATTTTCCTCATTAATTCCATACTCCCTCAAGTGCTTTATAAAGGTGATGAAAAGAAAGCTTTCTTGGATATAAGAGAAGTAGTTGCCAATTCTTCCCACACACCAGGATTTTGGAGAAAGAAATGGAGAACAGAATCTCATGTAGATCCAGAATCGGATCAAAAAGACTTTTTAAGTGAAAATCCAATTTCAACTGGTGTTTTTTTTTTTTAAAACAATTTGAAATTCTCACAAAAGGGTTGTGAATATAGTTTCTTGGGAAGTGAAAGGGCAACACAAAGCCATTCCACAATTTGTTGCCTCTCAACGTGCATTCCCTTATCAAAAAAAAAATGAAAGACTTCAATCTTTTCACTCAGAAATCCTGAAATCAGTTACCACAAAGGCAACAAGTGGTTTCAACTGCAAAGTACAACTGAACAGGTTGAAAGGAATATGCCATACCCAAATCTAGAAATATTTTCAAAACACAACACGGGCATTTTACACCAGATTTGACCTCTTTTTCAAAATGAGCTTGTGCTTTAAATTCAAAATCTCCATACAAATATGACAATATAAAGAAAGGCTTTAAAAAATCTGCTTTATTATGTTTTTCAGGGATCAAACCAAGCAAGTATGTTGTCCTGTTCTTAAATATATTAAATTATCCCACATATTTTTTGCCTTTGGTGTTATAGAATGAACTGGCTCACCAAGTTTCATTTGGCTTTGCCTTCTGAGAAACAACCAATTCTAAGAGCCCTGCTGGCTGCAGAGAAATTAATTAATGGGAGAAAAATTAACAGATCATAAAAATAATGAGTTAAGACTGTGTCGTGAGGTGCTCCATTCAAAATCCAAGAAAGAAATACTTAGACTCTTTAATTTAGAGAAAAAATATCTTTTACTGAAAGTGAAGTGGTAGCAACCAGAGAATTCTGAATCTGAGAAATTAGGCACGTAAATCATATATACAAAGTGATGGAAGTGTTCCCACCCCCAATAGTTCAGATGAAACTTCCAATTAGAAATTGTGAATATGATCATGTGGGTATCTTCAGGTGATGATGAGGCCTCTGTCCGTTGACTTTGCATACTTTGATAACGGGTTGCAATTGCACAGAGAAAAGAAAGCTAAGTGAGAAATAGAAACCTAACTCTGACGTATGCTTCCCCCCCCTTCATTTACACAACAGAAAATGTAACACCTCCAGCTCACTTCCCAGACTCATCCCGCCCTCCCCTCCCCCCGTTTCTTATGAGAGCTGAAAGATGCAAAGCAATAGTAGAAGATCTTGAAGGATGACATTTGGCCCTCCTAGAAAAAGGAAAACCGTCAGTCCTAGAAGAGATAGAGGAGAAAATATAAAGACAATAATTAATCATTAGACATTACAAAGGAATACACTCCTAGGGCTTATTAGGATACTTGGAACGAAATGCTTTGATCAACTTAGGGGCTTTAACATCGGTTTCGTTAACCCATTCGGCTTGTGAAGAAGGGAAATGTTTCCAGGCTACAAGATACTGGAGCCGACCCCTCCATTTGCGAGAGTCCATAATTTCTTTAACTTCAAAATGTTGTTCACCTTCAATCAGTATTGGTATGGGAGGGTCAGCCTGGATGGGTCTTAAATCAGAAGTATGTTTGGGTTTTAACAAACTAACATGGAAAACTGGGTGAATTTGTCGAAGAGTTTTCGATAAGTTCAGCTGGACTGTTACAGGATTTATAATCCGTTCAATCGTGAAAGGACCAACATATTTAGGACCAAGTTTCTTTGACTTTTGAGTGGTTTGCAGGTGTCTGGTGGACAGGAAAACTTTGTCGCCTACTTTATATGATTTCTGTGGAGATCTTTTCTTGTCTGCAAATTTCTTTTGAGCTTGATGGGCCTCATCTAATGCTTTAAGTGTTACTGGCCAGTTAAGTTGGAGTTGAGTTATCCATTCATCCAACGAATGGATGCTAGGCCTTTCACGAGGAAGTTCAGGTACAGGTACAAAATCTTGTCCCGAAGCCACTTTAAATGGAGTGAATCCAGTACTACTATGTGCGGAGTTGTTATATGCCACTTCAGCAAATGGTAGTAAGTCGGACCAGTTATCTTGTTGATAATTTATATAACATCTAAGATAGTGTTCTAACACTGCGTTAGTCCTCTCAGAGGCCCTATTGGTTTGGGGGTGGTGGGCAGAGCTTATTAACTTCAGGAACTCTTTCCAAAAAATTGAGTTAAATTGGACCCCTCTGTCAGAGATTATGCATTCCAGAATGCCATGTAACCTATAGATATGTGAAATAAACAGTTTAGCCAACTTCTTTGCAGATGGAATCTTGGAACAAGGTATGTAATGTACTTGTTTGGAAAACAAATCGGTTACCACCCAAATAACTGTGTTTCCACTGCTTTCGGGTAATTCTACTATAAAGTCCATAGAGATTTCCTTCCAGGGGGCTGTTGGTCTAGCTACATTTTGTGACAACCCTGCTGGCTTACCAGGAGGTCTCTTTGCCGAAGCACAAATTGGACAGCTAGCTAGATAAGCTTCAATGTCCTTCTTCAAAGTAGGCCACCAGAATTGCCGCTTAACCAGGTGTAAGGTTTTCACAAATCCAAAGTGACCAGCTGCTTTAGAATCATGAGCTTGTTGTAGTATTTGGCCCCTCAGCGCCCGTGGCACATACAACTTGGTCCCCACCCAAGCCAAACCATCTCTAACTGTATAGTCTTTCAAATGAGCCAAGAACCAATCATCAAGTTTTAAAGCTTCTTTTAGTTGTTCGGTTAGGTCATTCGATAAATCCACTTCTTGTTTCTTCTTTTGGGTTCTGGTGATCATTGGGGCAGCTAGATGTTTGGTTGAAACAATTGGACTTATCACCTCCTGGCAAATACTATTATATTGGGGTAGTCTAGAGAGAGCATCCGCCATGAAGTTCTTCCCCCCTGGAATGTACTTCAGTGAGAAATTGAACCGCTTGCAATACTGGGCCCAGCGAACTTGTTTAGGGGACAGCTTCCGAGGCATTTTTAAGTATTCCAAATTTTTATGATCAGTCCATACCTCAAATGGATGTTTTGCTCCTTCCAGGAAATGTCTCCAGGTCAGTAAGGCCCAACAAACTGCAAAAGCTTATTTTTCCCAGACAGCCCACTTCTCTTGGTTTCAGACAGTTTACGGGAGGTATACGCACAAGGCTGGAGGGTCCCTTTCTCGTTGATTTGAAGTAACACTGCTCCAACGGCCACATCACTCGCATCGGCTTGGATCATGAAAGGAGCCTCCATATCCGGGTGCTTTAACACTGGTTCTGCAGCAAACAGTCGTTTTAGCTTTTCAAAAGCTGTTTGGCACCCCATGGACCACTCGAATGGCTTGCTCGGCCTTGGCTTCAGCTCCCCTTTTGTTTTTAAGAGATTTGTGATGGGCATTGCTATCTTAGCAAAAGTTGGGATAAATTGCCGGTAAAAGTTTTCAAATCCCAAGAAGCTTTGAAGTTGTTTTCTGGTACATGATGGAGCCCATTCCAAAATGGCACGCACTTTCTCTGGATCCATTTCTATGCCCTCAGATGAAATGCGATATCCCAAATAGTCAATTTTCTCTTGATGGAATTCACACTTGGATAGTTTAGCATACAACTTAGCAGCACACAGTTTCTGTAGAACCGACCGTACCAGTTTCACATGTTCATCCAAAGTTTCCGTGTAGATAAGGATGTCATCAAGATAAACCAGAACCCCCTGTACAAATGTTCATGTAACACCTGATTGATCATCTGCATGAATACAGCTGGGGCCCCTTGTAAACAAAAAGGAAGAATGTTGAATTGGAAGCAACCCATTGGACAGTTAAAAGTGGTCTTCCACTCATCCCCTTCCTTAATTCGAATCCGGTAGTATGCTTCTCTCAAATCCAACTTCGTGAAAATCTTCCCCTTGGCTAGGTGGGCCAATATATCCTTCATCAAAGGCAGGGGGTACACATTTTCCATGGAGTTCAAATTTCTGTAGTCCACCACCAAGCGTTTGGGGCCATCCTTCTTTTCATGGAACAACACAGGGGCCACTACCTGATGCCTAGCAGGTTGGATGAAACCACATTCCAGATTTTTATCTATAAACAGTCTTAGCTCCTCTAATTCCCGTGGTGTCATTGAGTACAACTTCGGTTTCGGGAGCTTCACCCCAGGCAAAATTTCAATTGCACAGTCTGTTGACCGGTGAGGCGGGAGCTCATCCGAGGCTTTCTCACTGAACACTTCCTTTAAATCCCAATACTCTTTTGGAATTTTCTCCTCCCCTTTGATGGGTTCGGTACCTGTGGAAGCTATTTCAATCGGAATCTGAAGCTTCGGCTGAGATCTCCCTTCTTTTTCTGGTTGCAGCTTGGTGCGTATGCGCAACAACCCCTTTCTCCAATTAACCTGGGGGTTCCATTTCCGGAGCCAGGGCAATCCCAATATTAATGGTTGTTCCATCCCAGGGACCACAATAAAACGCAGAGTCTCATCATGTTCTCCCATGATTATTTCTATAGGTTCCGTGATAAAACGTGCAGGGCAACCTCCAGCCACTGATCCATCTAATTGGGCAAAGGAAATGGGCACCTTTAAAGGTTTTAATTTTAAGTCCATTTTCTCCACTATTTCCATGTTGATTATACAGCTTGTGCACCCAGAATCTAATAGGGCTAGCATTTCCCCTTCAACCCCTGAATTGGGTACCCTCAACTTCACCAGAATGGTCATAGGGCCCACGCTTGGATTTACCAGGAAGTCGTCTTCCAAGTTGAAATCGTCCTCCTCAGAGGTAACTGGGGTGTTTGACTCTTCTCCCATGGGAGGAGCGACCTCTGCCGTCTCTTTCAATTTTAGTGCTGCTTCGCGAGGCTTTGCTGGGGATTTTTCAGGTTTCTTCACTTCCTTTGGTGCCCCCTTTGGTTCCAGCTTGACTTTGCAGTTCACAGCCCGGTGACCTTCCTTCCCACATTGAAAACAGGCAAAGGGGTTGGGTCTTGCCATCACTCCTTCCTTCTGAGGTTTGGGAATCTCTTGAGGATGTGGGGGGGAAGGTTTGCTCCACCCAGAACCTTCTCACTGTCTGCTTCGGGTTAAATCAATTTCCACTTCTTCTGCCAGCATGTACCACATCTGCAAGTCATTTGGGTCTCTTCTAGCAATACATCTCTGGTACACATCTTCGTTTAAACCATCTCTAAATGCTTGTATCAGGGCTTCCTAGGACCAGCCTCGGATATGACCTGCTAATTGTCTAAATTCTTGGGTGTAGTCAGCCACTGACCTCCGCCCCTGATTTATGGTCTTCATCCTGCTCCGGGCCTTGCACTCTGCTAATGGGTCCTCAAATCTAGCTCGCAGTGCAGTCATGAATAGGTTATAATTCATCAACTGGGAAGCTTTATCATTATGCAGGGTTACCATCCACTCTGCAGCTGTTCCCTCCAGAGCCCTGGTAACACATTTCACTTTGGCTGCTTCTGAGGGAAAATCCTCCCCGTATTCTTCCATATAGCTCCAAACTTGGGTTAGGAAAAATCCCAAGGTTTTGGGATCTCTCCCGTATCTTACTTCTAATGGAGGCAGCCTAGGAGCTCTATGCCTTCTAGGAATTACACCTCCCGCTGAGGGCCCCGGGGCTGCTGCTGGATCAGGTTGATTTATGGGAGAGGGGGCTGCTCTGCTTCTTCTAGTCTGGGCTATTCCCCCTTCCCCTTCATACCTTTGTGCAGCTTGGAGTTGTTCAAAGGCTTCATCAAGGAGTCTCCTTGTTTGATTCAGTGAGAGTTCTCTCTTTTCCTTCTCTTGCCATGGCTCCTCTTTTCCATGCCGGCGGGTGGTGGTGATCCCAGGGGGTGTCCTTCTCCGGATCTTTCCAGCCAACCCTCACCGACCATCTGGGCTTCACAGCTGGATCCTCTTCCAGATTGAGTTCTGCTAACGATTGGGCTTCCTGTACCAGCAAAGAATCTTGCCCCCCAATGGCTCCCAGATCTTCCTGGTCACTAGTTTAAGATGACATGATGTTCAGGCCCCCTCGGAAGAAAATTGGGTGTTTTCTCTGGGTGGGCTGGTAGAGGGAGATTCAGAATAATGTCATGAGGTGCTCCATTCAAAATCCAAGAAAGAAATACTTAGACTCTTTAATTTAAAGAAAAGTTATATTTTACTGAAAGTGAAGTGGTAGCAACCAAAGAATTCTGAATCTGAGAAATTAGGCGCGTAAATCACATATACAAAGTGATGGAAGTGTTCCCACTTCCAATTAGAAATTGTGAATATGATCATGTGGGCATCTTCAGGTGATGATGAGGCCTCTGTCTGTTGACCTTGGCATACTTTGATAATGGGTTGCAGTTGCGCAGAGAAAAGAAAGCTAAGCGAGAAATAGAAACCTAACTCTGAAGTATGCTTCCCCCCCTTCATTTACACAACAGAAAATGTAACACCTCCAGCTCACTTCCCAGACTCATCCCATCCTCCCCTCCCCCCATTTCTTATGAGAGCCGAAAGATGCAAAGTGATAGTAGAAGATCTTGAAGGCTGACAGATGATGTCACAGTTCTGTTATTTGTGTATGCTTACGTATTCTATCCAGGAGTGTAATCAATCCTAAATGATCAATGTTCTAAGGCTATAGCTAAAGAATATTGAGTAACATGTATTAAATTCAGACAAAGATTGTCCAGGCCCAAAATTTCAAGTCTGGAGGCATTGGGAATTCTATTGCAAGTGGAGGAGTGCAGTACTTTTCTCAAGAAATACCTCTGAACCTGCTCAATAGTGTTAATGTCCAATATACAGTGTGGGTTCTAGGTGGACAAGCTGTGTTCGAGAATTGGTTTGGCAAAGGTTTTGTATGCCCTTGTTAACAATTCAATTCTACCCTATTGTACTCCTTAGGAGGGTGGAAATAACAGGGAAGGGATTCTCCTCAAAGAATATTGACCTGCAAACCTAAATGACTTAAAATATTATATTACAGTCCATTTTTTGAAACATTTCCTCTATGCCACTTTTAAGACAGAGAGCAGAACTAAGAAACTACCTCTCAACCTGTCAACAATTCATAAATTGCTCATAAGGAAGTTGGACTGAACCAGTGAGAAGATATCTTGATCCATCTTAAAAATAGTAAAATAAAAATAAAATATACTAAAAATTATGTTCTTTATTTGGGGGTTTTTGTGGGGAGGTAGTCCTTCCAGTCTGGCTAATTGGCTATCTACTCATGTGAACATCTGAGAGCCCAGCACAACATGGCAACCAACACTCAATCTTAAAAAGCAGCAGGAAGCCCACCTAATTTCAGATCTATGTCCAATATCTCTGAAATAAATTAACATCTCGAATCTATTCACTTTAAAGGTCTGATCTGATGAAATCTCCTGTGATTTAAAGCAGCTCTTTGAAGCTTCACTGCTTGATACCTTGCAGAAGATGAAAATCCTTCCTTAAAACATTTATCCCACTTGCTGCTTTGTTGTTTTAAGGTACAAGAGCTAAATATGCATTAAAATAAATTATTGTAAAACTGGATTCCCTCGCTCTTCCACTCTTTAATGGGCAAGTGTCTTTGATTAGTACCCTTCACTGATTTACTGCAAATACAGGACCTGATGAATTGGTATTAAGTTTATTTGATACTCTAATCTCAAAAGAGCTCACAACATCTTACTCTAACAAGGGTGTCAGACTCCATTTCAGAGGGCTGGGGGGCTTGGTTATGAGGGCTGGGGAGCATGGCCATAGTGGGCATGACACAGGACTCAAGGGGTAATGAAGGACTTCCCTGAGACCTTCCCTTACTCTCATTATAATCTCCTTCCTTCCTTCCTTCCTCCCTCCCTCCCTTCTCTTCTTTTCCCTTCCCTCTTCGTTCTCCTTTCTTCCTTCCCTTCTTTCCTTATTTTTCTTCCTTGCTCTCTTCCCATCTTTCCTTCTTTTTCTTTCCTCTTTTCCCTTTCTCCTTTCCTGTCTGTCATGCCCTTGGTACAGCCAGACTCTGAGGGAGAGGAGGAACAGCCAACAGGGAGTGGAAATGTGGCTCCGGAGGTTGTGGAGGAGGCTGGGGAAGGCCAGAGGCCAGCTGGGCAGTCAGAGGAAGAACCAGGCCCATCCCCTATTCATCCTAGGACATGCAGGAAGTAATGCAGAAGGAAACAACTTGGCTTACAAGAGAGGAAGTAGCCATAATCCTCCTCATTGGTTGCAGCTAGGGAGACTAATATGTAAGATATTACAACCCAGCGTTGCCAGAAGTAAAGCGTATGTTATTTTGGGCTGAAATTATCTTGGTTGGCATCCTTCCAACAGACTGTGCCTTGTTATCTCCTTGAAGTTGGTAATTACTTATCCTGGTCTGTTGTGGAAATTTCTCATTGTAGTTTGTTTGGTTTTTTATTTCACGTCTATCTTTTCATTAAGTTTGGATTGTATTGCTTTTTTTGAAGTCTATTTTTGAATAAGTTTTATCTCCAACAGAAAATTATTGAACAGTGGGACCAAGTTGAAGGTATTAAAGGATATTTATTTACATTTTGGAATTTGTCACATTTGTACACTCTGGGTCATCACACTGTCCCTTCTTGCATGTTCAGATGCAAAAGGGGAAATACTTCTCCTTTCCTTTTTTGTTTTTTGTTTGTTTTGCTAGCCCTCTGCCAGTGAAAATGCATACCCCACTGTGCCCTATTTTCAGTCTGCATGGCCTCTTGTAGCCCTCTGCCAGTGAAAGCAGAGTTTGGGGGCCATATGTGCCCCCCCCCGCTCCGTTTTCACTGGCAGAGGGCTGTAGGAGGTTGTCCAGGGCAAAAATGGGGCCATGGGGGCCATTTTTGCTAACAGAGGCACCGCCAACTAGTCCTTTGTTGTTTCCAGGCCATCTCCCCCAGGCCAGTTCTAAGCACTCCATGGGCTGGATTCAGCCCACGGGCCTTGAGTTTGACAACTCTGCTCTAAGACATCCATGCTTTGGAGAGTACAGGAAGCATCTAAAGCCCATGTCACACTGGCCAACGGATGCAAAAAGGACACAGCAGACGAGAAAAATGTTCCATCCATTGTTATCCGCTCTCAAAAGGGGCAAAAATTTGCATAACCGGAGTGGATAACACGGACGCGGGGAGGACGCAGGGTGGATGCAAAGCGGATGCGGAACGGAAGCCCAGCGGATGGAAGCGGATGGGAGCGGATGGGAGTGGATGGCACATCCGCAGGTCTTCCGGGGGGCCTCAGCGAAGCGGACGCAGAACGGATACAGCGGATGCACAGCAGACGCGGAACGGATGAAGCGGATGCACAGCGGATGCACAGCGGATGCACAGCGGAAGCCTAATGGATGCCTGGCATTAATTGCGCATGTGGGGAGGATGCATTGTGTCAGCCCCGCAGATATAACGGAAGGAGCTCAGAAGCAGGTCGCCATTCAGAGGAAAGACCTACTGCTGGACACATCGACTACCTTGCCTGCCCTGCCTGCATGTCTGCCTGCCAGCCTTGCTGCCAGCCTTGCTACCAGCCTTGCTCCCAGCCTCCCTGCCAGCCTTGCTGCCAGCCGGTCTGCCTGCCACCCTTGCTGCCTGCCTTCCTGCCAGCCTTGCTGTCAGCCTCCCTGCCAGCCTTGCTGCCAGCCGGTCTGCCTGCCACCCTTGCTGCCTGCCTTCCTGCAAGCCTTGGTGCATGTCTGCCTGCCAGCCTTGCTGCATGCCTGCCTGCCAGCCTTGCTGCCAGCCTTGGTGCCTGCTTCCCTGCCAGCCTTCCTGCCAGCCTTGGTTCCTGCCAGCCTCCCTGCCAGCCAGCAACCCCAAAACCATGCGGAAGCACAGCAAGCCTCAGCCATCTGCTGCCAGCCCTGGCAAGAGGGACAGGGCTACCATCCCGCCCCTGGCCCTCACTCTGGTTCTGCTGGGGCTTCTGCAGAACGGGCTCGCTCTTCTGGGGCTGGGGCTTCTGCTCCTTCTGCTTCTGGAGGAGCTGATGACAAGCACTCCAGCACCAGCCACCGCCACAGCACCTGCACCCTTCACCCCTGGGACTGAGTGACCAAGAGGAGTACCAGAGACTCATTTTTGTCTTATAGCTTGTTGTTAATAAAGTCTATTTATGATTCACACACTTGCTTCATTTCTTTTTTTAATAAAGTCTTGCTGGAAACTTTTAGAAATGGTTTAAGCCTTTGCATGCTTGTGGGATGGGTAAGGATAGCTTTGGGATGGGTTAGGATACCTGTGGGATGAGTAATAGCTGTGGGATGGGTTAGGATAGCAGTGAGATAGATAAACCTCCAGTGCAAGCATCGTGGGACTGTATGGTCCACCCTCCCAGGTGCCACACCTATGGTCCTTTATTATCAATAATAATGTAATAATTATCCACACATGTCAACATAAACACAACTCTTTATTAAACGCCCTGTTCATTGTAGGCCAACCAAACATACATGGCCCAATCTCATCCGTGTGATGAGACAGGCTGAAGGAAGCATCCATTAATCATCTATCATCCTGTCTTGCCACTCCACGGCTCCAGCTGGGGAGTTGCACCAGTGTCTCAGGAGGTTACGCTGTTTCTTCCCTTCACGTGAGGCTCTGTTGTGGCCTTGCACATCCTCAGTGTCGATCAGGTTTCGCCCTTGCCTCCATTTCCCAGGCTCCATGTCCCCATTGCCTTGCTGGAGGTCCACGAGCCTGTTCTGCAAGACTGGGTAGCGGGTGCGCATGAGATTGTGCAGGATGCAGCAAGCTTCCATGATCCTCCTCACGGTCTGTGGGTGATGCTGCATGGTGGTGAGAAGTACCTGGAACCTGTTGGCCAGGATGCCAAAGGCGTTCTCCACCACCCGCCTTGCCCTGGACAGCCTGTAGTTGAAGATCCTCTCTTCACAGGTGAGGAGTCTGGAGGTGTAGGGCTTCATGAGGTAGGTTGTGAGGGAGAAGGCGTCATCCCCCACGATGAAGTAGGGCACATCTTGTGTGTCGTTGGGCAGGGGTTCTGGATCTGGGAAGCCCACGATGAGGTTGCCTTCCAGCTCCTCCTTGAGGTGACTGGCATTGTATACCTGGGCATCTGAAGATGAGCCATTGCCTGAAGCATCGATGTACATGAACTTGTAGCCAGCATCCACCATGGCAAAGAGGATGATGCTGAAGAAGCCCTTGTAGTTGAAATAAGTGGACCCCGAATTGGCTGGAGATTTGCAGGCCACATGCTTGCCATCTATGGCTCCAACGGTGTGGGGCAAGTTCCACTTCTGATACCACTGCTCTGCAACTTTCTTCCATCCTTCTTCAGTGGCGGGGTACTGGAGGAGCTCCTCCTTGTATTCTTCGATGATGGCCTGCACCACTTCTCTGACCACAATGCTGATGGTGTTGGATGGCACCCTCCATCCGTACTGCATGCTCGTGTAGGAGGTCCCTGAGGCCAGGTGGCGCAGTGAGTGCCACCTTGAGCCCAGTTTCCAGGCTGGGCCAGAAGCTGGTGTTTGCCTTGGTCAGGCGCTGCACAACTTTGTCAAACATGGCTGGAGGCATCCTCATGAAGTTCTGGAACGCCCGAGTGTCTTCGTTCCTGAGCTCCACCATCAGCTTGTTGTACAATCCTTCCTCTGCTCTTCTAGGGAACCATCTTCGGACCCAGACTCTTTTTGGCTGCCTCTTTTTCTTCTCGCAGTAGTGCTCACAGAGCCTGCAGATGGCTTCGCACTGTTGCAGAACAATGGTGGCTGCCGAAAGGACTTTGTCACAATCCATGGTGGACATGACTGGATGCTGTGGAAGAGGAAGAGCCAGATGAAGGCTGCAGAGGTCTGCACCGCTGGGCTGCTGTTCTGAAAGTGAGATGCAGGCAAGTTGCTCCCCCTTTTTATGGGCAGTATAGGTTTTCCGCTAGGCTTCCTCTAGGCATCCTCTAGGCATCCTCTAGGCATCCTGTAGACATCCTTAATATCCGAGATAGGTCCCCTCTGCGAACGTTTTTTCCATTTTAAACACTTTGTTTCCATTCTGCATCCACTAGGCATCCGTTCTGCATCCATTCCACGTCTGTTCCACTTCCTCCCTGCGCCCGGGCGGATGCGAGTTCCGCAGATGCGCAGCGGACGCCTAGTGGATATAGCGGATGCGTAATGGATGCATAACGGATGCATAACGGATGCGTAGCGGATGCGTAGCGGATGCAGAACGGACGAACTGGATACATTTTCCGTGCAAAAGTTTTAGGCAGCCCAAAACTTTCAGAGCGGATGAAATGTCCATAAACGGATGCTGGATGGATAGAGAGGAAGCCAAACGGAGGCAGTGAGTACAATGTGTTTTTGAACGGATGGCAAGGTTTTTTGTCCATTTTACATCCTCTTTGCATCCGTTGGTTCAGTGTGACATGGGCTTAAGTGTGTTTTATGCCTCCTTATTTATGTTTGAGATTTCCACATTGCTTTTTTTGGTTTTAACTAGAATTGTAAGTTGCTCCTGACATAAAGTGCTGCTTTTTGCTACTTCAGATTATCATAAGATGGGAGGAGAGCCACTAAAAAGACTTCCAGCAGGTGCCGAGTACAAAATGCCATCATTATTTAATAGTAATTTATTAAAATTGTGTGCTGCCTGATTCCCAATCATTCTGGGTCATTTAGATTAAAATTAAAGCTCAAAATTCACTTTTTCACCCAGGTTTTCTCATCATGACTGTTGGAAATGGACTTCCCGATACTGTACAACTTTTGAGTATAGTTTATTGTCCTGTATTTTATCATTTGAGATTGCTTTTAGTGTTCCTTCATTCTGTATTCCATTGCTATGTAAATTCTCCTCAGAATGCTTTGGTGTAGGATACAGTATGCAAATGTAGTCGAATTAATAAATGAATACTTTCATCTTATTAGGTTATAGTTCTGAGGTGTAACTGGTGACCAGATCTTTATTCCCAATTTTAACACGAGATTTGATGAAATTGACGTCTGCTCTAAGCTTCAAGCTGGAATGAGATGAAGAACAATAAATGAAATTTCAAGCAAGCTGAACTGAATGGAAGAGTTGCGATTATGTATTTTTTTCATTTCTGTGCTAACTTGCTAAGATACACTGTTAAGTTTAACACACACAACTGGTAAGGAGGTGACAGCTCTTTGATTTGCAAAGGTTTCTACTTGTGATGCTGCCTGCAGCAAACTTACCAATTTCCTGAAGAAAAAAAATATTATAAAAAAAAACAGGGCATCCTAATTTGCATTTGAATTAGCCCCAATACAATGCATTAATGTGACAAGAAGCATGGAGCATTTCGGATTGAAAGTGTGATGCTGCAAAGATGATGGCAGATGCATTATTGTGTATAATACATTTTCAAAGAGAAATAATTGCAGCAAAATCTCACTAGAACAGCATTATTATAGGGTCCTTTTTAAACGGACATTGCAATTCTAAAATGGGACCGAGGGTTTTCAGATTCTGTGAGCTGCTTTCTGAACATTTTATTACTTATAAAAACCAAAACAGTTCATTCTATGTTTCTAAAATTAGGTATGGAGGAATGTTCCTGGAAAAGAATGCTTGGGTAGGGACAAGATCTACCTGTTTGAAAAATACTAGTTATATTTTCATAACCTGACCGTCATTTCAAACATTGCATTAGTTAATAAAATGTCTTTTGAAACATTTAAGATTGTCCTGATGCATTTTCCAGAATAAAAATAAAATTGATATAATGGCAATTAAAGTAGGAAATTTTCATTTTAATAGAAGATGACTTTGAACTCATGGTTATTCATGCATGGTATATCTTTCTGAAAATACTTCACTTTGAAAAGAATTACTTACTGCAGTTCCATTAGATACACTTTCAGTTTTATTTCATTGTTTAAATATGACTCCTTACCATTCTGAAATAAAACATATAAACATATGTTAAGGCCCTGTCACACTGCCCAATGGATGCAAAACGTTTGTAAAAAGGACACAGCGGATGAGAAAAATCTTCCATCCATCTTTATCCGCTCTCAAAAGGGGCGAAATTTTGCATAACCAGAGTGGATAACACGGAAAGGAACGGGCAGGGGGAGGACGCAGGGCAGATGGAAAACGGATGCAGAGCGGAAGCCTAGTGGGTGGAAGTGGCTGGGAGTGGATGGCACATCCGCAAGGCTTCCGGGGGACCTCAGCAAAGCAGACATGGAACGGATACAGCGGATGCAGAGCGGACGCCGAGCGGATGAAGCAGATGCACAATGGATGCACAACGGATAGAGCGGATGCAGAGCGGAAGCCTAGCGGCTGCAGAGCATAACCCTAGCGGATGCCTGGCATTAATTGCACATGCGGGGGGAGATTTATTGCATCAGCCCCACGGATATAAAGGGAAGCAGCTCAGAAGCAGATCACCATTCAGAGGAAAGACCTGCTGCCAGACACATTGAGTGCCTTGCCTGCCTGCCTTGCTGCCTGCCATCCTGCCATCCTTGCTGCCTGCCTCCCTGGCAGCCTTGGTGCCTGCCTCCCTGCCTGCCTCCCTGCCAGCCATTAACACCACAAACATGGGGAAAAAGAGGAAGCCTCAGCCATCTGCTGCCAGCCCTGGCAAGAGGGACAGGGCCACCCTCCCGCCCCCTGGCCCTCACTCTGCTTCTGCTGGGGCTTCTGCTGGTCCTGCTCTTGCTCCTGGTCCTGCTCGTGCTCCTGGTCCTACTCGTGCTCCTGGTCCTGCTCGTGCTGCTGCTGCTGCTGATGATGATGATGATGATCCTGCTGCTGGTGGTGGTGGTGGTGGTGCTGCTGCTGCTGCTGCTGATGATGATGATGATTATGATTCTGCTGGTGATGCTGCTGCTGCTGCTGCTGATGATGATGATGATCCTGCTGCTGCTGATGCTGCTGCTGGTATGGAGGAACAGCCCCTACAAACTGGAAGCCCCTCTGATGAGGTCCCATCTGGTCCTGGCAAAGGGAGGAAGAGGCATATGCGGGAACGGGAGAGGAGGCAATACTCCATTGAGGAGGAACACGAGGATGAGGTACTGGAGTGGCTGAGAGAGAATGACTATCTGTGGCAGAAGGGACACTGGCTATACAGAGACACCAAAAGGAAGCATGCTGCTTGGAGAAAGAAGGCAGAGAGTCTGGGCTACATATCGGAGGTGCTCCTCGGCTGGTGGAAACATATGCACACCTGGTACGGGAAGCTGCACCTCAAGAAATCTGGCCAGGCCATGGTTAAGCTGACGGACAGAGAGACCTATGTCATGGCCAGGTGCAGCTTCCTGGAGGGTGAGATCAGCAGCAGCAGCCCCTCTCACAACCTTCTCTCTCCGGCAGCCTGCTGAGAGCCAGTCTTCTTCCAGCCAAGAGTCAGTTCCTGTCTCCAGGCAGGTTTCTGTGGAGCGTGCCAAGGCAGAGAACCCATGGACAGGTGTTTTAACCATGGTGGAGCACATGGAGGACTCCCTGGTGCAGTGGGAGAAAGGAGACGGCACTTCCACCAAAGCCCTACCCGCATCCACCCACAGCTCCAGCTCCACAGAAAGGTAGAGAGCCAGACAGGAGGGGCAGAGCCACACTGTCCTGCTGGAGATCAGGGACACCATCCGTAGCAGCATAGATCTCCTCTCTCAGCTGGTCCACACCGACTCCTCATCCTCCAAACCGCAAGCCCTTCCTCACCTATGTCAACCAGACCCTCACGGACATGATGGAACCCCAGTACCAGGTGGTGAAGGACCAGATCACCGAGCTGCTTCACAACCCTCCAGACCCAGAGGCACCTGCTCCCACCCAGTCCAGGTCTGTTCCTCCACCTCAGGTGATGTCCCTCCCATTCCAAGTCTTCCCACAGGCCCTCACCTTCCAGGGCTACGGCTACCAGGAGGTCCAGCAGCCCAGGCAGCAGCCCTTCCCAGTCCAGGCACAGAGTCATCGGGCGACACTGTTGTCACCGGTTCCACCAATGCCACCGATGCCACCCACACCAATGATGCCACCGACGACAGCGATGCCACCCACGCCACCGATGGCACCAACGCCAGTCCTCAACCAGCTGCAGACCAGACAGCCCCACTACACTGCTTCTTCCTCCACCCCACAGCCAAGCCCAGCCTCAGTACATCTGTCCTCGGTACTGGGACTGACACCACATGGCATGGAGGAAGGAGCTCTCAACATCACGGGGCTGAGCCAGCTGTCCGAGAGCTTCCTCAACACACCCTCACCTGTTGTCCTCTCAGGGCCAGGCACCCCAGTGGCGCTTCAGACCAGCACTCCAGCAGCAGCCACCTCCACAGGACCTGGACCCTTCACCCCTGAGACTGGGCACACCTCCGAGTGACCAAGAGGAGTGCCAGAGACTGGGTGGCTACCTGTAGTCTTTATTTGGACACTTGACTTGGATCATTTTTCTTTACAGCTTGTTATTAATATAGTTTATCTTTGCTTCACACACTTGCTTCATTTATTTATGTCAATAAAGTCTTGGTGGAAACTTTTAGAAATGGTTTAAGCCTTTGCATGCTTGTGGGATGGGTAAGGATAGCAATGGGATGGGCAGGGATACCTTTGGGATGGGTAAGGATAGCAGTGGGATGGGCAGGGATACCTTTGGTATGGGTAATAGCTGTGGGATAGATAAACCTCCAGTGCAAGCATAGTGGGACTGTATGGTCCACCCTCCCAGCTGCACACCTATGGCCCTTCAATATCAATACTAATGTAAGCATTGGTCCACACATTTGAACATAAACACAACTCTTTATTAAATGCCCTGTTCATTGTAGGCCCACCCAACATACATGGCCCAATCTCATCAGTGTGATGAGGCAGGCTGAAGGAAGCATCCATTAATCGTCTATCATCCTGTCTTGCCACTCCACTGCTCCAGCTGGGGAGTTTCACCATTGTCTCAGGAGTTTGCACTGCTTCTTACCTTCACATGAGGCTCTGTTGGGGCCTTGCACATCAAAAGTGTCTATCAGGTTTCGCCCTTGCCTCCATTCCTCAGGCTCCATGTCCCCATTGCCTTGCTGGAGGTCCACGAGCCTGTTCTGCAAGACTGGGTAGCGGGTGCGCATGAGATTGTGCAGGATGCAGCAAGCTTCCATGATCCTCCTCATGGTCTCTGGGTGATGCTGCATGGTGGTGAGAAGTACCTGGAACCTGTTGGCCAGGATGCGAAAGGTGTTCTCCACCACCCGCCTTGCCCTGGACAGCCTGTAGTTGAAGATCCTCTCTTCACGGGTGAGGAGTCTGGAAGTGTAGGGCTTCATGAGGTAGGTTCTGAGGGAGAAGGCGTCACCGCCCATGATGAAGTAGGGCACATCTTGCAGGTCATTGGGCAGGGGGTCTGGATCTGGATAGCCTATGATGAAGTTGCCTTCCAGCTCCTCCTTGAGGTCACTGGCATTGTATACCTGGGCATCTGAAGATGAGCCGTTGCCTGAAGCATCGATGTACATGAACTTGTAGTCAGCATCCACCATGGCGAAGAGGACGATGCTGAAGAAGCCCTTGTAGTTGAAATAAGTGGACCCCGACTTGGCTGGCGCTTTGCAGGCTACATGCTTGCCATCTATGGCTCCAACTGTGTGGGAGAAGTTCCACCTCTGAAACCACTGCTCTGCAACTTTCTTCCATCCTTCTTCAGTGGAGGGGCACTGGAGGAGCTCCTCCAGGTATTCTTCGATGATGGCCTGCACCACTTCTCTGACCACAATGCTGATGGTGTTGTGTGGCACCCTCCAGCTGTACTGCATGCTCCTGTAGGTGGTTCCCTGAGGCCAGGTGGCGCAGAGTGAGTGCCATCTTGAGCCCAGGGTCCAGGCTGGGCTGGAAGTTGGTGCTCTGCTTGGTCAACCTGGGTGTCAGCCGCTGCACAACTTTGTTAAACATGGCTGGAGACATCCTCATGAAGTTCTGGAATGCACGAGTGTCTTCGTTCCTGAGCTCCACCATCAGCTTGTTTTTCAGTCCGTA
The DNA here is from genome assembly GCA_015471245.1 of Laticauda colubrina. Lineage (NCBI taxonomy): Eukaryota > Metazoa > Chordata > Lepidosauria > Squamata > Elapidae > Laticauda > Laticauda colubrina. The sequence goes on from BLBF01000039.1 coordinate 28,063,458, forward strand.
GTCTGCTCTTCTCCCAATCCATCTTCGGACCCAGATGCTTCTTGGCCACCTCTTTTTCTTTCCATAGTAGAGTTCACAGAGCCTGTAGATGGCTTTGCACTGTTGCAGAAGGATGGTGGCTACCAAAAGGAGTTTGTTACGATCCATGGTGGACATGACTGGATGCTGTGGAAGAGGAAGAGCCAGATGAAGGCTGCAGAGGTCTGCACAGCAGGGCTGCTGGTCTGAAAGTGAGATCCAGGTGAGTTGCTCCCCCTTTTTATAGGCAATATAGGTTTTCCCCTATGTGTCCTTTTGCATCCTCTAGGAATCCTCTAGACATCCTTAATATCCAAGATAGGTCCCCTCTGCAAATGTTTTTTTCCATTTTAAATGCTTTGTTTGCGAGCTGCATCCGGCTGGCTTTCTGCCAGCCTACTAACGCTACGCGTCCGTTCCGCATCTGTTCTGCTTTCTCCCTGCGTCCGATCGGATTTGGGTTGTGCGGATGCGCAGCGGATGCCTAGCGGATATAGCGGATGCAGAATGGATGCAGAACGGATGTCCCCCGTATGCCTAGCGGATGCAGAACAGATGCATTGGATACATTTTCCGCTCAATAGTTTTGAGCAGCTCAAATCCCTCTGAGCGGATGAAACGTCAGTAGACGGATGCTGGACAGTAGAGAGGAAGCAAAACAGAGGCAGTGTGTACAGATCGGAAGCATCGTGTTAACCAATGGATGGCAAGTGTTTTTCTCCGTTTTACATCCTCTTTCCATCCATTGGTGCAGTGTGACAGGGGCTTTAGATAAAATCTAAAATAAGCTTCATATTGAGAAAGAAAGAAAGGAAGGAAGGAAGGGAGGAAGGAAGGAGGAAAGAAAGAAAGAAAGAAAGAAAGAAAGAAAGAAAGAAAGAAAGAA
>BLBF01000039.1:28075611-28095197 GCA_015471245.1 Laticauda colubrina
TGTTTAGCTTGTCTACCTAACCCTGGTTGGGGAACCCAGGCTTAACATGAACAAAGTAGCAATAGCACATAGATATTGGGAATTTTACCTGAAGGTTACAATAAAGAATTGACATATTTGATTATTAATGTTTTAACTGCAGCTAGAACTGTATTTGTTCAAAATTGGAAAAATGAGACAATTCTGATAGAGGAGAAAGTGGTTAAGAAAATAACAGAATGTGCAGAAATGAGTCAATTAACATTAGCAATTAGACAGCAAGAACAAAAAGAGTACTATAAGATATGGGATTTATTTTATCAATGGTTAGACAGAAAAGTAGGAAATTGAAGAATAACATAATAGTAAAGTTATGTTACAATTGATTATTTTTGAATAAGTTATATCATGAATAAAAATTAGTAAGAACCGAGATTTGTTCTTAAGGATAACATGGAACTGAAATTAAAAGACTAATGATGGTATATTAATGATATAATATGATATGAAAAGTTAATCAATATAATATGAATGTAAATTTAAGAGGAAAATATTACAGATACTGTGCATAAGATATATGTACCAAACCGACACATTATATAACTGAAAGAAGGTTTTATTTGTTATCTTGTATGTTCATTGTAAAAAAATAGAAAACTTTTTATTAAAAAAAGCAAGAGCACCTAGACTTATATACCACTTTATAATGCTTTACAGCTCTCTCTAAGCAGTTTACAGAGTCAGCCTCTTGCCCCCAATAATCTGAGTCATCATCTCACCAACCTTGGAAGGACGGAAGGCTGAGTCAACCTTAAGCCAGTCAGGATTGAATTCCTGTTCCATTTGGCCAATTAATCTAAACTCAAAAATGCCCAAATGTATAGGAAAGGGAGCAAAATTATTGACCTTAGCCACTCTGGTATGTGAATGAAACCAGAATGACAGTTGGAAGGGAACTTGGAAGTCTTCTAGTCCAACCCCCTGCTTAGGCAGGAACCCCTATGCCACTTTAGACAAATGGTTATCCAGTCCTTCTTAAAATCTTCCACTGTTGGAGCATTTACAACTTCTGGAGGCAAGTTGTTCCACTGATTAATTGTTCTAACTGTCAGGAAATTTCTCCTTAGTTCTAGGTTGGTTTTCTCCTTGATTAATTTCCACCCATTGCTTCTTGTCTTACCCTCAGGTGCTTTGGAGAATAGCTCGACTCCCTCTTCTTTGTGGCATGACTCTATGATTCTCTTATTCCTTAGAGAATTTGCCATGAAGCAATGCCAGAGGAGATTGCCTTGGAGAACTAAACTGGACATCCTGTTATGAGGTCACTGCCATACTCCAGTAAAAGTTTTGTATATAATTATGTGGCTTAAGTATATATGTTTACTTCTCTTGGCCATGGTCTTAATATGCGCTAAATAATTCTATATCTTATGTCCTGAAAATTCCCTATCAGCATCTGTTTTTATTTTTAGTTGGGAAAGGTGTTTGGTAGTTAATTTTCAGCAGGAAAATTCAGGAGACCTCCTGATACAGCATCACTTACACCAGTGTACACCTTAGTATTTATATTAAGTGAAAGAATCATTTAAAAGCAGTGAAGAAATTAAAGCAGGGAGTGAATGGGATGAACAATATAATGGTTTGTTTGTTTGTTTTTTATCAAAGGCTGAACAACCATTAGTATGAAATGGTATAGGGTTTCTTCCTCCAGAAGGGGGTTGAAATAGAAGACCTCCAAGGCAGTGGTGCGATTCAAAAAATTTTACCACTGTTTTGGTGGGTGTAGCTTAGTGGGTACACTTTGCATGCATATGCGCCCAATGCGTGCTTTGCACAAATGCAGAGCGGGGGGGGGGAATTCTATCTGGTCGGACTGATTCTATAGAATTGGTTGTTTCGATTCCGCACAGTTAAGAGAACCGACAACTTGCACCACTGGCTGGTGCTGCCCCACCCCGCCCATTCACTCCTTACCTGGCAAACTTGCCTGCTAAGTTGCTATTTTTCCTTCCCCCCTGACCATCAGCTGTTCTGCTGTGACAGGAGATTTAGATTAACTAGAAAGCAGGAAATCATTGGATTTCTTGTTTTCCAGTTAATCTAAAAGCAGAGCTGAACCTTGCTTAGGACTGAAGCTTCTATTTTTCAGTGCAGACTCCAGTACCAGATTGCAGAAAGATAGATCTCTGAATGAATCTGTGATTCTGTGAGCAATTCAATCTGCCTGCCTGGTTTGTCTGATTTTGGGTAAAAGTTGCTCTTTTTTTAAAAAAAAAACCAATATTTACATAAATATTTATAATATTTACATATAAGCCATGCCCAGCCAGTCACATGACCACCAAGCCACACTCACAAATTAGGCCATGGCAACAGAACTGGTTGTTAAGAAGTTTGAATCCCACCCCTGGTACATAGGGTTTCCTTCTGAACTTTTCCTGCAATCCTGCACTCTTACCATGTGTTCAACAGCTGACACATGGCAATCCGTTGTGCCATATGAAGCAGCTGAGATTCAAAAGCAGGAAATAAAGGTCAGTATAGAGCAGGCAGGTGGGCCCAGCAGCTGATTGTCGGAGTAAACCAGATTGTTCCCAGATGATCCTCAGAGCTACCGATTCAGCCAAACCGGTAGCATACCACCACTGCTCCAAGGCCCCTTCAAACTCTGTTGTTCTATGTTCTAGGATTAACACTCTTTGCAAATTCAACATGAATACATTGCCATCTGCTCCTACCCACCAAGATGTAAAATCAGCCTTGTATAGCCCACTTACTTTCACAACTCTTCCAAGGCAGCATAACAATTCCCAGCTCTTTGCGTGTTCATAAACATAACCAAAAACTGGATGGTTTTGTGTGCAGTGCCAACGTAAGAGCTGCATAAATATTTACTTCACTGAGTCATTTGTAGAAATGCTTAAGTGTGATGATTGACACTGAAAGAAAACAAGATGGAAATAAAGGTAAGAAATGACAAAATGGTTTGAATAAAAGTTTCAATCCTGATCAAACATAATACCTCTTTCTTGAATTAAAAGTTGGTTCTAGATAGCACCGCTGACAAAAATTACATAGAACATAGAATAATAAATTTGGATGAGACATCGGAGGACATCTAGTCCAACCCTGTGCTCAAGTAGGAGTTGCTATACCATTTCAGACAAATGGCTGTCCAGTCTCTTCTTAAAATCTTCCAGTGTTGGAGCACCCATAGCTTAGTGGGCATAGCTTGGTTGGTGTGGCAGGGGAAGGATGCTGTAAAATCTCCATCCCTGTTAGGAATACTAGTCACCTAACAGCTATTTGGGTTGGACAATATGTAAACCAGGATAAACATTTTAATACTGTATCTTTAAGAAAATATAAAAGTGTAACTAGGTGTGGTTTCTTAAACGGCCATAAGATGGAGCCAGAAACCTGGGTTGTCTTAGTCTTAGTCTCAGAAGAGAGTGTGTCTGAGTGAGTCTCTGTTTTCCTTCTGTTGGAGAGTATTGCCATTCCTCCATTTTTCCTAATTGACTGATATTCATGGATTTGATGTAAGTCTGATACTGAACTGTTTTTGATACTGGACTTTGTTATTGGATTATCCCTGAATTGAACACTGACTGATATTACCTGTGAATGACTTTGGACTGTGTTTGAACTTTGCTTAACATTTCCGAAAGTAAAAATCTACATTTATTGTACAGTGTGCTGTGTGTGTATTATGCAAACACTACTCTCAATACGACTCCCTGAATGCGCTCATTCTCCTAATGGGGAATTACCTCAACAATCCCCACTCCATTCCTGGAGGAAGGTTACTGCAAAATCCCATTCCCTCCCCACCCCATTAACCTGCTTTCCAGCTCTGTTCTCCTGTGCAAGGCAACCAAAGAAGAGCTATCCAATCAGCTGGGACTCAGAAGGCAGAGAAGAGATGGGGGCGGGGCCAGTTAGAGGTGGTATTTGCTGGTTCTCTGAACTGCTGAAAATTTCCGCAACCAGTTCTCTAGAACTGGTCAGAACCTGCTGAATACCCACCTCTGGTCCTATTGCACACAAAAAGAGATTTGCTTTTATCCATTGACAAGAATGACCCTATAATTTAAAGAAAACTTATTCCATCAACTCATGTTTAACCACTTATTGCACCAGAAAATAATGCTTTTTTTTTTTTTTAAATCAAAGATGTTTTCTCAGTTCAAAACATCATTCAAAGATGTTTTCTGGAAGATGTAAAGGCCCTGTCACACTGCCCAACGGATGCAAAACGGACACAACGGACGAGAAAAATGTTCCATCCATTGTTATCCGCTCTCAAAAGGGGCAAAAATTTGCATAACCGGAGCGGATAACATGGACGGGGGGAGGATGCAAGGCGGATGGAAAGTGGATGCGGAACGGAAACCCAGAGGATGGAAGCGGATGGGAGTGGATGGCACATCCGCAAGGCTTCCAGGGGACCTCAGCAAAGTGGATGCGGAACGGATACAGCGGATGCACAGCGGATGCACAGCGGATGCACAGCGGATGAAGCGGATGCACAGCGGATGCACAGCGGATGCACAGCGGATGCACAGCGGAAGCCTAGCGGATGCCGAGCGTTAATTGCACATGCGGGGAGGATGCATTGCATCAGCCCCGCAGATATAACGGAAGCAGCTCAGAAGCAGGTCACCATTCAGAGGAAAGACCTGCTTCCAGACACATCGACTGCCTTGCCTGTCTTGCCTGCATGTCTGCCTGCATGTCTGCCTGCATGTCTGCCTGCAAGCCTTGCTGCCAGCCTTGCTGCCAGCCTCCCTGCCAGCCTTGCTGCCAGCCTTGCTGTCTGCCTGCCTGCCAGCCTTGCTGCCAGCCAGTCTGCCTGCCAGCCTTGCTGCCTGCCTGCCTGCAGCCTTGGTTCATGCTTTCCTGCCAGCCTTGGTGCATGCCTCCCTGCCAGCCTTCCTGCCAGCCTTGGTGCCTGCCTGCCTGCCAGCCTTCCTGCCAGCCTTGGTGTCTGCCTCCCTGCAAGTCTTCCTGCCAGCCTTGGTTCCTGCCAGCCTCCCTGCCAGCCAGCAACCCCACAACCATGCTGAAGCACAGCAAGCCTCAACCATCTGCTGCCAGCCCTTGCAAGAGGGACAGGGCTACCATCCCTCCCCCTGGCCCTCACTCTGGTTCTTCTGGGGCTTCTGCAGCACGGGCTTGCTCTTCTGGGGCTGGGGCTTCTGCTGCTCGGGCTCGCTCTTCTGGGGCTGGGGCTTCTGCTGCTTCTGCTTCTGGAGGAGCTGATGACAAGCACTCCAGCACCAGGCACCTCCACAGCACCTGCACCCTTCATCCCTGAGACTGAGCGACCAAGAGGAGTGCCAGAGACTTATTTTTGTCTTATAGCTTGTTGTTAATAAAATCTATTTTTGATTCACACACTTGCTTCATTTCTTTTTTTTAATAAAGTCTTGCTGGAAACTTTTAGAAATGATTTAAGCCTTTGCATGCTTATGGGATGGGTTAAGATAGCTGTGGGATGGGTTGAGATAGCTGTGGGATGGGCAGGGATACCTGTGGGATGGGCAGGGATACCTTTGGGATGGGTAACAGCTGTGGGATAGATAAACCTCCAGTGCAAGCATAGTGGGACTGTATGGTCCACCCTCCCAGGTGCCACACCTATGGCCCTTTATTATCAATAACAATATAATCAATCATCCACACATGTCAACATAAACACAACTCTTTATTAAATGCCCTGTTCATTGTAGGGCCACTCAACACACATGGCCCAATCTCATCAGTGTGATGAGACAGGCTGAAGAAAGCATCCATTTAGCATCTATCATCCTGTCTTGCCACTCCACCGCTCCAGCTGGGGAGTTTCACCAGTGTCTCAGGAGTTTGCGCTGCTTCTTCCCTTCACGTGAGGCTCTGTTGGGGCCTTGCACATCCTGAGTGTCTATCAGGTTTCACCCTTGCCTCCATTCCCCAGGCTCCATGTCCCCATTGCCTTGCTGGAGGTCCACGAGCCTGTTCTGCAAGACTGGGTAGCAGGTGCACATGAGATTGTGCAGGATACAGCAAGCTTCCATGATCCTCCTCACGGTCTGTGGGTGATGCTGCATGGTGATGAGAAGTACCTGGAACCTGTTAGCCAGGATGCCAAAGCCTGTAGTTGAAGATCCTCTCTTCACGGGTGAGGTATTTGGAGGTGTAGGGCTTCATGAGATAGGTTGTGAGGGAGAAGGCATCATCCCCCATGATGAAGTAGGGCACATCTTGTGTGTCGTTGGGCAGGGGTTCTGGATCTGGGAAGCCCACGATGAGGTTGCATTCCAGATCCTCCTTGAAGTGACTGGCATTGTATACCTGGGCATCTGAAGATGAGCCGCTGCCTGAAGCATCGGTGTACATGAACTTGTAGTCAGCATCGACCATGGCAAAGAGGATGATGCTGAAGAAGCCCTTGTAGTTGAAATAAGTGGACCCCGAGTTGGCTGGAGCTTTGCAGGCCACGTGCTTGCCATCGATGGCTCCAACGGTGTGTGGGAAGTTCCACCTCTGATACCACTGCTCTGCAACTTTCTTCCATCCTTCTTCAGTGGAGGGGCACTGGAGGAGCTCCTCCTTGTATTCTTCGATGATGGCCTGCACCACTTCTCTGACCACAATGCTGATGGTGTTGGGTGGCACCCTCCAGCCGTACTGCATGCTCCTGTAGGTAATTCCTGAGGCCAGGTGGTGCCGAGTGAGTGCCCCCTTGAGCCAGGCTGGGCTGGAAGTTGGTGTTTGTCTTGGTCAACCTGGGTGTCAGGCACTGCACAAGTTCGTCAAACATGGCTGGAGGCATCCTCATGAAGGATGGTGGCTGCCAAAAGGACCATGTTACGATCCACGGTGGACATGACTGGATGCTGTGGAAGAGGAAGAGGCAGATGAAGGCTGCAGAGGTCCGCACTTCATGGCTGCTGTTCTGAAAGTGAGATCCAGATGTGTTTCTCCCCCTTTTTATAGGTGTCCCTTTGCATCCTCTAGGCATCCTCTAGGCATCCTGTAGACATCCTTAATATCCGAGATAGGTCCCCTCTGCGAATGTTTTTTCCGTTTTAAACGCTTTGTTTTCATGCTGCATCCTCTAGGCATCCATTGTGCATCCGTTCTGCGTCCGTTCCGCTTCCTCCCTGCGTCTGAGCGGATGCGAGTTGCGCGGATGCGCAGCGGATGCCTAGCGGATATAGCGGATGTGTAACGGATGCAGAACGGATATCGTAGCGGATGCGTAGCAGATGCATAATGGACGAATTGGATACATTTTCCGCACAAAAGTTTTGGGCAGCTCAAAACTTTCTGAGTGGATGAAACATCAATAGACGGATGCTGGACGGATAGAGAGGGAGTAAAACGGAGGCAGTGAGTACATCGCGTTAACCAACGGATGGCAAGCTTTTTTGTCCGTTTTATATCCTCTTTGCATCCATTGGTGCAGTGTGACAGGGGCTTTAAATTTAACTTAGACTCTTTTCCAAAACAAATGGAACCCTTGGTGAATCATGAGATGTGAAACTTCACAGAAATGATTGCAAAATACTGCTTTGATAGAAAGAAAATGGTGCACAATATTTTACGGGTTTTTTCTTGTTTACTTTGAGACTTCCTAAATGCTTTGGCTATTTCCTTAAACATAAATTTACCTCACTATTTTAGTTTAACAAGGATTTGGAAAAATGCTCTATGCTTATTCTCCACAAGATAAATCACATAGCTGTATTTAACAGCCTCCCTGGGAGCTCTAGGATTAAATGAGTGGAAAAGAATACCTGTTTATTTTTCATGAGGTCACTTAAGAACATTTAAGCAAGTTGCTCATCATAACAAATTTTAACTAACAATTGTTGCTGTCTCTTTTTTTCTGGGTTGTGTGAAATTATCCCTTGCCAGTTCTGCTAGGGATTTTTCAGCAATGTAGCATCATTAGAAAATTTGCCTTCAGTTTCACTTTAGCCAAAGTTAATAAATTATGATTATGAATGAGAAGAGGTCAAGCAGATTACAATGTGTTCTCTAATTCACCTTCTCCCTATTAGATGGAGTGGGAGGGAGGTTTCTCAATAACTCCAAAATCTTGGCCATAAAAATTAAAGTTGTATCTCTTTGTGGTACAATATTGTGTTTCCTGTGATCATCATCACCTTCTTCTATTTCTTCTTCTTCTTATGACATCATAATCCCTTGTGGGGTAGTGTCTGGGCAACTGAAGGGACCTAGCAGAATTTTTCATGGCCAGATGTCCTTCCTGTTGCCAATGCAGAGTTTTGTTAAGCAGATGATAGCAATAGCGATAGCACTTAGACTTATTTACTGCTTTATAGTGCTTTACAGCCCTCTCCAAGCTGTTTACAGAGTCAGCATATGGCCCCCAACAATTGGGGGTCCTCATTTTACCCACCTTGGAAGGATGGAAGGCTGAATCAACCTTGAGCCTAGTGGGATTCGATCTGCCAAATTGCAGGCAGCTGGCAGTCAGCAGAAGTAGCTTGTAGTACTGCACTCTAACCACTGCGGCACCCAGCTCTCATTGATCCCATAGAGAGAAATATCTGCCTCTGTCTAGGATTGACTCACAGCCTCCTGATTGTGAGGCAAGAGCTCTGCCTCTAGGTCACCACATCACTCATTGTATGTTTCCTGTGATGCTCACTACAAATATTCATGCATGTTGCCTTTCCAAGAGAATGGAGAACAGAGCCTAATCATTTTTTTTCAAATTTTCCCATTATAGGTAGTCCTTGACTTACAATCACCACTGAGCCTAAGACGCCTTTTCCTGAGCAACATTTAAGTGACTTTTCCTCCATGTTATGACTTTTCTTGCCACCAATGTTCAGTGAATTACTGCAGTCGTTAAGTTGGTAACATGGTTGTTAAGTGAATCTGGCTTCCCTGTTGACTTTGAAATACTGCAACCATCATAAATAAGAACTAGTTACTAAAGATCTGAATTTTGACCCTGTGACCATGGAGATGCTGCAACAGTAATAAATCCCTTTATTCATTGCTGTTGCAACTTCAAAATGTCACTAAATGAATGTTTGTAAGTACCTATATTGTCTGCAAAATTGCCACTTCAGATTTGGACTCCAGAATCTTCTAACAACCATAACTATCACTGAAAAGTCAGATAGCTGTAGGAATTCCTTGTTTATAAATATTTTTGTTGTTTTGCATCACAAATTCCAGCTCTATATTCAACAGTGTGTTTTCTAGGTGTCCACAGTGTTAAAATATAAACTTCATTTTAATAATGTATGCACAAACATATATAAGACTAGCTCGATGCCCGTGCTTCGCTATGAAACTATGTGGTCTGGCTTTGTTTGGGGGGAGGAAAATAAAGGGGGGAAATTTTTGCCTCTGCCTATCAGCATCCATCTGTATTCATCTGGCTAGCATCCTATCAGTGTGTGAGAGAGTTGAGGGCTGATTGGAAAGTGAAACAGCATTTGCTGTGTGAGTAAGAAGGAGACAGCAAGGAGCTGGGCATGGCTTAGCTCAACTCTTCTGCACTAAAGCTGCTTGGTGCTGTGAAAGTAAAAATGAAACTTGTGTTTTGTATTGGAAGAGATTTCTTTTCAGGTGGGGAGGGGGAATAAAATTCCTCAGCATTAGAGCGTGTTAATAATAATATAGAAATACTAATGCTCTGATAGTCATTTCAAAAATCTTTTCTTAATGAGCATCTAAAAGCCAAGAGGAACATATGTGCTAAATGTTAAGTTTGTAGGCATTATGGTTCTGGAGATTTTGTGGTGATGCATGAGTGGTATTTTGCTTTTATATATATAGATAATGTCAATCTTTATTAGAAAGTATACAATCTTCCATATTGACATCAATTATATACCCATCAAAATATTTGCTAAAAGATTTTCTTTCCCATGTAATCCATATTTTCAAATAACTCCATTCATCTAACCTCGGTATCGATCTACTTATCATTTGTAGAAAAGTTCCCATGTATAAAATATTCCGAATCTTCTTTTTCTTTAATTTTTAGAGTTACCCTATCCATTTCTGCACATTCCAGAATCTTTTTGATTATATTATCTGTAGGGGTTTCTGTTTCTTCATTTTTCCAGTATTGTGTGTATACAATCTTGGCTGTAAAATATGTAAAATTAAATATGTAAACCTGTTCGGTATGGAACGTGGTAGGTTCCAAGTTCCTCTTTCTGATTGGCCGAAAAGGCCACTCGTGGATTGGTTATTCAAGAACCAATCCGGGAAGCCTGCCAAATGGCAGGAACAGTCAAAAGAGTGTCATTAGCCACAAGCTGCAGGCAAGCCTCTATAAAAAGGGCTGCCGCGGCTTGGGCTGTTGTTCTGTATACTTTTGCCTTGCAAGTTTAACAAATAGTTGTTGTTTGGAACCCGGTCTCACGCGCTTCTTTCTGGACGGAACACTGGCAACGAAGATGGGATCGTCGTAGAAGGTGAGACTGAAGCACGTGGCGATCTGAACCAAGCGAGAGAGATGGCCAGTAATAACATGACGCCCGCACCATTCAATCCTGATGAGGAGGATTGGGAATCGTATATCGATCGCTTTCTTATGTTTTTAGAAAGCAACGAAATGGAAGAAATCTCGGACAAAAGGAAGAGGGCTGTCTTCCTTCCAGCCGTCTTTAAAATGGTGAAGGGGCTGGCGAAACCCAGAGATGTCAAACAGATGACTTGGTCCAACCTGAACAGAATGCTCCAAGCACACTACCCACCGGTGGTCTCGAATTTAATAAAAAGGTACAAATTCTATAAGAGGGACCAGAAGGAGAATGAAATGATTGGAGATTTTGTAACAGCCTTGAGACACATCAAAGGAGCCTGTGAGTTCCAGAACATGGACGAGGCCATGAGGGACCGTGTGGTCCTCGGTCTGAAGGACAGTACCCTTCAGAGCAAACTCCTGAATAGGCCAAACATAACCATGGCCAAGGCCATTGCAGAGGCAACAACCGCCGAAGCAGCTAAGAAGTCAGCAGCCACCATGCGGCAAATGAACGCAATTCCAGACCTGCCAACCAAACCCAGGGAGAAGAAGGCAGAGGGAGGAAAGAAACAGCCCACAGCAAGAGCCCACTACAAAGACATTGAATCCCAGAGTGATACCGAGGACAATGATGAAGATGTCCATAGACTCCATTCAGATAAAAAATGGGGCGAAAAGAGGAGAAATTGGTGGGACTTTCAATGTGCGGGCTGCGGAGGCAACCACCCACAAGCTGAATACAGGTTCCTCAATGCAATATGCAGGGCTTGTAATAAAAAGGGGCACATCGAAAGGGTCTGCCGCAACAAAAAGAGCAATAGTCCAAAAAGACACAGCAGTACCCCCCTCCCCCAGACATGAAGAAAGACACGCTGGCAACAGATGGAACTGTAACAAGAGAACTGGTGACAGGGAAGAAACACATCAGACAGTCACCATTGGAAATGCCAGAGTGGACAGTGGAAAGAAGGCTTGGATAGAGGTGAGCATCGAGGGGAGGCCCTGCGTGATGGAAGTTGACTCAGGGTCGTTCCTATCCATAGTATCCTGGAATACCATCTGGAGCCTGATACCAAACATTAAACAGAGAGAACTACAGAAACAAAGACTACTGCTAAAAGACTATCAGGGAAATCAAATAACGGTAGTAGGCCTTGGACATTTCCTCGTCAAATATAAAAACCATGCTGAAATCTTGCCTCTGACCATCGTCGACTGAGACTGCCCAAGTCTGCTAGGGATCAAATGGTTCGTGCCCCTGGGAATCGGGATGACCGGGATCAACCACATTGCCACAGCCAACTGGGAGGAGAGCCTGCTAAAAGAATTCCAATATGTTTTTGACAGGACTCTAGGTAAGTACAAGGGGACCTCAATATCATTTAGCCTAGACCTGAAAATATCCCCCATCCGTTTAAAGGCTAGACGCGTCCCATTCGCATTAAAACCAAAAATTGACAAGCAACTGAATAAATTAATAGCTCAAGAGGTTTTAGAGCCAATCGACCATGCCAGGTGGGAAACACCTATCGTCACATCAGTGAAGCCATATGGGTCAGTGCGCATCTGCAGAGACTATTAGGCAAGCCTGAACCATGCTCTCCAACAAAGTGCACACCCAGTAACGGTAGTACAACATTTACTGCACTTGCTGGGGGGAGGAAAATTTTTTGCGAAGCTCAACCTCGCACAGGCGTATCAACAACTACCCATTGATCCTATTACAGCAGAGGCACAGACTATTGTAACACATAGAGGGGCATTCAAGTGTAACAGTCTCCAATTCAGCATTAGCGTTGCCCCAGGTGTGTTCCAAAGCCTCATGGAATGCCAGCTAAATGGAATCAAAGGTGTCATCCCTTACTTTTATGATGTACTGGTCTCAGCAAAAATGCCAACCAGACGCTGCCAGGCCCAGGAACAAAACCGACCTTCAAGCGTTCCGAGGCCTCATAAATTTTTACATGTTTCTGCCCCATAAGGCAACAACAGCAGAACCCCTACATCGACTGTTAGATTAAAAAAAACACTTGGACATGGGGCCACCAGGAACAAAAAGCCTTCCAGGGTATCAAAGATCTATTAACGTCCAACACCGTTCTCATCCAGTATAGCAATACCCTGCCCTTGACGGTCACCTGTGATGCATCGCCTTTTGGGGTTGGCGCCATTCTGAGCCACCAGCTACCAGACAGCAGAGAGGCACCAGTCACCTTTTACTCCAAGACACTCTCCAAGTCGGAATGCAATTCCAGCCAACTCGATAGAGAAGCCCTCGCAATCATCGCCGGAGTCAAAAGATTCCATGAGTACCTTTACAGGAGAACTTTTTTTATAATAACTGATCACAAGCCCCTTCTTGGAATCCTAGCAGGAAACAAGCCAACCCTGAACATTCTGTCACCTAGAATGATAAGGTGGTCTGAGTTCCTCACTGCCTACTCCTACATGCTGATTCACCGACCTGGCAAAGTCATCACACACACCGACGCCCTGAGCTGTTCCCCACTGCCTATCACAGAAGACGACCCTGCACCAAATACCTCCACACTTCAGCTTGAGACCTGCCCAGACCTGCCACTGACTGCAGTGGACATCGCGAGAGCCACAGATAAAGATCCTTTGACAGCGCGCATATTAAATTGGGTAGGTAAAGACTGGCTGGAGGAGAACAAAATTGAGACTTTTAAACCATTTCATGCCAGACAGACCGAACTGTCCACAGAAAAAGGATGCATTTTACAGGGTGACAGAGTGCTGTTACGAACAGTCTCCAGGAAGACATTCTGGGCATATTGCACGAGGGGCACCTGGGCATAGTCAAAATGAAAGCCCTGGCCAGGAGTTATGTCTGGTGGCCAGGGCTGGACAAAGACATTGAACACTGGGTTGCAACATGCCATGACTGTCAAAAATTGAATCCTACCCCCCACAGGCACCAGTAAGAGACTGGGAAAGTCCCTGGGGTCCATGGTCTAGAGTACATATTGACTTTGCCGGGCCAATGAAGGGAAACACATTTTTGATAGTCATGGATACATACTCAAACTGGTTGGAAATCATCCTCATGGCTTCCACAACCACCAAAGCTGTAATGAAACAGCTAGAAAAACTCTTTGTGACACATGGGGTACCTGATGTCTGGTTTCGGATAACGGCCCCCAATTTACAGCTTTGCAATTCGAACAGTATCTGGCTGCCCAGGGTGTCCGACATGCCTTAACTGCACTGGCCCATCTGGCTGCGAACGGCAGAGCTGAATGAATGGTCCGGTACACTAAAGAGGGCCCAGAGAGAATGGGCAAGGGGGACGTACAAGACAAACTAAACCAATTACTAACTTTGCAGCATATTATCCCTAGCAGCACAACTAACAAAAGCCCAGCAGAACTCCTAATGGGTAGGAAACTACATTCTTACCTGGACAGATTGCAGCCCACTTACACCTGGGACAAACCCCCCGATTCCTCCAGCAAATATCGTATGTTTGAAATTGGCAACCTGGTCTATGCCAAAAACCTCACCTGGGACCCATTGTGGCTTTCAGCCACCATCACCCAAATTACAGGACCCCGGTCCTACTGACTACACTTAGACGATGGTAGGGAATGGAAGCGGCACATAGACCAGCTTCGTTCCCGCCACCTCGAACGAAAAAACATCATAGAATCAAAAATAAATATCAACCCAAAAACAGCCAAGGAGGAGGGGGAAATACAAATAAATAAAAAACCTCCCATAACAAGACAACAAACACTACAAAAAGACAATCTAAGTAAACAAAAAGAGCACTCATGGTTCGATGAACCCCAAGAAAGAAATCTGGGAGCAGGAGAGCAAAGCGAGGCCTTCCTGGAAGGAGGCAGCCAGGCCAGCTCGACCAACCCGGTCAAACCAGGAGGGAGTGGCGGAGCCATCTCAACCGGCCTTAGAGACTCATGTGGGAGCAGCAAGGCTGACTCACCCTTCCAGGAGGTTCCATGGAGAAAGCAATCCCATCTGAACCGCTCAAAGACCACGCCATGACTGAGTTGCGCAGGTCAACCAGGACTAGAAAAAGCCCCACCTACCTGCATGATTATGTAATGCATGTCGGACTGAAGTAAGGGGGGAGGGGTATTCGGTGGTAGGTTCCAAGTTCCTCTTTCTGCTTGGCCGAAAAGGCCACTTGTGGATTGGTTATTCAAGAACCAATCCGGGAAGCCCGCCAAATGGCGGTTACAGTCAAAAGAGTGTCATTGTCCACAAGCCGCAGGCAAGCTGCTATAAAAAGGGCTGCCGCAGCTTGGGCTGTTGTTCCGTATACTTTTGCCTTGCAAGTTTAATAAATAGTTGTTGTTTGGAACCCGGTCTCACGTACTTCTTTCCGGACGGAACAAAACCCTTATAGTTTTCTGGTAGCATACCCAACTGGAATGTCTCAAGTTTCAAGTCTATGTATTATTTCATCATAGTTTCCAGCCATATGCGAATTTTGTTCCAATATTTTTTTGCAGTAGGTATGCTACATTCCTATTGGTGGAGAAATCTGCTTTGCAACATTAGGTCTCAAAAGAAAACCCAAATCTTACAAGTTTGATATTTATATAAATGTGTTTAAGTCTTTTTACAATCTTCTTTGAGTTCCTTTACACAGAATATGAAATAAGATTTTCAATGAATGGAGAAACAAAAGTTATAGAAACTACATCTGCTTTTCAGAAAAACTTAGATCCTTCTTAAGAATAGATAGGATCTGGATCTCAAAGAACTTCGCTATTAAGAGCTCTAAAGGAGAGATTTTACCAAAGATTTTCTGCTCATAACCCTGCAAATTTAGTTTATAAAAGGATATTTAGGGATTTTTTTGAAGGATAATAAATAAAACATTGTGAAAGGAAGCAATATTGGAGGACTGTAAAAAAGGAGGAAAAGAATGTTTTGAAAATAATTTAAATAAAGCTACTGATTTAAGAATGACTTTGGGATGCAAATACAAATGTTTTTATCAGAGCTCATTTTATCCAATATAATACGAACTCAAAAAGAATGGTGGAGTGAAACACAGCCTATTTTTGATGAG
The DNA here is from genome assembly GCA_015471245.1 of Laticauda colubrina. Classification (NCBI taxonomy): domain Eukaryota; kingdom Metazoa; phylum Chordata; class Lepidosauria; order Squamata; family Elapidae; genus Laticauda; species Laticauda colubrina. Next base: position 28,091,163 of record BLBF01000039.1, read on the forward strand.
ATAAATAGAGGAGGAGGAGGAGAATTAGAGGATGTTTGTATGTCTCATCAAATTAAACTTTTAAAACACCAGTTATCAATGTTAACAGTAAGAGAAATGGAACTCAAAGTGAGCTACATGAAGCCAAAAAACCCTGAAGTTGCAAATAAACTGGGGAATTTGGCTAGCAAATTCAGGAAAGAAAATGATACTGAAATTCAGTAAAGAGGCAATGGATAATGTAGCTATGAAGAAGGGGCTTCATCAGTACCATTTTAATTTGTGTAAAGGAAATTATATTTTTTTGAAGAAAATATATGAATAATTTTTAAAAAAAGTCTAGCAAGGATGACAGAAAAACAAAGACATGTTATGAATGGACCTATAAAAGTAAGGAGAAGTTCTAAAGCTATAAAAATGATTAAACCTGAAAAATTGTCTGGACCAGATCAATTGCTGAGCTCTTACTATAAATGTTTCGAGGGTAAAAATATTTGTAAATAAGATTATTTCAATTTTACAGGGGAAAAATGCCAGATACTCTTTAGGTATCTGGTATTAAAAATGCCAGATACCTAAAGAGGAACAAAATTTGACTTTAAATATAAGTGGGATCCAGACAATTTTTATGTATGATACTAACAATGCTAAAATGGATTCAGTTTCATTTATCTTAACATTCAAGTAATTACATGTTTCATTATTTTTCAGTCCTTAGTCTTGAAATTAATATTCTAATGGTGTGTTTTAGAAAGATTTCATCACACTTACTATATTATGTCTTTCCCATTACAATGTACCAAATACCAAATGCACAGATATAGTATATGTAGTACCTGTGAGAAGGATTTTGGAATCCTAAGTGGACAACCACTTAAATATGAGCCAGCAGGGTGCTGCAGCTACCAAAACCAGGCTTAATAGCAGTGATTGTGAGAGGGATCTTGGAGTCTTAGTGGACAACCAATTAAATATAAGCCAACAGGGGCAACCAAAAAATGCAATGAAATTCTAATTTGCACTAACATAGGGATAGGCTCAAGATCACGTGAAGTGTTAATACCACTTTATAATGCCTTGGTAAGGCCACACTTGGAATACTGCATCCAGTTTGTTCACCACAATGTAAAAAAAAGATGTTGAGATTCTAGAAAGAGTGCTGAGAAGAGCAACAAAGATGAATAGGAGACTTGAGGATAAAATATAGAAAGAACAGTTGCAGAATTGGGTATGTTTAATTTAATGAAAAGGGATGACAGGATAGCATTATTCTAATACTTAAGGGGTTGCCACAAAGAAGAGAGAGTCAAGCTGTTCTCCAAAGCCCCTGAGGGCAGGACAAGAAACAATGGATGGAAATTAACCAAGGAGAGACCCAACCTTGAGCTAAGAAGAAATTTCCTGACAGTTACAGTAGAACAATTAATCAGTGGAACAACTTGCCTTCAAAAGTTATGAATGCTCCAACACTGGAAGTTTTAAAGAAGAGATTCTCATTTTAAACATTTTAAATTTGTCTGAAATGATATAAGGTTTCATGATTGAGCAGAGGAAGGCTGGACTAAAAAACCTCCAAGATCTTGCCCAACTCTGCTTTTCTGTTATGTATTAATTCATTATGTTGTGAGAAGGAAAAATGTCGATGTAATGCCATCAAGTTAGCAATATGTTGGATGGGTTCCCATTTTAATCTCACCTACACTGATTCACAAGAAACCAACAGATGCACACTCCAATAAAGGAAAACGTAATTGCCATGCGTTGAAGAAGAGAACATTTTCTTTGTAAATGAACTTATGAGATTTACTCGTGTCAGATATAATTCATGGGCCTGAAATATGGATTTGTTATTGCAATCAGTGTATTTCCTGCCCATAACTTAAAACACATGTACCAGAATAAAATGACCAGACCAATATAATCTAAATGCAAAACAGCTCCTCTCACAAGAAACCAATATGATTTATTATTACCAATAAATGCTATTGCCATCAGCCTGATTCATTATCAATCTGGTCAAAATACTATGTGCACTAATCAATATGAAATAAGGGTTTGTTTATTGTGCCACATGAAAAGCAGTCTATTATTCTCATCTTTAAAGGTTGGCTGCAGCCTAAGTTAATCAAAGGTAGCTCCTAATGAAATCAATAGACTTAAGGTCATTTTCCCCTAATGTTTCACACTGATTCTAATGAGATCTCATTGTGTTTAAATTCATTTGGATCCATTCCTGTGTTAGTTTCTTCAAAAGCCAAACTGATGGAATTTGATAGGTCTTGAATGGGAGGCTATCAGAAAATCCTGGGGCTTTAGGATACAATCAGAAATAGCTAAGATTTGCTAAGATTTGACATGGAAGAGGACATAGTAAAAAGGTCTAAGATAGCATGAGCACAAAAAATTGGACACAACATACAATTAGAAGACTGGGAAAAACTATGGAGTAAAAATATATATATTAACAAGATCCGCAACACATAAGGAGAATCTTTATAAGATGTTTTATTGTTGGCATTTGGCACCAATAAGATTGGCAAAGATGTATCCCAATATGAATCCAAGATGTTGGAAATGTAAACAGAGCCAGGGTACCTTCTTCCACATGTGGTGGCTATGCCCCAAAGCTAAAAATTATTGGGTCAAAATATGGAGTTGATTACAAGAAATTATGAAATGTCAAATAGACTTCAAACCTGAACTGTTCCTTTTAGGAATAATTAAGGGGAAATGCAGTAAAAAGACCAAATAAATGATATTACACATAACGACAGAGGCGAGGATTGCATTCGCACAATGTTGGAAGCGAGATAGTATACTGCTGGAGGAATTAATAATCCAAAAGATATTAGAATGTGCTGAGATGGACAAACTCACTCTAGAGCTAAAAAGCAAAGAAGAGTCAGAGTACTATGGTATGGGATAATTGGTATGAATGGTTGAATAGTAGGAATAAGAATAGTCGAGATAAGAAAAAATTTATATATGTATATAAATGAATATAAATGTATGAAGATTTGTTTATGTAACAATGATGCCACAATGTTGTTAAAGATGAGAATGAGATATGTAAACATGAAAAAGCATAATAAAAACAAATCTAAAAGAAATTGGGGGAAAGATCCCAGAAGAAAACAATGGTAGACTATTTTCGTAATGTACTCAAGATGCATTCATGATTTGAGGATTTGAGATGAATTTGAATGAACTCCAGTTTTACCAATATTGTAAATCTATTATACAATAGTACCTTAATACTCAACTGCTTTGAAACTCATCAAATTTGGTACATTTTGACATTTGGTTTCAATATTCACTGTTTGTTTGGTACTCAATACATGAGCTAGAATTTGTCGGTGCTGGCTGTCTTGTGACTCACCACATTATTCCTTATGGGAAAATGTATTTGGTATTCATTGTTTTTAGTATTCATCTCACTTCCCAGAACCAATTAGCAATGAGTATCAAAGTACCACTGTATTATTTTGTTCAATATAACCACTGTGAAGCTCAGTAGGTTTATCAAACTAGGTTTCAGTTAACATTTTGTAGTGGGTTATGCAAAAGTAGTTTATGGAAAAACTATGGTATAAAATAGAATTAGCTGTATTTCTTTTCATTCCTTCTTATAGTATCCCCTGCTTTTAACCTGTTTTACTCACTACTTCTTACTCAACTCCTTTGTTTGCATCACATTGCTTATCCCAAAGAAGAAATAAAGGGATGATCATATTGATTTCTTAATTGATTATGTGCCATCAGGTCAATATTGATTTTTGGTAACCAGAAAGTTAGATTGTTTTCCATGAGGATCTGTTCCTAACATATTATTTTGAGTCTCCAAATGGTATATCCATTGCCAATGAAATTGAGTTCATCTACCTTGCTGTCAGTGGATGGACCTCTTCCAACTCCTCCTCCTCCTCCAATACATCTGTCTATCTGTCTGTCTACCATCTATCAACCTCTACCTTATCTAATATCTATCTGTCTATCTATCTATCTATCTATCTATCTATCTATCTATCTATCTATCTATCTATCTATCTATCTATC